>CAUDMG010001564.1:837500-1437500 GCA_958450375.1 Homarus gammarus | reverse complement strand
TGTAGATAGTCCTCAGCTCCTGCGAGGGTGCTCCAAGTAACCTGAGTCGTCGTAGCATGTAGAGTCGGTACGAGGCTGCCTTGATTGTGTTGTTTACATGGGCCTTCCAGTCCAGTTTGTGGTCTATAGTTACACACAGGAGTTTGGCACCCACTTTAACTGCTGGAGCTTGCACTGGAGTGGTGGCGGTATTGAAGTACATGACTACGGTTTTTGTGTGGTTGATGGTGACTTTGTTCTCCGTAGTCCATGCCTGTAGCATGTCCAGGGTGCCTAGTAGCGATGAGTAGTCCGATGAGGTGTTGTCCACTGTAAACCCCACAGTGCAGTCATCCACTTACTTCCACCTGTGAGGAGTGTCCGATAGAGCGTCGTTGATCAGGATTAGGAAGCACAGTAGTCCCATCTTGGTCCCCCCGGGAACACCGCAGGTGAGGTGTTGGAATGTGGAGACAGAACCCTGGTACCTCACTGCCTGACGACGCTCACTCAGGAAGTCAGTGAGCCATGAGACCAGGTTGGTGGACAGCCTTAGTGCAATGGCCTTGTTGATAACAATACAATGATCAACAAGGTCAAAAGCCTTCCTGAAGTCAACTAGGGCAACGGCCAGAGATATCTTACGTTTCTCCAGGTTTTTGTGCAGAAAATCCAGGAAACTAAATAAGCAGTGTGATGTAGTGGAGGTCCTCATATTGCCAAATTGTTGTGGATCAATTGACTGATAAATACTAGCAAATGTCCATTCAAAAACAAAGTCTTCACAGAGTAGACTGGGTATGGGGGTAATGGCAACTGGCCTGAGGTCACTAGGGGACTGTGGGGTGGGGACCTTGGGGATAGGGGTGAAAAATGCGGTTTTCCATTCATTAGGGCATTTGCTTTGTCTTAGGGAAGCATCAATAAAGGAACAGAGGGGGTGGCAAGTTCGACTGCAAACTCCTTCTAAATTTTGTTTGGGAGGTCAATTGGGGTTGTAGAGCGTTTGGATTTAAATTTCAGGAGTTTGTTGGCGATTTCAAATGGTTGAACACTGGGAAGGTAAGGGGGAAGGTAAGTAGGCCGGGAGGAGAGTGAAGTCAAGACTGGGTAGGGTATGACATATTGTAGCAAAGTGGTTATTAATTGTCTCAGCTACCTCCTCACTAGTTAAATGAGAGATAACAGGAAGTGTGGGAGACTGACCGTTGAGACCACAGAGATTCCTTTCCTTAGAGTACCACTGACCGTAGCCCACCTCCTTGAGGCTGTGCACTCTCCTGGAATAATAAGTCTTCTTGGCTGACTTGATTTCCCTGATGACTTGGTTACCCAGACTTTTGTACAGGCGGTTGTTGGTGTAGTATGCCTTGTTGCGCTGCTCAATTAGTCTTTTAATACGGGGTGTAATCCACGAGACATCATCGGGGTGGATCCTCAGTGTCATGGTTGGAAAGAAGTGGTGGTAGGCTTTGGTGATAATGTCCAGGTAATTATCCCACTTGTTCTGCACATCGTCTACCGTGATCACTTCAGTCCAGGGATACCGGGTCACCCATTGTCCGAAACGCCGCATGGCAGAGTCCGGGGTAGGTCGGGTGTAAGTAAGTATAGGTGGATGTAGATGGGTGTTGGTGGGTGTAAGTAAGTATAGGTGGATGTAGATGGGTGTTGGTGGGTGTAAGTAAGTATTGGTGGATGTAGATGGGTGTTGGTGGGTGTAAGTAAGTATAGGTGGATGTAGATGGGTGTTGGTGGGTGTAAGTAAGTATAGGTGGATGTAGATGGGTGTTGGTGGGTGTAAGTAAGTATAGGTGGATGTAAATGGGTGTTGGTGGGTGTAAGTAAGTATAGGTGGATGTAGATGGGTGTTGGTGGGTGTAAGTAAGTATAGGTGGATGTAAATGGGTGTTGGTGGATGTAGATGGGTGTTGGTGGGTGTAAGTAAGTATAGGTGGATGTAGATGGGTGTTGGTGGATGCGGTCGTATCTTGAGCTCTAGGCAAGAATTCATAAGGTTCTGAGTATGATGACAACATCTCGAGTATGGTGGCTTAAATCCTTGATTACAATGACTTAACCCTTTCAGCATGATGATGACTTAAGGGGTTATGTCATCGTACTTAAAAGGTTAAAAGACCTCTTACCAGTATATACGTGGCCGCACCCAATTGGCTCACCTAAGCAACGAGACATATATAGAGAGCTTTAATCAGAATTTTTGGTAAGGCTGGTTTAACACGCTTACTCTATGTAAAAAAAGGTGCTGATTAAAAAAAAAAAAACCAATTGACCCCACGTAAGACAACACAGCTGTTTTAGCCATCAAACAGGGAGATACTACTGCCTGGGAAGATATTGGGAGCATAATGTCTAATGGTAGACCCTGCTGCCATATGGCATCACGAAAATTGTGACCAAATCCCAGGTTGCTGATCTGACTTTCTGCCTCATTTACACACAGTTGCAGGGTCTCAATTGTTTCTCTTACAATTGACAACACGACAGACACATAGTGTTTCTCACTCTCGATCTAGTTTTTTGGTCCTTTATTATTATTATTATATTATACAGTATTATATTTTATTTAATATTTAAAAAAAAATAATTTTTATTAATAGTAATAATAATAATTATTATTAATATTATTATTATTATTATTGTTATTATTAATATTATTATTATTAATATTAGTAGTATTATTATTTTTTTGTATTATTATTAGATTTTCGTCCCCAGGCCCTGATGTGGGTCATTGACCTGTGGTGTGGTGGGCTACCCCCTCCCCCCCCACCAAAAAAAAATGGTGTTACTTTATTGTATCAAATTAGCTCCGGAATTTTTTACACTATTGTTGTGTGGCCAACAAATAATAACCTGATCAATGTGGCCAACATTTGGTCAGATCTGGCCAGCTTTCGGCCAAAACCATTTTTTTCCATAGGAGTATTATTAAAATTGTCCTCGACATGAATAATATGTAAAAATGTATGGAAATCAAAATTATAATGCCAAGGATTAACATAAAACACAAAAGAGCATTTTGTTATTTGTAACATTAATGTAACCAAGTATAGTGCATAACTTATATACGGTGCAGTAAGCACTAAGCAAATCATACATTTTGAATTAAAAAATATTCAAACATATGTGGTTTTAGTTACACACTATGAAATGCAGAGTGTCTATAACGGTAATCATATGATGATTTTGAAAGGTATACATGGTAATTATTCATCTCTATCATCATCATTGTCATCACTATACGATCATTGTCCTCATCACCATCACCTTCATCTCCATCTGCAACATCTTCTGATCCTATGGTGTCAGAAAACACAGTTGGCATCTGACTGCCAGTAAACCAGAGTGGTAGAAAAACTCCATTACCTCTTACCAGCCACGATCTGTGGGTTCAGTGTTCTCTTGTGGATCTCTTACTGTAGATGCTTCCAGAGGGATACCACGTAGTTGCACTGTGACAGTTTTTGCGCCAGAACATCTTTGCAGGGTGGAAGCATGCCTGCATAAATTCCCTTTATTTTCTCCAGTGGACTATCTGGATCGGTCGGTTTGTATTTCTGTAGAAAGTTTTCAGCCTGACCATAGAGTGAACACATATATCTTTCTACAAGGCTGTCGCCATCAACAAAGGTGGTGTTCCCTCCAAGACTGCCAAGGTCTTCAAGACATAGAGCACTCTTTCAGCTTTCTTCAGTGGGTTAACCTTCCTTTCCTGAAGAAAGGTAATGTGTAGTCACATCCTGTTACAGCATGGTAGCCTGGCAATGCTTTGCAGAAAAGTGGACCAAGGTGGTTTGCTAGTGAGAAGCAAGTCATAGAGGAGTGACTGGATTATGAACAAGGCATCATAAAGAACTGTATTAACTGTTGTTGGCTCTCTGTGTGTAATCAAAACTGCAAGGTGTTTGGAGATTTTGTAATTTGGTGTCTTTTATACATACTGGCCAAAGAAAGGGGAACTGGGGTAAGTGGAAAAGGAAACAACTTTTCAAGAGCAATCTTTCTGGTACAAACAAGATAGACTCATCTACCCAGTAAGTCCCGTATTGTCGTCAGCACAACATCTTCATCTTTTCAGTGTTCTTTCAAACCTTGTAGGATCCTTTAAGCATTCTTGGAAAACTCATCTTTCCACTTGTTTCCCAAAACAAAGAGATTTAGCATGTCCTCTTTCACTTCATCTGGTATTTTCTTGCCATCTGTTAGGCCAGGGGTGGCCAACCCGTCGATCGCGATCGACTGGTCGATCGCAAGCACTTCTCTAGTCGATCGCATGGCATAGTTAAACTTAATAGGGGTACTTGTAAGCCCGGACCTACGGCCTGGAAGACAGTGAGTTAATGTTCGAAATAAGGCAAACAGAGTATTAGGTCTTATATCTAGAAGTGTAAGTAATAAGAGTGCAGAGGTCTTATTGCAACTAGTCAGGCCGCACCTCGATTATGCTGTTCAGTTCTGGTGCCCTTATTATAGAATAGGTATCAATTCACTGGAGTCAGTGCAGCGAAGAATGACGAAAATAATTCCGGGACTTAGAAACCTTCCATATCAAGTTAGATTAAAGAAACTAAACTTGCATTCCCAAGAAAGACGAACAGTGCGGGGAGATATGATAGAAGTATTTAAGTGGGTGAAAGGAATCAATAAAGGAGATATAGATAAAGTTCTTTTAATATCCGAGCAGGATAGGACTCGTAGCAACGGATTTAGGTTGGATAAGTTTAGGTTTTGGAGGGAGATAGTTAAGAACTGGTTCACAAATAGGGTGGTGGACGAGTGGAACAAGCTTAGCAACTATGTAATAAGTGCGGGAGCGCTGGAAAGTTTCAAAAGGAGGCTGGATAGATTCATGGATGATAGAGAGTGGTAGTAACTCTCGACAGGAGCTGCCATGCACAGGCCAACCGGCCTATTGCAGACTCCTTATTTTCTTTTGTTCTTATGTAATGATCTGTCCTTCATAAGCTGCCATACAAAAATCATATTCAAATTTTACTATAATCATTGGGAATTTATTTTTGTTTAGATTTTTTCTGGGAATAGATTATCATTATGGACACATCAGAACGATACATACAGAAAACCTTCGACTGTACCATGCTGTATGTGGCGGAATACTGACAGGAAGTGTTCGCGTTCACACGGGCCAGATTGGTCAGATTTAACACACTGTGACTACTCTGTCCTCTCCTCACTCTACCACCATAACCATCACTTTTTCCAACTTGACACCAGGAGAAGAAGCTGCTTCACGAAGCTACTCGACCCCAGTGAGCACCGTTTCAGAACCAGTTTCCCATCCGACTATGAGACCAGTTTCCCATCTGACTATGAGACCGAGTTATCGAGGCAAGTGTGTCTGCCTGGTAAGCGGAGTCTCTTCTCTGCGGCTTACGGTGTTCCTCTTCTTTTACTTTACTTTTAATTTTATCCTCTTCACCACTGATCGGCTCGTTAGCCGCTTGGGCAATCGGTCACGTCTCTGTTACGCACAGTTGGCAAGTACTGGGCCAGTACCGGCTCCTGAATGTATCTGAACCTGCTCCAGTGTTGGTCAAGTCCGGTTTTGAAAGAGCTTACACTCGGTGCCGTCACAACACTCTCTGGCAGATTATTCAAGAGTTCACAACTCTCACTCCGAAAAAGTTACCCCTCACAGTTTTCTGGGCTTGCCGCTTCTTCAACCTTGAGCTGTGACCCCTTGTGGGGCGAGCGTCAGCCACTTCCAGGTAAGGACACCCGACTGAGAGGCGCCCCTTGAGATGCTTATACACCTCAATTAGGTCACCCCTTGCCCGTCTGTAGTATAAGCTAGGCAAGCTCAGGCGCTCCAATCTCTCAGGGTAGCTGAGGTGCCGTAGTGCAGGCACCAGTCTGGTGGCCCTCCTTTGGACATTTTCAATCGACTGACAATCCCTAGTGTATCTCGGGGACCAGACGAGGTGACAATTCTCCAGATGGCGAAGCACTTAACTCTTGAAGATCGTTAAGGCGGACGGACCGTTTAAATATCTGAACAACCTTCTTATGAGACCTAATAATTTATTTTCCTGATTTACCTTCTTCTCGTAATGGCCCGAGAACTTCAGCTCATTGTCAACATACACACCTTTTCACATTCAGTCTCAATTAGTGCAGTTTCTTCATCCTTTTGGGACATACGATACGCCTCTTTACCGCTGGTACGTCCCAGATGCGTCCTCCTACACTTCGTGACATTGAATCTCAGCAGCCATTTCTTCGACCATCCTTGGAGCTCATAGAGCTCTTCACGGTCTGCTTGGCTCTTAATTTCCCAAAATAACTTGGCGTCATCCACAAACATTTGTATGGAGTAGTGTACAGCATCAGACATGTCATTTATGAAGCAAACAAACAGCAGCGGGCCCAATACTCCGCTTGTGACGGGTACAGATGATAATTTCGTGCCATTAATCACCACACACTGCTTGCGGTTATGTAGAAAGTCATCTATCCACGCTTGGACATTTTCCCGAATTCCGTACCCTTCCAGTTTAATTTTCAGCCTCTTACGGGGTACACTGTCGAAAGCCTTGGCAAAATCTAGGTATATATTGTCGATATTACCACCCCGTTGCAGAATATGGGTCCAAATATCCAATACCTTGAGTAATTGTGTTAAGCAGGAGAGCCCCGGCATAAAATCGTGTTGGGAATCCTTTACAAGGTTGTTTCGTAGTAGACGTTCCATCATGACATCTCTAATAATGCTCTCAAGTACTTTACACACTATGCTGGTCAGGCTCACCGGTCTATAGTTGTTCGTGGAGTGACGATCGCCCTTTTTGAAGATAGGACTCACATAAACCACTTTCTAATCACTGGGGACCTTTTGCTCATCCAGGCATTTACCGAACAGGATCTTCAAGGGCTCAGCACGCTCGTTGCACAACTCTCTTAGCACTCTGGAATGCACCATGTCTGGGCCGGGACTCTTATGAATCTTTAGCTTTAACAGTTTTTTTCTTATAACCTCTTCGGTGAACACAATGTGGGTCAGTGCTGTGTCGAACCGTCTGTTCTCAAACGCAGGTAGGTTAATCCCATCCTCTCTTGTGATCGCCGAAGAAATGAAGCTGTTCAATGCCTCAGCTTTATCCTGGTCAGAATCTGCGTAACTACCATATTCAAGCCTCAGGTCTGATACTCCTACTCGCGTTTTTAATTTCGACTTTGCATAACGGTAAAACGCATTTGGGTTTGACCTGACCTCTCTTGCAACCAGCCTCTGGAACTCCTTTTCACCCCTTCTACACTCTGACTTTGCTTGGTTCCTGGCTCTTGCATACATCCTCCTGTCATGCTCATCGTTTGACTTAACCCACGCCTTGAATTTCTGGGTTTTCTTCTTAACTTTGTCGAACGCCGATATGGTGTGGACGACGAATTGTTTTAAAGACTACTGCTGGTGGTGTTGTGATAGTTTGATTGTAGTGTTCTACGGCGTTAATCCCTGGTTACTTGTGGTTGGCCATCGTAATCTAGACTTGCTACCTCAACTGCCATTTCTATCAGGTTTTGGTATTGTTCTATATAGTAGGTGTATTTAATGTTTAAAGTAAGAATAATTGGGTAATATTCTGGTGTGTTTTGGTAGATGAATAGTTGTCATTTTTGTTTTGATAATTGCATATTTTTTGTTTTACTTGTGTTATTTAATGTACCTAATTGACTAACTTTATCAATATTTAATATAAATGTTATTAAATTACTTGGTTTACATGATAATCTTCTTACCCTTTCATAACTTAGATTTGTCTGTGCTCCTTACTTGCTGCATCCATGTATTTCAACTCCTAGATTATTCACTCTGTATTTTTACCTATCAACTTTGCCTTTCCTCAATGTTGTGGGTAGCAAGGAGGGACATCAATACACACATAGTAAATATCCCATACCATTTGAAGTACAGTATTGTATCAAATGACTGTGATCCGTGTAATCTGTTCGTACCGTGGAATTGCACATTTGGCCAATATTGGTCGAAAACTTGCCAGAATTTGCCAATATTGGTCACTTCATTAAATACTGTAAAAACAACCTATATTATGTGATTCGTTGCCCTTTAAACATAGATGTACATCATCAAAAGATCCAAATGCGAACAATGACAATTTAGCCAAATATGGTGTAATTTGGCTGAAAAGTTGCCAAAGCCGCAATTGTGTCTCACGTGGAGTCAATAAACTGTTTTTTTTTTTTTTTTTTGGGGGGGGGGGGTAATAACACCTTTTTTTTTGTTTTACCTACAACACGTTAGTCAAACTTTCCTTACCTAAATTCCGATTAAGCCTGTCTGTCTCCGAGTAACAATTCTGGTGGTCTAAATGGCGCCACAACTGCCTCGAGACTTCACCCAGCTGAATGTGTTGTCATGACTTGTTAAGGTGAAAAGGCATCGAATGAAACTTTGGAAATTTGAGTCTACGGCTGGTGGTGGTGAGGAGAATGTTAAAGGTGGTGGTGTTGGTGGTAGTGGTGTTGGGTGTGGTGGTGGTGAGGAGAATGTTAAAGGTGGTGGTGTTGGTGGTAGTGGTGTTGGGTGTGGTGGTGGTGAGGAGAATGTTAAAGGTGGTGGTGTTGGTGGTAGTGGTGTTGGGTGTGGTGGTGGTGAGGAGAATGTTAAAGGTGGTGGTGTTGGTGGTAGTGGTGTTGGGTGTGGTGGTGGTGAGGAGAATGTTAAAGGTGGTGGTGTTGGTGGTAGTGGTGTTGGGTGTGGTGGTGGTGGTGGAGACGATGTTGGTGATGGTAGTGGTCTCAGAGGTGTGGCGGTGGTGTAATGGTGATGGTAATAGTATCGGTGGTGGTTGTGGTAATGGTGTTATTGGTGCTGGTGGTATTGGTGATGTTGGAGATGATGGTGATGGGGTTGATGGTGGTGGTGTTAATGAGGCTGTTAAAGATAGTGGTGGTGATTTTGTTGACGATTATGATGGTGGTGATGATGGTCGTAGTGGTGATGGTGGTAATGGTGATGGTTTCGACGATGGTGGTTGTGGTGATGGTGGTAATGGTGATGATGATAATGGTGATGGTGGTAGTGGTGATGGTGGTAATGGTGATGGTCGTAGTGGTGATGGTTGTGATGATGGTGGTAATGGTGATGGTGAAGGTAGGTGAACTATGATATAAGTCTTCTGGCCTATCTGATTCTCTCTACTATTTGAGAGGGAGAGAGAGAGAGGAGGAGGAGGTACATTACGTATAGCCAGATAATATAAACATAAGTGTGATCTTCTGTTGAGGAAGAGAGCAGAATAAACTGACTCTGTAAACGAAATAATATGGGACACTTGTTTCTTCACTTATAAACATCAGTCAACTCACCCAAAGGATAATTTAGATTTCATTTAGTAAATTGATTTGATTTTTTTCATTGCAGGTTCCCAAAGTACTTTTAGGTATCATGCTCTTTACTTCTCCACAGGAAATTAATTAAGAATTTCTGGTGCCGCGGTTGACTGTATATTGGTGCCGCGCTTGACTGTATATTTACACTCCGGGAGTTTTTTTTCACATGTAATGAAGGGTATATGATCGACATATTCAATTCATTTAAAAATGGGAGGAAATAGATGTAAAATGGTCCGAAGGCAATTTATGTTAACAATGACGTACTCGCTGTTCAGGGGTGAGCATGCCGTTGAAAAATTACAGGTTCTCAGGCATATTTTCTCGCATTTTAGAGCAGAAACCAAAGAGAATTCATATCTAGTTTTATTGATAAAAATTATCATAATTTCCATGTAATAATGTGTTGGTGGAGGTTGTCATAATGAAGTTATACTGTGAAAAAAATGTATGAAAATTGGTGATCTATATATCGATCTTAATGACGTCAAGTAGTGCTTCCCTGCCACATTTTGAATGTTGTTGATGCAGTAGTTTCAGTCTGAATATTGGCGTTGCGATTAGTGTAAAAAACAATCGGAACTGTAAGGACAGCGAGGCAATGAGGAAAGACGATTATTTTACGTGTATTTTTACCAAGAAATAGAGGACCATTAAAACACTTTATGGAAATTAAATTGAAACAGCTTCAAGTTCTCGCTCTCAGTCTTAATGTTCCTTTTTGTTTCTTTACCAGAAATAAAAGGAAAGAATATGTACAAATAGAAACATTTCCTTTAGATTCTAATTCGTCATTTTCTTCTCAAGAGCCAAAAATTATAAGTAGCTCGAGTTATAATATGGAAATACTCTCTCTCTCTCTCTCTCTCTCTCTCTCTCTCTCTCTCTCTCTCTCTCTCTCTCTCTCTCTCCTTTCTTCTCATTGACCCCTCTTATTCCTCCTCCTATTATCTTCTTTACCTTCAAACTTTATAATCTACCTTCCTTTCCTCTTTTCCCCCTCCCCTCTTTGTGTCCTCCAATACCCTTTTCCTCCCTGTCTTTCCCTCTCTTTCTTAATTTTCCCCATTACCCTCCCTCTCTTCCGTCTCTTTGTCTTTCATCCTCGCTCTCGTATCACCTTCATTCTCTCTGCTTCTTCTCATTCTCTCCGTGTTATTTATGACCAGTAAATCATCACAATATTCTAGTGCTCTTTGTTTTATGTTCCTCTCCGCCTCGCACCTTTCACTAACCACGTCTTGCGTCTTGTCAGTGCTACTCCTCAACATATCTTCCACGGTGAGTTATTTAAATGTAAAGTGGTGGTGGCCGAGTTGACACAACGCTCGCCTCTTAACCTAAGGGTCACTGGTTCGATCCTGGGAAATCATGACTCTGAGACCCATTTGAATATGATGTACAAATTTTTATATGACTTTCCTATGTGCAGCAGCAGCTCTATGAATAACATATCTCGTTGTCTAAGTTATTGAGTAACTGATAGACTGATTGAATGACTGAATGATTGGATAGTTGACTGACTGAAAGACTGATAAATTGTCCGAGTGATTGGTTGACAGTTTTTCTACCCAGCGTAATCATCTCCCGCACTAACGCACCGCATGATCAATATATTGCAAGGGTCATATCAAGGGTTATTATTTGGCTCACACACACACACACACAGACACACGCACACACACACACACACAGACACACACACACACACACAGACACACACACACACAGAGACACACACACACACAGACACACACACACACAGACACACGCACACACACACACTCACACACACACACACACACACACACACACACACACACATATCACTCTTACTACCACACTGGTCAAACACAAGAGCAGATTGGATTAATCAGTAATAATACCTCACCACTGATATGATTTGACAATGATTTTTACCATATATTCCCAAGCAATTAAGAACAATGATTAGAGTTTAACTTAATTAGTATATTTTCTATCTAATTGACAATAAAGCCTTAATGCGAGTCTTGTATAATGAGAGTGGCTTCATTATCAGATTACACAAGCTCGCTGATTCAGATTTCAGTTTATTTCTCTATGTTTGACAGTGTGTTTTATCCTGGTTCTGTTAATGATGGGATTTTGTTATCTAATCCGAAAAAACGTAATCTTAGTTAGTGATAAAATATTAGCCAACAATTAAAAAAAATAATTGGGGTTTAGGTAGAATTTAATAACATTGATTATTCTTGAGTGATATTTTTCGTAAGATTGTTTAACGTTTTGAATATTCTTGAAAAATATGTTCAGTAGATTTGAATAATAGTTTGGGTATATTTTACGAAATATTTTAGGCAAATTTGGATAAAGGTGTAAGTAAATTTGAATTACATTTAAGGCACGTTCGTGTAGGATAGACTTGAAGTATGGAAATATGGACCTATTTCAGCAAGTGTTATAAAAAACTCAACGTCATATGAATACTTCTCCCAATAATTAAGTCAAAGTTAATAAGAATAATATAAAAACGTGACGCGTAAAAAAATATTAGTCAAGTTAATTTAATTTTCTGTAAATTGTAAAAAATAGCCAAAATTTCCAGAAGCTAAAATAAACTGTACTGGCACAGCTCATCAAACTCAATAACAATTGCATCGATAATCAAAAAATAGAGGATTGGTACAGTCAGTTCAATTCACAAATAATTACAACAAATAATTGAAACGCATGACGCTTAAAAACGTGTATATAGCATGTCACGCTGTATTTTATATACTGTACAGCGTTGTATTAAGACTGCAGTACTGGTAGAGAGACGAGCAGTGGGCATATCGTTCTGAATGTATAGTAATACAGAAAAGTACCGTCGTAAATTCCCATCAAAGCATCACACTATAAATTCTTTCCTGATGAATTAGTAATTGATACAGACAGTTATGAAGATTCAGTGTGTTAGGTGATCCGGGTCTGATATAACAACTGTTCTCTTTATGCTACACCCAACCTTGTAATCAGTTATTTCACTAAATGATTGATTTTTTTTAGTCTACGTAGTGAATGTTTCACAGATGGTAGGTTAGGTTAAGTTAGGTTAGACTTGGTTGTAACCTAACCTTAGTCAACATTCCTTACGCTTGGTCACTAACATATTTCAACCATTCCGTGAAATGACTGTCTAGAAAACTAGACTGTAACATACTTAACATATGGCTTGTAATATGGCAAGACACTCGTGTTTTATAGACATAAATATGCCTTAAGGTTTTTTTTAAACTAAATGATAACGAGAACAAATATTTGCGAAGAAAAAATTACTTTATTCAACTGAGAGGTGAAAGTGTGGAATGGAGTTGAGCTCAGGTTAAGTCACGTGCTGTGCGTCGAGTGTTGGTGTAAATACATTCAGTGGAATGACGTCCCCTGAGCAGAGGTTGAAGGTGTGTTTGTGTTGTACGCTGTAGAAGACCTGTACTGTGGAGGGTGTACGACAAACATGTCCTGGTGCATCTCTCTACTGTAGGTGTGAAGGATGCAACTGTTAAAACACCTGTTAATGTACAGGTCGAAAGGTAAATACGTGTACATTATGGAGTAAATGTGGAGACTGGAATAACAAGAACTCCACAAGTATCTAAGGCAGATTAATCTATAAATCTTACCAGAAACGTCACAAAAAACCAAGAGGCTAATTTATTTATTTATCTATGGATTTATTTAATATATATTTTATATGACCCTAATTCATTTATTAATTAATTGGCTTGATTTTATTTTTAATCAACTCCTTAATTATTTATTCAGTTAATCTAATTTAACTCAGTGAAATTTATTATCAATCGAGCTAGAAAAATAACTTAATATTATTTCAGGATGAAGGTAATTCGATAGTTAATTAAAAACAGAAAATTTTCACTTTTTATTTATTTTTAAGAATACCAAATTTTCGTTACGTCCAGGAACTCTGATAAATACTTTGCCTTCAAGAGGAACTCGTGTATTCAGGGGCCGGTGCCGGGAATTTTCAAATACTCGAGAAAGTTGGTTCATTCTTGAGTAAAAAGGGGAAGTTTATCTTGTTCATGGGACTTGTTTAAATTTGTCTTTACGGTATGTTTGTTGAGGTAACTTGTGGCGAGGCGGTGAGTGGCAGGGGCTGAGTGTTAACTTGTGGCGAGGCAGTGAGTGACAGGGGCTGAGTGTTAACTTGTGGCGAGGCGGTGAGTGACAGAGGCTGAGTGTTAACTTGTGGCGAGGCAGTGAGTGACAGGGGCTGAGTGTTAACTTGTGGCGAGGCAGTGAGTGACAGTGCTGAGTGTTAACTTGTGGCGAGGCAGTGAGTGACAGAGGCTGAGCGTTATCCATCTATCTCTATCTACTGAATCTATCTAACTATCTATTTATCTATCTGTCTATTCGTAGTCAATACACCGTCACATATCTCGGAGACTGCCTATGTGTAATATTGATCACACATTCCAATAGTTACACATCTTCACACACACACACACACACACACATACGCGCACACACACACGCGCACACACACACACACACACACGCAGGCGATGTTATCATAGAAATAGTGAGTCTTTCCACCACCTATCACTATAGTAGGTCAATACTTGTATAGTGGGAGAGTGAAGGTAAGAGTAAACACGCCTGACAGTTAGAGAGAGAGAGAGAGAGAGAGAGAGAGAGAGAGAGAGAGAGAGAGACTGGTCATCACAACTACAGAGTGAGGGTGAAAGTGTAGCAGTGACTACAAGGGAGAGTGAGAGTTACAGTGTAGCAGGGACCACAAGGGAGAGAGAGAGTTACAGTGTAGCAGTGACCACAAGGGAGAGAGAGAGTTACAGTGTAGCAGTGACCACAAGGGAGAGAGAGAGTGCAAAAACAACAAACCATAACATCCTGGGTGTATAACAGTCACTCTCACTCTGTAGCGTGAAAGTGAGAGTTATATACATACGTAGCACCTGAGCCAGTAGCATCTATAACTTGAACGGGAGTAATGTGATATAGATAAAGTTCTTATAATATCAGAGCAGGATAGGACTCGGAACAACGGATTTAAGTTGGATAAGTTTAGGTTTAGGAGGGAGATAGGAAGGAACTGGTTTACAAATAAGTTGGTGGACGAGTGGAACACACTCAGCAACTTTGTACTAAGTGCTGGAACGCTGGAAAATTTCAAAAGGAGGCTGGATATATTCATGGATGATAGAGAGTGGTAGTAACTCTCGACAGGAACTGCCATGCACAGGCCAACCGGCCTATTGCAGACTCCTTATTTTCTTATGTTCTTGGACGAAACGCTCAAATACCACTGTCATTAGTGCAATCGTGTGTTTTCTTTATTGTCTGCATGAACAACTGCTCAGTTCATGTACACACACACACACACACGCACACATACTACTACTACTACTACTTTTTTTTTTTTTTTTTTTTTTTTAACGTGGCCTCCAGCCTCCCCCAACAGCCACACCTTCGCCACCATTTATTTACATTAATATTAAATATCCTAATACATAAGAAGCTATCCTGTCTGTGTTAAATTAGTTGAGCCGCAGATCTATGCGGCATTCAGTGACAGTAGCCTCATAGTCAATATCTGCAGCAGTTGTCGGAGTAGGGGCAGAAGCTCTCGTTCCCCTGAGGCAGAGCAAAGCCGACCGAAGGAGAGAGAAGGACAGTCGACATCTCATCCAGGCTGTAACATAACTTCTGGGCTGCTGCTTCTGTTCGGAGATCAGCTCCGCGAGTCTGGCGTAGAAACATCTTGCACTTGGGCCCATCCCACCAGAGGTTGTGAACACTACTACTACTACTACTACTACTACTACTACTACTACTACCACTACTTTTTTTTTTAAGTGGCCTCCAGCCTCCCCCAATAGCCACACCTTCGCCGCCATTTTATAATCTTGATATTAAATATCCTAATACATAAGTAGCTATCCTGTCTGTGTTGAATTAGTTGAGCCGCAGATCTATGTGGCATTCAGTGACTGTTGCCTCATAGTCAATATCTGCAGCTGTTGTCGGCAATGGGGCAGAAGCTCTCGTTCCCCTGAGGCAGAGCAACGCCGACCGAAGGAGAGAGAAAGACAGTCGACATCTCATCCAGGCTATAACGTAGCTTCTGGGCTGCTGCTTCTGTTCGGAGATCACCTCCGCGAACACCACTACTACTACATTTTTTTTTTTTTTTAATAACGTGGCCTCCAGCCTCCCCCAATAGCCACACCTTCGCCGCCATTTTATTACCTTAATATTAAATATCCTAATACATAAGTAGCTACCCTAGCTGTGTTGAATTAGTTGAGCCGCAGATCTATGCTGCATTCAGTGACTGTTGCCTCATAGTCAATATCTGCAACTGTTCTCGGCTTTGGGACCGATGGTCTCGTTCCCCTGAAGCAAAGCAAGGCAGAGCAGAGGAGAGAGAAGGACAGTCGACATCTCATCCAGGCTGTAACATAACTTCCAGGCTGCTGCTTCTGTTCGGATATCACCTCCGCAAGTCTGGTGTAGAAGCATCTTGCACTTGGTCCCATCCCACCAGAGATTATGAACACCAGAAGAGTGAAGCTGCCTTGATCTACGTTCTGTATTCTCTCCCTGTATGCCCTTATCTTGTCGTTCTCGTTCCTCCTGTGTGCAGCATCGAGAGCTAAGTTACGGTGACATGCGGCCATGTCGAAGAAGTCTCGCTGTCCCCCGCGTCCAGAATTCTCGAGCACTGACGTCAAAACGGGCTTCGTTGGATGTGTTTGAAGTCCTATGTTGGAAATTCTCTCCATCCAATGGAAGGAGGGTCGGTTCTACCCTAACATCACGACAGATTTCCTTCAACATATTTACTGTGAGATCCCTTACTTCGTCATGCCTCATTTTTATGAAGCCCCTTTGTTGCACACCATGGCGTGATCGACGTCATAGGAAGAGCCACACAAGCATTGGGAGGGCAAACCTTCTACTGGCCTACCGTACCTTAGAGCAATGGCATCCGTAAATTCTTGTTTATTGAGACTGAAACCAATTGCCCTTATCGGTAACATAGTTAACCAGTTCGAGGCGCCCACCTCCTGCGCTATAGCTACTTTTTTTCCTTAAAATTCTCTGGTACGTGCAGCATCAGTTGCTGCAACTTATCACTTTGGCTGTTCTGTCGTTCTGTCGTAATGGACCGTCGAATCTTGTTTACTTCGCTGGTATCCACCTCACCTGTTGCGTTCCAAGCTATTATGTGGTCCGTGAGGGCTGCCATGAGCTTAACTGAGTCTTGATGTTCGGTGGCAGCAATCTGTTCTGGATTGGTCAATCCCATTCCTTCCAGTCTCGGTGGTAGTACAAGGAGTGATCTTTCTGCTGGGGTTAAGTGAAGATGTTTCACTAATTTGGGAATGAAATTGACGCTGATAGCTTCTTCCAGAGGGTGGAGGAGGGGTCCAATATCAGGGATAGTGTGCATCAGGTAGTTCCAGCGATGCTTGATTCTATGGGTGAATACTGCAAAAGCTGCATGTAGCTCTGTTTTAGCAATATCAGACAGAGCTACGATTTCCCTAACCCACTCATTCACCTTTCCCGTTACGTACTCGGTCTTGAAGTCCGTCGTGCCGATTACTGCGCCTGGGTGTCTTTGGCCATCCTTTGTTATTTTGACCTCACTTCCACCGAACGCCTCCATTGCCCGTCCATAATGTTCTGGCTTTACTATGAGGAAGGACTTGCTGGCATTTGGGTGGTACCCTATTTGTGGACCATATGATGTTATCAGGTCCCACCACTTTTTGATGTCCTCCACTTTTCCTGCTCCTGTAAGTTCGTCAGCAAACGTCACTTGCTTGACCTCGATTGTTTCAAATTTTATTGTGTGTTGGAGCATGGATAGGCCTATTTCGTACATTGCCATTGCAACAGGGTCCCCCTGCGTTATTCCCTCACTTGACTGTATGATGGTATCACCTCTTAGAGACTTGATGTTTCCTATATAGAGGTCTGATGGATTCTTATAGGTGTTTTCTACATACAATACAAAGCATGGACACTTGATCTTGATGTCGTGCAGTGTGGCCTTGCAGTTAACCATGTTGAATGCGTTGGAAGCGTCAACTAGGAGAACAGCCTCACAATTACGCTGCTCAAATATCGTTCTCATGGCGTGAATGGCAGCTTCCCCTCCAGCCTGGTGGCCAGCACAAACTTGCAGGTTCCCTGCCGTTGCCCTTTGCCACCTCCATTAGCCGCTGACGAATCGACTGATGTAACATCTACAGCTCAGTTATTAGTTTTCGTACGTGGTGTAACAGACGACTTCACTGTTCATGAAGAATTTGTTGGTCTCAGTTCTCTGAAGGGGCAAACGAAAGGGAATGACTTGATAAGTGGACTTTTGGAGTAAATTAGCACTATTGAATATATACAACTTAGTTGGCATAGCAACTGATGGGGCTCCTTCGATGATGGTATGGTGCCACTGTTGACCAAACACCTGGAACAGCGCAAACATGAACTGATACAGTTTCACTGCATAATGCATCAACAGAATTTGTGTGGGAAAAAAATTTACTTTGAAAATGTAATGAGAATTGTAGTTTCAACAGTCAACTTCATAAAATCGCGAGCTTTGAACCATCGCCAATTCAAGCAGTTTCTCGAAGAAATTGAAGCTGAGTATGGTGATCTAGTGTTTTTCACTGAAGTCAGGTGGTTAAGTCGGGGAAATACACTGCAACGATTCATAAACCTCCTGGATGAAATAGTGATATTTCTTAATGAAAAGAGTGAAGTGGTTCCACAGCTTGAAAATGTGGAGTGGCTTTACGATCTGGCATTTCTTGTTGATATCACCAGTCATTTAAATAACTTGAATGACAAACTTCAGGGGAGTAACCAACTTGTTTCGCAAGTCGCAAAACTTAAGCTGTTTCAGTCACAACTCATTAAAGAAGAATTGGGACACTTGCCAACATATCAAATTATGCTTGAAAAGCACAATGTACTATCGTGGACAAAAGTTTGCTCCTTGTAGTGAAACTGAGACACGGGAATGAGTCTCCGAACTGACTTACCCTGATTGTTATCTGGTGCGGGTGTGCTGTGCGGGTCGATACTGCTTCAGTTTGGGAAGGAGCGAACTTTTGTCCACGATAGTACTGTACACCACAAAGCTGAAAACTATGGAACAACAATAGGAAATCTCCGGGAAGTACTTGATAGGCGATTTGGAAACATCAAGTAAAGGCAGAAAAATTTGCATCTGTTCAGCAATCCCTTCTCTCTATCATCTGAAGACGTCGAAGTAGAGGCCCAGTTAGAACTGATTGCTCTCCAGAATTGTGACAGTCTTCGTGCTAAGTTTATGGAAGGGAACTTGCTCAATTTTTACAGGTGCTTCCACTAGATATCCGGAAGCTGTACCTGAGCGACGCATTACAGCCCGTATTATAATTCCTGCCCTTATTAAGTTCTTTACACAGTTTGGACTTCCCGCATTGTTCAGTCAGAACAAGGATTCAACTTCACCTCAAAAGTATTTAAGGAGGTTATGTGTACGCTAGGCATTAAACCTAGCCTAACCTAACCTCACCACTCTGAGAGCCAAGGTGCTCTTGAGAAATTCCACCAAACTCTCAAGAGCATGATGACCAAGTACTGTGTTGAATCAGGTAATGATTGGGATGTAGGAATTCCATATCCATTGTATGCTATCAGATGTACTAAACAGTTTTGTTTGGGATTTTCACCAAGTGAACTGATATTTGGCCCTGGATATCCGTGGTCCCTTGAAACTATTGCATGGGAGTTGGGTAGAAGAAGATGAATCAAGTACTGTAATTTGAAGGAAAGGTTGAACCATGTACAGGAATTTTCAAGGTGTAATATGAAGGAAGCCCAAGAGAAAATAAAAAGTCAATTTGATGAAACTGCAGAAGATATAAAATTTAATGTTGGAGATAATGTGCTTTTGTTTTTACCCATTAGGAACTTTTCCCCACAAGCTAAGTGTAGTTTTGAGTAAAGTGGGAGATGTTAACTATGTCATAGCAACGCTTGGACGTAGGAAGACTAAAATACTTGTACATGTGAACCTGTTGAAACCCTTTTGTGTTAGACATGATAAGGTGGTGTTCAATACTGTGACATGTGATGAAGTGGAGGGGGGTGAGTTACCTAAGCAGGACTTTGGAGAGTTGAAAGCAGATATCAAACTGAACAATTCTGACGTGTTAAGTGATCCTTCTTCTAAATTGTGCCATCTACTACAGGACCAGAGGAGCGATGTAATGTGTCTCCTACAAGAATTCCAGCCCATCTTTGGTGATGTGCCGCAGCCTAGCCCGGTGGTGGCCCATGATGTTGTGTTGGTGGACGACACAGCCCCAGTGAAACAAGCACCCTACCGCATGTCTCCCCAGAAAATCGGCATTCTCAATGACGAGATACAGTTCTTGATTGACAATAACTTGGCTGAACCTAGTGACAGAGAGTGGGCATCCCCTTGTGTTCTGGTCCCAAAGTCAGATGGTACTGTGAGAATGTGAACTGATTACAGAAAAGTAAACTCCCTCACAAAGGCAGACAGTGTTCCCCTCCCCCGTATTGATGATATAATTGATGCAGTGGGTGATGCAAAGTACATTACAAAAATTAACTTGCTTAAGGTGTATTATTAGGTACCCTCGTCAGAGCGGGCGAGACGCATATCGGCTTTTGTTACCCCTTATGACTTGTATCAGTATACCGTTATGCCATTTGGTATGCGTAAAGCCCCTCCAACTTTCCAACGTTTGATGTCAGTTGTTTAATGGTTTGGATGGTGTCAGAGCATATCTTGACGACGTAGTTGTGTTCTCTTTCACGTGGAGTAAGCATATTGAGTCACTTCGTTGTCTGTTCAGTCATCTTAATAGAGCTCAGCTCACTGTTAATCTCGTTAAGAGTGAGTTTGGCCATGCCAAACTAGTACTTTGGGGACATGAAATTGGCTATGGGACAGTGGCCCCCAGTCCAGGCTAAAGTTGAGGCCATTGATACCTTGCCCATTCCCACAAACCGTAAGGCAGTCCAGCGCTTTTTGGATATGGCAGGGTATTATAGGAGATTCTGCCCTTACTTTTCTGATGTTGCAAGACCATCAACTGATTTAGTTAGTCCTAAAAGGAATTTTGTGTGGATGGGAAGTTGTTAAGAGGCATTTGAGAAAATTAAGGCAATTTTTTTTGTCTAAACCATTATTAAGGGGACCTGCACATTTGTTGTACAAGTAGATGCGAATGACGTTGCAGCTGGGGCAGTTTTATTGCAAGCAGGTAAGAATAATGTTTTGCACCTGGTCTCTTACATGTCTACTAAATTTAAGCCTCATCAAGGAAATTATTCTATCATTGAGAAAGAAGCCGCTGCATTGTTAATGGTGCTAGATAAATTTGATGTATACCTTGAGAACAGCAACCAGAAAGTCATTGTATAATGTGACCACAACCCCTTGCAATTTGTTACTCGCATTAAGAACAAAAACCAACGTTTAACTCACTGGTGTTTACCACTTCAACCGTATAATATTGAAATTAGACATATCAAGGGTAAGGATAACATTATTGCTGATACCCTGTCTAGGCCATATTAGGCGGATCTGATAACTGTGTATTGCCAATGTAAAACCCTACGGGTTTTATTTTAAGGAAGGGGGTGTTATGCATGGCGTAATGCACAGTGGTGCGTTGCGTTGTGCATAATTAATTTTTTATGCTCATTACCCTCAACTTATGTATTTAAAATATTTTGCATAATTATGTGTGAGCAGAGCTGGTACTTGATACCTAAAAATTTTCCTATATGTAGGTATGTTTAAGTATTTTTGCAGCTTAATGTGGGAGTTGTTTTATATTGGTGCTGTTAGGCTTGTACTCCCCAGGGATAAAGGGTTTTGCCAGTCATTGGCTGGCATTGGAAGTGGGAGGACGTCTGAATTTGTCAGTGGTGGATACCTTCTCAAATAGGGTTTAGTTGAGTATTATAATTATATTCAGTGCTGCTGTAGTATTATTTCATGTGTGTAAAGTGCAATCAATTGAGGTGTTGTAAAGCATTTTTTATTTTTTATTTTTTACGGGGATTAGCCTACGCGGGCACGGGTCACTGACCCACATCGGGGTCTGGGGTGCGAAAATGAAAAAATAATAATAAAAATAATATAATAATAATAATAATAATAATAATAATTATAATAATAATAGCAATAATAATATGAATATTAATAATAATAATAATAATTATAATAATAATAATAATAATAATAATAATAATAATAATATTAATAAAGAAATACAAAAATGAAAAAAAAATCAAAAGTGAGAAACAATATATGTATGTTGTATTGTAAATAGTAAGAGAAACAATTGAAACCCTGCAATTGTGTGTAAATGAGGCAGAAAGTCAGATCAGCAACCTTGGACTTGGTCACAATTTTCGTGATGCCATATATTAGTTGTTTATTAAGGATTATGTTTATTCTATATTCTCTTGATTTAATTTACCCGTTCATTATATAAACTGCACATTTATTATGGTAAACTTTTATTGTTAAATTTTATTTAAATCTTTCATGACGTGTATAATTCCAAACCATCACCCCTGAACTGTTGTAATAAAGTAAAAGGGCTGTTATTGAACCTATGACACACAATTTCATCCTTAATTGTGTTTGTAACTTTTGCTTTTAACATTGTTTGTCGTGTATTGAAGTAACATTAATTTTAAGTGATAAATATTAAGGACTAAGTTGTCCTGAGTTGCCAATTTGCTTTTTTGTTGTGCTATATGTGCCCTCATTATTATATTCATCTTTAACGGAATTGAAGTTGCCAAGTTATGTCATAATAATACCCTCACCATAACCACCATGACTCCTCTTAACATGGAGTTTAACAACAATAAAATTTCGACCACCTTCAATCACATCTGAATGAAGCGTAAGAGTATTACGGAATATGGTGGTGCCAAGGTAAGCGCAGCATCCAGCAGCCATCTTTTTTATCCGTCATAATTAACAGTAATCACCAGCAGTGTGTGAGTTACTATGTTGGTTTCGTAAATATTTGGCAGAAGTGTTAAGTACCACAACGAATTGATGGCCATCAAACGGATTGATGATCATATAAAATGGCAATTTGACGGCTATTTTTCTTCGGTAAAATTCATGGTAAAAGCTTCATTGTTAATTACAGTTTTAATTCCCTTTATACCTGACAAAGTGCAAAAAGTACTGTAGTAATCTGATGTACGTGAAGCAAATTTTTTAATCAGATTAAAAATAGATTTTTGGCGTCGCAGCTGAGTACAGACAGCCAGGGACCTCGATTTGCATGTTTGCTTTGTGATGTGTGGGAAGGATTATTATATCATATTGATGGATTAGTTATTTATTCTGCTATACCTCTATACACGCCACCACACCCCTTCATACCTCCACACCCCTTCACACCACCACACCCCTCCATACCCACCATACCCATCCAATCCACCACACGCCTCCACACCACCACACCCCCTCCATACCACCACGCCCCTCCACACTACCAAACCCCTCTACACCACCACACTACTCCATACCTCTCCACACCACCACACTCCTCCACACCACCACACCCTTCCATACCACCACACCCCTCCATACCCACCATACCCATCCAATCCACCACACGCCTCCACACCACCACACCCCCTCCATATCACCACACCCCTCTACACCCCCACTCCACCACACAACCACATCCCTTCACACTACCACATCGCTCCACACCACCACATCCCATCACACCAACACATTCCTCCATATCACCACACCCCTCTACACCCCTCCTCACCACCACACTCTTCTACACCCCCACTCCACCACACAAAGACATCCTTCACACTACCACATCGCTCCACACCACCACACCCCTCCACACCACCACATCCCTCCTCACCACCACATCCCTCCCCACCACCACATCCTTCCACACCATCACATTCCTCCACACCACCACATCCCTCCACAACACCACACCCCTCCACACCACCACACTCCCCCCACACCACCACACCCCTTTTACCCATCCACACAACCACACCCTTTACACCAACACATCCCTTTACATCACCACACCCCTCCACACTACCAAACCCCTCTACACCACCACACCACTCCATAACCACACCTTCCACACCACCACATCCCTCTGCACCTCTCTTCACCACCCCCCTCTAGACTGCAGAACATCTCTCCACTCCCTACCACACCCCTCTCCACAGCGCCACACCCCGCCACACCAGGAACTATGGCTTAACGCTGGTCTCATCATCATTAGCCACTGGCTGGGGCAACTTGGTATAATTAATGAAGATTGAATGAAGGGCAGAGATTGTGGTGTGTGGTCGACCCCAGTGTTGGAGGGTTGATGTGGTGGATAGTTGAAGTGGTGGATGGTTGATGTGGTGGATAGTTGATGTGGTGGACTCTTGATGTGGTTGATGGGGTGGATGGGTGATGGGGTGGATGGTTGATGTGGTAGATAGATGGTGTGGTGGATTTGAATTTTTTAATTTTGCCACTTACAGCGGATAGTTTATTGTGCACCCTATACTCATCGTGTGATTGGTAGCTCAAAAAGATTACAGAGGATTACAGGTCACAAAGTGTCTGTATAACAATCCCCATTGGTCAGGATATTATGCCATTGAATATTACAAAGTATTCCAAATACATTGTTTGTTTAGTTCTGTATATAGAGGGTAACTTATTCACAACTGCTTGAGTACAGGAGTGTGAGACAATATGTTTCCGTGAGAGGTATTCAAGCACCTGTGTGAAATGATACAGTTACTGAGTTCAAAATAGTGGATACAACCTTAATATGTCAGCTATCTTGTCATAAGAGATTAAGTTGTAGATGGTTGATTGGGTGGATGTGGCGGATGATTGATGTAGTGGATGATTGATGTAGTGGATGGTTAAGGAAGTTATGGGTGGTTGATGTGATGATAGGTGTTTATATTCCCCGCAACATTTTCCTATTAACCTGAATTATTAACAGAGTGCATCAGATTATTTACTCAGCGAACACGGCCACAGCAGAGAAGACATCAAGATACGTAAAGAATGGATAGGTTATAGGTAGCACAGCATTACCACTTAGATGTCTACGTCATTATTCACAGCATCACCACTTAGATGTCTACGTCATTATTCATAATATCACCACTTAGATGTGTAGTGAATGACATTAATCTTGAAAACTGTGCATCATGGCAGAGAGAAGGAGTCAGGTTACATCAGGACCTTGATGCTGAGGCCAGTGTTTTGTATGGAAGCCTTTCAACCTTTTTGCGTTTATTCGTGTTCGTCCACATTGACCAGCTTAAGGGATTACATGAAGATTAGACACACCAGCTTATTTTACCTGAATATTTATCTCATTTACACTATCTAAGGGTGTATCTTAGGTTAGGTTATGTTACGTTACATTACGTTACTTTAGGTTAGGTTACATATCATTATCGTTAGGGTAGTTAGTGGTCATGAGGACTAATCTGGAGTGCCGAATCTAAAGGTAATTCGAGTGAAGTCCTGAATTTGTGCTGTCAACACAGAGATACACAGCATATAGGTCGAAGTGTGTGGTGTTTTTTTTCCAAGGATCAGTAACCACTTCACAGGCTCCATGTTCTTATGTATCCTGTGAAATAATTTACAAGGTACAAAGTGGAAGAGGTGGTGGGATAAATTGGGGCAGGAAGGGTTGTTGTAGGTGAAGTGGGGCAGGAAGGGTTGTTGTAGGTGAAGTGGGGCAGGAAGGGTTGTTGTAGGGTGAAGTGGGGCAGGAGAGGTTGTTGTAGGGTGAAGTGGGGCAGGAGAGGTTGTTGTAGGGTGAAGTGGGGCAGGAGAGGTTGTTGTAGGGTGAAGTGGGGCAGGAAGGGTTGTTGTAGGGTGAATTGGGGCAGGAGAGGTTGTTGTAGGTGAAGTGGGGCAGGAGAGGTTGTTGTAGGTGAAGTGGGGCAGGAGAGGTTGTTGTAGGGTGAAGTGGGGCAGGAGAGCTTGTTGTAGGGTGAAGTGGGGCAGGAAGGGTTGTTGTGGTGTGAAGTGGGGCAGGAGAGGTTGTTGTAGGTGAAGTGGGGCAGGAGAGGTTGTTGTAGGTGAAGTGGGGCAGGATAGGTTGTTGTAGGGTGAAGTGGGGCAGGAGAGGTTGTTGTAGGGTGAAGTGGGGCAGGAGAGGTTGTAGGGTGAAGTGGGGCAGGAAAGGTTGTTGCAAGGTGAAGTGAGGCAGGAGAGGCTGCTGTAGGGTGAAGTGGGGCCAGAGGGGTTGTTATAGGGTGAAGTGGGGCAGGAGAGGTTGTTGTAGGGTGAAGTGGGGCAGGAGAGGTTGTTGTAGGGTGAAGTGGGGCAGGAGAGGTTGTTGTAGGGTGAAGTGGGGCAGGAGAGGTTGTTGTAGGGTGAAGTGGGGCAGGAAAGGTTGTTGCAAGGTGAAGTGGGGCAGGAGAGGCTGCTGTAGGGTGAAGTGGGGCCGGAGGGGTTGTTGTAGGGTGAAGTGGGGCAGGAGAGGTTGTTGTAGGGTCAAGTGGGGCAGGAGGGGTTGTAGGGTGAAGTGGGGCAGGAGGGGTTGTTCTAGGGTGAAGTGGGACAGGAGGGGTTGTTGTAGAACTAATAAATTCAGTTTGTCCAACCAGTACAACCAAGTTGACGCAGATATCATACTCCTAAACTCACACGGCCAAAAGGCGTCTGGGGAATTGAAAATATTTGGTTACAAGATCCATAAATCCAGTCTATCGGAGGAGCCGAATGACGAGGTGGCCATCTCCATCGAAAGAGATGTCCACCACAGAACCATAGACGACTTCACCACTGAAACTCTCGCTGTTCAAATCAACCTGACCACAGGGCCAATCATAATAGGCACAACTTTCCTCCCACCACGCTGGGACTACCTACCGCACCGGGACTTCCACAGACTTCTATCATACCACCACCCAACCTACATCATCGGGAACATGAACGCCAGACATCCTCAACTAGATAGTAAGAGGACAACTAACAATGTTGGAAGAGGCCTCGCTGACTTCATAACAGACAAAAAAGCCCAGCTTATAGGCCCGGACTTCCCCACGTTCTACAGTAGGAACTCGGCCACCACTCCAGATATATAGCAATAACACATGGCAGATGTTTCCACAAATACCTCTTTGAACAAGGTCATGTAACCTCCAGCGGCCACTTACCTATAATCATGACCATCTCAGCAACACCAATAACTACACCAGCTCCACCACGGAGAATTGCCAAGCAGACCAACTGGGAGCTATTCAACGAAAAAGCTACAGTCAAACTTGAGGCCAAGGACTTGACAATCCTGCAGACTATAGACAACCAGCCGGTGAACAAAATAGACCAAGAAATCAACACATAGGAACAGCCTACCAGGAGGCCACCCTACTCAAACGCAACAGAACACTCCCACACCCACGACAGATTCCAACTGCTACAACAGAGAGCCGGGACCCATGGTTTGGACATCGGAAGGTACAATACATACAGACGAATACGGGAGGAAATAAAAACAAAATCTTTCGAACAAAGCAACCTCAAATGGGCCGAAATAGTTGAACAACTCTCACATACATACAACGACCCAGGAGAGTTCTGGCGTCGAGTTAAGAGACTGAAAGGTTGCAGCCGTAACGAGTCATCATATATAACTGACCACACAGGAAGTAAAATATATGACGACCAAGACAAAGAACCCATATTCAGGGACATATGGAGGAACATCTTCCGAATCACAAATGAGGAGAATAGGGGATTTGATGGTACCCACGAGGAGCTCGTCCTTGATGAACTCCGGGGCCAGACACACCGCACTCAGCCTTCCCCTGAAATCATATGGGAGTACCTGAGAGTGGGCAGCCCACTGTTCCAAACCAACCACCTCGGAAGAACTCAACACAGCCATCTCCAATACCAAAAATAAGCCCCTGGTTATTCGGGCATCACATCACATAAACAACCCGGCCATGGAGAGACTGAGAACCACAATGAACGTCTGCCCGGCCTCGGGTTACTTCCCAACTAAATTCAAAGAGGCCATTATTACTCTAACACCAAAACAAGGAAAGAACCCCGCCGTCCCACCAAACTACAGGCCGATCTCCCTCCTCGAAGTACCTGGAAAAATCCTCGAAAAAAACACATCAATAACCTTCTGAGAAACACCTGGAAACAACAAACAGAGTCAATTGCAGACAATTCGGGTTCAGTAAAGGTAAGTCCACCACAACAACGATAACTCTGGCATGTGAAAACATAACCAGAGCCGCGGCGAGTGGTAGCCAATGTAATCTATCTCTCCGGGATGTAGCGAAGGCATATGGCAAAGTCTGACATGACGGTCTTAAATGTAAGATCCTCCAACTCGGACTTCCCGCCAACTCTGAAAAGCTGCTTTGCAAATTTCTTGACGGCAGAAATGCCAGACTGAGGGTGGGACAACACACAGGAGAGAGACCTTCCCACTCGTGAGCGGAGTCCCTCAGGGCAGCGTCCTCTCTCCCACCCTATACATCATCTACACAAGTGACACCCCACCTCCCACTAAAATAGGAAACGAAGATATTATGTATGCAGATGACATCACTCAAATAACAACACATAAAGGAAAATCGCGAGCGTTACAGGTCGACAACACCAGACGGGAAATAGAAAGAGTATATAATTACGAAAAACAATGGAAAATCCAAACCAGTCTCCCGAAATTCACAGTGATACCCTTATGCCGAAGGAAAATCTATCCATTAGTAACCATTAATGCCCAGATAGTATACAAAAGCAGAGGCACCCTCCTGGACCTACATGTGCGGCGTTTTGGACAATGGATAACCAGGTATCCCTGGACTGAAGTGATCACGGTAGACGATGTGCAGAACAAGTGGGATAATTACCTGGACTTCATCACCAAAGCCTACCACCACTTCTTTCCAGCCAAAACACTGAGGATCCACCCCGATGATGTCCCGTGGATTACGCCCCGCATAAAAAGACTTATTGAGCAGCACAACAAGGCATACTACACCAACAACCGCCTGTACAAAAGTCTACGTAACCAGGTCATCAGGGAAATCAAGTCTGCCAAGAAGACTTATTATCTCAGGAAAGTGCACGGCCTCAAGGAAGTTGGCATCGGTCAGTGGTACTGCAAGGTAAAAGATCTCTGTGGTCTCAACTGTTTGTCTCCCACACTTCTTTTTATCTCCTCACATTTACCTAGTGAGGAGGCAGCTGAGATAATTAATAACCATTTTGCTACCATATGTCATACCTTACCCAGTCTTGACCTCACTCTCCCCCCAGCTTACTTACCTTCCCCCTCCCAGTGTTCAACCATATGAAATCGCCAACAAACTCCTGAAATTTAAATCCAAACGCTCCACGACCCCAATTGACCTACCAATCAAAATATACAAGGAGTTTGCAGTTGAACCTGCCACCCCCCCTCTGTTCTATTATTAATGCACCCCAAAGACAAAGCAAATGCCCTAATGAATGGAAAACAGCATTTGTCAGCCCCATCCCCAAGGTCACCACCCCACAGTCCCCTAACGACCTCAGGCCAGTTGCCATTACCTCCATACCCAGTCTGCTTTGTGAGGCCTTTGTTTTTGAGTGGGCATTTGCCAGTATCTATCAGTCAATTGATCCACAGCAATTTGGCAATATGAGGACCTCCTCTACATCACACTGCTTGGTGAGCTTTCTGAATTTTCTGCACAAAAACTTGCAGAAACGTAAGACATCACTGGCCGTTGCCCATGTGGACTTCAGGAAGGCCTTTGACCTTGTTGATCACTGCACTGTTATCAACAAGGCTATTGCAGTAGGGCTGCCCACCAACCTGGTCTCATGGCTCACTGATTTCTGGAGTGGACGTCGCCAGGCAGTGAGGTATCAGGGCTTGGTCTCCACATTCCAACACCTCACCTGCGGTGTTCCCCAGGGGACCAAGATGGGACCACTGTGCTTCCTCATCCTGATCAACGACGCTCTATCAGACACTCCTCACAGGTGGAAGTACGTGGATGACTGCACTGTGGGGGTTTCAGTGGACAACACCGCACCAGACTACTCATCGCTACAAGGCACCCTGGACAGGCTACAGGCATGGACTACGGAGAACAAGGTCACCATCAACCATACCAAAACCGTAGTCATGCACATCAATACCGCCACCACTCCAGTGCAAGCCCCACCAGTCACAGTGGGTGCCCATCCTCTCCAGCTGGTGCAGTCTGCCAAACTCCTGGGTGTCACTATAGACAACAAACTTGACTGGAAGGCCCATGTAAATAACACAGTCAAGGCAGCCTCGTACCGACTCTACATGCTACGACGACTTAGGTCACTTGGGACACCCATGCCAGAGCTGAGGACCATCTACAATGCCTTTATTCTCCCCAAACTAAAGTGTGCGTCACCAGCCTGGTCGTCTTCTCTCAACTCCACCCAACAACGTTAGCTAGAGAAGGTACAGAAAAGGGCCTGCAGAATCATGCTCGGCGCAGAATACTTCGACTACACCAACGCTCTCTCCTCCCTGGAAATGCCATCCCTCAGTGACATCCACCACCAAGCACTGGAAAGGTTTGGCAGTGGACTACTGCACCACCCTCGTCATCGCCACCTCCTGCCACCTGCAGCCCCCCCATCCATCTCGCGCAGTCCGCCAATACAACAAAATTCAGCCCATAAGAGCCCACACCGATAGATATAAGAACAGCACCATCCCATCTATTTTTTAAAATAATGAACAACTCCTGAATTATGTACTGTACAGCCCTGTAAATGTATTCATTGCATATTATATCATTATGTCTAAATCAAATGTAAGTCTGTATATTTTCAGCCGCCGACTGCAACTCTATTAATAAACCGTTTATTATTATTATTATTATTATTATTATTATTATTATTATTATTATATCCACGACAGGTTAGTCCCATCATGTCCACACCAGGAAGGAAAAGGCAAGAAGAGAGCTGAAAAAAACTATACCACTTTAACACGTTTCCTGAGAAAATAAAACTACGCCTGGTGACATCATTTATCATACCTATACTTACCCAGCAGTACCTCTTCATACTATGAGCATCACTCAAATATTAAAATTACAGGTGGTCCAAAATGAAGCCCTAAGATTCATCACAGGTGAAAGATACCCCTTCACTAGAACCACAGCCGAGAAACATAGAGACCTGAGAATATAACCCATCAACCAACAGCTGCACACCCTGGCCAGCAGAGTCTGGCAAAAGATAGAACGATCAGAGCAAAAACTCCTCCAAAGACTCCCACCAGTCAATGACAACAACCATACATGATTCCCCAAAAGTTACCAAATATCAAAAGGTCCATTGCCACCCCTGATCTTTACGGTCAGGCAATAGACAATCTACCTAGACCAGCATCCGCCAGTAGGGTCGGCGGAATGTGAAATAAGGCCCTCAAAACACCCATATATGGGATAGGATAGATAGGCTGTCTGGTGCCTGTGTCGACAGACAATAACTAACCCATGACACAACCCTAACACACTATTAGCTTAGCTAACCTTCAGTAGAGCTGTCAGCCCACATTTAGGAGGAGGTAGGAGAGGGCGCTCTCCTACCTCCTCCTAAATGTGTTCAATTTCCGAACTATAAACTTCCTTCCCCCACCTCTAATCTTCTTTCACCCCTCCTTTCTCAACGCACACACACACACACACACACAAAAGGGGGGGGGTTGTTGTAGGGTGAAGTGGGACAGGAGGGGTTGTTGTAGGGTGAAGTGGGCCAGGAGGGGTTGTTGAAGGGTGAAATGAGGCAGAAGAGATTGTTGTAGAGTGAAGTGGGATAGGAGGGGCGGTCTTGAGGCGGGGTGGGTTAAGGAAGTGCTGTTACGGGTCAGTGATCACACGCTCAACTTATTTGTCAGGTGTTTTCTCTCTCTCTCTCTCTCTCTCTCTCTCTCTCTCTCTCTCTCTCTCTCTCTCTCTGCTTGTGCATTTTGTCACTGTGAGTTAAGGTTCATATTTACCCTACTAGATTATAAATGTTGCTTCAAGGTCCAGTAAATAATGAATATTTACTATTTATGATATAGCATGGTGCTTAACTTAGTAGTGCTGTCTTCTATTTCCTCCTCCCCGAAAAATGCGACGAAAAATTACCATTAATACACACCTTTCGCCAGACTCAGTGTGTCATAACCAAACACAGCCCTACCCCTGGCACATCACCCGATCAACACGCCCATATATTTACACATTCTATCACCCACACCGATCACTACATTATCACCACACAATCATCAATCACCGGGAAAAAGGAAAGCAAGGAGGCACTGGTGCGTTGCGAAATATTTAAACTTTAGGTGGCGACGCCCAATACCTGAGTCTCCCCTACAGTCTCAAGGGTCATGGGTCCTTTGTTTTCTTTCAGAACTCCCGCAAGGATCGCGTGCGGCTGAGTACTGTACATACATATGTATTACCTACTGCCGTTGGTAATGTATATACTACGTATCCTGGGGCCATGTGCGTGTTTCCTTGGCATGTATAGGTCCCTAGAGCTCTATACATACCATGGATAATATGGGGGTATATTCTTAGGCCACTGTTATACAATAATTTCTTTGAGACTAATGCACAGTGTTTAACAAGTACCATTAAGTGTCCTGGCGCTCATTAGGCTCAACTATGTCAATAGTGATGTTATTGTTCACTTTGTATCTGTATTTTCCAGATAATAAATTGCTTCAATTTCGATAGGCCTACGTTGTATTAGCACATAATGAGTATGGTCTTAAGGGGCTCTCCGTAGGCCTATAGTGTATTAATATCCCAGCATCTTCTTAGGGAGTTATACTTATGTTGTATTTTGTATTAGTATATAAGTGTATTTCTAAGGCATTATAATTATGTACGCTGTATAAAATATGAATACTGTACTGTATGTAAAGCATATACTGTACTGTACAGTATTTCTTAAATCATTTATGTATGTCTGGGGCACTGAGGATACACATACCCAAATCACTGTAGCAGTGGTGTCAGCACTAAGCAGTTTCAGCACCCAGTAGTGTCAGCATCAAACAGTGTCAGCACCCAGTAGTGTCAGTGTCAGCACCAAGCAGTGTCAGCACCCAGTAGTGGCAGCACCCAATAGTGTCAGTGTCAGCACCCAGTAGTGTCATCACCCAGTAGTGGCAGCACCCAGTAATGGCAGCACCCAGTAGTGTCAGCACCAAGCAGTGTCAGCTGTGTGGAAAGCGTTGCCTCACCGCCTAAGTCGTTTGTTACAATCTTGCTGAGGAGTCGACCGTGGCGGCCTCCCTCCCATCCTCTCCTCTTTCCTAATACTTTCCCTCCTTTCTCCCTCCCTTCTTCTCATTTGCCTTTTCTCTCCTCTCTTCCACTCTCCCTCTCCACTCCTCCTTTCCCCCTTTCTTCAGCATTCTTCCCTTCATCCCTTCCTCCTTATCTCACTCCTAATATCTTCATTGTATTCCCTCTGTTCCATCCTCCCTCCTTACCCCCTCCCTCTTTCTATCCCAAGAACATTCCTTTCTTCCTCTTTCTCCATCCTTTCCCCTATCCATCCCAGTTATCCTCCCCTCCCTCCAACTTTCCTTTTTTCTCCTGTTTCCCCCCTGGTCCCCCCCCCCCCCTCCTACCACAAAAATAACTACAGAGCTCCCACGCGGCCACCAGAGGGCTCTTTGCTACATAATAAAATGGTCCCAGATTACTCCATTTCCATCACACCTTTACCACAGTTCTACCACACTTCTACCACATTCCTACCACATCTTTACCACACCTTTGCTACAGTTCTACCACACTTTTACCACATCTCTACCACAGTTCTACTAAAATCCAAACAAATACCCCTACCACACGTGCACCACACTTGAGCGGTGGGTGTGGCGGCTCAGGTAACAAGCGAGTGACTAGGTAGTGGCCAACAGGTAGTTTTAGGAACCATGAGTGTGGTAATGGTCCCCCCAAAACGACCATAATACTTTCACTGCCGCTGCCAGGAGGTGTTCTCTACCATGTGTCTCTCTTATAACTTTCCCAGGAAGCGAGTGGAATAAATGTGCCTTCATTATATATATATATATATATATATATATATATATATATATATATATATATATATATATATATATATATATATATATATATATATATATATATATGTTGGTGGTACAGCTGTAGTGCACTCGTTTCTCATCACCATATCCCTAGTTCGATACCCGGGTCGGATGTGAGAAGGGTGTTATCCAGTGTGACCCAACCAAACGTCACAGCCTTTCTCCTCGGCACTCTGGTTTCCCCCTGTACTATCACTGGATAATAATGGTCGTGATAGAGAACTGATCGACTGACTGTCCGACCGGTTAGTAAGCTGAAGACTGGTGGAAATTATATAGAAAAAATAAGACTATCTGCTTGATCCAGAAGTATAGTTTTATTCGAGAAGTTGTATATTAGTTGCGCTGACAAGCACAGTAAAACCATCACTAATAACAATATGTAGATATGTACACTGGTAGAACTCACAGTAACTTGTACCCATAGAGTTTCGGGCAGTCACTTAAACTGATAATACACATTAACCCCGTTTATTTTTCTATGTGTTATTATTATTATAAACACCAGAACCTCTGCATTTATTTATACAGTTATATTTGAAGGAAGGAAATTGATCCTTATTCACATTTACTTATGGGAAATAGTTACATGGATACAATAGGCTTTTAAAGTGAGGTTGTGGAATTTGTCACTTCTGTGTCTCATAACTCCTGAGTAGCTATACAAATACAAACACACACACGTGCCGTGACTGCTGTATCCCCCACACATTTAGTTTGGGTGGATAAAAAATAATTACATGCGTAATTATTTTACATTCATCCAGGTTCAGCAACAACTGGCCATCGTGAACTAGATTGTGCTCTTTGTTAAATGGTGATGCAAATACTTCTTAAGACAATGAATATTAACAGTGTCATGTGGAGAAAAGTTACAAATTTCTCACACCACAGTTTTACAGCGAGTGGTACTGGACCTACTACAGATAGGATAATATCAGGTTGGGATGGAGGTGACAGTGTAGAAATACGTCCATCATACAATAAGGAGATATTTGAAGTGAATCTTACCTTACTTTATTAAACCAAACTACAGGTGTCCATATGCTGAGGGAAGGAGGCCAGTGGCCTGTGAGGGAACCTTCCATTGTTTTTCCTAGTTTTGTCTAGGGTTATCTTAAAGCCCAGTACCGTACTGTTCTCGATTCCACAGCTTAAGTTGGTAAACCGTTCCATAGATCTACCAGCCTCTGAGTGAAGAGTATTTCCTGATGTTCGTTCTGCATAATAACTTGGCGAGCTTGAGGTTATAAGTCCAATCGTGTTGGTGGTGCCTGACATCACGAAAAATATTGTCCGGGTTCATGTTTTTCATCCTTTTCAGGATTTTTAATATCTCTGTGGGATCTACCCTACTGTCTTGTCTGGGAGTTGTTAGTCTTAAGACCCTCAATCTACTTGGATAATCAAGATGTTATAGTTCCCAGAAAAGTTACACCTTTTCTGGAGGTAAGGTTTCCATGCCTGTGTACAGTAATCCAGACTGGGCCCTACTTGAGACTTATAACGTTGAAGGAACATTTTCTTATCTTTATATTTGAAGGTGCATTATCATCAGTTAATCAATCACTCAAGTACCACAATCTTTCACACTAAATGTTTTCAAACTGTTTTTACCAATCTTCCCAGTTTTTGTATCTGGTGAACCAGCTTTTAGCTTAATTCATCCATCCCAGTCTCTGCCTTCCCCTGGCCCTCTTACGTTCAACTTTGCCCATTTATATTTCTGCCTTCATCCCTTCATCCCTAACTATATAGCCAAAGTATGTTATAAATTTCAAGTATTTTTCTTGATGTTTTTATCTTTGTTTTTCTTGTCAGTGTTGTGTTATTTAATCTTATTAACTTCTCAATTTAGAGCGACATTGAATGTTAATGTATCCACGCATAGTAGACATCGCCATAGACATTCCACGGCCGCACACACACCTCTCAACTCCATCATACTTGAAATTTCTTGAGATAGCACAACAAATCCTCTGCGTATGTTATCCCTCAACTATTTTAAATTTTCTATAAAAGAACATTTATGCAGCTTATTTTCTTCGTTTTCGTCTATATCTTACATATGCCACGTGTTAGTATGCTTTCAGTCCTTTGGTTTGTAGGACTGTTTTCAGAGACCAGTGATCTACGAAGTCCATGGAGAATAATAAGCATTTATTCCTTTGGCTGTGGGATATTCCCTAAGCTGAAAAAATAATAATAATAATATATTCAATAAAATTGTCATACGGGCTTACAATTAGATAAGATTTGTTTATAAACTATGCAGCTATTATTATTATTGGGTACAATCACTTTCATAAGCCCATGTCCTCGACAGTCAGATTTAACCGCTGGAGCGAACTCTGTGAGTCCTTTCGTTCAGTCTGCTCACAGTAATGAGACAGGTTCATTCAGTCCTATGAAGCTCCGATACCTGCTTTGAGATGTTTTATGAATGATTGTCACGAACTGCGACGGTCAGTTTCATTCCAGCTGTTGTCGTGTAAACGAGTGTCGCAGTGAAGTGATATAAAGTGTCTTCGTTGGCGAGGGAATATAAAATTAAGATGTAAGTGTTGATCAACACGGGTTGTATTTGTTGAGGTTAATGTGTTAAATGCTGTAGGGGGATACAGTATACTTTAGTTGCTGTAGGCCGGAGCTGACAACTAGCTGCTATTACTATAATTATAACATTACCTTATTCCTCTAAAATCCCTTAGAAATCACTTAACTAAAAAACACAATTAACATTTCGCAAGGCCTTACTTGGCGGAATACATAGACATATCGCTATAGTTAAATGGGACGTAAGTAAATTTGCTGTCGGTGTTTTTTTTATAATATGACGTCTTAGTTCACCTGCTTTCCGTGAAAACGTAATAAAAGACTGTAGATGTTTCCTTAAAAAAAAAATACGATGGAAACATTATCCTATTTAGGGATGATATATCAAGTGAGTGTTTGAATCATTTTTAACTTTGTAAAACTTTATTCCCTCACTCCCTTCTTATGTTTACATTGTCAGCTGGCAGGCAGACTGAGAGAAGAAATATTGTAAACTGGAAATTAAAAACAACTGCTCATCAGATATAAGCTATTTAACACATGTGAATTTTAGTTAGGTGGGTCAGGTCAGGTTTGGTTAGTTCCTTTGTCGTCATTAATGGTTTATTCAGATGTGACAGCAAGCACGACGTCCTTTTCGTAATGCACTAATGGAAATATCTAAGACTTTTGCAGTCTGGTCAGGCCCTACGATACCAAATAACTTCTAACAACAGAAAATTAACTATTGCAACCTAATTTAACCTAACCTAGAATAACTAACGTAATCTAACCATGCTGACACAATGTTGCAGTCTTGGGTAAAGTTTTAGGAGGATCCTCTAAGTTAATGGAAATGTTGTATGAAACTTGCAGGAAAATTTAGTTCTACTTCTCAAGAGTCTTCCACTAAAACCACCTACAGTATTTCCGACTATTTATATGTTGAAGACAACTTCCCCCTAACGTCAAGAACACGCAAATTAGTCACAGGAATTATGTTAGAGAAATAAGCTAATGCCGCTGGATACAATCTTTTGTTAACTAATTAAGTGAAAGGAATAACTGAACACTTAAATCTCTCAAAACTAAGATTAAGCAAGAACGTTAACCATAAACTCCTATCGTGATCCAGATAAAATTGTTAAATAATGAATGTAATGAAGTTAATAGGCTCAGAACGTATTACTTATGAGGGGTAGTTAAACATTTAGTAATTTTCTTATAACTTTACTTAATATTAATATTTACAAATAAATAAGCACGCCAAAAAGTTATATAAAAAGTCGAAATAATGAATCTCTGAAATTAGTGATACGAGGAATAAAAAATGTGATGGTCTCAGACGGAGGAACGCACGCTGTACAGTACTTTGTTAAGAATCACTGGCCAAGGAGAATAATAGCGCCCGTATTATTAAACAACATCTTCCCTTGAAGAAGGTCGTCGTGTTTCAACCCGGGTTTTAAACTAAATGAGTCCTGAGGGACAGTATAGTACCTAACGGGGTGGTGTTGCGGTAAAATTAACTAATTCCAATATTATAAATTAATTTTATTGGTATTAGTCAATTTTACCACCCCACCACCCCGTTCAGTACAGTACTGCTGTGTCCCTCAGGACTCATTTAATTTAAAACTCGGGTTGAAACACGATGACCCTCTTCAAGGGAAGATGTTGTTTAATAATACGGGCGTAATTAGTGTCGTGTCCTAATATAAAAATAATCACTGGCAAGGTTCGCAGGTGGGACACAATTGTTACACTAAGCCTGTATCTAAGGCTGACATGTCCCTAGACCTAAGAGCATAAGTACACATACAGGCGTTAGCGTAAGTTAGCTGGCCGTGATGAAAAGAAATGCGCTAGAGAGGTTGACACGAGTAAGGAGAGAAGAGCCAACTCAAAATCTACAGAATACTGTACTGGGCTCCCGAGCCATGCAACGGCTTTTATAACTTGGTATTGGGCGGAGTTTGTAGAGGTGGTACTTATGATTCTAAAATATGATTGGTTCCTGCAGTGGCTTCAGCTTATGTTCTGGAAACAAGTTGAAGCACGGAGGTGGTAGTGGGAGGTACTGACTGTTGCTCTGTTTACCACTGGGCCGCAGGGGTCACCAAACTACGGCCCGCGGGCCGGATCCCAAGTCCTTCCCCTGCTCGTGGTAGCTCCGCCTAAGCTCTGACGTTACCAGAGCTTTCGTTCTGGCTTGCAAGTATTGAACAGAATGATTATGCGGCCCGCGCTCGTCATTCTTTCAGTTATCCGGCCCACTGTGAAAAATGTTTGGTGACCCCTGCACTAGGGGATGCGTTACACTAATCTTACATTCCCTTGATAAAACTATAATATATCATTGCTGTAAGCATTCAGTTGTTGGCAAATGTGTGTATGTAAAAAAATAAAAATAAAATTGGCGATGGACGGACACATGTTAATTATTTATATAAAAAACATTGAAAATAAAATACGAAACTTGCAATTCTTATAACTAATTTGCGGATTTTTTGACATATGGGAGAAATTTTCTTCGACAGATATAGTAATTACTTAGAAAATTGGTAGTTTACGTGCGAAACTCACAGTTAATATTACAAAATAATAATGGGTTCAGAGTATATTGAAGCCTTACAGCCTAAAATTATAACTAAAATATGTCAGTGGGCTGGACTATTATGGGTAAAAGGACATACAATTATTTGGCATTAGTGATAGATCCGATGTCATATTTCTGACATCCGCAAATGTGAACATTTGACATCTATAGATGTGGGTGTGACAGATATGGATGTGACATCTTTATCTTTCTGTAACATTAGGCTACATATATGCAAAATATTAGGTTCCTAACTGATATAGTTTTATAGTGTTTGGGAATTATTGAGGGTTATTTAATAAAAAAAATATCACCATTTACTTTGCTGTCAGTTGTATTAAGGAGCTGCGTTGATTCTTGTTGAGGTATGGAAATATCCACCATCTCTTGTGTTACTATTTATAGTTTTGGTCTAAATATCAATAAAGTTGAAGATAACTAGAGTAATGAAAGCAAAACTGTGGCCTCATTCATGAATGTTGTTTCAGGCAGGATGGTTCCTGGCCCAAGACATGATGGGTGATGCCAAGGCTTCCTCTACCACCAGGGCAAGGTGAGCACTACTTCTGCTGTTCATATTATAACAGGATGAAAAACTGTCTTTGTTAATTTTTGGTGTTAAGTAAAAGCATTGTTAGTATTATTGCTGTTCCCTTTAGTTGAAGAGTACAATTCTTGGTTAAGTATAAGGAGAATATTGTTGCCGTTTTGTTTTTGTGGGCAGAATCTTTTCAGACATGCTTGTTGTAATGTATAAATTACTTACCTAATAGGGGAGAGAAAATGTAGAAATGTGAAATATATATAGTTTTTCTTCAGAACCTTATGAGTTTGCCATCAAAACTCCTTCAGGAAGGCTGTTGGTCTAAACCACTAATTATGACAGACAACACGAACCAACTAAACCAAACTTAATGATCTTACATATCTAGTTATTTGGTTAGGTTTGTTTGGATTTCTGTCGCCAATCGTCGTAGATCCATATTCGGAGTTTTAGTTTGACAAATGACTAAACATTTTGACATAGACGAATAATATTATGGAGTACATGGATTTCAGAATGGCACGTACTTAAACAACTTGAATACAATTTTATAGGCTATAAGACCCACCCTAAGTTATGTTACATCCATTGAGTAAAGCAGGATTGAAGGTTAATCTGCCCTTTTTTCCAGGTAAGTGAAAGTTAACAGCTCCTCGAGGAACCGCAACACATCACACACCAGGTATGTCCAAGTCAGTTTTCTTTATATCAGATGTCGTTGTTTTTGTACTTGCTCAGGAGTCTTACGTCTCCACTGAGTCAGTCGCCGTTACTTCCCGTGTTGAAGATCGGGATCACGTTTGCTATATAAGGTCACTGGAAATTTTCTTGATCCAGTGATTTTCTAGATAGTGAATTGCGTATATCATTAACTCAATCAACTTCCAGAACTTTGAATTCCCGTACGCCATTATTACATGATCTTATAAGTCACTTTTCATTTTATCATCGTGCATCCTCTTTGAACTGACTTGTTTTTCAGTGTGTCTTGTGATTACCAAAGATTGGGTCCAGAGTGTATCACAATAAGTAAAAGTCATTTTTCACCGTATTTTTTTGTAATTTGGGACTGAATCTGGATTCATTCATATCTTGGTTATACAGTTCTTCCTTTAAGACATCCCTCCAGTTTGGTATGGTCTTCCTCCCTCATGCGCTGGTAATTATTTGAAGGAAACACAATATCCCTACTTGAATGTTGTGTTTTGCTTTTCTAATGAGATACACCGTGGTAAAATATGGGGCTCCCTGGCAGGCACGAATTATTCCCCAACGTTGTCTTGTTCACCGAAGGCTCTTCAGTTTTCAGGGCCACAACCAAAGACGAAACTTAAATTGATTAATTTAAACTGGAATTTGGAAGCACATGGTTCCATCCTCTTGAATCTGAATTGAATTGAATTGAATTGAAACAGTATTTTCCATAAAAACACAGATACAGAGTGGATAATAATAACAATATTAACATGGCTGAGCCAGTTGAGAACCTGAGCTCTATTTTAGGCACCTGATATATACTATACATTTATCTCAAGGAAGTACATCTTTTCACATATCCGTTGAAACATTGTTACATAACTATTTGACAAATTTCATAACCGAATGACAGAACACATATCGAATGACAATCTAAAATAACTGTTCGTTCATGATAACGGAAGTGATTGACATAAGTTATGAAGTTGACAGGCGTGAACAATAAACCGACAGTCTACATATAGTTTGAGAATGTAACAATTGGAAAATGACATACCACCAACAATTATTTTAGGTTGTCATTCATATGTGTTCTGTCATTCGGTTATGAAATTTGTCAAATGGTTGTGTAACAATGTCTCAACGGATATGTGAAAAGGTGTTTTATGTAACATTTAGTATCATCTGGAATAGTACAATAGCATGGTGGTAATAAGAACATCTCACAATGTTACCACGGTTATCACTTCAATATATATTAATTTTATTTATTTATTATATATATTGTTATTTTATCTATAAATATAAAACAAAGAAGTATGTCTGTGTTTGTGTCCGCACGAGAATCTCGGAAACTACTTCACCGATCTGTGGTGGATGGTATTATATGTAGTGATGATGGATGATGTCATATGTAGTGATGATGGGTGTTGTTATATGTAGTGATGATGGATGGTGTTATATGTAGTGATGATGGATAATGTTATATGTAGTGGTGATGGATGTTGTTATATGAAGCGATGATGGATGGTGTTATATGTAGTGATGATGGATGATGTTATATATAGTGATGATGGATGTTGTTATATGTAGTGATGATGGCTGGTGTTATATGTAGTGATGATTAGACAATAAAATAATAACAGTTTAATGCTAAAATAATATACTTTCCTGTACCGTTGTAGTGGAACTTACATACACCGTTAATGAAATATTGATGGAAGAAGAAGTTTTGGGGAGTGAACAGTGAGACAATGTGGAGCTTCCCGGAGGGTGGAGTCCTACCGTGTGTGTCCGCACGAGAATCTCGGAAACTACTTTACCGATCTGTAGTGATGATGGATGGTGTTATATGTAGTGATGATGGATTTTGTTATATGTGGTGATGATGGGTGGTGTTATATGTAGCGATGATGGATGGTGTTATATGTAGTGATGATGGATGATGTTATATGTAGTGATGATGGGTGGTGTTGTACGTAGTGATGATTAGACAATAAAATAATAACAGTTTAATGCTAAAAAATATACTTTGCTGTACCGAATGAAATAATAACAGATTAATGCTAAAAAAATATACTTTGCTGTACCGTTGTAGTGAAAAACACTGTGGAACTTACATACACCGTTAATGAACTATTGATGGAAGAAGCAGCTTTGGGGACTGAACAGTGAGACAATGTGGACTGTGGAGCCTCCCGGAGGGTGACGTCCTACCGTTACCTAGTGGATGAGCCGCCCAGAGGGCGGCGATTCTGCTAGTATACAGTATACATAAATTACAATGGAATTGAAAAACACAAGTATAATGAGGGAACAGTACAACATGGGTTGTAAAGTAATAAGGATTGAACAAGAGGACAGAGCTGTCAGGATTATGTCTAGTTGGCAATTATGTTTATTGCAATGGTAATTACTTATATATTTACATGATAATTTCCGATAAAACGGTTTTGATGGTACAATGAAAGCAGGTACTGTAAATATAGTAGGTGTTACAAGAAACATTAATACTTTGACAATAGATATTTTTTAAGAGATGATTTAAAGGAAGGGAGCGTAGTCTTTGCTCTGATGAGTGGAGGTAAGTTGTTCCACACCTTCACACCGTGATATTTTATGGAGGTCTGGGACTGAGAGGAGCGCATGGGGGGTGGTCTTAGTAGCTCTGGGTGCCTTAAGTTGTATCTCTGATTATTCCGGAGCTGGAAATAATTATTGTCAAGCAAGTGATTGACAGATTTGTAAACAAAGAGAGCACAGTAGTAGGTGTTAACATCTTCGAATTTTAAAATTTTCAATATAGCAAATTTTTCGTTTGTGTTATTTGTTTTTTTTCAAGTAGGTCATTGTCCGTACAACTCTCTTTTGTGCAGTAACCAGAAATTGTGTTTTTGAAGAGCCAGAGCCCCCCCATAGTGTGTGTGACAATGTATCAGGTGTTGGTAGACAAGATCATGATAGATTTCTTTCATTGCTGTGAGAGTGAGTGACTGTCGAGTGTGATACATGATACCGCACTGTTTATTGACTTTACTGTGAATGGCTTGTATGTGGTTTCTCCAGTTAAGTTTCTCATCAACAATAACTCCAAGGAATTTAGTATTTTGTTTGCGTTTGAGGACTGCATTACCAAGGTACAGGGGGTCCAAGTCTGGGGGTAAGGATCTGTCAATTTTATTTTCTTACTATGAGCAGAAAACATTTAAACTTGCTCGTGGAAAATTACAGTTATCACTCCCGGGATGTTTACATTAATGAAGTTCTGGGTAGACAAAATCTCTGGAAGTTTCTGGATAGTTCTCTGGTTCACCCTGGAGGCACTCCTAGTTCACCCAGCTTTTATGAGAACCTAATCTTACAGTTGAGCAAAGTGAAGATGGTCGAGTGTAGTGCCGGCCAACCTACCCCTTTGTGTACCTAAAAAGGGTTAGTTTAAAATGGACCTTATACCTACTGGTCGTAATGGTCCTCCAGGCCTCTGGGATTCATTTTCTAGGCTCTGAGTCAAGTATTGTGTATTTCTGCTCATTCAATTTCTACACATTTTATATGATAAAAGTAACTCTAAACTTATTTCTATGACAATATTATACAAGGTTATTATAAAAGTTATATATGTTTACGTCTTCGTGACCTACAGTACTGTTGATCGTGTTTAAGTTTAATGATGGGCCGCGATGTCTTAATGAATATTTACGTGATCAAGAAGGAGTAAAATTTGTAAATGTGGCGTTAAAATAGTTATTAATAGTCTAAAATAACTTATAATATGTAATAACTATTTGCACAAGAGGGCGTCAGGGAGCCAAGGTGAAGAGACCCGCTATTATCAGCCGTGGAAGTGTGGACTAAGATCTAGTATGATGATGCTCCGAGACACAGTACGTATATGCTGGCTGTTGGTGATGTATTAACTGAGAAAAATGAAAGATATAGACACAAGAATAATGACGAATAACAGAACATATGTATATTGGATATAACACTTATAACATCAATAACAGGTGAGATTGTATCCAATCCTCCAGCTGTTCACCTTCCTGGTCTTGTAAGCAGTTTTTCTTATTAGATAACACGACTGGTAAGGCGCCATATTGATGGTGTCATGGTAGGTGATACTCATTCCACACTGCACAAACCGAAGACCGTAACTCCACTGAGCGCATTTATTATCTAAGACCTCAGTTTTGGCCTCCCGATGCACATATCACTCACTACACCGAGGCTGGTGGCGACGGGCCTCCCCCAGTCGCTAGTTTGGGTAGCAGCTCATCCGCCCGTTTGGGACGAGCTGTATGTACTGTTCCGAGCCCCAGCGTCTGCAACTCGTGTGTGGGATCAGACCACCACAATGAGGTGTGTAAATTCATATTAATAAAAGACGGGATCCAATCTTTTAATAAAACCCGAGAGTGAAGTAGTCCCATTACCTTCCCGCCGCTGGGTGAGATTTGGCTGGTGATGGACAATGTGATGTCACTTGGGTCTTATTTCAATGTTTGTTTGTTGTACTCGTGAATAAGGAGCTTTCACTGCGCCTTTCAATTCATAATTAAGGACCTTCCATATTTGGCGTTATATTTTTTATGTCAAATAAATGCACGTACTGTATAAACGTGTTGACACCCATTTAAAGTATATTGATGATTCTGTGTTGTCATAATGATCGAGGTTAATTTATATATTTATTGGGAAAGACATTCTTAACCTAACCTGCCATCTTTATCTGAAGAGAGAGAGAGAGTGGGTGTGTGTGTGTGTGTGTGTGTGTGTGCGTGCACACAGGGTGGTGTAATGCGTCTACTGTGGCACCATTATGTTAGTGTTAAGGTGCAGGCGTTGTTTGCTCCCTCTTCCTTTCAGCTACCGCCGCTGGCTAGCCCTCGTGGCGAACAGGGAAGTAACTTGCATAAGTCTTCCCCCTACCAGTACACAGCTTCTTGACCATCAAGATTCCTGCTGTGCCTGCTCCTGGCAACAAACAGTAACTGGGTGCCTTGTGGGCCCAGGCTAGACCAGCAAGGGATCTCGGAGTAGCAGTGGGCCCCAGAGGGACGGCGCATAGGCCCACTGGCATGTGGACACGTCCTGGCCCCTACCAACCATTGCTCCAAGGCCTTGCGAATTAACCTTGGCAGGTATAAGGCTATGGGAGTAAACCCCAAACGAAAAATCTGCAGTGGAACCCTGCATCAGGCAGACATCTTACAGAGCTTCAACAAGACCCCAACAGCGGTTTAGGCGGAAGAGGTGACCACCATGGGAACCCAACGACTACACCAGCGGACGAAGGCAATTCATGATGGACAGGCTACTTAAGTGAAACCCAACAAACGCTCCAAGTCCCACTATATCACTCACGTCATGCCTTTTTCATCAGTGCATACGCTCCAACACTTGATGCAGAGGATGACATCAAGAAGGTCTTTTACGCCGACCTCGACAGAGTGCTAACTTCTATCCCCAGAGAAGATAAGGTTGTTATCCGTGGTGACTTCAATGCCAGAGTTGACAGAGATGCCGACATTTGGCAAGGAACCCTTGGGAGAAATGGACGAGGCAAGTGTAATCCCAATGGCCGGCTCATCCACAGGAAATGTGCTGCACACAACCTCACAGTCACCAATACCTTGTTTAGGCAGGCCGACAAGTTCAAGGGTTCATGGCAACACCAACGATCTAAACACTGGCATCTCATTGACTACATCATTTTCAGATAAAGAGATCGCCGCGTTGTCCTCATCACCCTTGCCATGCGTGGCTTAGACCACTGCAACACTAATCATTGGCTCATCAGAGCCAAGCTCTCACTTCATGTTGCCCCAAAACGGCAAAGGCAGCAAGCCTCTAGAAGAGTTTTTAACACTAATCGTCTGGAGGATCCAGCAGTAACACATGCTTTCAGAGAGCAGCTCGAATGTGGGCTAATAAACAGCTGACAACGAACAACCCAAATCCCAGTGCCGAATGGAATATTTTCAACATTGTTATGAAAAAAATCTGTAGAGACCCTCGACCAGATCGAAAGAATACACCAGGATTAGTTTGATGTAAATGACCCAGCAATCGGTGTACTAATCAATGATAACTGTGCTGCCTTAACTGACTGGCAGAACAACCCTCAGTCTCGGGCCAAAGCTGATACCTACCGCAAGAAGAAAGCTGTGGCCCAGCGGGAACTTCGCAATCTAAAGAATGACTGGTTTAAAAACAAAGCATGTGAAACACAAAAATTTGCAGATCAGCACAAGATGCGCGGATTTTTCAATTCCACCAAACATTTTATGGGCCAATCACTCGTGGCGCAGCCCCCCCTCCGCTCATCCGACAGTAAATCCATAATTAAAGACGATAAAGGCCTCTCCTGCGCTTGAAAGACCACTACCATTCACTGCTCAACCGAAACACTGATGTGGATGTCCTGACTACCCAGCAGGTCCCTCAGTATCCAAAGCTGACACACCTCTGTTATCCTCCATCCCTGGATGAGGTGGCTACTGCCATCAAACAGATGAAATATAACAAAGCCTCAGGGCCTGATGGAATCCCAACCGAGGTGTATAAGGCAGGAGGACCTTTGCTTGCTAGCCATCTCTACTCTCTCCTGGAGAATATATGGAAGAAACCCCCAAGCTCTTAAAGACGCATCCATCGTCAATATTTATAAGATCAAGAGAGTCAGGTTAGACTGTGACAACTACCTCGGGATCTCGCTGCTGTCCGTAGCCAGCAAGATTATTGCCCAAGTCCTTTTAAACAGACCTCTTCCTGAGGCCGAAAACTTTCTCCCAGAATCTCAATGTAGTCTTAGACCATCACGTGGCACCATTGACATGATCTTTGCTGCCCGCCAGATACAGGAAAAGTACAGAAAACAGCATCATGACCTGTACATGACTTTCATTGACCTAACCATGGCCTTCGACTCGGTCAACATAGAAACCCTCTGGTGGACCCTCAGCCGTTTTAGCTGCCCCCCCCCCCCTCCAAAAAAAAATCATCGCCATTGTGAGGCTACTCCACGGTGCCATAAGCGGCAGTGTCCTGCACAGTGGCACCCTGTCTGAGCTGTTCCCCATCCAAACAGGGGTTAAACCTGGGTATGTACTGGCACCAACTCTCTCTTCCATTTTCTTGGCTGCCTTCCTTACTAGTACCAGTGCCAATTTAGCTGGCGGGGTTTAACATCCAGTACCGGATGAAGTGTCTTTTCAACATAAGACGACTCCGAGCAGGAACAAAGGTGTCGGCAGCTTCCGTTAGTGAACTTCAGTAGGCAGACGACCTCACCCTTGTTGCTCACACTGAATGAGACCTACAGGAGATCCTGTGCACCTACACAGATGTGTATGCACACTTCAGCCTTAAAGTGAATCTACGCAAGGCTCAGATTCTCTTTCAGCCTGCCCCTGGTTCAGGCACACCTCCACATCCACCCTGCCTAATGGTACTACCCTCTCTAATGTTACCCACTTTCAGTATCTCGGTTCCCACCTGTCCACCACCGGAGACATCGATGAGGAGTTTCAACATCATATTAGATGTGCATCTCAAGCTCTTGGCAGACTCCATACCCGTTTCTTCAGCTGTAGGGAACTGAAATTATCTACAAAGTTGCACGTATATCGAGCAGTGGTCTTCCCCACCCTGCTATTTGGCAGCGAAACATGGGTCACATACAGGAGGCACTGCAAAGCACTTGAAAACTTTCACCAACGTCCCATCCTCTGAATTCACTGGGAAGACAAGAAAAAAAAATGCTACTATCTCGCTGACACCAACTGTAGGAGCATCGAGGCTACCATTATCCATGAACAACTACGGTGGACTGGCCATGTTACCCGCATGGACGATATTAGACTGCCAAAGCAGCTATTTTATAGTCCCCTAACGAATAGTAAACGAAACGCTGTTGGGCAACAGAAAGGTATAAGGATAATCTTAAGACATCCCTTAAAAAAGGTGCCAAATCGACCACCTCACCTGGAAGACGATTAATCCACACCGTAATGCTAGGAGGAGCACCACACGAGAAGGGGCCAATGCCTTCGAGTTAGCCCGACTGCATACCGAGGCAGATAAGCGCCAACGCCAGAAAATCGCTGTCACCGTCCCTCCCGCACTAGATGTAGCCCTCCATTCGTGCAACGTCTGTGGTCTCTCTAGTCGCCTCAGAGCTCACCAACGAAGGTGACATCTTTAATAACTTAGCTGAGTGATCGTCATACTCGATTCCGAGTGACAGCAAAGTAGTAGTAGTAGTAGTAGTAGTAGTAGTAGTAGAAAAAAAGAAAGAAAAAAAGTAGTAGTAGTAGTTGTGTGTGTGTGTGTGTGTGTGTGACAACGCCAATGGAAGAGGAAGTAAGGACTTAGGAATTGTTTGTTTCTTCATATTTTCCTTTATTACAGTTAGAACGGAATTTTATAGAGGAAATGTGAAGAACATCCTTAGTTAAGTGACATTATAACCAAGAATATTCACTTTTCAATGGTGTATGTAGTTCAGGATCTCTACACAACTGGCGTTGCATTAACTCGTAGTTTCGATACCGATTCATTTGGAAGGAGACACGGACTGTTTGCGGTGACTGTACTGTACACTGTGTAAGAGTGCGGTGGTCGAGTGGATAAAATGATCGCCTTGTCTTCCTTGGGTCGGTTGTTTAATTCCCGTGCACTCCCAGTTCACCCAGCTGTAATTGGGTACTTAAGTTTACAACTTGGGGAAGTGAAAGCAGTCGAGAGCAGTACCGGCCATGCTGCCTCCTTGTGTACCGAAGGCTTAGTATACAGTGTGCTGTATCCACACCGTCCACAACGGGCAGTCATAGGACTCACTTTCAGATATTCGGTGCACATAGGCCGTGAGAGTACAGTATACAGTTTCCCTTAGATGGTTTTGTTATTTGTAAGGTGAAGCTCTGCTGACAGGAAGCAGGTGGAAGGACTGCTGTTGCTCACCTACCGAAGTAGGTGATGGGTGGTGTTCCCCTGTTGTTGTTGACATCGTCGTTTCGGCGGGTGACTGGAGGCTGGTGGGTACCGCGCTGTCGGGAGGTGGGTAGCGCTACCAAGGGTGTTGGTGGGTGACGGGTGATGAGTGTCTCTTGAAGCCGGCGGGAGGCTGCTGCGTAGCCTATCCCCCACAGCGTTGTTGGGTGGCGGGTGTCCGACCGGCAGGGGCAGGTGTTGAATTGATGGATGATGCTGTCGCAAGTCACTGATGATGCTATTATACTGGTCCTGTATACGGTGTAGTGACACTGTCAAAGTGGAGTAATAAGTCTGTATAGAGCACACCTTTGTTTGGGTGACAAGATGAGTGTTTGTGTTCCTTATTTATTTCACCACTTACTAGCCGTTCGGGGGGCGGTTGGTCTGTTCTTTCTTACGTTAATGCCTGATATTAATACAGGAGAAAACCGGGAAAAAACCCTGCGGTGTTTGGCTGAGTCGCACTGGATAACGCCCTTCTCACATCTGTCCTGGGGCGGAGATTGAGCCCAGGGCACAACAGTGAGATATAAGCACGTTACCACTCAACCACCAACATTAGGTCATGAGGTAATGCCATATGGGGTGTCTCTAGTTTTCTACTAAAGCGACCCTTGTCCGTCTGTATTGTAAATTAAACAGTTGTAACCATTCTAGTAGGCAAGTAAGGTGCTATATTAAAGACGGACCATCTAAGTATGGAAATTGTCGTAGGATCTTCGTTGATATGTCCGTATGTCTGGATAGTCTTACCAATCTCGTAAAATTTTTCAGTGTTACCAATGCTTCCGCTCCTCCACTCAGGATAAAAATGTATTGATCTCACGGTGGCAACGTGAGATATTGACTAATCAACGGCGGCTATTTGCATAATGACGTCATTTTAAATCTTTTGTTGTTATCACCAATGTTTCTGTTTATCTTCTTTATGTCCGTATATTTTAGTGTCAGAAGGCAGTCAGCTGTTCTTCATGCCACTTTCTTGTTCTTATCGTTGTTCTTACAGCTGTTATAAATACTGTAGAAAAATACACGACACTTCGAATTTAATGAATAATCAAGATGAAAAGTAAATAGTTAATCATAATAATAACGGATGAAAAGTTATAGAAAGTAAACAAAAATTATACGAAAATTTAATACAAATATTGAGGTAGAAGGTTGTGTCAATAGACCGTGTACTTGATGTTATAATTGGTGGAAAACCTGTAAATGTTCTGTAGGTTCAGAGGGTGGGGAGAGGGGTACACACACAGACACACACACATACACACACACACAGACACACACAGACACACACACACACACACACACACACACAACAATAAATGCACATATACAGTTAAACACACACGTACTCACACATACGTAACACCGCACACAAACAGATACACACACACTACCTACACACACGTATACACCGCATATATTTAGACACATATTCACATATACTAACAAATGGAAACACAGCACACATAGACGCACACGTATTTACACACACATACACACAGCACATATAGACGCACATATACGTACACACGGGTACACACATGTAAACACACACACATTCCCGCCAGACCACCGCCTCCGGATTCCAATTTCGGAGACCAACGTTGAATATGTCGGCCGTCCTCTCACTTCCTCTCTCTCCCTCTCACTTTCTCTCACTCCCGTCCTCTCACTCCCACTCCCGTCCTCTGCCTCTCTTTTACCACCCCCCTCCTCTCTCTCTCTCTCTCTCTCTCTCTCTCTCTCTCTCTCTCTCTCTCTCTCTCTCTCTCTTTTACCAAAGTGAGGGATTATTTCTCCCCCCCTAACCTGAGTTAATACAAAAAGTGTTGTGTTCCTCTGTCTTTTACCTCAACCTGGAGAGAGAGAAAGAGACTGACAGACAGAGAAACAAAGTGACAGGTAGAGAGAGAAAGAAAGAAATTCAGATATAAATAGAGAGATGGAGAGAGAAAATGAGAGAAAGTCAAAATGAGACAAACAGACAGAGAGACAGACAGGTGGAAACACAAAGAACCAGACAGAAAGTGAATAGGTTAGTGTTTACAGTTGTTGTTCTGAGTCTAGTGACGTAGAGGCTCATACTAGGCTCACTTATCATCATTGTAGGGTCTTGACGTGAAACTCAGATGTAAAAGAAAAGCATAAAAATAAGAACCCTGAACTAAGCCTCAAACGTCATGTCGCAAGAGGCTTTTATGAGACAGAAACAGTATTAAATTCCATATATGAACCAAACAGTACGGGATCCTTGTGTGTGTGTGTGTGTGTGTGTGTGTGTGTGTGTTGTACATTACCCGAGGCAGCGTCACCAGTAATGTCTTGTGAAGGAGTAATGACATAAACATCATTTTAATTCACATAAGATCATAATTTAGAGAATTTGATCATGATTGTCTTTTGCAAATTAAACGTGAAATTGGTATCTCTGCTCCCTAATGTGACATCATTAGCTGCTTGGGTAAATGTTAAGACAACCTTTGAGGATTTTTTTTTCTAATGGAGCATTTAATTCAAGTAACCTTTCTATAGTCTCCCCCTTCCACGACTGAGAGGAAAGGGGAATGGAAGGGGCAGAACAGATTACCTATTCCTTTCCTCCCTTCCCGCTCTCCCCTTTAACCCCTGAGTAAGTTCATTAAGGGATGGAGAAAGGGGAGGGGAGGAGAGTAAGTAAAGAGGGGGAAGATAGGGAGGGTAAGAGAGTAAGCGAAGAGGGGGAAGAGAGGGATGGGTGGAGATTAAGTGAAGAGGAGTAGGAAAGGGGAAGAGGGGAAGAGGGATAGAGGGGGTGGAAAGAGGAAGGAAAGGTGAAAGAAGTTGGGTGAAGTGAGAAGAGGGAGGGGCGGAAGAAAAAAGACAGGGAGGAAAGGAAGGAATAGGATGGGATGGAGAAAACGGAAAGGGGTGAGAGGAGGAGGAGGAGGATGGAAAGAGAAAAAGTAAATGGAATGGGTGGCTGCGAATGAGGGGACACAAGAATGCCACTTCCTTTCCCCTCCCCACTTTCCCCTTCTCTCCCCCCCCTCCCCTGTACTCTCCTCCCCCCCCCCCCCCTCGGCAATTTCAACAAAAGGGGAGGGGAGGTGGGAATGAGGGAGGGAGGGAGGCAGGAGGGAACTGCCAGAAGGAGTAAGTGTTAAGTGGGAGTACAAACAAGTGGCTGAAAGATCTTTGAAGGGAGGGTAAAGAGGGGCTGGTGGAGGGGAAGAAGGGAGATAGGAATCGATTGAGGGAGAGAAGTAGGAGGGAGGAGACGAGAATTGATGGAGGGAAGGGAGGGGGGCGTGATGAAGGAAGTAACAAAGGAAGAGGAGGGAAGATGAAGGGACTGTTGAAGGGAGGGAAAGAAGTGATTATTGAAGGGGTAAACAGGTAGAAAGGAAGAGACTGATGGAAGGAAGAAGGAAAATGGTGAATGGAGGGATCACTGTAGGATTGGAGGGAGGTAAAGAAAGAGGGAAATAAAGGGGAGAGAGGGAGGTAAGAGAGGAAAGAGGGAAGTGAGGAGGGAAAGAAAGAGGAAACGGGGAAGTGAGGAGGGGGAAAGAGAGGAAAGTGGGGAAAGAAAGAGGGAGGTAGGAAAGGACTGAAGCAAGGGAGAGAGGGAGGTAGGAAAGAAAAGAGGGAAGTGAGGAGGAAGGGAGGTAAGGAAAGAGAAAGGTGAAGAGGTAAGGAGGGAGGGAGGGAGGGAGGTAAGGACAGCTGGAGGGAGAGAGCTCGGCGGCCTAGGAACTATATGAGCCCAGCAAGCCAGTAAATGTATTTGTCCAAGTCCCAATATAGCGGCGGCGGTGGAGTTGTGGCCACGACGGCTCCCCCTGAGTGTTGTCTGGCTGTGTGTGTGTGCGTGCGTGCGTGCGTATGTTTGCGTGTGTGTGTGCGTGCGTGTGTGTGTGTGCTTGTTTGTTTATTTGTTTGTTGTTGAATTGTGACCATTGTTTTGTTGTCGTTTTTTCTTGTGATTGTGGCCGCGTTTGTGACTGTGTTGCCGTGTTTGTGATTGCTGGCGTGTTTGTGACTGCTGGCGTGTTTGTAACTGGGGCGTGTTTGTGACTGAGGCGTGTTTGTGACTGCTGGAGTGTTTTTTTTTCTGTACTGGCGTGTTTGTGACGGTGTTAGTGTATTTGTGGCTATGTTGGCGTAGTGGTGTTCGCCTGTGAATGTTTCATTATGATAAAGGGTATGAGACTAATTATATCATTGCCTTTATGTGTTTGTGATTGATGCAGTATTTGTCATTTTCCTGCTAAATGTTCTCGGTATGTGGGTTATAGCGTTTTTGGTCGCCTCTGCATTATGTCAGCTACGTGTGTAAGTACGAGTTCCAGTAAAACCTTCCAGACATTTATACATATTTACGTACGTTTCTATATGTTTGAGTAATGGCTCGTCACAAAACCTTCCCGAGAGACTATTTCTATGGTGTCAGTAGTTCCCTGTATGACGTCTGGTACAGTGAATTAATAACAACAAAAAACGTTAACTGTTATTACCAGTATAATCCAAGTTGTGATTTTAAATTTTGATGAATGAAAAATGACACCTTCTCTCCCCGCTTACTGTGGGAAGTAATACTTTTGTTTCCTATTGTGATGTGGCCGGGTGCCATCTAGGTGTCTCCGGGGTGCCATCTCGGTGCCTCCTGGGTGCCTAAGAGCCATCTAGGTGCCTCCTGAGTGCCGGGTTACTATCTAATAATAATAATAATTAGCGGTTTATTGAAAGAGCATGGCAGCCGGAAGGCTGAAAATATACAGCTGCTTAATTGGAGAATGGGACACTTGATTGACAAGTAATATACAAGTAACAAATATGATGCAAATATGATATATAATAACTAGGTGGGGAGGTCATACTACAGGGTATTTCAACATAGTGACAGTGCAAAAGGGTAAGATTGATTACTGGTTGATTACAAGTTATTGATAATTTTAACAATGGTTGGGACTGGGCTGTTCTTATAGCGATCAGGACGTGCTCGTATGGGCTGGATGTGGTTGTGGTGTCAACAGCAATTAGCGGACGAGGACTCTCGGGTGGTAGTAGGAGCCGGTGGAGGATGGTGCAGAAGCTTCTCAGTAAATTTGCAGATGAGGTCGTGGTGATGGTCGGTGAGAGCCGAGAGGGTCAGTGTGTTGAGTTCTTCTTGATATGTGAAGTAGGAAAGGGAGAGAATAATCTTGCATGCCCACTTTTGCACTTTTTTTAGGTGTTTACGTAGTGTGGCCTTTAGGAAGGAAGACCAGGCAGGGGAGGCATAGGTGAGCTGGGAAGTATGAATGTTGAGTAAACACTGAGGACCTCGGGCACAGGAACTTCGAGGGATTTGAGTCTGCGGAGGAGGTGGAGACGGAACTGGAGGATTCGACAACTCACTGACGCGTGTTTTCCAATTTAGTTTATCTATAGTGACGCCGAGGAGCTTAGTGGAGTATACAACCTGGAGTATATTGGAGCCTAAAGTAATGGAAGGGGGGTGGGATAACTTCGGAGGAGAGATCGATGTGCAAAACCATGGTCTTGGTATGGTTGATGGTGATGTGGTTGTTGGTGGCCCAATTTTAGAGACTGTTCAATAAATCCTGGAGGGCGGTATAGTCGGGAGCCGAATTGTTGACACTGATCCCACTGGTGGACCCGTCGACATATTTCCAGCGAACAAAGGTTTCTCTTGGGGCATCATTGATAAGCATAAGGAAGCAGAGCAGTCCCATCTTGGTGCCTTGGGGGACGCCACAAGTGAGTGACTGAAAAGTGGAGGCAGCCCCACGGAAGCGTACGGCTTGGCGTCGGTCACTGAGGAAGTCTGTAAGCCATGGTATAAGACTTGTCCGAAACCTGAGGTCAATAACTTTGTTAATGATTAAATTGTGGTCGACTAGGTCAAATGCTTTGGTGAAGTCAATGAAGGCGACAGCTACAGACGTTTTTCGTTTTTCCAGGTGGCAGTATATGTAGTCAAGAAAGCTGACAAGACAGTGAGTGGTGGAGGAAGTTTTCATATTGCCAAATTGCTGAGAATCTATGGCGCCTGCAATATCAGCATAAGCCCAGTCAAACACGAAATTTTCACAGATTAAGCTGGGTATTGGGGTGATTGCAATGGGTCGTAGCTCATTTAATGATTGTGGGCTGGTTGACTTGGGCACTGGTGACACATATGAGGTCTTCCAATCAGCTGAGCATCTTGCTTGGCTGAGGGAAGCATTGATGATGGAGCAGAGGGGTTTAGCTAGTTCCGGGGAGAACTCCTTGTAGAGTTTCATTGGTAAGTCAATGGGGGTGGTGGAGCGCCTTAACTTCACTTTGTCCAGACGTTTTGCTACTTCAATTTTTTCTACTATGTCAGTGGTATAGGGGGCTGGTTGTGTCAAGCCGGGGAAGCGTCTGGCATATAGTTGCGAAATTATTGTTTGATTGCTAAGCTACATCAATATTAGTGAGATGGCTAAGGAAGGGGAGGGGATGTGTCTTATCGTTTAGTCCACAGAGTTCTTTAAGCTTACCGTACCACTGACTGTTGTTGGTCTGCTTCAGGTGTTGCAACTTGGTTGGGTAGTGAGACTTCTTTGCGGTGCGGATGGTGGTGGTGGTGAGGTTCTGTGGTGGTGTTGGCATAATTTATCTATTTGGTGTCCACACTAAGTACTTCAGTCCAGAGATGGTGAACTATCCACTGCCCGAAGAGACGCACTGCAGAGTCAGTAAGCGATCTGTAGGTCTTGATGTAGCGTCTCTGTACTTGGCTGGGAGTGGCAGCTGGGGACCAGAGCACTGATAGGTGTGTGCTACACCCGATAGGAGGCATTGGCTGAGGTGGTTGCTACTGGTCAGTTAAGATAAAGTCAAGGGTATTTTGACCTTGTGCGGGGAAGTTCACAACTTGTGATAGTAGCATCTGGTTCCTGATATCAGTGGTGCCAATTTCGTTGTAATCCCCGTATAATACTAGCTTGGCACATGGGCACCTAACTCTGAGGTGCTAATAAGGTGATTGATAAGAGTGTCTCCGGTGGGTGAGCGAGGTGGCTGGTATGCCACACAGTATATGATAGAAGCAGTGTGGCGTGGGTGGGCCCGTGGCACGACCCACACCCATAATGCCTCCACATCAGCTGGGACTTGAACATCCAGGCGTGACGGACGTAGGTCATCTTGACAGAAGAGGACCACCCCCCCCTCCGCGTCCATGTGAACGAAGGTGATAAAAGAGTTGATATCCCTCAATATGGCACGTTTCAGGAATAATTTGCCAAGCTTCACATATGGCAACGACTGATCGGACTGTGGTTGCCAGTTCGTCAAATTTATTAGCTTAGGAAGTGACATTGGAGAGCAGTAAAGACGGGAGATCATGCCATATTCGGGGAATTCAGTGTATTGGTACGGTCTGTCAGGAGTAGGTTTCTCTAGTTTTCTAGTGGAGGTGATGGTTCTAATGGGCTTTTGTTTATGACGTCCTTGTCTACGGCTGCGAGCTTGGAATATGTTCAGTGATTTAAGTCGCGCGATAACACTGCCATCAGGATAACCGTTCCCATGCTTTAGAAGGTACAGGGAGCGTCGGGAGTAAGTAATTGGTGGCCATCTGTTGATATCTGTTGTTGTGGACAGACGGAAGTGTTTGTCCGCGGTGGCCATAAACTCACTTTGAGGGCCACTGTTAATATTTGTCGAGTCATAAACACCTCGAGTTCTTGTCTCCGGCACTTAAGGGGTCGCCGACATATCGGTACATGTAAACACCGCGGTGGTCCTTGTCACTGGCACCTTCAAGTTGACCGACAAATTGCGCACGGTCTGGTGCTACACTGCTGTATCTTTGTGTTTTTCCTTGGAATACACTACTGGATCACTGTTTGGTAATTAATAATTTCACTAATCACTTGAATGTTTTGCTGACAAATCCCGGTGTAGTGTGGTAGGTCGGGAGTTGGGGTATAACAGGGGGGGGAGGGGGGGGGGCAGAGCCAAACAGACTTGGCCTGGCTGCCAATCAGGAGCGCCTACAAAACACTTATTGTCTCACTGAGGGCTAACTGATGTGCCTCCTGGGTGCCGAGGTGCCACCTGGGTGCTGGGGTGCCTCCTGGGTACGGGGTGCCATCTAGATGTCGCCAGGGTGCCATCTAGGTGCCTCCTTGGTTCCGGGTGCCATCTAGGTGCCTCCTGGGTGGCGGTGGCGTCAGTAAATCACCAGGGATCGGCAGCAGTGATCGGAAGTGGGCTGATCCTCTCGTCAGGAGGACTCTTGGTGATGGATGATGATCACTCTACTCCCTCCTCCACTCCTCCTACTCCTCACCCCTGGGACCTCTATTCTCCCTCCTACTCCTTTTCCAAACAAACAGAGACAAACAGACACCCGAACAGTCTCTCGTAAATATCCGGCTGGTTTACTGTGTTAACAACATAAAGACGGCGGCTTAAATGACACTGATACTCTACCGGAACCAGTTACTTCTTCCCACGCTAGAAAAAAATAAAAAAATAAATATAGATGGCGTCTACAGTACCCACATGTGTTCCCTCATATTAAGGAACATTATTTTTTTTTATGAAGCTTTGAGGATTTTCGCCCTGGGCGCTCGGCAGCCAACCACTGACAGACTCAGACTCACACAACTTAATGGGAATCTTGAATAATACAACGATGACACAGATAGTCGTAAATACCTTGGGAGTTTTATCGGAGGAATTCTCAAACTAACGCTGCATTTACAAGTCTTATTTCATAATTCGTGTGTTAATATTATCCTTTGCTATTCTGTTTCTTCCTCATATTTTTTTCTTTTATTTTCACCTTGCCTGTGTGTTGCGTGTGTGTTTTTAAGACCATTTAGTCTCATTGTTGTTCTACATCTCCTCCTCCTCGTATTATGTGTGTACTCCTCTCCCCCATCCACCCCCGGCACTTACCTCTTATCTGCCTGTCCGTTGCGACACACGCCAAGCTTCCTATAGCTGCTGGCTCTCTTTGTATCTCTCTCAATTTCCATCTTCTTCTCTCACTCGTTTTGTTTTATTATCATTGGAGTATTTTGTTTGTGTGTGTGTTGCAGAAACCTAGAGACGAGAAGCTGGCTGTGTTGTATTACCACCACCCAACCTGGAGATGAGGTCAGGGTTCGTCTCATTTTGTTATCATCGGTGCTGTTGTGGAGTTAAGAACCTGGAGAGAGATTGGTGTAGGCAGCGCCTACACCAATCTCTCTCCAGGTTGGGTGGCGGCAACACAGCCAGCTTCTCGTCTCCAGGTTTCTGCAACACACACAAAAAAAATACACCCATGACAATAAAACAAATCGAAATAGTTCTCTTGTCTCCAGCCCTTCTCCAGGTAACAACACTAATGACGGTGAAATAAATGGAAACACTCCTGGCTTCAAGTGTGTGGCGGCGGAACAACACCAGAACTGCAATATATAATCTAACAGGGACAGCTGAATGGTCAATGGAAATATAGGGACGAGGGAACTAAAAATATAACCAAGGAAAGAGTAGGAAGTGTCATGAGATGAAACCAATTAGAAAATTAAAGCTTGCTGAAAATAAAGAGAAAAGATTACATAGATTCTCTCTAAGATGATCTTGGAGGAAACTGAGGAGCCAAGAGGATGTTTTAGGCGGCGGCCGAACGACAACAGCGGCGAGAAATGACGACCAACGTCATTAACACAATCTACGGTAGAGTAAGCGGAAGGCAGCAATAAAACGGAATGTGCTTACTTTTTGGATATTTTGAGAAAACAACAGCACTATTAACAAAACTAAACAGAACCCCCCCCCCCCCCCCCCTTGCCTCCAGGTTCGGTCGAGACAACAACACCGATGACAAGAAACGAAAATGAAACCATCTTCTCGCCTCCGAGGTTTATCGTGAAGACATCAACAACAATGTAGATGACAAGAAAAGAAAACGAAACCTTCAACTCGCCTCCAGATTTCTTTTGAGACAACAACACCGATGACAAGAAAAGCAAACGAAACCCTCTACACGCCTCCACGTTTTCGTGAGGCAACAACAACACAGAAGAACGACGGTAGCAATAAGTATCCATTAGTGAGCAAAGACGCCATCGTCGAGGACATCTACTGCTGGGGATGCCGCCGCGAGAAGAACAAGCCAGGGAGGTGTGTCCTGGATGTGTAATAAGAGATGTGGTTAGTTGTATTGGACAGGAGTGTAACAACAGGGGGGAGGGGAGGAGAAAGATTTGTCTGAAGGGATAAATAGAAAGAAAAGATTTTACAAGGAATGGTGAGGGAAGGGGAAATTGTATTCCTTCACCCAGTTCTCTTTTCATCTTGTCCCTCCCTCCCTCCCTAAGTCCTCCTGGCGTTTATCTTGTTTTCTCCTTCCATATCCTCTACTCCCTCTACCTCTTCATCCCTTCTGCTCTTATTCTTAGCCCACCGCTTGCTGTCCCTTTTCATCCATCCCACAAAGCCACCCCTCGCTCCCTTTCTTCACTCTTTTCTCTCCCTCCCTCATCACATCTCCCTTACCATACCCTCCCTCCCCTCCCTCTCCCATCACTAACTCTCCCCCTCCCTCACCATCTTTCACATCACCACCCTTTTCCCTTGCCATCCCTCCTCACTTCTCTCGCCAGACTAGATAAGTCTTCCTGAACACAACTCTAATTTCGAGTTTTGGCTGAATGGAAGTTTGTGTAAGTTCCTTCCCGCTTGGCTGACAGATTGCGTCTAGTTTTTCATCTTCACAAATATGGCGGTGGGCGGGAGTGGCCGGGAGGAGTTGCCAGTTCGCCGTTATTATGAGACGAAGGTAATATACCGTCGCATTTCCCTTCTGGGATAAATTGTTCTGTTATTGTGTGTTTGTGGGTGTTTTGTTTTATTTTACCCTTGGACATTTTTTTTTGTGATTTCAGTGTGATTTTTATGGGAGCCACCTTTACGTTATTATTATTATTATTATTATTATTATCATTATTATGGGTTTATCATATTTTTTATTTTAAGTTTAGTTTTATCATTATTAAAGATATTTCTCTCCTATCTTCGCCTCTCATGCATTAAACAACAACGAAAAACCCGCAGAATAATTAAGCAGCGATGAATTATGAAAAATAAAAAGCACAGTAATGGTCTTATAAATCTGGCCCAAGTCCGATGGGATTTAACGACGATCTTTAATAGTGAAGGGCTGGCGTGACTTTATTTTGCCAAGTGGGAGTGAGGGACGGGGGTGGTTGGGGTGATTAAGGGGTGGTTGGAGTGATTAAGGGGTGGTTGGTGATGATTTAAGGGTGGTTGGTGTGATTAAGGGGTGGTTGGTGATGATTAAGGGGTGGTTGGTGATGATTAAGGGGTGGTTGGTGATGATTAAGGGGTGGTTGGGGTGATTAAGGGGTGGTTGGTGATGATTAAGGGGTGGTTGGTGATGATTTAAAGGGTGGTTGGTGATGATTAAGGGGTGGTTGGTGATGATTAAGGGGTGGTTGGTGATGATTAAGGGGTGGTTGGGGTGATTAAGGGGTGGTTGGTGATGATTAAGGGGTGGTTGGTGATGACTAAAGAATGGTTTGGGTGTTTAGGGGTTAGGGAAGGTGAAGGTGGGGAGCGGGGATACATATGGGGAGATGATGATGGAATAGTAGATGGGGAGTTAACGACAGCGGGGAGGAGAGGGTTGGGGAGGGGTGATACAGCTTTGGGTGTGTGGGGGGGGGGGGGGCTGAGGTTTTCAGGTTGGCCGAGGAGTAAGGGCGGGGGAGGTGGGGGTGGAGGCAAATTTTGGTATAGCTAAGCATGAAAAATGAGAGAGTATGAGTGGACGAGGCCAGAGTAACGATCTAACCATTTATATTCATTCTCAAAATTTGCATATTAGTCATTAGTGAGTGACTGAGGTGCGGTTGGTAGGGGGGGTGGTTGTGAGGTGCGGCCAGGGGGCTGTGAGGTGTGGTCAGGTGGCTGTGAGGTGCGGCCAGGGGACTGTGAAGTGCAGGTTAGGGTCTGTGAGGTGCAGCCAGGAGACTGAGGTGCAGGTTAGGGTCTGTGAGGTGCAGCCAAGAGGCTGTGAGGTGCGGCCTGGGGCCTGTGAAGTGCAGGTTAGGGTCTGAGAGGTGTGGTCTGGGGGATGTAGGGTGTGGTCAAAGGGTTGTGACCTGTGAGGTGCGGCCAGGTGTCTCTGAGGTGTGGCCAGGGGACTGTGAGGTGGAGGTTAAGGTCTGTGAGGTGCGGCCTGGGGGCAGTGAAGTGCAGGTTAAGGTCTGTGAGGTGCGGGTTATAGTCTGTGAAGTGCGGCCTGGGAGGTGTAAGGTGCGGCCCGAGAGGGGAAGGTGCGGCCCGGGAGGTGTTAGGTGCGGCCCAGGAGGTGTAAGGTGCGGCCCGGGAGGTGTAAGGTGCGGCCCGGGAGGTGTAAGGTGCGGCCCGGGAGGTGTAAGGTGCGGCCCGGGAGGTGTAAGGTGCGGCCCGGGAGGTGTATGGTGCGGCCCGGGAGGTGGAAGGTGCGGCCTGGGAGGTGTAAGGGACGGCCCGGGAGGTGTAAGGGACGGCCCGGGAGGTGTAAGGTGCGGCCCAGGAGGTGTAAGGTGCGGCCCGGGAGGTGTAAGGTGCGGTCTAGGAGGTGTAAGGTGCGGCCTGGGAGGTGTAAGGGGCGACCCGGGAGGTGTAAGATGTGGCCTGGGAGGTGTAAGGGGCAGCCCCGGAGGTGTAAGGTGCCGCCCAGGAGGTGTAAGGTGCGGCCTGGGAGGTGTAAGGTGCGGCCCGGGAGGTGTAAGGTGCGGCCCAGGAGGTGTAAGGTGCGGCCCGGCAGGTGTAAGGTGCGGTCTAGGAGGTGTAAGGTGCGGCCCGGGAGGTGTAAAATGCGGCCTGGGAGGTGTAAGGTGCGGCCTGGGAGGTGTAAGGGGCGACCCGGGAGATGTAAGGTGCGGCCTGGGAGGTGTAAGGGGCGGCCCGGGAGGTGTAAGGTGCGGCCTGGGAGGTGTAAGCGGCAGCCCGGGAGGTGTAAGGTGCCGCCTAGACGGTGTAAGGTGCGGCCTGGGAGGTGTAATGTGCGGCCTGGGAGGTGTAATGTGCGGCCCGGGAGGTGTAAGGTGCGGCCCGGGAGGTGTAAGGTGCGGTCTAGGAGGTGTAAGGTGCGGCCCGGGAGGTGTAAAATGCGGCCTGGGAGGTGTAAGGTGCGGCCTGGGAGGTGTAAGGGGCGGCCCGGGAGGTGTAAGATGTGGCCTGGGAGGTGTAAGGGGCAGCCCCGGAGGTGTAAGGTGCCGCCCAGGAGGTGTAAGGTGCGGCCTGGGAGGTGTAAGGTGCGGCCCGGGAGGTGTAATGTGCGGCCTGGGAGGTGCAAGGGGCGGCCCGGGAGGTGTAAGGTGCGGCCCGAGAGGTGTAAGGTGCGGCCCGGGAGGTGTAAGGTGCGGCCCAGGAGGTGTAAGGTGCGGCCCGGGAGGTGTAAAATGCGGCCCGGGAGGTGTAAGGTGCGGCCTGAGAGGTGTTAGGGGCGGCCGTGGAGGTGTAAGGTGCGGCCCGGGAGGTGTAAGGTGCGGCCTAGGAGGAGTAAGGTGCGACCCGAGAATTGTAAGGTGCGATCCGGGAGGTGTAAGGTGCGGCCTGGGAGGTGTAAGGTGCGGCCCGGGAGGTGTAAGGTGCGGCCCGGGAGGAGTAAGGTGCGGCCCAGGAGCAGTAAGGTGCGATCCGGGAGGTGTAAGGTGCGGTCCGGGAGGCGTAAGGTGCGGCCCGGGAGGTGTAAGGTGCGGTCCTTGAGGTGTAAGGTGCGGCCTGGGTGGTGTAAGGTGCAGCCCGGGAGGTGTAAGGGGCAGCCCAGGAGGTGTAAGGGGCAGCCCAGGAAGTGTAAGGTGCGGCCTGGGAGGTGTAATGTGCGGCCTGGGAGGTGTTATGTGCGGCCTAGGAGGTGTAAGGTGCGGCCCGGGAGGTGTAAGGTGCGGCCCGGGAGGTGTAAAATGCGGCCCTTGAGGTGTAAGGTGCGGCCTGAGAGGTGTTAGGGGCGGCCGTGGAGGTGTAAGGTGCGGCCTGGGAGGTGAAGTGCGGCCTGGGAGGTGTAAGGTGCGGCCCGGGAGGTGTAAGGTGTGGCCTGGGAGGTGTAAGGGTCTGCCCGAGAGGTGTAAGGTGCGGCCCAGGAGGTGTAAGGTGCGGCCTGGGAGGTGAAGTGCGGCCCGGGAGGTGTAAGGTGCGGCCCGGGAGGTGTAAGGTGTGGCCTGGGAGGTGTAAGGGTCTGCCCGAGAGGTGTAAGGTGCGGCCCAGGAGGTGTAAGGTGCGGCCCGAGAGGTGAAGTGCGGCCTGGGAGGTGTAAGGTGCGGTCTGGGGGCTGTGAGGTGCGGAGTATAGGAAGGTGAAACTATTGCCAAGTTTCTTTACGCCATTTGCCTCTGTCTACCCAGCAGTAATTGGGGACCTGGATGTTAATTGGTTTGCGGATCGTATGACGCGGTAATGGTTAGCCAATGCAGTTGGCGAGTTGTCCGGTCTTCTCGGACTATTCCTTGACACTGGGTCATACACCTCGTTAACTTAGGGTGTGGTTGGTGTGTTGGCGACCGCTTCTACACCTTAAACAAATTCACGCCGAGGTGGCCCTAGGGCCGGCCTTCCTCGTTACACGAGGGGCAACCATTATTATTTATTATATAGGATATATTTGTACATTTGAAGATATTAAAAAATATTTATCTATAAAGTAGAAAATATAGAATAACTGAAAATTTTCCCTTGTTTGTTTTGTGTAGAGTAAAAACCCAAACTTTTATTATGATTTTGTTTATAAAAGAGAAGTTAGTAATGTGATCTATCAAAGAATATATATATATATATATATATATATATATATATATATATATATATATATATATATATATTCATAAAAATAAGTTGTATTTTTTGAGACATACCAACGTTGTAATTTGAGTTGCCAGTGGTAGTATATAGTGTATATTTTTTCTGTTTCTGCTATAAACGTTTGTAACATGAGTTGGCTGTGATCGTATATTAGCTCCGTATAGCTTGTTGGCTCCAGTGTCTGTCCAAAAAATTGTCAGTGGAATGTGATACATATTAGTTTCCAATTTAATAAGTGAGAGAGGCAGCGTGATATACGAACTCCAAATTACCTCCATAACATATTGGAACCGCTGGTGCAAGTTTAAATTGTACCGTATTGAATACCAGTTGTTCAATATCGTTATGGTGATTTTTCCCAGCTGAATTAATATACGAATTAAAAGTAAGGGCGTGAACAAATTATTCGTCATTAATTGTATTTAATTATTTGAATTTAGGTCTTCATAAGAAGTGATCAGGAAGTGTGTGTGTCGCTTCATAGAGCTGCCTGACGTATCTAAAACTTATATTTTTTACCATTTACAAAATAAATTCAATATTCCGTGCTAAGAATGAGATACTATTTCAGTCATAATAACTATAGTGTGGCATTGTATCGTGTAATACTGTACCCGCAACTCAGTAGTGTTCCCGACCATTGGAGGACTGAGTTTCTTCCTTGAATTACACGAACTCAGTACTGTACACTCAGCAGTATAATGAGTACAACATCGGGACCACTGACAGTAACCCTAGAGTGCACCTCATGGATGGTGAGCACCTGCTTGGTAACCATAGCGGAAAAACATCTGAATATACGAAAAGAATAAAACACTATTACTTAATTACTGTTTAAGATAATGTTCCGTAGCCAACATACTCCACCGCCTTCACCTATCACCGTGGGACAGTGACAAGTGCTTCTGGTAACACACAACCTCCGCTTTATGTTAGGAAGAACAAGCGAGACTTCATTGGGAAAATAATAGTAAATACAGATTGGATTATGTTAACATTCAGAAGCTCAATTAACCTCCAGTTACAGTACTCCAGTTAACACTTACAGATAAGACTCGGCAGCTAACATTAACAAGTACAGGTAGGACCCCGGCAGCTAACATTAACAAGTACAGGTAGGACCCCGGCAGCTAACATTAACAAGTACAGGTATGGACCCCGGCAGCTAACATTAACAAGTACAGGTATGAACCCCCCAGGTTAACAGGTAAACCCCCTCTCGCCCCCGAATAATTAACTAGTGGCTCGACACTCATAACAAGGAAGAAGGAAGAGGTTACCAATGCCGCCTGGTAATGTGCCGATACATCGCTGGTAATGGTCCTGGTGTTGGCTCGGGGGAAATGTGTACATAGGAAAAAGTGTCGGGAAACAGGAAGACATATTCTAATGGTTAAAATGATACTCTTATCCTCCTCCTCCTCCTCCTCCTCTCTTCACCCCTTCCTCTCCTTCGTTCATCTCTTCCACTTCTCTTCCCGCCCAATTCCATTCCTTTCATTTCCTCCTCCCTTACCTTTACCCCCTATCTTTCCTTCACCCTTTGCCCTACCTTTTCGTTACTTTACTTCACCCCTCACCTTTGCCCCCCCCTCCTTCTTTCCCTCTCTAACGCCTTTTCCGTTCTCCCCTTCCCTCTCTCTTTCCTTCTCCCTCCCTTTCATTCTCTTACACCTTTTTCCCTTTCTACACTCCTTTTCCCACCCACTTCTTCGTTCTCTCTCTGATACCATCCTTTCTCCTTCTTCCCATCTTCCCACCCTTTTCCTCCCTTCCCGCTGTTCAGATTCCTTTCCCCATCTCTCTCTCTTCTCCACCAGTTCATCTATGGACACCATATGGGGAGGTCACACCCGCTCTTCGTCCTCTGACCTGACTGGGCTTCATGGCTGTGTGAAGCTTGGTACAGGTGTGAGAAGTTACCTTGTATGCCTTAGTTCTCTCGGTACTTCGACCCTATAAACGTGGACTGTATAATTATATACCATAACCAAACTGTATAGAGGAAAATACAGTGTGACGTGATAGCTTTTTTTTCTTTTTTTTTCTTTTTTTAGGTTAAGGTGGGGAATGGATGGAAGGCATGCTGGGGCTCAAGGCACAGCCAGACATGAGGGATAGAGAAGTCACAACATATAGTCGTGGGGGGAAAGGTTGGAAAAGAAGTTTAATGAGTTTAACAGAGGGGGACGACACCCCTTGTTTTACATATTACAGAGTTTGTTGGCTAACTAAGCTAACCTAGGATTTAGGATGAGGTTGCACAATGGTTACTTTAGTAGACAATGACTAAATTGATTTTACAATTACAAGTTTATTAACATCTTATATTGTATTACGTTATGGACTCACTTGATTGTGACTTGTTAAATGTGAATTTATATCATCTAAGTTTTAATCTAAGGTGGATCACTGTGGCGAACATAGATGGGTCGCGGGTTGGGTTGTTGTAGTGCGGGCAGACTCCGGGGCCACCAGGCATGGGGTCGCCCTCCGTTGATGTTTTCCCCGCGTTGGTGGTCTGGGCTGTGAGGGTCGTCCAGGAGCTTGTCCCAAACCTTCTTCCCTAGGCGATGGAACCTGACGTTGAGGGCCTCTGTTTTATTTCTTAGGTGGATGGTTTCCACTGTCTCCTGGTAGGGTGGCGCTTGGCCACTGGCTGACCTCAAACACTTGTTTTGGAAGCTCTGTAGTTGTTGTAGTCTAGTCTTCCCGAGTGTGACGAGTGGTATAGATGGGTACTCCAACACAGGCCTCACCAGCGCCTTGTACAGGTGAACTTGTATCTCCTCAGGCATCAGTTTAAAACGTTTTAATTTGGCTGCGGCGACTTTGGCTTTATTTAGTCTGTCCTTCACGTGGGAAATGATGCCCGTCCGAGAGATGATGAGGCCGAGCAGCCTGCCTTGTTTAGAGTACTCAATCTCTTCGCCGTCGATCATCAATGGGGCCGGCTTGAATTTGGCCATGGGTATGACCTCGAATTTCGTTTTGTTTGTTTTTATTTTCCATTTATTTTCATACTCCGAGATCTCTATTGCCCGAGCAGTGAGTCGCGCCATCCTTGCCGTGGACCTTCCTGGGCAGGTGACGATCTGTGTTACATCGTCGGCATACATGACGTACTCGCTGCCGACGATTGGGGGTGGCTCATCAGCCGTGTAGAGCGTGTAAAGGGTTGGTAAGAGACAAGAGCCCTGAGGCACGCCGCTCGAGAGTGAGAATTCTTCTCCAAAATGTTCTTTCATCTTTATTTTTGCTCTGCGGTCCGTAATGAAGTTGCACAGCAGGCGCATCAGGTTTTCGAGTAGCCCCACTTGTATGATCTTATACTGCAGCCCCGTGTGCCAAACTTTGTCAAACGCCCTGCTGACGTCCCTCAGTACTATGTTCCACTGCAGGCGGCCAGTCATGGCATTGGCGATCTGCTCGTAGGCCTGGGCTATGGCGGTAGATGTGCCTCGGTACTGGCGGAAGCCGAACTGGCGGGGATTATGCACGTCTTCGTCCTCCAGATACATCCGCCGCTTGTTTACTATTTTTTCGAAGATTTTGGCAGGTGCCTCTAGCAGCGATATTGGTCGAAAGTTTTCGACTTTGCTTGGAGGCTTCCCTGCTTTTGGTATGAGGTGGATAATGGCGATTTTGAACATCTTAGGGGAGTATCCAGAGGCGAGGCAGGCGTTGCATATATAAGCAACTTCTCTATCATGTTGTCGGGGAGTTGAGCCAGGATCTTCTTGTTAACGTGACTTTGCCCAGGTGATTTGTTTTTAAACCCTTTTATGACGGCTGACACATCTGCAGGAACTATACGCTCCGTCAGGTAGCTTCCGTCCACCAGTCTAGTGAAGTCAGTCCGTGGGAGCGGCTGGAGCAGGTGCTGATGGTCCTGCAACTGACCTAAAATGTCCTCCTCAAACTCCCTATCGAAGTCCTCGTTCTCCTGTTCACTAATGGTAGAGATCTTCCGTAAATATCTTGGTTTTCCTCCTCGAATATTTTCACGTTGTTTTGGTCGAGCAGGTAAGGGACCGTGCTAGAGGTGGAACCCATTAGTCGCTTGATCCCTTTCCAGAATGCAGCAGAATCGCAGTAATTGTTGGCTGTCTCCCACACCAAGCCGGCCCACTTTTCATGTAGACGTTTGCTCTCGTGCTGGATGTCCGTCTGTAGCTCTCGGTACCGGTCTCTCAGCTCTTGCGTCCACCCGCGGCGGATACTGGCTAGCTGTGTCACGTGATCGTACTGGACACTGAGCTGCTTCAGCTGGTGACTAGTGTGAGGATAGGGAATGGTCCTGTGAGTGGTGGTCGGGATGTTGTTGTCCATATCCGTCTTCACATCCTTATACCATTGTTCGACCGCGTCGTCGATGTCATTGGGGCTGGCTTCTTCCAGGTTCCTCCCCTGCTTGAGACTGAGAGACTCCTTGAAGGAGTCCCAGACTGCCCGTTTGAGGTTTGACCTGATGTTGGCGGGGATCATAATGGGATTGGATGAGAGCGTCACGACGACTGGCAGGTGATCGCTGGTACTGATGGGTCCGGCGGTAACGTGCCTGTTCAGGACGGCCTCGTTGTTAGAGAGGATTATGTCGGGTGTTGTGGCACTGGCACGTCTGATCAATGTCGGGATATCTGGCCCGAGGTGTTGCAGTTTTCCCCTTCTGATGTTGTCATACAGCGCCACACCGACGTTGTTCTCATTACCGTGTCCAAGTCAGGCTTGTCGCGCATTTAAGTCCCCTATGATGTATGTTGGTTTTCTGTGGTGTAGCAACTGGTTGAGGTCTTGTTCGGGTAAGTAAGGACGTCTGGGAGGTAGGTACATTGTGCATATGATAACTGGTCCCCTAGTTGTCTACTCCTGCACTCCCAGAACTGAATCCTCGAAGTCTGGCAACACTCTGTGACTCAGCCGTGACCTGATGGCCACAGCGACACCATCGTTCAGCTCACCCGTCATGTTCCTCTGGTATACAGTGAAGCCAAAAATGTTCCCGCTTACTTTCGTCATTTATGCCAGTACTGTTTAACAGAATGATGTCTGGGTCTAATTGATAGTATAAGTTAGACAGTTCGTTACGTCTATTAAGGGACCAGTATAGGACATTATGTTGGACAATTTTCATCCTGCTAACGACTGCCATTTCGGAGACTGTAGCTTGAGGCGTCGCTTGAGGCAGGAAGATGTTCAGATCCTGGGCCTGCGTGTCGAAGTAATCAACTGACGCTGCAGCTCTAGGGTCTTGTTCCTCTGTGAAGTAAGTCGCCATCATCTGGTCGCATCCATTGACTGTGGTTGCAGTCCGATGGTCACTGTCGTCGCTGGGAGTGCATGTATTGGGGTCACGGAGATTTACGGTGTCGTTGGAGCTGTGATCCCAGGGGGACTAACTGGCCACGTCGGGGCTACGATTATACTGACTTTTGCCTAAGTCAGGGAGGTCATGGTCTATTTCTGGCGTGGGTTGAGGTCGTCGACAAGTCGTTGAGTGGGTTACTGCCTTCAGGATTTCTTTTGAAGGGACTTCGTCGCTTATTTCAACAGGTGCAATGTTGTTCCTGGTTAGTGTCTCGTTCAGGTGTTTCGAGAATGAACCTGGATGAACCATGTTCATGTGATGGGCATGCAGGTAAGACAAGTATATAGTGGTGGCTTTGTACTCGTCCAGCTGTGGAGAGGAGACACTCCTGATGCTCTCAGCCACTGCATCCCTCATGGCGCCCAGTGACTCAGTAACTGCCTGTTTTATTGAGTCCTTGGTGGTTCTTATCTCTGATTGCAGGACTTCCATGGTCTCGCTGACATTGTTGAGCTTTTGGGAATCTGCTTGAGTTTCTTTCAGAGCGTCTTTTAAGGTTTGGTTGTGAACCATGATCGTCGACTGAGTGGTCCTTTCTATGGTGTTAGGAATTTCCCTGGTTTCTTTTTGTTTGGTTATTTCGGTCAGTTTCTTCTCTGTTTCTTGAGTTACCTGTTTCCTGACCAGGCAGGTGGCAGAGAAGGTCCCGTGGCCACCCTCGCAGACGACACACTTTTTTATGGTGCTACGGTAGTCTTTGTAGAAGTGCTGATCAGATGAACACTCAGAGCATATGGCCCCTTGCAGGGGGCAGTTCTTGGTCATGTGGTCATTGTATTTATAGCACTTCATATATTGTTGGATGGGCGTATACTTTTCATATTCTATTTGGTGTGGTGAGATGGAAGTGCCATATGCATAGAGCCCCTTCTCCTTCATTCTTTTTGCATCCGTTGTGTCTTTTCAAAGCGAACCTTGATTATATTATGGGCACACATAGGATACACCTCCACAACCTTGACATTGTTTTGCTTTTCTATTTCATCTCTTATTTCTTCTGCGTTATTTTCCACTACATCTTGTCCAACTTCTTACATACAAGGGTGAGCTTGGCGCCGTATTCCAGTGGGACAATGACCTCGTATCCGCTTTTTTTAATTTTGTCCATGGCACTAGACTTAAGTTGTTTATCAGCATCTTCATCTGTCTCTGTGAGGATGATGTAACCATCTCTCTGATCCACAAGTCTATTTATTCTCACCCTTAGGTCGCTCAATGGTCTTTTTAGCCCTATCCGAGACCCCTGGGTCGGGGTTCCGGAGATCTTCACTCTCACTTTGGCCATGGTCAGTAACATACATGAAAACCCTACCTAATCTATCCACCTCGGCTCAACCCCATGGACGCCGCTCCTTCTGTCCGCTTGCTGGGCGAGTAAAGACGGGTCTAGGGGTAGGGTGAACAGACAATCCCTGACGGGGGCCCTAACACCTAACAGTGACAGGTTATGAAGCACTGCCGAATCCCTAACAGAAAATGTTGCCACCCTTACTGTCTTGACTCAGCAGCCCTCTGAGGGCCCCCCTTGTGGCTCTGCCGCAGGGTTCGCATTGTTACCAAACAGCAGGGACTCTAGGCGAAAGGATAGGACAGGGAAGACGCGCAGTGTATAAGAATAATAATATCCATGTACAACTACAAGATAAAGCAGTCAGAGCGAACCCAACGTGAAAAACAAGGCCGACAGTCGTAACAGTCAGCAATTTGAACTGAGCAGGGAGCGACGTGCAGCACGTCCGAGGTTGGGTGCGGTCTGACGTGATCCAGTGAAGATTTTTTACAGATTGCCCCGGAGTGGGCTAGTTTATTGGGCACCCCCTTACATCCTGTGCAAGGTGAAGCGCAGAAGCGTTTACAGCGCCCAACTGGGAAGCATGCGGAGTTCATGCTTGCCTTTATGACTCATGCATTAAGGGCGTAGAAGCCTGAAGAGTCAAGGGCGTAGAAGCCTGAAGAGTCAGTGGTGTATGTCATCAAGTTATTGGAAGCTCCAACAACTCCCTGGATACGAATTCGCAACTTTCGACTTACAACAGGTACCTACTGTACTGGCAGGTGAACAGGGACTAATGGGGGCTAGGAAGTAAGTCCAAACAACTTCCACCAGCCCGGGAATCGAACCCGTGACATCTCGCTTGCGCGGCAAGAACGGTACCGCTTCTACCACCGATCCCCCTAGGTGTTGGTAACGGCTGGAGACCTGTAGGAGGAGGTCATAGGGCAAGTGAGGATGTAGTGACGGAGTGATACAGTGAAGGAGGCATCTAGTCCCCGCCATTGAGGTTGAGGTCAGAAGTCAGACACTGAGGTGCCAGGTCAGCGTTCTGCCTGCTGCCGCCTGCCTACCAACCTCCCTCTTACGTATGGACTATTCAGTAGAGGTCAACCTACCTCACATCATCAGAGGGTTGCGCCTCCCAGCCACCGTTCACCACCTGTGTGCCACACGCTAAGGATAACCAAACTAACTTATGCAGTATTTCGCGCATTGTGAAACAGGGTGTTATGCTTAGTGACTTCACATCAGTGTCAGTGAGCTATGACCATGTGTAAAGTGGTATTTGTGAGTGTAGTGTAGTTGTTAACGCTCATAGGAGCGTTATTGGTTTGTTGCTGGAGAAATAAACCCTCAACGTTGACGCGTACCATATAATTCGGTCAAAACCTGTTAAAGAACATTTCTCATATAACAAATGCTGTTATCTCAGGACACATATTATGAAATACAATCAATATACAGTACATAGCTTGTTGACATCTTAAATATAACTCGCATGTTATAACTATTGATACAGGAGACAATTGGTATAATATGATCAAATTGCAGTACACAAATATACTTATTAAAGTTATTTAGAGCTTCTGAGCAGATTCTAATACTTCACGATCACTCACGTTTTAGGGTCTAGTGGTCTGAACCAACGTGTTGTCTGGCCTGTAGAAATCAGTAGACCACCCTCGAGGGCACTCTCAGCCCGGAGGCGACGGCCATATGTTTTCGTATTGAAACACCTCAGCAGATTGGTCAGCAAATTCGTTGTCAACACTATATCTCATATCTCATCCTCTCTCTCTCTCTCTCTCTCTCTCTCTCTCTCTCTCTCTCTCTCTCTCTCTCTCTCTCTCTCTCTCTCTCTCTCTCTCTCTCTCTCTCTCTCTCTCTTCTAGCTTATCTTACTGTGGCGGTAACAGTAGTAATGAAGCTGACAACTTCTGGCATCCACAGTGCCCTGGTGCCCGTGAAGCCTACTCCCGGGTCCTGGCCATGTGGCTCCCAGCCTCACGCTCCTTCCCTCCCTTCGCTGTAATGGTTGGCGCTTATCAAACGTGTTAATGACTTCATGTGGTGTCTCACGTGACTACGGTGGTTATACTGGGCTGGTGGGAACAGGTATTTAACAGTGAGTTGGTGAATATTGGGTGTAACTCCTATCAGTGTTACTCAAGGCTCACATCAGACAACTCGACCCATTCACACAAGTCCCTGTTACCCGGAAACCGCTGGCCTACATATCACCTCTCTGCCCCAGTGTATAAGACCTGGATTCCATTTAAATCTAACCATGGCAGGAGTCGACGCCGGGTCGCGCTCTGCAGATCTTCCTGACGAAGGAAACGAAGGAGAAGAAAAGGACAGTCATGGCGACACTAAAGCTGGCTCTTAGAAGTTTAAGACTCTTCAGCAGAAACGCAAAATGAATACCCAGGGAAGGAAGCAGAGTAGAAGAGCCAATAGGTGCATCCCTCCCATCGCTCCCCAGGCTAACTACATGCGCCTTGCCTTCCCCGAGAACACGATAAATTTTATGAAGATTAAGTGGTTAAGAGCCCTGAATGAGGAATATTGCAAGACTACACTGAATTTTGTCATGCCAGGTAGCGCCCCTCGTTTCGTCAAGTAGGCTGAGAGGAGACGGATGCTATCCCTAATGCTTCATTGATGGAAAGGTCGGCTCACTACTTCTCGTTAAATGAGATGAACCTGTATCGATCCCCAAAAATGAAGGAATACCTTGTCACCCACTTCCCCAAGGGTATTCCCCCCAGTGGCGCTGTCACTTCCGGGCGTCCACAGAGCAAGAAGACTTTCATAAGGATGGTGCACAACTTACTTGGATCATCATTGTTTGCAAAAGGAAGGAACCACTTCCTGAGGAGTACTGTTTCTTCGGCAAGTATGGTACCCCCCCCCCCCCCCTTTATTTTTTATTTTTTTTTTTGTAGAGAAAGGAGGGGTGAAAGAAGATTAGAGGTGGGGGAAGGAAATTATAATTCGGAAATTGAAAAAATTTAGGAGGTGGTAAGGGAGGGTGAGCTAACCGCCTAGCTAAGCTAATAGTGTGTTAGGGTTGTGTCGGGTTAGTTATTGTCTGTCGGTACAGGCACTAGACATCCTAACCTGTCCCATATATGGGTGTTTTAAGAGCCTTATTTCATATTCCGTTGACCCTACTGGCGGATGCTGGTCTAGGGAGGTTGTCTATTGCCTGGCCGTGTAGATCGGGAGTGGTAATGGACCTTTTGAGATTTGGTAACTTTTTGGGAACCATGTATGGTTGTTGTCGTTATCTGGTGAGAGTCTTTGAAGGAGTTCTTGCTCTGATTGTTCTATCTTTTGCCAGATTCTGCTGGCCAGGGTCTGCAGCTGCTGGTTGATGGGTTTTATTCTCAGGTCTCTATGTATCTCGGCTGTTGTTCTGGTGAAGGGGTATCTTTTACCTCTGACGAATCTTAGGGCTTCATTTTGGACCACCTGTAATTTTAATATTTATGAGGTACTGCTGGGTAAGTTAATATCTGTGTGATAAATGATGTCACCAGGCGGATTTTTATTTTCTCAGGAAGTGCTTTAAAGCAGCATAGTTTTCTCAGCTCTCTTCTTTCCTTTTCTTTCCTGGTGTGAACATGGTGGGAGTAACCTGTCGTGGATATATGCAGGCCCAGGCGGGTGCATCTGCTTTTGTATTCTATCTGGGCATTATTGGTTACTAATGGATGGGTATTCCTTCTGTATAAGGGTATCACTGTGAATTTCGGGAGACTGGTTTGGATTTTCCATTGTTTTTCGTACTTATTTACCCTTTCTAATTCCCGCCTTGTGTTGTCGGCCTGTAACGCTCGCGATTTTCCTTGATGTGTTGTTTATTTGAGTGATGTCATCTGCATACATAATATCTTCGTTACCTATTTTAGTGGGAGGCGGGGTGTCACTTGTGTAGATAATATATAGGGTGGGGGAGAGGACGCTCCCCTGAGGGACTCCGCTCATGAGTGGGAAGGCCTCTCCTGCTTCTCCTGTGTGTTGTGCTACCCTCAGTCTGGCATTTCTGCCATCAAGAAAGTTGCAAAGCAACTTTTCAATGTTGGTGGGAAGTCTGAGTTGGAGGATCTTATATTTTAGACCGTCAAGCCAGATTTTGTCAAATGCCTTCGTTACATCCCGGAGAGTTAGATTACATTGTCTACCACTCGCCACGGCTCTGGCTATGTTTTCACATGCCAGGGCTATTGCTGTTGTGGTGGATTTCCCTTCCCTGAACCCGAATTGTCTGCAGTTGACTCTTTTTGTTGTTTCCAGGTGATTTCTTAGACGGTTATTGATGATTTATTCTAGGAATTTTCCAGGTACTTCGAGGAGGAAGATCGGTCTGTAGTTTAGTGGGACGACGGGGCTCTTTCCTTGTTTTGGTGTTAGAGTAATAATGGCCTCTTTGAATTTAGTTGGGAAGTAACCCGAGGCCAGGCAAGCATTCATTGTGGTTCTCAGTCTCTCCATGGCCGGGTTGCTTATGTGGCTGAGGATTAGTAAAATCAGTCAGTGCACTCTCCCTCCCCCCCCCCTTCTCCCCCTGTGGCGTGCTACAACTGCTTCGGAGTCAGTCATGTGGCGAAATACTGTCTAAAGACAGCCAGCAAGAGGAGGTGCCCCACCAAGGAAGCTGCCTCTCGGGACGGGAGAGAGCAGGCTTCCCCACCTGGGAGGCAGTGTCCCAGGTGCAGGGAGGAGGGTGTGGCGGCCTGGCACCCCGGTGCCCTGGGAGGCCGCCTCCACCCACAACAGCGGTCATACACACACCAAAAAAATAAAAAATAAATAAAAAAAAATAAAATAAAAACTCGGTGACGCCAACGCCAACACTGCCGGTCTCCTCCATCGCCTGAAATCAACAGCCACACCTCCCCACCCAGGAGGCAGTGTCCCATGTGCAGGGAGGAGGGTGTGACGGGTTGGACAGAACCAGACAATGTGATGTAGTCGTGGCCAGAATTAGTCTAAGATACAGACACATCTGGCAAGTTAGTAACGCTGTACCCATACCGGAACACTCGGCATGTGAACTTTGTGATAAACCTTTAAAGCATACACTTGAACACTATATTATTGAATGTGACACTGTCAAAAACTTCAGGCCACCTGGCTTATTGTATCATGAACTTTGTAATTACTACATTGAATCGGGGGTGCTTGAGGACATTCTTGCTGTTTATCCCAAATTTGCTAGCCCACACTGATTAGTCTTGAATTAGAATATGACATCCAATGTACAGTATATGAACCACTGTCCTGCATGGCAGTGAACAGTGACATGATACACATGACTCTGACCTATATATATTGCTAATGAATATGATGTATTTCTTTGTGTACGAACCTCTGTCCTGCATGGCAGTGAACAGTAACATCATACACATGACTCTGACCTATATGTATATATATATATATATTGTTAATGAATATGATGTATTTCTTTGTGTATGAACCTCTGTCCTGCGTGGCAGTGAGAAGTGATACCACCCTCAGTGTCAAGACCTGACTGAATTACTCACAATAGGTAAACTGTACTCCAAGCTTTGTCAATAAATTTGTTAAACTAAACTAAAAACTCTTCCCCATCCAATCTATTCTCCCATGTCATCCATTCCTCGTTTCCCATTCCTTCTCTCACTTGTTACTTCCTTCTCCTCATTCTCTTCATCTTCACTCTCTTCTCCTTTCCTCACTTTTCCTCTCTCCCCTCCCATTCAAATTCACTTCCCAATTCTCTCCTTCTCTCACCCCCTCCGTCTCTAACCTCCTGACTCTCTTCTTCTTTTCTCTTTCCTTCCTTTTCCTCCCTCCCTCCTCCTCATTTACCAATTTCCCTCCCTCCCCACCTCCCCTTCTTCTCCCACCTCCCCTCCTTCTCCCACCTCCCCTCCTTCTCCCATCTCCCCTCCTTCTCCCGCCTCCCCTCCTTCTCCCACCTCCCTTCCTTCTCCCACCTCCTGTAATGATTGATTGTCAGACCAAACCTTACAGCCCAGAATTATGCCGTATATAGCAGCAAGTACATTACAGACATCGTGGTACCACCACATTCCGGGTTGACACACCTCAGGTCGACCCATGTGACTTGACCTCGCCCGCTAATGACGTGGGTCAGGTGACCTACAGCCGCACCTAGCCAAGACACCTGGCCGGGACCACACCTGCAGCAGCTATCCAGATCAAACCAGTTTAGTGCTAATTGGTTAGAGGTCAGAAGCCGGCTGTGCCGACCCCATATAAAGGCCCTGCAGTCCCGTCCACGGGCATTACCATTACGATTGCAGTACCATTATCATCCTGGTTGCTGTCATATCTCTCCCGTTCGGTTCGTCACTCGGTTCACCAAAGAGTCACGCACGTCCCCTCCCCAGGTCGGGAGGGAGACCTCCCGACCAGACCACGGCATCGCCAGCTAAGCAGATTCTCCCATAGGAGGCAGCCCAGCCAGCACTCATTGGGCCTACGTCAGGGTACTGTACACGTGAGTCTTGTCAGAACGTCCTAGGGTGAGTTACCTACTGTGGGAAGTGTATTCATTCAGGTGTGTCCGAGAGTCAGTGTCAAGTAACGTAAAGCATGATGTGTTAGTACCCCGATATACAAGTGATATTAATGTGTTCATGTCATTGAGTGAAGTAATAAATAGTTGTATCAAAGAGGTGTTTAACAAGTTGTCCCTTTAAGAAGTGATGTATGTGTATGACACGGTAGATAGCTGTCGCGTAATACATCCACCTACCAGTTTCCTTCTACTCCTACTTCTCCACTTATCCTTCTCGAGCCATACTCCCCTCCTTCTCCCACCTCCCCTCCTTCTCCCACCTCCCCTCCTTCTCCCACCTCCCCTCCTTCTCCCACCTCCCCTCCTTCTCCCATCTCCCCTCCTTCTCCCACCTCCCCTCCTTCTCCCACCTCCCCTCCTTCTCCCACCTCCCCTCCTTCTCCCATCTCCCCTCCTTCTCCCACCTCCCCTCCTTCTCCCACCTCCCCTCCTTCTCCCACACTCCCCTCTCACCTCCCACCTCCCCTCCTTCTCCCACCTCCCCTCCTTCTCCCATCTCTTCTCCCTCACCCTCTGCCGCCTCCTCCCACCTCCCACACTCCCCGCCCACCCATTCTCGGGAAAAAAAGATCTTGACAGTCACCAATACCTTGTTTAGGTAGACTGACAAGTTCAATGGTTCGTGTCAGTACCCACGATCCAAACACTGGCATCTCATTGACTACTTCATTGTCAGAGAAAGAGATCGCCGAGATGTCCTCATCACCCATGCCATGCGTGGCTCAGTCCACTGCTAAACTGATCATCGACTCGTCAGAGCCAAGCTTTCACTTCAAGTCTCCCCAAAACGGTGAAGGCAACAAGCCTCTTGAAGAGCTTTTAATCTAAGCGTCTGGAGGATCCAGTGGTAGCACATGCTTTCAGAGAGCAGCTCTAACATGGGCTGATAAACAACCCAACAACGAACAACCCAAATCCCAGTTTCGAATGAGATATTCTCAACATGGTCATAACAAAAACCTGCAAACAGACCCTTGGCTAGATCGAAAGAATACACCAGGACTGGTTTGATAAAAATGACCCGGCAATCAATGTACTCATCAATGATAAGCATACTGCTTTAACTGACCTGCAAAACAACCCTCAGTCTCCGACCAAAGCTGATACCTTCCTCAAGAAGAAAGCTGTGGCCCAGCAGGAACTTCACAATCTAAGGAATGACTGGTTTAAAAATAAAGCATGTGAAACACAAGATGTGCAATTTTTTCAATTTCATCAAAACATTTTATGGCCCATCACTCGTGGTGCAACCCCCCTCCGCTCAGCTGACTGTAACTCCATAATTAAAGATGATTGTAAACGCCTTAGTTAAGGGCGTTCAGGTGACGGGCAAGTCGAAGGGAATTATTGAACCCGCCTTTTGACGCATCCAATATTTATTGATGTGGTCAAATCCTGCAGAGAACAAGGCGTTCATTAGTATTACATGGTGATCTATCACATACATAATTAGTTAGTCTCACACAGTTTATCTTAATTATAATTGATTATTGAGAATAGTGACATGATACATAGTCTATAACTCTATTGATCTTAATTACACTTCATTTCGCGTTGTCACAGGCCACGTGAGGGGGGCACGTGGTCGCAGGCTGAAAGATGTAATGTTTGTTTGGGTAAGGCAGCAAACGCCAGCACTGTAGTTGAAGCCAGCGGCGATAACACTCCCGGCGTTGGGCAATCGCCCAAGATTTACGGTGTGGCGTGTTCAATAACGTATACACGGGTCACTGGCCTTCGGAACTCCCCAGATACTCTTTGCACACGCACCTGGTGCACTAGACCATTGGCTCCTGGGACCACTGCCCAATGGCCATTTGTTGCGAGGAAGATTTTCTCCAGTGACGAGGACAAGGTCACCTTCCTGGAGATTCCGGGTTGGTTCTATGTACCTCTGTCTTTTACGGAGTAGTGGAAGGTACTCCCTCACCCAGCGTTTCCAGAAGTGGTCTGCAAGGAACTGCACGTGCCGCCACCGTCGTTGATGTGAGTCCTTGAGAAGACATCCTCCCAGTGACAGATCAGCGTGTGGGCCACCGTGGATGACGTGGGTTGGTGTAAGTGCTTCCAGGTCTCTCACGTCGCTCGAGGCAGGTGTGATGGTTCGACTATTTATGATCGCTTCCACTTCACAAAATAGCATCTGCAGTCGATATTTATCCAGGACTTGGGTCCCCACAATTGTTCTGAGAACCTTTCTGACTGTTCAGATTTGCCGTTCCCAGACTCCTCCCATGTGCGAAGCCGCTGGAGGGTTGAATACCAATTCTATATCTTTCTTCTGAAAGTGTCTTCCAGGTCTCTCATGTCGCTCGACGCAGGTGTGATGGTTCAATTATTTATTATTGTTTCCACTTCACAAATAGCATCTGCAGTCGGTATTCATTCAGGACTTGTGTCCCCAGAACTGTTCTGAGAACCTTCTGACTGTTCAAATTTGCTATTCCCAAACTCCAAACGTCCTGCTGCTTCCCTTTCTTCCCCCTTTGTGAAATACGCCTCCAGCATTTCAGTCACAGTTCGTCGCACTTCTGCCATCATGTTGGGCCCGGGATTTTGGTCAGGTGCTGAGCATTCAGGCTCAGGCAGAGAGTGGCCCCCTTCAGCTTCTGTTGCCGTTAAGTCGTGGTCGTTCAGCTCTGGAGGGACAACTTCTACCTCTGGGTCTCGGTCACCTTCGTCCATGTTCACCCTTCCCTTTCGTCGCTCTGGATCCATTTCCACAACCTCTTGTCCTTTTATTGATATTCATTTACAGCTTCGGTTAGGTCTCAAAGTTTGTTCGATGAACCACTGCTCACCACCTGTATTTGGTGGTGCAGCTCGCTGCTTGTACTTATGTTTGATGATAGTAGGTCACTGCTGGTTGCTTGTAGTGTTACAAGTGGCATTTCACTGCCGGTTGTTTACAGTGCTGCAAGTGTCTTTTCACTGCTGGTCGTTTAAATACACCAATTCCCAAGACAGACCAATGATTACATGAATCAGAGCCTCTTAATTCATAAGCAACACCAAAGATGTTAGTGAACCAGATCGCCCTCTCGAGTGATGCTGTGAGGACCAGCCCTCCGCCCTCTTAAGTGAAGCTGTGAGGACCAGCCCTCTGCTAGCAATGGTGAACACCAACTCCCAATCCTGGCCGAGTTTTGTGCTGAAACAATTTACACAGTACTATTTTCCCTTGGAACATCATACAGGTTCGCATTGATCCTCACTTGTTTTGACTGTAAACGCCTTAGTTAAGGACGTTCAGGTGACGGTCAATTCGAAGGGAATGATTGAAACCCGCCTTTTGACCCCATTCAATATTTATTGGTGTTCAAAAACCTGCAGAGAACAAGGCGTTTATTAGTATTACATGGTGATCTATCTGATACATAATTAGTTAGTCTCACACAATTTATCTTAATTATAATTGATTATTGAGCATAGTGACATAATACAAAGTTCATAACTCTATTAATCTTAGTTACACTTCATTCCTCGTTGTCACAGGCCGGTTGGGGAGGGGGGGCACGTGGTCGCAAACTGAAAAATGTAATGTTTGTTTGGGTAAGGCAGCAAACGCCAGCACTGTAGTTGAAGCCAGTGGCGATAACAATGATGAAGGCCTCTTCTAGAGCTGGAAAGAGCACTACTATTCACTGCTCAACCAAAACACTGATGAGGATATCCTTACTACCCAGCAGGTCCCTCAGCATCCAGAGCTGACTCACCTCAGCTATCCTCCATTCGTGGATGAAGTAGCTACTGCCATCATGCAGATGAAAATTAACAAAACCACAGGGCCTGATGGAATCCCAGCCGAGGTGTATAAAGCCGGAGGACCTCTGCTTACTAGCCATCTCCACTCTCTCCTGGAGAATATATGGGAAAAGGAGGAAATCCCCCAGGCTCTTAAAGACGCCTCCATTGTCAATATTTATAAGAATAACGGAGACCGGTCAGACTGTAGCAACTACCGTGGGATCTCGCTGCTGTCCATAGCTGGCAAGGTTTTTGGCCGAGTCCTCCAAAACAGACTTCTTCCTAAGGCGGAAAACTTCCTCCCAGAATCTCAGTGTGGATTTAGACAATCAAGTGGCACCACTGACGTGACCTTTGCTGCCCGCCAGATACAGTAAAAGTGCAGAGAACAACGTCGTGACCTGTACATGGCCCTCTGGTGGACCCCCAAATTCATCGCCATTTGAGGCAACTCCACGATGGCATGAACGGGAGTGTCCTGCACAATGGCACCCAGTCTGAGTTCTTCCCCATCCAAACGGGGGTTAAACAAGGGTGTGTACTGGCATCAACTCTCTTTTCCATTTTCCTGGCTGCCTTCCTTACTCGTGCCAATGCCAATTTAGCAGGCGGGGTGGACATTGACTCCAGGCAAGAACAAAGGTGTCGGCATCTTCCATTACTGAACTTCAGTATGCAGACGGCCTCACTCGTGTTGCTTACACTTTACGCGACATACAGGAGATCCTCTACACCTACGCAGATGTGTATGCACACTTCGGCCTTGAGGTGAATGTACGTAAGACTCGGATTCTTTTTCAACCTGCCCCTGGTTCAGACACACCTCCATCATTCATCCATCTTAACTGTACTATCTTGTCTAATGTTACCCACGTTCGGTATCTCGGCCCTCACCTGTCCACCACGGCGGACATCGATGAAGAGATTCAGCATCGGATCCGATGTGCATCTCAAGCCTTCGGCAGACGTCGAAATAGTGTCTTCAGCTGTAGGGAGTTGAAATTATCTACAAAGTTACACTTATATCGAGCAGTGGTCCTCCCCACCCTGCTATATAGCAGTGAGACATGGGTTACATACAGGAGGCACCTCAAGGCACTTAAAAACTTTCACCAACATAGTCTATGTTCCATCCTCCGAGTTCGCTGGGAAGACAAGAGAACAAATGCCAGCATCCTTACTGGCACCTACTGTAGGAGCATCGAGGCTACCATTATCCATGAACGACTATGCTGGACTGACCATGTTACCCGCATGGACGACAGTAGACTGCCAAAGCAGCTACTTTGCAGTCACCTAACGAATTGTAAACGTAATGCCGGCGGGCAACTGAAAAGGTCATGAGGATAGTCTTGAGACAAACCTGAAAAAGTGCCAAATCGACCCCCTCACCTGGGAGTCGATTAATCCACATCGTAGCGCTTGGAAGAGCACCACTCGAGAAGGTGTCAATACTTTCGAGTTAGCCCAACTGCAAACCGAGGCAGACAAGCGCCAATTCCGGAAAGACGCTGCCACCGCCCCCGCCGCACTGGATGCAGACCCTCCACATTTGCCGGTCACCTCAGAGATCACCAACGAAGATGACATCCCTAATAACTCATATCATTGCATCACGACTGGATGATCGTCATACTCGATTCCGAATGACAGCAGAGTAGTAGTAGTATCTGCCTGCTTGTGTCTGCCTATCAGCCTGTTTGTGTCTGTATTTTCCTGTTTGTTTGTCTATCTGCCTGTTTGTGTCTGTATCTTCCTGTTTGTTTGTCCATCTGCCTGTTTGTCTATCTGCTTGTTTGTTTGTCTGTATCTGCCTGTCTGTGTGTCTATCTGCCTGTTTGAATCTGTCTATCAGCCTGTTTTTTCTGTCTGCCTGTGTTTGTGTCTGTCTATCTGTGTCTGTCTCTGTTTTTGTCTTTCTTGGTATCTGTCTGTTTGTCTATTTGCCAAGATAGGCCAATGAATAGACAGACACTCATACATGATTTATATAGTTTATCTGAAAGACGACAGAACAGATTCTCAAGTATTTCTAGTCAGCGTTACCTAACCTAACCTAACCTCAGCCTAGCCTAACCTAACCTAGCCTAACTTAACCTCAGCCTAGCTCAGCCTAGCCTAACCTTACCTTACCTTACCTTACCTTTACCTTTACCTTACCTTACCTTACCTTTACCTTACCGTACCGTACCTTACCTTACCTTACCTTTACCTTACCTTGCCTTGCCTTGCCTTACCTTACCTTTAACTGGGACCAAGAGAATAATATAATCAACTTACTATAAGAGTATTAATGCAGTTTGAACAATATTTGGATTACGTGAAGATAAAACAACGCTAAGAATGCCTTGGGGAGTTAGGAGGTTAGGTTAGGTTAGGTTGGGTTGGGTTGGGTTTGATTAGGTTAGGTTAAGATAGGCGAGCGTTAGGAAGGGTTAGGTTAGGTTAGGCTAGGTTAAATTAGGTTAATTTAAGTTGGATTAGTTTAGTTTAAGTTAGGTTAGCGTTAGGGTGGGTAAACTCAGAGCCAATTACGCTGGAGTACATAGTCTTTATGGCACAGTTTAAACGAGCTCTGTGTGCCATCTCATATCTCCAGTTAGGTGAAAAAATTAGCTCAAGATCACTTGAGATTTCGTACCCAGAGATGTAAACCAGTGAACTATCGTCAAAGTAAACTCCGAGCCATCATCCAGGAGAAGCAGGAATAACGTCGATAATCCCGTCGTTAACTACACGCTCTTCAACCTGACGAGTCTGACGAGGAGTAAATTTGTCATCCCCTCGGTGGCTTAGCACTGTAGTAGTCCAGGTCTATGATTAAATCCTCACAGATCGAGAGCATTGAGACGCTTCCCTCCGCATCACCGCCTCAAAGTCGCCCCAAATGAAGTCTGAGAAATTGAAAATTGGCTTCCCACTTCACCAAAATCGGCGGCCATCTCGCGCCATCTGTGCAGGATCTCCTCCTGGGGTGAGATATGGTCGATTGTGTGGGCTCTGAGCGAGCCAGCCCAGCCCAGCCCCAATATGTTCACTCGTCCCGATAACTTATCATGACTTCCCCCGCCAGAGTCGATTGGAGTTTTTTTTTTTTACTGCAATTTAATCGAAAAAGCGAAGGTAAAGCGATTTTTTCCGAACTGCATTTTTATGGCTCCTTCATCATTGGGAGCGACATATTGTTCCTGCTCTTTTTCTTCTCTTGTTTTTTCTTCATTGTCACATAATTGAGAGCCATTCCTTCATGTCTGATCCATTCATCTTCACACTTAGGAGTTGTATAATATAGTCCAGTGATCTCAAACTATTATTATTATTATTATTATTATTATTATTATTATAATTATTATAATTATTATAATTGTTGTTGTTGTTGTTGTTGTTGTTGTTGTTCATCGTAATTTTAAATACTTTGCCGCACAAGTGAAATATTACAGAAACAGAATATTTTAGTTATGTTTGCACGGAATAAAGTTAAACAATATTCGCCAAATTATATTACTTGTTTTAATATTCGAAAGTTTATATTATAACTAAATTAGATATGATTTTGAGAAAGATAAAAAAGGCATGAACTTTGACACCAGAGAAAGACAGAAAGTGAAGACAAAGTTTAAGTAAAGAAAGTGGCTGGAGGTACAATAAAGGATGCCAAGAAGAATACACGAAGGTGTTAAGACAAAATACAAAGCCAAAAAAGCCAAGGGAAGGACAACATCAAAGCCACTGAAGAGGCCAAGAGGAATTTAGAGGGGAATCGAAGCCAAAAGGATAAGAATAAAAACATTGAAGAACCCAAAGAAGCATTCAAATGGAAGCAGCAGAAGATGAAGAAGCCAAGAATGAAGCCATCGGGAGCGTGATAGCATGAAATATTCCCGACCATCAACTTCTGGGGCGAGGAGGGGGGGGGGGGGAGGGGGTCCTCTCCCGTAATCTTTTTGGCTGTGTCAGGTAGAAAAGAATTTATGTGGTCTGATCACTGGGGCAGAGACGGCCCGATTATCCAGGCAATGTTGGTCGATTATAGAGGAAACTTATGGGCTGAAAAAATAATAATATAAATATATATATATATATATATATATATATATATATATATATATATATATATATATATATATGTAAATCACTGTAGGTGCGCGTAATCCAAGTAAATATGCTGATAACCACAAGGAAACAAGATAAAACAAAATGGTTATCAGCATATATATACATACATACATACATACACACACACACACGCTCACTTCATGTAGAGCCGATTATAGAACCAGAGGGGAAACGATGCTAGAGGGAACATTAAGCCGATTTATGAGGGCTGTCCCGAGTTGCTTGTAGGAGGCACACGGGCACAGTCCCACTGAATAAAATAGTATTCGATAAGCCTCCTAACCGGATATATTTTCAGCGGCACAAAATTCTACCTGCGACGGCAGTAGTGGACAGTTTCCCACTGCGAATAAATTTCACTACCAAAATAGCCAAGTTGACATAATATCACTTTCTGTTTTTGTCTTAGGGAAGGGTCCTCGGATCACATGAAGATTAGACACCCCAGCTTATATCACCTGATGATTAAATGTTACCTGGGGAGTTGGCTAAGCTTGCGTTACGTTATGTTACGTTACTTTTGGTTTTGGTTGGTTGTTTCATAATTGAGATAAGCTGGGTGTCTAAACTTCATGTGGTCCGATGGAAAGTTTCTAAAGCTGGGAATGCTGTACAGATGCCATAGCTACTTCACTCCTGAGCAGTTGCTTCAAGTTTATAAGGGATTCATTCGTCCTAACTTGGAGTGCTGCTCTCATATCTGGGTTGGCTCTTCTGTCCAACTGTTAGACAGGGTGGAATCAAAGGCATTTCGTATTATTAACTCTCCTCCTTTAGTTGATAATCTTTCTTCCCTTTCTCATCGCCACAATGTTGCTTCACTCTCTCTCTTTTACAGGTACTTTAACGGGCAATGTTCGGTGGATTTGGCATCCTGTGTACCGCAGGCAAAGCCGTGGGCTCGTAACACTCGTCTTGCCCGCGGTGCCCACCATTTCTCTGTGGATGTCGGTCACACAAGAATAACCGTTATAGTACCTCCTTCTTTCCTCACACAGCCAAACTGTGGAATGCTCTGCCTTCTTCTGTGTTTCCACACTCATACAATCTGTCTCACGTCAAAAAGCTTGTTTTCCGGCATCTTCGGGGTATAGATTAATATAATCTTTTTCTTTTCTATTTTTAATTTCTTTTTACCCTTATTTTTTCGCACCCTAGGCCCCGTTGTGGGGTCGATGACCTGTGCCCGGGTGGGCTATTCCACGTAAAAAAAAAAAAGTTTCATCATTAAGTGAGATAAACTGGGTGTCTAATCTTCATTTAATCCGAGGAAAATTTTCTAAGACAATTACAATATGTTGAATAAGATAGTCAACATTTGTAGGGCAGGAAGAAAATTTTCTCTAATATAGGTACTCGGTTCATCCTGTGGCCCTACTTACTGGCGGTCGAGAATGAAGGATTTATTGTACATTACGCTGATCAGGTCCTCTTATGCTACAGGTGACAACTAACTCATGTTGATTCATACTTAGTGATTATAACGGGTAATCCGGGCTGCTTCATATTCAAAGGTGACAAATAATTAGTAGGTGTTTCAGTCTGGATTCACAAACGATTCAAGGTTCTTTAAACTTAAGGATCGAATGACTTATGTTTTTAGTATGATGGACACAAACGATTCAAGATTGTTTTTTTAATCTTAGACATGTGACTCATAATTCTCTAGACTCAGACACAAGCGATTCGACATTCTTCAAACACAGACCATAAGCTATTTAAATTTCAATCAGTTTCCGAACCCTACTCCCCCCTCACACACACAGACGAATCACGACTTATCAGACCCCATTAAACGATCCGAACTGCTTCGAACTCGGGAGCTATAAAGTGATTTCATTCACTTAGAAATGGAATGATGAAAAAGGAAATTCCAGCTCCGACGAACTTCTCATGACGCAACGACGCCCTCCTTTGACACAACTTAGCGAAGCGGCCCACAGGGAGGAGAACTACCTGGAGGAGGAGAAAGGGGGGAGGGTAAGTAGGAGCCCTGTGTCGTGTGCTGTAGGAGTTAAGTCCCCCCCCCCCCCCTAGTGAGTGTCTTCGGGCGTGATCCTCGCTGAGGCGTCATGGCAATAAAAGTGTAATTAAAACTTTGGTTCACTTCTCGCCGTCAAAGTTGCATGTGGCTCATTGTGGCCCAGCAGGATCTTGGGGGAAGATTGTGTGTGAGAGAGAGAGAGAGAGAGAGAGAGAGAGAGAGAGAGATATACAAAAAGAGATAGAAAAACGGGCAGACAGACAAACAGATAGATAGAGAGACAGACAGACAGATCTGATAGTTGAAAACAAGAAAGGAATCATGAAATAACAGTCACAGGACGAAGCGACAGAGAGCAAAAGAACAGATGAGAAGGAGGAAGGAAGGAATGATGGGTAAAGAGGAATAATAAGGGATGGTAAGAATAAAAAGAATGAAAGTGACAGACAAGTGAAAGGGGGTGATGTAAAGACTCAGACGAAAACTGGTAAAAGAAATACTGAATACATGAGGGAGATTGGAAAGCCAGATAAGGGGAGAAATAGAGTGGGGAAAAAATAAGAGGTGAGTAAATAAGGGAAAGATTATTATTCTAGAGTGTCAGTGAATATGATGAGTTAAACCAAACCCGTAATTGAGTACGCAGATTTAACTCCTTGAGTACAGTGTCTTAACCCCCTAAGTACGATGGTTTAATCCCTCGAGTACGGTGTCTTAACCCCCTTAGTACGATGGTTTAACATCTTGAGTACGGTGGTTCAACATCTTGAGAACGATGATTTAAACCCTTGAATACGATATTTTAACCCTTGAACACGATGAGTTAACCCCACGAATATGGTATCTCAATCCCATGAGTACTATATCATAACCCCTTGAGTACGATGTCTTAACCCCCTTGATTACAGTGGCTTAACCCCTTGAGTACTGATTTATGCTAAAATCTGTGGGTATAAACTTAACCAACTTCTTAAAAGTCTCATTAGCATATGTACAGTACAGGTAGCGGAGGTAATTTATTGTATGTGTATAAAATGAAACAGCTGATGGCATTGTCACATACTTCTTAATCTACAAGATGTATGTAGTTCTGTCGTGGGAAGAGGGACACGTGTTGCAGGGGAGGAGCAGAGAGAGAGAGAGAAGTGGGGTGATGGTCTTCCTGGGTGGCGGTGGTATATGGCAGAGAAGAGGAAAAGTTTGCAATTAAAGACAGATTGGTAGCACCTATGCCCGCCATTACTGATCAGCTGTCACACAAGAAGCGCCGTGTCAAATTTGATGATAATAATAATAACAATAATAACAACAACAACAATAATAATAATAATAATAACAATGACAAGTCGTTTTAGGGGGATTTTATAACTGCAAAAACAGAACAACTTGCCATTGACCCAATTAAACAACAAACCAACATAACCTTAGGGAGAACGAGACAAAAATATCCCCCAGACGGAAAGAAAAAATTCCCTAACGCTGAAAGGGGAGAGTCAGCTACTGAAACCAAAACTCAGGAATGAAGAGATTTCCTCCAGCACTGAGAGGAAAAGTTCAGTATTAGAAGGAAGTGTAACAATCGCAGAGGAAAATACAAAATGGACGGGCAAGTTTGAATCGTCTGGGTGTGACGTTACTCAACCTTTGGGGGAAGGGGAAACTTCTTCTGGGTTGGGTGGGTGGGAATGTTGGGATACTATCAGCGTGAATGTTGGAGTACTGTCAGAGTGAATTTTGGGGTACTGTCAGAGTGAATGTTGGGATACTATCAGAGGGAATGTTGGGGGTACTGTCAGCTTTTAATGTTGGGGGTATTGTCTGAATTAATGTTGGGTGCTGTCAGTGTGAATGCTGGGGTACTGTCAGAGGGAATGTTGGGGTGCTATCAGAGGGAATGTTGGGGGACTGTCAGCGTAAATGTTGGGGTACTGTCAGCGTGAATGTTGGGGTACTGTCAGTGTGAATGTTGGGGTACTGCCAGATTGCGTGTTGGGATGCTATCAGAGGGAATGTTGGGGTACTGTCAGCGTAAATGTTAGGGTACTGTCAGCGTGAATGTTGGGTGGGAAGGATTTTAGGGTACTGTCATAGTGAATGTTGGGGTACTGTCAGTGTGAATGTTGGGGTACTGTCAGCTTTTAATGTTGGCGTATTGTCTGAATTAATGTTGGGTGCTGTCAGTGTGAATGTTGGGGTACTGTCAGAGAGAATGTTGTGGTACTGTCAGATTGAATGTTGGGATACTGTCAGCGTGATTGTTGGGGTACTGATAGAGTGAATGTTGGGGTACTGTCAGCCTGAATGTTGGGGGTACTGTCAGCTTTTAATGTTGGGGTATTGTATGAATTAATGTTGGGTACTGTCACTGTGAATGTTGGGGTGCTGTCATTGTGAATTTTGGGGTACTGTCAGCGTGAATGTTGGAATACTGTCAGCGTGAATGTTGGGGTACTGTCAGTGTGAATGTTGGGTAGGTGGGAATGTTGGGGTACTGTCAGTGTGAACGTTGAGATACTGTTAGCGTGAATGTTGGGATACTGTCAGCATGAATGTTGGGATACTGTCAGCGTGAATGTTGGGGTACTGTCGGTGTGTATGTTGGGGTACTGTCAGAGTGAATGTTAGGGTACTGTCAGTGTGAATGTTGGGATACTGTTAGTGTAAATGTTGGGTGGGTGGGAATGTTGGGTACTGTCAGCATGAATGTTGGGTACTGTCAGATTTTAATGTTGGGATGGTATTGTCTGAACTAATGCTGGGATACTGTCAGTGTGAATGTTGGTGTGCTGTCAAAATGAATGTTGGGGTTCTGTAAGTGTGAATGTTGGGGTACTGTCAACGTGAATTTTGGGTGGATGGGAATGTTGGGTACTGTCAGATTTTAATGTTGGGGGTACTGTCAGCGTGAATGTTGGGGTACTGTCAGATTTAATTTTGGGGTCTTGTTTGAATTAATGTTGGGGTACTGTCAGAGTAAACGTCAGAAAGAAGAATATAACCAAACACAGACAATAAAAAAAAATCGTATGAAGTGAAAAATCTTGAGGAGAAAAACGAAAAAGATAAATACCAGGAAAATAAAAACTACAAAACCAAAACACAGGAAAATAAGACTCATCCAACGAGAACAAAATGAGAACCACAAACAAGAGAGGAAAATACCACAAACAAGAGAGGAAAATACCACAAACAAGAGAGGAAAATACCACAAACAAAATTTGAATAAAAGGAAACGAATTCAAGCAAATTAGTGAAGAGAAATGAGAAGAACAAATAGAATAGACAAGTTACACGAAAATAAGAAAGGAAACGAAATGTATTCTGGAGAAAAATAAGGACAGAGGAAAGCGAGAAGCGACCATGACGCAAGGAAATAAAGAGGAATAAACAGAAGGAAACGAGATGTATTCAGGAGGAAAATAAGAAGGACAAACAAGAGAGAATCAGGGTGTCCACACGGCCTCGAGGATTATGTCAACACCGCCGCGGCTAGGATCGATTAACCCAGCTTCAAGTTGGCGGCAAATTGTTGACTATCTCCCAACTGATGATGATTGTTGAATCTCTCTCTCTCTCTCTCTCTATATCTCTCTCTCTATATATATATATATATATATATATATATCTATCTATATATATATTTCTCTCTCTCTCTCTCTCTCTATATATATATATATATATATATATATATATATATATATATATATTAGTTTGTTTGTGGGGAGAGAGAGAGAGACTATACTCTGATAGTGAATTGGTAGCCTGACACTCGCGCCAATATACATATAAGCACAACAACCATTTTCCCTACATTTTACAATGATCAAGGATTTTTTTTTTCAAAACCATCAATGTCATGTTTCCCAGCTTCAATAACCCAACACAAATTGCTCTGTAACTAGCCAGCACATGATTTGGAGAGCCTCGAATGGCGCCAGCGAGATGGATAAAAATGTCATTCATACGAGGCCGCCATTGCCGTGTACAAAAACAAACAATTTGGAGCAATAATTGCATTTTTCGGGGGGTCGACACGTCACCAATATAGATCGTGTATGCCATGACTATATATTCATTATAATGATGCCGACCTCATGACAATTTGTCTTTTTGCTTTCATTTAATGCTGATGGAGTAAAATGTTCTGCCTGTCCCACTGGCTCTTCCCCGATACTATATTGTGACGGAGACACGGTCACGTAGAGTAGTTGTGTTGTGGGTACTGTCCACTTACTGATGTTGCTGTGTTGCAAATACCGTCAACAAATAAAGCTTTGAGTTTCCATTACTGTCATCGCCAAAAAACAGTTGTGTTGCAAGTACCTTCCACCCTGATAAACTCTTGTGTTGCAAGTACTGTCCACACCAATAAACTGTTGTGTTTCAGCCAAGGTATTATTGATCTTTCAGTGTGTTTGTGTTTGTTGTGCGTGTTGTGAGTACTATAGAGTGAGTGGGTGTAAACCGTTAAACGCCACTGACGGGTCTCTTGAGTGATGGCTAATAACTCTCATCATGTCACGTTTTTCTGTCACATTAGGCTACATTTACGCACAATATCAGGCTCATAACTGATATAATGTTTAGTGTATGACAATTACTTTGGGTTTTCAAATTAAAAAATCACCCTGATGTTTCTGAGTCTATCTGTAGTTGATAACTACTGAAGAAATGTCCAATTTTAAGAATGTTCGCTCAACATGGGAATGAAAGCTGGACTGTTAGAGTCAACAAAGAATTATTAAAAAAATAAAATTATAAAAAATAAACTAAACTGAGAACGACTCCAGTATGGATAGAGATAAATAGATACACGTGTATCACCGGAACATGTTATTAGCTGAGATAAAAGAATATGTTTCAGTTATATTAGGTTTATCTTATGTAATTTGACATTAATTTTGGTTTGCAGAGTCGTCTGTTAACGTACTGCTATAATGTTTACTTTAGTTTATCCTTTTCGCCACTGATCGGCTCGTTAGCCGCTTGGGCGGGCGGTCGGTCACGTCTCTGTTACACACTGTTGGCAAGTACTGGGCATGTACAGTCACAATCCAAAGTTTCGACACCCCCCCCCCCCTGGCTGGGTGACCGAACGCAGACATGCCACTACCACAACACTCGGAGACTCACAGCACACCAGCATGGAAGGAAATTTTTACGAATTTTGATATCGTCTTACAGTAGACTTGCTGATCCCATAAGCCGACTGATTTCAATAATTGATGTTCCACCCTGATAGTGACCCACTATCTGAGCTCTGTTGGCTATCACCTCCGGGCGATTGGCTCGAGAGTTAGGTGGAAGTAGCCCATGTCCTCCAGCCAGAATATCCATATCTGTTGGAAATTAGCTCCAAGTTACCAAACACCATTATTAGGACGTCGTAGATATTTATCATTCAGATGAAAAATAAAAAAAATCATCATATGCGTAACTAGTTGTAATATTGGTGACCTCTGTGCCATAACTCTCATAATCCGAGACATTATGAAGTGAAATTTAAAAACTAAAAGCAGCAGTAGACAGGAAACAAAGCAAGTGACCAAGAAGTAGTCACTAATGATGACACACCGCCAGGCATCTACGCTGAGGGTCGAGGTCTTCGGCAAAGTCGCTGCTCAGGACCAGACAAAAGTTGTTTGGGTGATACCATGATTAATGTGAAGTGCAACATTCCAAGCCAAAATACTCCAATGTAGTTACTGATACACCATTAAATATTGTAAACATGACTATATGAATTCCTAGTATGTGTGAAACCATAATATTCCCAGGGTTATGGTAATATCTATACATGTATAGGCCTCACCTTGGCGACTGACCGCTCACCCCCTCTTGACGAAATTTGGCCGCCGGCCACCCTTTGTATATGCTGCCCTGATGATTCATGTGTAATACGAGGACTCGCATCTAGTGGTTCCAAGCCAGTGTATTGGGACCGGGCAAAGTTTTTCATGTTCCAATCTTAACATGTTATTGTTATGAGTGGCAACAATGTTATGAATGCATTTGTTATGCAAGTTCATGCCATGTCAAAGTTCGTAATAAGTTCCTTCCTCGTGTGCTATGAGTCTTGGAGTGTTGTGGTGGTGGAATGTGAACCTCACCATCGTAGCGCCTCGTTGCCACATTGCTGAACTAGTCTGACGTCCGATCACCAAGCCTTACAAACCTGGCCTCGGCGAACACCCAGCCAGGGGGTGTCAAAACTTTGGATTGTGACTGTACTGGCTCCTGAATTTATCTGTATCTGCACCAGTGTTGGTGAACCCTGACTTCCATTTATACACCTCTATCATGTCGCCCCTCACTCTACGTCTCTCGAGGGAGTGCAAATTAAGATGCTTTAACCTGTCTCTGTACTCAAGGTTCCTAATGCCTGGGATTAGTCTTGTCATTCTCCTCAGGATTCTTTCCAAGGATTCTATATCCATTCTGTAATACGATGACCAGAACTGAACTGCGTAATCCAGGTGAGGTCTCACAAGCGCTAGATATAATTTTAAGATGACCTCGCTAGTCTTGTAACTAACACTCCTTTGTATGAACCCAAGTACTTTATTAGCCTTGTTACGAGCAAAAACACATTGTTTACTTGGCTTAAGATTCCTATTTATCATTACTCCTAAATCTCTCTCACAGTCGGATTCCACAATGGCATCGTTACTTGTGGAATAACTCTATATATATGTGTGCTAATTTCTCAAAAGTAAAGTAAAGTAACGCAGCCTGGTCTTCCTACTTGATACTTCTATATTTATTTTTTTTTACGGGAATTAGCCCACCCTGGCACCGGTCACTGACCCACAACAGGGCCTGGAGGCGAAAATATAATAATATTAATAATAATAATGATAATAATAATAAATAAAAATTAATAAAAAATATTATAAATAAGATAATAGTAATAATAAAAAAATAACCATAAATAATACAAAAATAAAAAACAAATCAAGATTGAGAAACGACGTACATTATGTATGTCGTGTTGTCAACAGTAAAATAAATAATTGAAACTGCAATTGTCGTGTCAATGAGGCAGAAAGTCAGATCAGCAACCTGGGACTTGTCACAATTTCTGTGGTGCCATATAGCAGCAGGGTCTACCATTAGACAACACTAATGATGTTTATAAGAAAAAATATAACAGTCACACTAAAACACCCTATTTACATACACAATATCGATCACCAGTGAGAAGTATTTATAATCTAGAAACTAAAATGTCTCCTTTACGGCCTCAGTCAGGAAGAACCGACGTCACCATAAACAGTGACGTCACTAGACCTGCGCGAGAATCAGCTTTGGTGGGACGGAGGTTGTGCCGTGTCCTCAGTCTCTTGTGTAGTATAAATTCTTCTTCGTTTCATTGAGGTCGTACAGGTTGCCCCCCTTCCCCCTCCTCCCCACTACTTCTGTCCAGGATAATAAAGTTTTCTAATTGTCATTTTACTGCAAGTCTTGTGAGGTTATTAAGGCGTAATATCCTGGGCTTATTGACCATAAACTCCTCCTTAAGACCTGACGCCGGGGTTAACTCTCCTCCATCCTCCCTCCTACCGCCCCCTTCTACCCTCCTTCCCTCCCTCTTACCACCCTCCTGTCCTTCTTCCCTCCTTTCTTCCCTTCCCCCTCCCTTCTACTCCTTTTCACCCTGTCTCCGTTACCCCTCCACCTTCCTACCCCTTCCTTCCCTTCCACCCTCCCTCCTTTCCTCTCTCTTACCCTCCTTCTTCCCTTCGACTTCCGCTCTTTCCCCTACCCTCCGCCCTTCCCTCCCTATCCTTCTACTGCAGTCTTCTCTCTCTCCTGACCCCCTCTCCTCTATCCCCCTTTCCACTTCCTCTCTTTCACCCCTTCTCAATCCTCTCTTCCACACTTCTCCCTCACCTCTTCTCTCTCCTCCACCCTTTTTTCCCCACCCGCTACTTATCCATCCACTCTCTCTCACTCACTCCCTCCCTCACCCTCTCTCCTCCATTCTTTTTCCTCACCCCCTTGTCCCTCACTCACTCTCCCTAACCTCTCACTACGGGCTCTCACACCAAGTAATAACACGGAATATAAACCCTTATTGTAAGATGAAGAAATGAAGCAAATTACCGCGTAAAAAAATGTGTGTGTGTGTGTGTGTGTGTGTGTGTGTGTGTGTGTGTGTGTGTGTGTGTGTGTGTGTGTGTGTGTGTGTGTGTTAATTTGTGTGTGTTTTATAAGTTAATAATGTTTTATTGACGATTTTTTTATTTGTATTAGTGTGTGTTCCGATTATTTACGTTCGTATATTTAAGAAAGAAAGACAGAGAGAGATAGAGAGAGAGAGAGAGAGAGAGAGAGAGAGAGAATCAAATTTGAGTGAGATAAAGAAAACACAGAGAAAAGAAGAGAAACAGAGGGAAGGAAACAATGAGAAGAAAGAAAAAAAGATAAAGATAGTCTACAAAATATAACACATAAAGATATATTAAAACAGCAGAAACGAACGATTGAAACAGACACACACATGCAGGTGAGTTAACATCCCATCACCAACACAGATAAACACATACTGGTCTACGTCACTCGTACCAAAACACGCCTATGCTACGCGGTGAATAAACCTACATTGTTATATTCCCTGCCACACACACATAAAAGCCGAAATGAGCTCATGTAGGTAGCAATGGAAATCACATCACATAGGGTGGAGGTTGATATTAGTTCACATATACAAACATTTATTTTGGTGTAAATATATATAAAAGTGAAATAGGTATTTTTTTTCCGGTTAACAACTTTATTGGCAAAGCTTGGAGTACACTTTACCTATTCTGAGTAATTCAGTCACGTTTTGACTCTGAGGGTGCTATCACTTTTTCTGCCACGCAAGACAGAGGTTCATACACAAATATATAGATCAAGTTCATTAATAGCATTGGTAATAATCATGTGGGTGATTTCACTGTTTACTGCCACACAGTACAGTGGTTCGTATACAGTAGAAATCATATTCTATTTGAGGACTAATCAGTGTGGGCTAACAAATTTTGGATAGACAGTAAGAATGTCCTCAAGCACTCCTCTTTCAATGTAGTAATTACATAGTTCATGATACAATAAGCAAGGTGGCCTGAAGTCTTTGACAGGGTCACATTCAAAAAGCATACACTTGAACATCATATTACAGAAATCACCCACAGGATTATTACCTATGCTGTTAATGAATATGATGGATAAACATGTCTGAAATATAGGGATATGTCAGCTATACCAGTCGAGACACGTCTGGACAGGTGCAGGGGATAATGATCTTTCATATTAGTGTATCTGTAGCGCTTAGACACACACACACACACACACACACACACAATTGGTTGCATTTATAAAGTTCCTTGCAAGGAATGTAATATGTTTTACTTAGGCCAGACAGGTAAAGATCTTGTAACTAGACTTAAACAACATAAATATAGTGTTAGGACAGGCCAGGAATCCAATGCTCTGTTTGTTCATTTGAGGGATAACAAGCATTGCATAAGAACATAAGAATGGAGGAAACTGCAGCGGGCCTATTGGCCCATACTGGGCAGTCCCGTTTACACCCAACCCCTATTGTTCATATAAGCATCCAACCTATGTTTGAAGCTATTCAGCGTATTCGAGTTAATGATGATATATGGTAACTTATGCCATTCATCCACTACTCTGTTTCCAAGCCAGTGTTTGCCTATTTCACGCCTAAATCTAAATTTGTCTAGTTTAAAACCATTGTTACGAGTTCGCTCCTGGTTGGATAGTTTGAGTACCTTTGTAATGTCCCCTTTGTTTAGCCCTGACTTCCACTTATACACCTCTATCAGGTCGCCCCTCGCTCTACGTGTCTCGAGGGAGTGCAAATTAAGATGCTTTAACCTGTCTCTATACTCAAGGTTCTTAATGCCCGGGATTAGTCTTGTCATTCTCCTCTGAATTCTTTCCAATGATTCTATATCCATCCTGTAATACGGTGACCAGAACTGAACTGCGTAATCCAGGTGTGGTTTCACAAGCGCAAAATACAGTTTTAGGATGACCTCGCTAGTCTTGTAACTAACATTCCTTTGTATGAACCCAAGTACTATATTAGCCTTGTTACGAGCAAAAACACATTGTTTACTTGGCTTAAGGTTCCTACTTATCATTACGCCTAAATCTCTCTCGCAGTCGGATTTCTCTATGGCATCGTTGTTCATCTGGTATCTGGTTTCCCTGTTTACATTTCCTATACTGAGTACTTTACATTTGTCCACGTTGAATTTCATCTGCCATTTTTCAGACCATTCGAAAAATTTGTTTAGATCTTCCTGTAGTTTTGCCGAGTCCTCGTCAGATTTAATAACACGTCCTATTTTAGTGTCATCAGCAAATTTACTTTTGTTGCTGTCTATGCCGATATCTGTGTCGTTTATGCATATAATGAATAATAATGGTTCAAGTACTAAGCCTTGGGGAACTCCACTTGTGACGTTGCTCCAATGGGACTTAGTACCGTTAATGCTCACTCGCTGTTTCCTGTCCTGTAACCACACCCTAATCCATTTAAGGATGTTACCTTTGATGCCATGTGCTTCTACCTTTCTCAGTAGTCTTTCGTGGGGAGCACTGTCGAAGGCTTTGCTAAAGTCGAGATATACCACATCATAATTGTGCCCCTCGTCCACCGATTCGAAAACTGATGAAAAGAATGTTAATAGATTAGTTAGACAAGAACGTCCGCTTGTGAAGCCATGCTGGGAATCATTGATCAATCGGTGCTTCTCCAGGTGACTTCATATAGAGTATGAAATGATTGCTTCCAGTAATTTGCCTACTATTGATGTTAGACTAATTGGGCGGTAGTTAGAGGATAGTGATCTATCCCCTTTCTTGAAAATCGGTATTACATTCGCTATCCTCCAGGATTCTGGTACTACACCTGTTTTTAAGGACATGTTAAACAACTTTGCTAAGGGCATACTAAGCTCTTCCTTACATTCCTTTAATACTCTGGCAAATATCTCATCGGGACCAGGTGACTTATTAGGCTTTAGTTTGTCTATTTCCTTACTAACATCGTTACTAGTCACTACTATCTCGCTTAATTTGTTTTCTTCACTATCTCTGAATAGAGTCGGTGCCTCGGGTATCATGTTTAAATTTTCGGTGGTGAAAACTGTTGAAAAATATTTATTCAAATTATTGCTCATTTCTCCGTCGTTATCAGTGAGCTCGCCGGTATCTGACCGTATTGGTCCAATCTATTCTCGTGTTTTAGTTTGATATATTTGGTAGAATCCTTTGGGGTTTGTCTTCGCCTCCCTTGCTATCCTTACCTCATTATTTCTCTTGGCTTTCATTATCTCGGTTTTAGCCCTACTCGCCAATATCTTATAATAATCCTGGAGGTAAATTTCGCCACGCTTTATCCTTCTACCTATAGCCTTCCTTTGGCCAATGATGTTCTTTAAATAATTATTTATCCATTTAGGGTCATTGTTGTCTGATCTGAGTTTTTTGTATGGTATGTTCTGCCTTTGTGCATTAAGTAACTCATTATATAAAATGTCGTGGAACTCGGCAATCTCAGATCTCGTTTTCAGGTAGGAGTCATCTGTCAGGTTCCTGGCCAAGTGCGACACCCCTTCTCTCAGCTGCCTCTTTAAACTGTCAAAGTTTGCCCTTCTGAAATCTGGTACTTTAGTGGAATTTTCCTTACGTCTGCCCTGAAAATCTAACTGGAATCTAATTTCTTTGTGATTGCTGTTTGCAAGTTCGTTCCCTACCTCGACATTGCTAATGAGGTTTTCTCTGTTCGACAGAACTAAATCGAGTATATTATTACCCCGTGTGGGTTCGGTTATATGTTGACTTAGGAAACAGTCCTGGATCGTCTCGAGAAAATCCTCTGATTCTGAGTTACCTATAAGGTCAGTCCAATCTATTTGGCCAAGGTTAAAGTCGCCTACTATACAGACTTTGTTGTGTATGGAAGCCCTGCGCATTTCATCCCAGATAAGTCGCTCATTGACTCTATCAAGATTGGGAGGTCTATATATTACTCCTGTGATTAATTTTTCCCTACCGTCGCTTAATTCTTTCCAAATTGTTTCTGTATTCTGCTCAGTTTTTATTTCCTTATTTATTTCACACTTCAGATTATCCCTAACATACATTGCTACTCCGCCTCCTTTCCTAATCTGCCTATCGGTATGGAATAATTTGTAACCTGCAATTTGGTATTCGACAGGTAACTCACGTGAGTCTAGGTTTATCCATGTTTAGGTGAATGTTATTATATCGATTTTTTCGGTACATACCAACGCCCTGATTTCATCCATTTTGTTTCTCATACTTCTACTGTTTGCGTAGTAGACATTTAAGTTAGTCTTTTTCTGAGTCCTCTCTTTGTCGCGTTTAGGTTGTAACTCCCTGACTGATTTAGTTTTGTCATAATTCCTAGCACTGTTTCCCTGTAGCCTTTCACTTTGTTTACTCGTTCCCAATGCAGTCTCCTCCACCACCGTGTCCATTTGTTCCCCTAGCAGTTTAAAGACTTCGACATCCTTTGAACTGCCCTCTCGAGAGAACCAGCCAGGGTTGTCACCCCATCCCTAGACAGATGCACCCCATCCCTAGCATAAAGGTCCCTTCTGCCATAGAAGTTGTCCCAGTTGTCAGTGAATGGGACTGATATTGACTTGCAATATTTGTCAAGATGGCCGTTGACACCAACTGCCCTTGACAACCATTCATTGCCAACTCTTCCTAGGCAGGACGCCACATATGATAGGGATCCCTCGCTTCGACCTAATATGTTCTATAGCTGTCTTGAACTTATCAAGAAGCTCCTCACTCCTACACCGGCCAATATCATTGCCACGTGCACTGAGGCAGATAATGAGTTTGTTCCCAATACCAGACAAGATATTGTCCATCCTGTCAATTATATCCCCACCCCAGCTCCTAGCAAACACACCCTCATCCTACTTTTATTTTTACCACAAAAAGCTCTCCAGGTACCGTACCTGGGAATCGCCAACAATGAAGGTTTTCGTACCTTCCTTTTCAGCCTTGTCCTTGACTATGCTAACGTCCAATTCTTCTATCAAAGGACTGAAAGAGTTGGTACACTTAGCTGCTGTTGTCGTATCCTTGGTGTGTTTTTTTTCATCACCTTGGTGTGTTTTTTCACCACCAGTTTGGTCGTCCCTCTCCTCACAACCTTCCACTCGCCCGAGTTTTCGTCAGACACGGGCTTTCCTTGTCTTGTTTCTTCCTCTCTATGACTTCCATTAATTTCAAGATTTCTTCCTTGGCCCTCTCTAACTCGGCCCTCTGAAGGGCACAGCCCTGTTCACATGTAGCACTAGCCATTACTGACAATTAATCCTCGGGAGCTAAGCCTGCCGTTACATTTATAAATAACCGGCTGGAAAACTATCCTGTTGATCCATGAATCACTCTTACCTGGCGGTGCTATTATCTATATATTACTTATCTAACTATCTATAATACATGACGCATTGCAAGTGTGAAGCAAAGTATCTAATTAACACATATGAGCAATCTATTCAGTGTTCAAAGAGTTGCATCATACTGTGACACTCGGGTAAGATAAAATATCTGCTAGACTTTAGCCGGGTGTTTAGTCTTATGCCAAGCGCTATGACCTATGAACAACCGCTACCCTCTTCACGTCTACAGGTCATTGAATAATGAATGTTCATAATTATACATCCATGGTTGTAAGTTATTAATTACGTACTCTAAATTATACAGTATGTAAATTATACTGGTTACACACACACACACACACACACACACACACACACACACATATACTGTATATAAAAAATAGGGTATTAAGGCAAATATATCGCCAATTGAGAAAAATCTTGTGACATACGGCGTCTTCATCTTTATATCATAGTCCCCCCAAAAAAATAATAATAACAATAAATCACAACCCAAACGGCCTCTCGTCTCCCTCCAGCACACTATGAGGGTGATGGACGGCCAGAGGTTTGATACAGATCACTCCCGTGGTTATGGTGATTAGGAGAGGAAGCCGCAATAACTCTCGGTAACTGGTGATTGACGGGAGGTGTTGAGAGAGAGAGAGAGAGAGAGAGAGCGAGCCAGCCTGACAAGGCGACTTTTGGTCACTTGTTTAGTTCTCCCTCCTCTTCATCCTCCTCCTCTTCTCCCTCCCTTTCCTCTGCATACTCTTCTTCGACTACTCCTCCTCCCCTTCCTCCTCTGAGTGGGGTCACGTTGATTACATTACTAATCCAGTTTAACCTTCACCTGGTTGATCTTGTACCTTCACACACACACACACATTATTTTCCCCTTCCATCTAGTATCAATAACTCCTCCCTCATCTTTCTCCCTCACTCCCCATACTTCTCCTCTTCCCCAACCCAACCCCTCTCGTCTGCCTCCTCCTTCACCCCTATCCCCCACATATCTTCCTCCTCCTCTCTCACCCAACCCCTCCTCCTCCCTCACCCAACCCCTCCTCTTCCTCCTCCCTCACCCAACCTTTCCTCCTCCCTCACCCAACCCCTCCTCTTCCTCCTCCCTCACCCAACCTCTCCTCTTCCTCCTCCCTCACCCAACCCCTCCTCCTCTTTCCTTTCCCTCATCCAACCCCTCCTTCTCCTCCTCCATTTCTTTCACCCACCCCTTCTACTCCTCCTCATTTTCCCTCACCCAACACTCTCCTCCTTCTCCTCCCCTTCCTTCACCCAACCCTCCCTCCTTTTTTTCCCTCACCCAACCTCCTCCTCCCTTTCTCTCACCCACCCCTTCTCCCCTTCCTCCCTTTCTCTCACCCACCCCTTCTCCCCCTCCTCCCTTTCCCCCTATTATGATTGATGACCCCCCCCCCCCCCCCTCTTGACGAGCGCTTCTTCACCTCGATGGAAACTTGGGAGAGCTTATCCTCACTCCTCCACCATGCTGGGAGACTTAGGACTGTAGTAGAAGTTATGGAAGATGGGCGACCCTTTTTCCCTTCATTATTTGATGGGATAGTTTCTGGTGGTCTATTTCCCTTCATTATTTGATGGGGTGGTCTGTAACGGTCTTTTTCTCTTCAGTATTTGATGGGATGAACTCTTTCCGTTTCTTACTGGTGGAAAAGGTTCCTCAGTTCCCATTCCTCCATGTTAACTGTTAGAATGGGTCTTATTTTTGGTGTTATTGGGATTCTTACAGCATTGTCAGGGCATTTGGGATTTTTTTTCATGGGTTTTCAGAGGACATAATGCGATACTCTATGAAAATTAAGACAATGGTGACCGTCTTATGGGAGTCTTAATTTACAGTTGTAGTTACGTGGCCACTTGTATGATATTGTAGTTATTTAACGTGATAATTATGTGACAATAAACTTTTTCACCTTTTTGTTTCCTGTTCATAATTTACGAGAACTTTGGCCATTAATGAGGTTCTTATTTACTTTTTTAAGGTTGTAATAAAAGTGTATTAATTATTTTACTTTATTTCTTATTTTTTTATTAATTTACTTACTTTTACTCTTTATTTATTATCTAATTATATTTTCTTACTCTTAATCTTTCTTTCTTTGTTCTTTATACTAGGGAAGGTAAGGGTAGGGAAGACGGTAGTTGGGGGGAGAGGGGCCGGTTTGTGGTCAGTCAGCCAGCCTCACACAAAGGGGAGATGGTAAGAATAAGTATATCATCCACTGACATATATATACTAAGGGAAATATGTAATAGTTATGTTGTTACTAAGAGCAATATTTTACTCACTGCATAAGGGAAGGGAATTGACAACTATTCTTTTTTGATTTTTCATTTCTTAATGTCGTCATTTATAATGTACAGTTGCATTTTCAAAACAATACCCTATTCTCCTAGCTAGTTACATGGGGTCACATGAATCACAATACATCTCGTGAAATGGATAAAAACTTAAGTGCACTTACTTCTATATAACTCGCCATGTTGCACCTGCCGACCCACACACGTCCACACCCAAACACTTTCAAACACAGATTCTCGGTTTGGAAACCGGGCGCACTCTGTGTTGGGCATTACCCTCCAGCCCATCATCACAGGCATGCCTATAATGTCACACTCACAGGCTCTCCTTATTGGTTCAGGCCTAAGACACTCACACTGTCTTGGTCAGTTTGAGCAGGAACACTTGGACAGGTTTTTTTTTTTTTTGGCGGAAATGCATATATAACCACCATCCGTGCGGTTAAAGGAGTAATTAGACTCGTCACGTTAAACTCGAACGTTATAATTCGATCAAACCTGTTGAATACAATTCATTTTAGTATTTCAAATAAATCATACATAGGCACTCCTACATAAATGTTTAATCCAATATATATTTACATAACAATCATAGCTATGTAATTAGTCTAATCTTAACACTTATAGTGAGTACTTAATTTGCCATGTTTCTATAGTGTCACAATGATAAATGATGCAATGGACACAGTCTACTTGTGTACACAATAAGTACTAGTTGAAAGTCTAGACAGAAACCAGGTTAGGTGTTGCTTCTAAGATATGGGTGGCTACAATGCCAGCCCGATCGCCTGGCCCACCCTGGCTGGTCGCCGAGGGCTGAGTCAGGTGATTGTGATTATACATAAACAAGCTCCCCTTACACACTTCAACCTCGTCTGGGCCTCTCATCTCCACCATCTCATCACTATTTACTGTATACTGGCAGGCACACCCAATAAACATGACAGGACTTACAGCCTAACATAATGTTTGTTTGTGTCATCATAATTCAGTACCGCTTGCGGTAACAACATATATATTTTCTCTAAAACAAAATATAAATTTACTCTAAAATCATGGCCACTGTTACAAGGTTTCTATGGTCATTAATGAGTTATTTTTTATGATTATATGGTTTTGCAGCCATTCGTTTCCTTTTCTTCGGGACCGAGAAGACCCGACACGAGCCAACTTCCCCGAGCGTGTTCTTCGGGTGTTTGGCGGAAAAGTTCGGGGAAGGTGTGTGGTGTTTTGTTCTCATCGTGGACTCGCTTGACTGTAATGATCATTGTAGACCGCACTTGACTTTTTACTGCAGTGAGTTTTCAGCACATTTGTATCATCTCTTGTTAAGGTTCACGCTCCAAAAAATATCTTTACGATTTTGTGTTAGACAATGACACAATAGGCGAATAATTTTGACCACCCTACGGAGACAACAAGAGTCACATTTTGGGAGCATGTAGGCCTACCAAGTTTTATGTACTAGAGTCAGTTTCCTTTATGCGTTTTCGACAACAATTGTACTTGAGTTTAATACATTTGGGTGCTTTAGTCTGTTCACTGTCCACCTCCTCTCATAGATTACAATGTTTATCCGAGTGAGGTAGTTCTTTCTCCAAATACTATATATCTTATTATCTACGCTGGCGGAAACATCTACCATCACAACACTAACGTAGGTATGATCATTATTTTGTCACCTTTGTTGTAATAAACTTTCTAAATCTGCAACTAAATCCAGATGACAGCTACAGAAGCAACCCTAAGAATTGTGGTGAGCATAGTGACTGCTTTAGCGGTTTTACCTATAGTAGTGGGTGTTGTTGTGTAGCACTGAACTGGTTAAGTCTTGAAAAATGATTAGTGATATGTTTCTATACACACACACACACACACACACACACACACACACTCTCTCTCTCTCTCTATTGCACCTAACATAACCTATACTAATCAAGCGTTCTTACAAGAAAATCGTAATATCTTCCCAAAAAACGTTGAACAATACACGTCACCATTTCGCATCCGCGGTGCGTTGGCACTGCATTTTGTAATCTATACATTTCGCTGTTCACTCAGTATGTATCATTATTACACAGACACAACCAGACAACATCTGCAAGTGTAACATACAGGTGTAGGTATAAAGTGAATGCCAAAGATCTGACGGGCGTTAAAGGAGTGTTGTTACACGTCACCAGAAAATGATTTTAACTCCGAGCAAGAACCTCTTTCACGACCAAGCACGGCATCTAGTTTTACAAGTCGGACACCAACACCAAAGAAATAGCGTCAGTCATCAACAATTAATAATGCGAGCTCAGTGTTAACAATGATTGGAAAGCGTATTTCATCTTGCAAAGAAGATGAATTTGACATTGTAGGCAAAAACGTTGCTGAGAAGTTGAGTAAGCTATCATTTAGTAAAATGCAAATGATAGCAGAGAGACTCATAAATGTGTTGTATGAGGCAAACATGGGGACTCTGACAGAGCAAACTAAGTTAATGAAAGAGAAGCCTTTATGTCATTTACCAGCTTCCAGTTATTCAGCATACCCTATGGGTATGAGTGGAACCCAGGCTTCTGTCTCATAACAACCATATTCTGATACTTATACTGATCTCTCTACTATTGTGTCTCAAACAATAAATAATTCAACATTAGGTGAAGGGCAGTAAGGCATAGGTCTCCAGTGCTTTCACAGAATTTGAATTCTAAGTTTGTTCTTTCGGTTTACAGAAAAGGACACTTAACGGCCAGAGGATGTCATTTTCGTCTGTTTAATTTCCTGAGTTTATGCCTCACGAAGCTGAATTATCATTTTCATCAAGCATGTATAGAATAACATTAAGTTCTTTTAAAAACCTTTCTTATTTCAGGCTACTTTACCTTCATAAAACTGATGTTCTAATTTACGCTTAAAGTCATCATTTTGGTTTGAATTTTCATTTTATCACCGAGGATTTTGATTTGAAATGCAAAGAATACTAGCAAAAAATATGCAACATGCATGCTACTTTCAAATTTCTGCATATAGGAAACAACATGTTTACGTAGGCCTAAAGCTGCTATTTTCAGTTTATAATTTTCACGAGTTCTTATATAATGGATGTGAATTCTTATTTTTAGCATGACTGCTGAAAATACAATACCGTATGTGATATGACTTTTATTACCATGTTGTAAATATATCATATTAATGGACTGGATTTTTATCATTTTCTTAAACATTGTCTTGAATTTGTATAAACAACATATTACTCACCTTCGTATACTCTGGATGTAAAGCTTGTGTAATGGCATTACATGTCTCGGGTATTATTATGCCCAGAGATTGTGCAGATATAAGGGTGGAAAATTTCAAGTCTTCATAGGATCAACCAGTGGCGAGAAATCGCAGAGTAGCTAATAATCTCTCTTGTGGTGATACGGACTTCCGCATACACGTATCTTGCTTTTCTATGAATGGAGACAGCAAAGACAATAACTTTAAGTGTCCTCATCCATCCTGAGGTAAGTGAACCAATCCCCTGGTTCGAGTTTCAGTTCATTAAAGAGTCATGAGATAGTTCATTCCTTTTCATCAGCCACTGTTTCACCCACTTCCTTCTCCTTGGTTTTTCTATTTCTGCTACAGCGTAAACCGCAGCAGCAGCTCCTAGCGCTAAGAAAGTCAGACCTTCGAGCGAAAAGGCCATGTCTGCACAGTATAACAGCCTGGCAAAATTGAAGCTCGCCGCAACAGGCCGCCGGAAAGTCTGTGGGCGACTCTTTTTTGGGGGCAAGTCGGAAGCAGGACGGAGCCGGAACCAGCGGTCGTACGTCTGAAGATGGTGGAGTAAAAGTATTTTACCAGTATTTCAGAATATATAAATTGAACATCTTGTCGAAGAAAATGGACATGGATCTGACCAAAAGTAACAGTAAATGTCGGGAAGCAATATCCCCGAAGGAGAGATTAGTTGTCTGTTCAAGGCTCTGACGCGTCACCTAGACGGAACGGAGACGTGATGTGACGTGACGTATTCGTTAATGTGAACTGCTCCGTTGAAATACTGTACCTGTCTAGAAATTTTGACGGATTGTTGACAATCCGTGACGGAACGGACACGTGACGGTATGACACGGGCGACCATGTCGATAATTATTCAAGTTTCTCAATTTTATTGTGGTCAACATAACAACAATATCCCCTTTGCCACTTGTCATCTTACGAGCCGATCACTGGTCAGTCATTTCTTTGTTATGCAATGATGGCAAGAATTGGTGCAGTGCAGTGACATCTTTGGCTGACAGCATAGTCTGGTAGCCCTCCTTTGGATGTTCTAAATCAGTTGGCAGATATAGAGTATTCAAAGTGAAGTAGAACTATGTTTTGGGAAAGACCAATAAAAGATGAATCATCTTAATAAATAATTTGATCTCCATATAAATACTCAGATATTTTTTCACATTTAGTTTCAGCTCCGGGACGGTCTTCGTTATGTTGGTCCTGGGATGTATAGTAGGGTAAGCTTCCTGTTAGTATGGGTACACAAGACAAACCCGTGCTGCCATTAATCACTACATATTATTTACGGCCATAAGAAAGTCACTGATTCATTATAGGACATTTCCCTGTAATCTGTATCCATTCAATTCAATTTTCAACTTAAATGCCAACAGTGTTTGTATAGCCGTTGTCTCCCACCATTAACTAACAAGAGATATACTTGATTCATTGTAAGAGAGTATATTAGTCAATGATTTTACCAGTGCTGAAGTTCGTGTGTTAAACAGCTCTTCACACCAAGGCATCAAGGGCCACCCACAAACTATCTAAATCCAGATTTTTAAAGTTCCTTCGATGTTATTACCAAGAGACAATACTTGGAGGTAGGCTGATATCTTAGTACAATTTTAATGCTTCTGCAGTTGGCTAATTCCCGTTAAAGCAGTAAATAAATCCATTTAGCGATAGTCTTCACACTTTTGTTGATGTTTATTCCGTCTGGCCATGGCAATCCTGTATTGTGAGTTGTACACACAGTCTACCTTGCTGAGGCATTGTAAATAATTCTCAATGGTAATTTCCCCCACTTTGCCAGAATTTTTTTTTTCCGAGTATCTTCTTACACCCTGCTCACAGAGCCCATTTTTTTTACTATACAAATAACTTATAGTTTATCACAGCATGTTAATGCACCAACAAGTCTTTTTTTTAAATACTATACTGTACCTCTCTAAAACCAATATGCAAATTTACACATGCAATAACATGGTGAAAATATCCGGACAGTTGCAATAAATGTGAGTGGGTGAACTCGGTTGTATCTTTGTCACCGAAATGGTGTTTTCCATTACTACGAGTATATGACTTGGTTATATAACTTTTAGGCATGCGACTATTTATATCTAGGTTAAGGCTCTATTAATACAATACTGTTACCGCATGATAATTATTGAACCTTTCCGTTATACACTGGGCTCGCCTCCTGTCCTCGAGGTTGCTTGTTCGCGCCGGGTCAGTCCCCTGTAGATGGGTACTTAACTTTATAAATGAGGAAGTGAAGTCTGTTCCAGTGTCAGCCACACTGCCTCCTTGTGTAACAACACTCCTTTAACGCCCGTCAGATCTTTGGCATTCACTTTATACCTACACCTGTATGTTACACTTGCAGATGTTGTCTGGTTGTGTCTGTGTAATAATGATACATATGAGTGAACAGCGAAATGTATAGATTACAAAATGCAGTGCCAACGCACCGCGGATGCGAAATGGTGACGTGTATTGTTCAACGTTTTTTGGGAAGATATTACGATTTTCTTGTAAGAACGCTTGATTAGTATAGGTTAGGTTAGGTGCAATAGAGAGAGAGAGAGAGAGAGTGTGTGTGTGTGTGTGTGTGTGTGTGTGTGTGTAGAAACATATCACTAATCATTTTTCAAGACTTAACCAGTTCAGTGCTACACAACAACACCCACTACTATAGGTAAAACCGCTAAAGCAGTCACTATGCTCACGACAATTCTTAGGGTTGCTTCTGTAGCTGTCATCTGGATTTAGTTGCAGATTTAGAAAGTTCCGTCACAACACTCTCTGGTAGATTGTTCCAAGAGTTTACAACCCTCACTCCGAAAAAGTTTGCCCTCGTGGTTTTCTGGACTTGCATCTTCTTCAATCTTGAGCTGTGACCCCTTGTGGGGCGAGCGTCCGCCAGCTCCAAGTAAGGACACTCAACTGAGTAGATCTCGCGAGGTCACAGGTTGAAAGATTTAATGGCATCACACGCCAGCACTGTAGCTGAAGCCAACGGCGATAACACTCCCGGCGTTGGGCAGTCGCCCAAGATTTACGGTGTGGCGTGATCAATAAGGCATACACGGGTCACTGGCCTTCGGAACTCCCCAGATACGGTTCGCACAAGCACCTGGCACACTAGACCATTGGCTTCCGAGACTGTTGCCGTGACCCTGCCCAATGGCCATTTGTTGCGAGGAAGATCTTCGGTGACGAGGACAAGGTCGCCTTTCTGGAGATTACAGGTTGGTTCTATGTACCTCTGTCTTTTGCGGGGTAGTGGAAGGTACTCCCTCACCCAGCGTTTCCAGAAGCGGTCTGCTAGGAACTGCACGTGCCGCCACCTTCGTTGATATGAGTCCTTCAGAAGACATCCTTCCAGTGACAGATCAGCATGTGGGCCACTGTGGAGGATGTCGCTCGACGCAGGTGTGATGGGTCTACTATTTATTATTGTTTCCACTTCACAAATTGCCATTCCCAAACTCCAAACGTCCTGCTGCTTCCCTTTCTTCCCCCTTTGTGAAATACGCCTCCAGCATTTCAGTCACAGTTCGTCGCACTTCTGCCATCATGTTGGGCCCGGGATTTTGGTCAGGTGCTGAGCATTCAGGCTCAGGCAGAGAGTGGCCCGCTTCTGTTGCCGTTAAGTCGTGGTCGTTCAGCTCTGGAGGGACAATTTCTACCTCTGGGTCTCGGTCACCGTCGTCCTTGTTCACCTCTACCCTTCGTTGCTCTGGATCCATTTCCACAACCTCTTGTCCTTTTATTGATATTCATTTACAGCTCCGGTTAGGTCTCAAAGTTTGTTCGATGAACCACTGCTCACCGCCTGTAGTTGGTGGTGCAGCTCGCTGCTTGTATTTATGTTTGATGATAATAGGTCACTGTTGGTTGCTTGTGGTGTTAAAAGTGGCACTTCACTGCTGGTTGCTAATAGTGTTACAAGTGGCAGGTCACTGCCGAATTGCTTATAGTGTTACAAGGAGATATAGATAAAGGAGATATAGATAAAGTTCTTATAATATCCGAACAGGATAGGCTTCTTAGCAACGGATTAAGTTGGATAAGTTTAGGTTTAGGAGGGAGATAGGAAGGAACTGGTTCACGAATAGGGTGGTGGACGAGTGGAACAAGCTTAGCAATTTTGTAGTAAGTGCTGGAACGCTGGAAAGTTTTAAAAAGAGGCTAGAGAGATTCATGAATGATAGAGAGTGGTAGTAACTCTCGACAGGAGCTGACATGCTAAGGCCAACCGGCCTATTGCAGACTCCTTATGTTCTTATGTTAGTGGCATTTCACTGCCGGTTGCTTACGGTGTTACAAGTGGCATTTCACTGCCGGTTGTTTACGGTGTTACAAGTGGCATTTCACTGCCTGTTGCTTACGGTGTTACAAATAAATTTAATCACGCTTACTGTGTACTTTGTTGAGTTGGTTATTTGTTAACTTAAAACCGGTGGTAATGAATCAATTTTCCCTTCCTTCGTAACCTCAGTAGCGGGCGGCAGCTGTAATGTATGTTATCCAATTTAAGGGTACAAGTATGGAATACCAAAGGAGGACATGAAATTGAGATATCATTCGATGATTTCCTTATTTTACGTAAGGATAGTAACATTATAATTCGTTGCTGATGCAGTAGAAAGGCGATGAGGTTGACAGGTCAACGGATATGGTCATTCTGGTACCATGGTGTAGTGAAAGCAGAAGGATTGTACACTGAATTCGTACTTCTGAGGTTTTCGTCGGGCAACCACTATGTTAGGCTCCTTATATCATCGGCGAGTATCGTCTCACATTTGGTCTAATTGTATTTGTTATGATGAATTAGTTTATTTACTACCTTTGGATAAGTGTTCCATGAACTAGTTTCGTGCCTTTTCATACATAGAAAACGGAAACTGGTATCATTCAAGATAATCTACTTAACATTTCTTAATACACACCTGTATTTACGACCTTGGATCACGGATATGTCAAACTATAACAAGTTAACTACGACTAAATTGTCTGTGTATTGAAACTCATAGTGTAATCTTCTTTCAGGATTACTGTTCACTAACATCTTTGGTGTTGCTTATGAATTAAGAGGCTCTGAATCATGCAGTCATCAGTCTGTCTTGGTAATTGGTGTATTTACTGTCGTTATTACACACTCAATAAACATAATTAATAAACTAATATCTTTTATGTGGATTACATGTATGTGCAAGTAAACTTACGTTCAACTAGAGGTTCTCTGCAATTCCGCTATATTTGGTGAAATCCTATGGGTGCACGGAGATTATTTAATGCTTGTAAGAGTCATCGTCTAACATATTCTCAACAACTGATATCTTCAGGTTGAGTCTCCTCGTCCCCATTTCCAAGAAAAATGGCTATCGAAGGACGTTTTAGTTCTTGACTAGCTTGAGTACCAGGAACTCCGACGAAGGCATACCGTCAGGTTTGCCATAAGCACTTGAGTACTGAGACATCAACGTTGAAACGCCACCGCACCTCAAGACAGCATGCGGGTAAGGAAGAACTCCTCAAAGCTTGCACCTCTGCTCCGGGTGGCGCGTTTGCTCATTGTGGTCAGCCTGGCAGCGGTGCCTTTGATCAACCTGACACGTCTTCATCCTGCTGGAGCCACACTGAGCGCCGCGGCGAAGGCAACTGTCCTATTCGTAGCGTTTTTGGCAGAACATGATGTCATTCAGGTGATTTAGTGTTTGTCTCCTCTTGTATTTTATCCCAAAATGTAATGGCACTGTTCAATAAGTGGTCGTGATTAATGTGTCCCAAGTAAGGGTGGCAGAAGAAGGAGCATAATGTATTAGACAATACATTATGCTTCCAATATCTTCCCAGGCGGCAGTACCTCCCTGTTTGGTAGCTGCCTACTACCTACTACGTCGAAAGGTCCTTTCTGCCGTAGAACTTGTCTCAGTTGTCAATGAATGGGACTGATATTGACTTGCAATATCTGTCAAGACGGCCGTTGACACCAACTGCCCTTGACAACCATTGATTGCCAACTCTCCTTCTAGGCAGGACACCACATATGACAGGGATTCCTCCCTTCGACCTAATACGTTTCATAGCTGTCTTGAACTTATCAAGAAGCTTGTAGGGCTTCGTGATATAATATGTCTAGCACTCAGGATGGATGGAAACTCTAAGGTGGTTTTCTTATATAATATAAGTTACATGGTAGACAGTCTGGTGCTGGAGGTGCCGTGTGGTGAGGAGCTGCTCAGTAGACACGTTCGGTGAGTAGCGTGTTGAAGGAGGTAGATGTGCAGGAGCTTCGTTAGAGAAGATGTTGCCTGTTACTGGCCTCCTGGTTGAATGAGAACGGGACAGCAGGAGCTTGCTTGGAGGAGGTGTTGCGTGTTCAGGAACCGAGAGCAGAATGAGAGCTGGTTGGTGAGGAAGCTCAGAGAAGGACAGCTGGTGGGTCGCCATGCTCGCTGGCGGGAGCGAGGACCGCCAGGCAGGCGGAGGAGAAGCGAGGGCCGCCAGGCAGCGGCGGAGGAGGAGGTGTTGCTTGTTCAGGAAGAGAGGCCAGAATGAATCTCAATTCAAGTTGTTTGGGATTTCTGGCCTCTTCGCCGTTAGGCTATTTCGGCCGAAGCTGATTGGTTGGTCTTCTTTTTTTTCTTTGTTCTTCTTTTGGTTTGTACTTTCCATTCTTCTTCTTCCTGGTCTTCTATTTTCTGGTCTTCTTCTTTCTGGTCTTTTGGTAGGTTGTTTTCGTACACATCAATATACGATGTTAGAGATAGTGTAATGTATTCGGGTTTTTTGTGTTTATTCTTGTCATGGTTATTCATTTCTTTTTCTTGTTCTTCGTCTTCGTTATCAGGTTCTTGATTGTTCTTTTCTTGTTCGTTTTTGTCTTGTTTCTTCTTTTCTTGTTTGTTTTGGTCTTGGTTGTTTTTTCTAGATTTTTGACTACAAGGAGAGCCTCCCTGTAAGTCAATTTTTCCTTAGCCCGCAGCCTGGCCACCCTGCACTCCTCCCTCCACTTGGGACAAAGCCGGTCGGAGGAGGAGTGAGGGCCACCACAAGCCGCGCACTTCTTAACGGCCGCCTGGCAGTCAGCGTCGGTGTGGCCGGGTGCCCCGCAGCTTGAGCACACCTCGCGAGCACGACACTTCCTCGCCAGATGGCCATATTTCTGGCAATTGTAGCAGCGAGTGGGTTTTGATTGTTGAGGTTTTACTGGGATTTTCTCCCAACCCAGTATAACGGAGCTAGGAAGTTCCTTAGGAAAACCAACCAGGGCAGTTGTGCTGGTCAGCTTCCTAAGTACTGAGAGCTGATCTCCAATCAGCTCGGCAAGTTCGTCTTTCTCGAGATACTCAATTTCAGAGTGGGAAATGACTCCCAAAACTAAGTTATCCTGAAGTAAGGCGTCAAACATGACGTCGACTCCATTGATAATCGTTCGGTGGGGTAATTTGTGGGCCTGCCCCCATTCCTCGAACGTGATGACAAGGGTACCACCGCTACTCCGGACGACCCCTGTCACCCCCTTTAGTCCGATGTGGTCAAAAAAATCTTTTATAACAAGAAGATTGAGTTTCTTGCGCGAAGGGTGCTTGACCGGAATCAGTCTCACAACCTTCGCCTGGGCTAGGGTGATCATGATCATGGTCACGCGGTACCTCGGGGGGAAGGAGCGGGGAGCCGGGAGAACCTACCTCGCCGAGGTTCAGGTAAGTGAATCTCAATGGAGAGACAGAGCTTATATACCCAGCAGCCGTGAGTCAGCGGTGAGTCATGGTGGGAAACCCCAGAAAGTAGCCGGTCTTTTGTCTCTGTTGCTAGGATACGGTGGCATCTGGTAACGCCCCTCCCTGGACCGCTAGTTTGGTTGCTAGGGAAGACGTCGCAGGTGGCCTGCAGCTACGCAGTTGTAGGGGAGACGTCCACTACAAGCTCCTCGCTCCTACACCGGCCAATATCATTGCCTCCTGCACTGAGGCAAATAATGGGTTTGTTCCCATTACCAGACAAGATATTGTCCATCCTGTCAATTATATCCCCCACCCCAGCTCCTGGCAAACACACCCTCATCCTATTTTTTTTTTACCACAAAAAGCTCTGTCCAGGTACCGTACCTGGGAATCGCCAACACTTAAGGTTTTCGTACCTTCCTTGTCAGCCTTGTCCCTGACCATGCTAACGTCTAATTCGTCTATCAAAGGACTGAAAGAGTTGGTATACTTAGCTGCTGTTGTTGTATCCTTGGTGTGTTTTTTCGGTGGCCGGTAATAAAGTCACAGAAAAAAAGGTCACAGAAAAAAAATCACAATTTTGGCTAGGAAAAAAGTCACATTTAAGGTAATAAAACTAAAAATATTTTAAAACCGTTATTAACTGACAATACACAACTTTTACATATTGACAACACAATTTATATGTGATGCACGTAGGTTAGGTTAGGTTAGGTGACTTTTTTCTGTGACTTTTTTCTGTCTTTTTTCTGTTATTTTTTACCTGGATTCGTTTTTTCACCACCAGTTTGGTCGTCCCTCTCCTCACAACCTTCCATTCGCCTGTTTTCGTCAGACACAGGCTCTTAAGTTTCTTTGATTTAGTAAGGTACAGTTTAGGGATCTGTAGATGCTGTAGTGGACGTCTCCCCTACAAGCTGCCACGCACCACCTGTTACCGCCTTCCCTAGCAACCAAGCGTATCCGCATTCCATTGCCCGCCGTATCCTAGCAACGGAACTAGTCACCGGCTACTTCTCGGGTTTTCCCAACATGACTCATAGAGGACTGGCGGCTGCTGCTCGGTGTATATAAGCTCTGTCTCTCCATTGAGATGCATTCTGACCAATCTTCTTGAACAAGCAACATCTCCTCCAGCAAGCTCCACACTGTTAACATTTCATTCAACCAGGAGGCCAGCAACAGGCAACATCTTCTCTAACGGAGCTCCTGCACACATACCTCCTTAGACAAGCTACTCACCGCACGTCTCTACCAAGCAGCCCCTCACCACACAGCACCTCCAGCACCAGACTGTCTATCATATAACTTATATATTATACAAGAAAACCACATTAGAGTTTCCTTCCATCCTGAGTGCTAGACAACTTTAATATCTCGATACCCCTACAATGGTGACTCCCGGAGATAAGCACTCACACAGGATGGAGGACGGACGGATCTCTCTGCCGATTTTCAACCACAACGTCGAGGACTGGCTTGACCATGTGGAAGCAGCCCTCGCCGGCTCACGAGCGACCGACGAACAAAAGTATTGCGCCCTGCTTTGTGCCTTACCCACGGAAGTGGCCACGCGGGTCTCACAAACCATTTCCAACCCTCCAGATCACAACAAATTCGCTACCCTGCGGGCTGCCTTGAAGACGTGTTATCAACAGACCAGCCCCAATCTCCTGCAAGATCTATCCTCTACCTCCCTCGGGAACTCAACCCCGGGACGTCTCTGGGAGGAGATGTGTCGGCTGAACTCCCGTCACACAGACAGACTCCCCGACTCTATCCTGCGCCAGCTTCACGCACAAAAGCTACCCACAGAAGTACGCAACATCCTGTCCGCAGTAGATTACTCTACGACACCGGAACTATATGCAACCGCGGCAGATAGAATTTTTAACGAATGCGCTGCTGCACCCCTTGCCGCCACGGTCACACCAGTACCTACCATCGAACTTGTAAGCCGGGTCAACACCCCTCAGCCGAGCAATTCCTCACAAGACATCAAGGACCTGTTGCAAATTTTGAACCGCAGGATGGACACTGTTGAGCAGTTCTGCTCCTCCATACCCGCTGCTGCGCCGGTTCCTGACTCACACACTACGCCCTACAAGTTCCGACACACAGCAGCCAACCCCCAGCACAACAAATTTACCCTCTGCTGGTATCACCAGACTTTCGGCCGCTATGCTCGAAACTGTGAGCCCTATTGCACCTATTCGGGAAACGGCAACACCGGAGGCTGGTAGACGCCTCAGCCTCCGTCCCTCCAGGCGTCTCATTACTGCGCGTCACCGACCGCACCTCCGGCAAGAAGTTTCTCATCGACACCGGTTCATCGGTCAGCCTCATCCCTCCCTCACTACGAGACAAGTCAAAGCAACCCTCGTATGACCTGTTCGCTGCCAACGGTACCTCCATCGCCTCCTACGGCGTACGCACCCTCGCCTTAGACCTCGGTCTGCCCAAGACTCTGCGTTGGTTATTCGTGATAGCAGACGTGTCTCAACCCATCCTTGGTTTCGACTTCCTCACCTTCCACAAGCTCGGCGTCAAACCAAGTCATCTATGCCTCATTCATGAGCCTACAGCACGCAAGATCCAGGGTTCTCGTGCCAGACACACGGACGCTATCACCTGTCTTGCGCCTTCCAACGAGTTCTCCTCCCTGCTCGACGAATTCAAGGAGCTTTTCTCACCCCGAGTCTCCCTACCCCCACCACCTACGTCGGGAATTTTCCACCACATCGAAACCAAAGGACCACCAGTCTTTTCACGCCCTCGCCGCCTGCGCCCTGAGCTCCTGTACACAGCCAAAGCAGAATTCAACAAACTACTGCAAGACGGCATCATTCGCCCTTCAAGGAGTCCCTGGGCATCGCCTCTTCACATGGTTCCTAAGCAAACACCCGGCGAGTGGAGGGTGTGTGGCGACTACAGAGCCCTGAATCTCGTCACCAAACCTGACAGGTACCCTATTCCGCATGTCCAGGACTTTCACCACAAACTTCATGGCAAGACTATCTTCTCGAAGATCGACTTGGAGCGTGCCTTCCACCAGATCCCAGTAGCACCGGCAGATACCCAGAAGACAGCCATCACCACTCCGTTCGGACTCTTCGAGTACACTTTCATGAGTTTTGGCTTACGCAATGCAGCACAGACTTTCCAGAGGTTCATGGACCATATGCTTCGCGACCTCGATTTTGTCACCGTCTACATTGACGACATCCTCGTCGCATCTTCGACGCCTGCCGAGCACCACCACCACCTACAACTCCTTCTCCAACGCCTGCAGAACAACAACATGAAAGTTCATCCTGCTAAGTGCGTCTTTGGAACCTCGGCCATCGATTTCCTCGGTCACAGAGTCTCGCCCAGTGGCATACAACCCCTACCACAGAAGATAACCGCGATTAGGGAGTTCCCCAAACCTGAAACGGCGAAGAAACTCCGGGAGTTCCTGGGTTTAGTCAACTACTACCACCGCTTCATTGACAAAGCTGCCACCGTCCTAGCCCCCCTACACGACCTTCTCAAGGGACGCCCAAAGAAGTCTCACAAGTCTCTCATGTGGACTCAAGAGGCTACTACGGCATTCACCACTATCAAACAGCACATCACACGCCTCACCCTCCTGGCCCACCCCGCACCTAACGCCCGGACCACTCTCACAACAGACGCTTCTTCTACTGCAGTGGGCGCCGTCTTACAGCAGGAGATCAACGGAACTTTCATGCCCGTTGCTTTCTTCTCACAACGGCTTCAACCACCACACCTCAAGTACAGCGCTTTTGATCGAGAACTCCTGGCCATATACTTGGCTGTCAGACATTTCCAACACTTCCTCGAGGCCCGTCAGTTCACCATCTTCACTGATCACAAGCCCCTCGTCCACGCTTTCGCTTCAGCTTCCCAGTCACATACACCTCGTGTCCTGCGCCACTTGGCTTACATCTCGGAGTTCTCCAGCGACGTCCAACACATTAAAGGCAGCCACAACGAGATCGCCGACGCCCTCTCTCGTTGTATATCCGCCATTCTTCCCTCATCTCCACCCATTGATTATGGGCAGCTAGCCGCGGCTCAAGAGAAAGACGAAGACCTGGCAGCTTACAAGACATCCCCCTCAGGCCTCATACTCCAAGAACTCCCTGTTCCTGGCACAAAGATAAAATTGTGGTGCGACGTATCCTGTGGACAGCCTAGACCGTTCGTGCCTCACGTCCACCGCCGCGCTGTTTTCGACCGCATCCATGGTCTCAGCCACCCGGGTGTGCGGGCCTCCCAGCGCCTCCTCACGCAACGTGTCGTCTGGCCCGGCATCAAGTCTGATACTAAGAAATGGGCTGCCCAGTGCCTAGCCTGCCAGTCCTCCAAAATACATCGTCACATACGGGCCCCCTTACAAGCCTTTCCTATTCCCAAAGGACGTTTTCAAGTAGTACACCTCGACATCGTGGGACCTCTTCCATCATCCTACGGTAGCACCTACATCTTCACCTGCATCGACCGTTTCACCAGGTGGACAGAAGCAATTCCCATGCCCAACGCTACAGCAGAGACTACTGTCCGCGCCTTCATGTCCGGTTGGGTTTCCCGTTTTGGCCCCCCCCCGCTACCGTAATCACTGACCGAGGAGTACAGTTTGAGTCACAACTCTGGCAGCACCTCCTACAGTTCCTCGGCACGTCTAGACAACGCACTACAGCATACCACCCTCAAGCCAACGGCATGGTAGAACGTTTTCACCGGCAGCTGAAGGACGCACTCAAGGCACAGCACGACCCTTACAGCTGGACTGATGCGCTTCCCTTAGTGCTCCTCGGCATCCGTGCGTCACACAAGGAGGATATGGACTGTAGCCCAGCAGATCTGACACTAGGCGAGCCCCTTCGGCTACCCGGGGATTTTTCACTCCCTCCTGATCCCAATCAAGCCACTCCAGCCGTTCGTCACGACTTACTCCAAAAGCTACGACAAGCAGTTTCTGCATTCAGAGCTACTGCTCCACGCCAGCCTACTCGGCGCCCTGAACACATCCCTCCTGCACTACTCACAGCCGAGTATGTTTTCGTCAGGCATGATGCTCACCGCAACCCATTACAACGCCCCTACGATGGACCCTTCCAGGTGGTTACCCGTTCTGCAAAGTTCCTGACAATTATCCGGAATGGCAGACATGACACCGTCAGCATAGACAGAGTCAAACCGGCCGCCTTACCCGTCGGGCCCCCAGCCCAGCAGCACCATCAACAAACTACGCCTGCACCAGTCCACCCGCAGTTACCACCGGCAGCAACACCACGCCCACGACATTTCTGGGCACCCTCCTTTCACCCTCATGTACAACCTGCTCCTGTCATAGAACCTGAACCTGTAGTAAGCCTCCCTCCTATCATAGAACCTGCTCCTGTCATAGACCCTCCTCCTGTCATAGAACCTGAACCTGCTCCTGCCATGGACCCTCCTCCTGACGCAGCCCCTGCAGCAGCAGGAGCACAACAACCATTGCTTGTACAACCTCCTCTAATCCCAAACCCTCTTTCTCCTCCTAATTCTCCCACAGGTTTTGTGTCACTGGACGGAGTTGTTACACGTAGCGGTCGAGTCGTACATACACCTGCCCGGTATGTGTTATGTGTGGGACACAACCCGGACAACATCCAGCCTCCCGCCGCGCCGGGAGGGGAGGGGGAGTATTGTAGTGGACGTCTCCCCTACAAGCTGCCACGCACCACCTGTTACCGCCTTCCCTAGCAACCAAGCGTATCCGCATTCCATTGCCCGCCGTATCCTAGCAACGGAACTAGTCACCGGCTACTTCTCGGGTTTTCCCAACATGACTCATAGAGGACTGGCGGCTGCTGCTCGGTGTATATAAGCTCTGTCTCTCCATTGAGATGCATTCTGACCAATCTTCTTGAACAAGCAACATCTCCTCCAGCAAGCTCCACACTGTTAACATTTCATTCAACCAGGAGGCCAGCAACAGGCAACATCTTCTCTAACGGAGCTCCTGCACACATACCTCCTTAGACAAGCTACTCACCGCACGTCTCTACCAAGCAGCCCCTCACCACACAGCACCTCCAGCACCAGACTGTCTATCATATAACTTATATATTATACAAGAAAACCACATTAGAGTTTCCTTCCATCCTGAGTGCTAGACAACTTTAATATCTCGATACCCCTACAATGCACCCGGTAGTGAGTAAGTCTCCTCCCCTTAATTTAATTTTACACCACTTGAATTCTTCCCTGTATCCTCGCATGGCTGACTCTAAGGTCTTGCCTAGCAATAGCATAGACCAGACGAGGAAGCACCTCACTCCTTAAGATTATCAAATAAAATACAAATTAAATATGTAATTGAGATATTTAAATATAAGATGAAGAATGGTTGAATACTGTATACGAGTATGAATAAAAACAAACGTGTTTTTGAAGGAACCCTTGTTTTTAATTATTACCCATGTAATGCCAAAACATTCTTTATGATGTCACAGCCTTCATAGATGATGCGTCAATCGGAGGCCACGAAGGAAATAATAGGTTTTAAGAAGAGTTCAACATCTTTCCTATATAGTCCTTGTTCAGAGTCCTTGGTTATAGAGTTTGGTCAACTGGGAGATCGAAGTTCGGACCTCAGAGCCGGACCCTTGAAACGAGGGCGCGATATTGATAATAAAATGAGGACCCTTTCATGAATTAAGGTTCCTCCATATAATGTGACACTAATTATAAATCTTATCATTATGTGGGAGACACCCCGAGAAGATTTCCCACCCGCTGAGTAATAACATGGCGCCAGGTTGGCCAGTCACCATAACTTGCTCCAGTCAGTGCTGCCAGTACTAGTGTCCAGCTAACAGTGTAAACAAACATTCAACAGCTCAGACTCAACGTCTCGTACTACTCACTTGACTCCACATAATTTCCTTAGAAGCCATGTTTAATTCAAATGCATATTAATTTTTTTCTTTCTTTCTACTATCATTAAGGTAAGTTATATCAAGATAAACGATGTGAATGAACCAAGGAATGAATGGTAATGTCTGAAAACAGCACTACACCAGAAGGATATTAATATTGAACCAGTTTATGGAAGATGTTGGAAAATTTGTTTTTTTTTGTTGGGTAAGTCGTAGAAACAGGTGATTAAGAATGGAGAACAAGGCAAAAATCGTTCAAAAGCCATTGGAAAAAACATATTCCTAATACATATTCCTAACCCGCGGCCGAAATTGATTGAAAACGATTATTTTATAGTGGACTCTGTTTTAGTTTGTGCAAATGTGTTCAAAAATTGATAAAAAATTGATATTTTTAAAATAAACGTTACCTAACATTTGTGGGTATGAAGAACAGACCTAACCAGACAAACCTACCTAACCTTACCTAACATTCTCAACCCCCTAGGGGTTGACCAATATGTTTTCCCAGTGTATTTTGGTGTGTTTCAAAAGAATCGGACCTTCATTTTTGGCGGAAAATACTAGTTTTTGCTCCCCCCCCCCCCCCCCCCCCCCCCCCCTCCAACAGTAATGGGGGAGAGCCTGGGAAATCGGAGTTTTTGGGTGGGGGAGAAAACAAAAACGAGTCATCTAACCTAACAAAACCTAACCTAACTCCAAGACGGGGGCTCCACCCCCGGAAGGCCTAACCTGACCCCTAGTCGGGGGCACCGCCCCCAGACCCCCGGTCGGCCTAGCTTAAACTAACCTAAATGTTTCAGTAGTTAAAAATTTTGGGGAGCGCCATGTCCTAGAGTACAATGCCTTAGTTAGAAGTGATAGGACCAGGGATACGTAAGAATTGGATAGAATAATCATCTTTGTCATTAAACTCGGCAATAAACTTAAAATAATCGTAGGAGCACAAATGACAACCAACCTCCACCACGGCCATTGTGAGACTGGTCAATGAAATTAATATCGTTCCCACGATGCTTCCTTTGAAAAAATCAAATGTGATTGGTCAAAAAAAATTCGCTTGATGATATCGATACCTCATTGGTCACGACTGGATGGCGTCAGTCAACATTGCGCATGCGTGATGCTCTGTTAACATCTCACAGAAGAAGATTGAAAACATAATAGTTATTATCAATTAAATTCAATTGTGTCGCTATTATCCATTTCCGCTGTGTACATATGGGGGTTCAAAATGCTCAGAATAGCGAGATCTAAATGTTTCAGTAGTTTATAACTTTCGGGGGCGCTGTGTCTACCAAACTTACTATGATATGTTGAAATTTGAGGCATTTTCTGGACGTGAGATGTATCGGTGCTTGCTGAGCCCGTGCAGCGGAGTTGTCGCTTTTTTATTTATTTATTTATTTTATTTTTATTTATTTTATTTATTTTTTACACTGGGATTAGCCCACCCGGGCACAGATCATTGACCTACAGCAGGGCCAGGGGGACGAAAATGTAATATAATAATAATAATAATAATTATAATTCTTAGTAAATAAAATTTATAATAAAAAATTAAAAATAAAATAATAATGATAACAATAATAATAATAATAACAACACTGTAATAATAATAATAATAATAATAAAGAACCATAAAGAAAAAAAATCAGTACAGTAGTGAGAAGCAATATATGCATGTTGTGTTGTCAAAGTAAGAGAAACAATTGAAACCCTGCAACTGTGTGTAAATGAGGCAGAAAGTCAGATCAGCAACCTGGGACTTGGTCACAATTTTTGTGTTGGCTTTTGGCAGCAGGGTCTACCATTAGACAATTCATTATCTTCCCAGGTGGAACGTACCTCCCTGTTTGGTAGCTGCCTACTACCTACCTACCTACCTACTACTGCTCGTGGTGGCCCGTTACTTTGAGGAGGGTACAGGCGGGGAACTGGGCAATTGACATAAAGTAATCTATCACAATGTCGGCACAGCTCTTCAACCTGTTCAGCCAGGTGTATACTCACACGCCATAGTTTCGTTGCTTCCTCTACCCCTACTCCTGACTCAATGGAAGTCGTAGCCTTGGCTTCATACTGAACCCCCCCCACCCATCTTTCAATGGTGTAATGTGGTAGCTCAAAGCTTCGCTGGATTTTACGAATAGCATTTCATGATGTAATATTTGAGAGAATTTTTGTACGATACAGGTTTTTTTAGTGACTTGACAACACTTTATTTACCACCACTTTTAGGGTGTGACCGTTGCCTTCCAAAAATAAAAAAAATGGTCCTACAATGCTGTTCAAAGTTTTATTGTTGTGCATTTATCTAGGAAACACCCCTGTAAATTTTCTTGGAGATCGGTGCATGTTTGAGCTAGCACTGTCGGCTTTACAAAATAACAAGGAATATTATTATCTAATGAACAAATTTAGTGGAATTTCTTTTATTAGACTTATAAGATATACTAACACTAAGCAAATGATCGATCATATCAATTCTTAATACCCCTAAAACAATATTATAGATTAGTACGAAATACAATAATCCCAATAATTGCATTTCTAGGTTCAAGACCCATTTCTCTCAACTGGCGTACAATGAAAAAAAGAAATACTATTGCCCCGCAATGCCTGGAGTGTTTGAGGAGTGCCAGCAGGAGATGGTGGACTTCTTCTGTGAATCTCGAGCCCAACCATTTACACGTGGCGACTACAAGGAGCTGGTAGAGCTTTGTCTGCTGCTTGTAACTAAAGGATCCGAGCCAGTGAACTTCACAATGGTCTACCCCGGCGCACTTCACAAAGCAAGGTGGATGGCTAAACTGCTCTATACCCTCAAGATTGTTCTTTTGTCAGGCCAGACCAAAGAGCAATTTCCCAAAGCTGAGGTTGTGACTAAAAGTCAAATCAGCAAGTTAGAGCGGTTTGCTGTGTTCACAGTCGCTGTTTATGTCCCATGGTGGATTGTTTGCCCTGTTCCAGCAAGTGCGCCACTGAATGACTTGAATTTGGTCGAAACCTTGGCTGAATTTGCCCCATATGACGCCACAATAGTTGACAAAGCACGTGTGGCACTCGGTAGACACATTTGGTACCTAACTGAGGAGTTGGCCCCACTGGCTTTGTTCTCATCCCAAGTACAAGAAAGGACAAAAGAGGAGATGAGGAAGGCCCTTCTTTGCCATGAAGGCACTGAAGTTACTAAGAGAGTGGCGCTCAATCATGGGGGCTATGGAAAGCCATATCTTCCCCCTGTCCCAGAAAGTGGCACTGCCCTGGTGGACCTAATTGGGCCTGACTCAAGCCGGTTCTTCACCATTTTAGGCATGCCCTATCAGTTTCTCCACAGTCCAGCCAGTGAATGGGCGGATCATGACGACTACCTGAACATGAAACGGGTTGTGGACAAGCTTCAGGTCGTCAATGAGGCTGCAGAGCGTGGTGTAAAACTTTGCCATGACTTTCTTAATGTTGCCAGGGATGAGGAGCGCTTTCAAGAAGTCCTTCAAGCAGTTGAAAATGACAGACTCCGCGTTCCTAATCAGCGCAAACGATCATCTGTTTCTGAACAGAAATCATGGTTTCTTGCTCTAGAGAAATAATACCTTGTGAATATATGATAAAACCCCTTAATGTACCATGAGAGAATAAGAATGATAACTTTTTTGTGCCAGTGATAACAGCTTTTAATTAAGACAGGCAAATGATTTGTGTTAATATCCCTTATGATGGTTGTGTAATCTCATATATAGGCGCGTATGCCGTAAAAGCAAAATCGCTATTTTTCAAATTGTTGGTGCTCACTCAAATATGCATGAATCTTCAAAAAATTGCACGTGGGTATTTTTTATGTCTATGCAACACCAAAATTTTGAACAGCATTGTAGGACAAAGTAGGGGCAACTGTCACACCCTAACCACTATACTTAACATCACTATACAAGAGGGACCTTTCGGTTTGCAGCCCTGACTACAACTTCCCTTGAGCCAGGAGTAGGGGTAGAGGGTGCATTGAAACTATGGAGCGTGAGTGTACCTCCGTCTCGGCCAATTTCCAACTCGGCCAGCCCAGTTAGCCAACTCGGCCCACTCAATTAGCTAACTCGGCCCACCTTGCACACTTCAAACAAGTAGTTGACTAGAGGTTCAGGAATGAGTTTGAGATTTGTTTTATGTCTCTTTTGGTTCACTGAAATACGAAGAGTGTGAATGAGTGAATACTGAGGGTTCAATCAGTATGAAGGACTAATTTTATGGGTTTATGTTAGTAGAACTTGATCAATGAACCATGATTTACATTTGTAACTTGTACTTCTCCAAGTGATTTCGAATACAGTAGTTTGAAATTATTGCTTCCAGTAATTTGCCTACAATTGATGTTAAACTGATTGGACAGTACTACACCTGTTTTTAATGACATGTTAAGCAAATATCTCATCGGGACCAGGTGACTTATTAGGCTTTAGCTTGTCTGTTTGCTTAATAACATCATTACTAGTCACTACTATCTCGCTTTATCCATTTTCTTCATTATCTCTGTACAGTATATAGCTGGTGCCTCGGGTATCATATTTAAATTTAGGTAGTGAAAACTGTTGAAAAATATCTGGTCAGATTATTGCTCATTTCTCTGTCATTATCAGTTAGCTCGCAGGTATCTGACTGTATTGGTCCAATCTTGTCTGAGTTTTAGTTTGATACATTTGAAAGAATCCCTTGGGGTTTGACATCACCTCCCTCCCTTGCTACCTTCAGTTCATTATTCCTCTTTGCTTTTCTTATCCCTTATAATAATCTCGGAGGTAAACTTCACCACGATTTATTCTCCAACCTATAGCCTTCCTTTGTCCAATAATATTCTTTAAATAATTATTTATCCATTTAGGGTCATTGTTGTTTGATCTGAGTTTTCCGTATGATATGTTCTGTCTTTGTGCATTAAGTAACACATTATTTAGATTGTTGTGGAAATCGTCAACCTCAGATCTCGTGACTGTTTATCAGTAATGTTTGTACTTTTATGCTGTTTTTTATCATTGTACTTTTATCATTCATGCAAAAATAAATGTGTAAACTTTTACTTTTTAATCCGAGATGTTATCCAAGATGGTCCTAGTTGGATGTGGGCCGAGTTGGACTGTATTCGTTCGGCCATATCTGGTACTGAAAATTCAAATCTGCGCTCCCAACACATCCACACATTGTTAATTGGCTTATACAAAAAATTCTTGCCCAATAATAATTCTCTTCTCTTTATAGCCAATAAGGAACTCCCACACCACCCCTGCACATGCGCTGTAGACGCTTAAGAAGCGAACTCGGAGGTTGTGGAGCACTGGCTGAGGGAGTCAGTGCTTCTCTGCGAGACGTAAACATCAAATGGCAAGACTTGTGAATGACTAAATATAATAATATTGGAAAATTAATATCTCGGTTTTCCTGAATTTCCGGCAGAAATATCACAGAAGAAAAATGTTTTAGAAATGTCTAAACATTGCAAAATACGTATTAATAACAGCGAGATAAAGACCTGTGCTTTACTATAAATTCACCCAGTTTATTTAGCCAGAAGAACACAGATACAGAGTTGAAAATAATAACAATATTAAAATGGCTGAGTCAGTTGAGAGCCTGAGCTATCTTGAAGGCACCTGATACATACTGTACATTTTCTTAATTTTTTCCACAGATGTTCTTATCATTATAATAAGGGTTAACGTGTAGACCAATGCTGCCAACGATTCCAGTAAGAATACACTGCTTTTCCACCATAATTTTTGTTGGTAATTGCTAGTGACAGTGTTCTCTTTTGGGGAAGTGTTTCTTTTTTATAATTTATACATTATAAAACAACGCATGGGGGGTAGTTAGGGAGTTAGGTCAGGTTACATTAGGTTAGGTTAAATAAGGATAAGTTAAATACTAACTACATTACATATCCACTTGAAGGTTAGTGCAGCAAAAACATTTTGTTCCATGCATAAATTCTTCTATTTTATTTACTGGAGGATGTTGATTTCTCCAGAAAAGCTGAAAAAACTAATGTTTGACCACGATTGGAAAACATTAGTTTTTGTTGTTTTCCCCAGAAAAAAACCTGTCTCCAATAAAAAAAAGAAAAGCTTCAAAATTCATGCAGGAAAAAAAAAAATTCCTGGTGAAATCGCTCGCATCACTTAAGTAAACGTTTACCATAATAAGTATTTTGGGGATTAATATATAAACGTTGTCAACACTTATAACGTACAGTATTACAGTGGTCCCTCGGTTAACGAACGCCTCGGTTGACGAATTACCTTCCATAAGAATATTCAATTCGGTTAACGAACAAAAATTCGGTTAACGAAATCCTTACGAAAATGTTTCGACGTGCTTTGGCTTGCTCACCAGCTGGAAGATTAGTCCGTCGATACAAAAATCGATTCTGGGCTTACATTCGTTAAAATTGGAGTAAATATCAAGAAGGTTGTACTATTCAATAATTTTCCAAGTTATATATTAAAATTTTTGGTCATTTTAGCACTTATTTTACATAATTGCAGTACAGGGAACTAGTTTTTGGTGCGCCCAACAGCCACTTGACTCACCCAGCACGGCGTCAGTTTGTATCTCTGTTCAGTGGAGGAAACATCTTGCTTGTGGGTCTCTTGAACACAGAGTATTTTTACGTTTTTACAGTACAATTATTGGTCATTCTGAAATTTATTTAACATATTGACAATATATAGTGCAGTGCAGTGTTGATTTAAAGAAAATAATCATGAATTACACCTAGTGAACTTAAAATTTTATGGGTGAAATGACGGCATGAAACCTGGGGTGATTTCTCTTCCACTTCCTTCTCCTCTACCCCCACTTGTAATTCCCATCATCATCAACCAGGAGCCTACTACATACACACCTCACAGTAAGTATACTTTACTGCATTTTGTTTTACTTTGTATGTAATTTTCGGTGAGCTGGAATCAATTACCCAAAATCCCATTGAAACAATGGTTTCGGTTAACGAACGACCTTCTGGAACGGATTGTGTTCATTAACCGAGGGACCACTGTATATAGTTGTAAGGGCGGCAACGATCCTCCGGCTAGTTACCGCTGCTAACTCGCTCGTTTGCTGGTGCAGACGACACTTGGGGTGGTTGGACGGAGGTGATAACGGCAGCAACTATCTCCGCCGCCGGCAGATTCAACCCAGCCGCCATACCGTCAGTATCTAGCTACCCTGCTGTCCGTCAAATTCTGGCTGTGATCTCATCATAGGTCCTGGACTCGTGGGCTGTGTTCCCAGACCTTCACCTATCAACTGCCAACTCTCTGGTCATCTACCATTACCGCATACCACGACCATCAGTTCATCACTTTCCGTCGGTGCCCCGGTGATTCTCCTGCCTTGTCAAGACGTCGCTGAGTGTGGAGTCGAAGTGGACGTTTCGTTATCCTGAGTGTGCATCACTGTGTTCCAGAACCTTCCCCCAGGGCCACTGCCGTAGGAAATATTTGTTCATGGTTTGATTCTATAATTGTTTGAATCCATTAATTGCTGACTCCCATTATTTGTTTGATTCCTTTAAGTGTTTGCTTTCTTTAATTGTTTGACTCCCGTAATTATTTGATGTTTGATGAGTGGTGTCAGAGTTTTGTGTTGTATCTTTTAAAGTAAAGAGATGCCAATCTCTAACGGTTGTTTGTTATTCCTCGGAAAACCATGGTCCTTGACTTTCCTTTATTAAGATCCTGATTAGCCTGGTAAGGGATTTCTATCCCTAAGTCCCAGTCCTTTACAATAGTATAGGGAGAAAGAGAGAAAAAGAATGGTAATTATTTGAATCATGACCTTCTGTTGTTGTTCATTGAAAGTGGGTTTAAAAATGGTAATATTATTATTTCAATCATCCACCTATTTAGAGGAAGGTCTTATTCCTTCAAAACACATCAAATACCATCAGAAAAACAATTTCAACCTAACCTAACCTAAACCTCTCTCAGACAGTGGAAACTTAAAATCCTAAAATTCACTGGTTTACCGAAATGATAATACTGTAATACCTTGGGTTAATATTTAGGTATTTCTCCGTATCATCACCCAAGTCACTCAAGGTTAGGTTGGTTTTGAAACTTAAAAATTCCTTTTTCCTACAATTTTTAGTGTGAATCATTTGATTTTAACATCCATTTCTATTGCAAATCACCGGTTTTTGTGTTTCCCCCCCCCCCCCCACCCAAAAACCCCCACTTTCCCACGGCTTCCCCATGATTTTCAGGGGCGATGGGGGGTCATAACTCAGAAACGAGTGATTTCTGGCAGAAATTGAAGTTAGAATCAAAGAATCACTAAAAGCCTTAGGAAGAAGAAAATTTTAAGCTTGAAAGAGAATTGGGTACTAATTGGGAAATTCACCAATACAGTATTTAGTGGTTGCCAAAACCTGACTGAATATTGGAATAAGGCCTTAAAGAGTCAATTTGTAAATGCAAAACACTGGAACTATCCCACGTTGGCAGAAAGTTTAGACTTATGGGTGACAGGTAAGAGACTTACGCCCGTATTATTGAACAACATCTTCCCTTGAAGAGGTTCGTCATGTTTCAACCCGAGTTTTAAGCTAAATGAGTCCTGAGGGACCCTGCAGTACTGTACTTAATGGTTATTGGACATCCATGATGATGAAGGAGTAGGAGTGTTGCAAGAACCTCTACCTAGTCAGCTCGATTTTAGTGGATTCCAGGATCAGGATGAGGAAGTTGTCACTCATCATAGTCTTCAGTCACGAGCAGGGAGAACCTGTTGAGACTGACTTCATCCTGTCCCCATCTTGGCAACCTCTTCCACCTGGGGCAAAAGTGTTGTTTACTAATGGTGGAACCAGGCAACTGTCGACTCCCACGCAGCTGATTGAGAACATAGAGTGTAAGGATAATCCAAACAGGCCTTGGGTAACATTGGTAAGATCTAAGTCTTCTTTATTTTCAACCACATCTGATTCTGTGGATTCCTTATTCAAGGTATTTTGTGAAAATGTTTCTAAACTTCCTGATCTCTCAGCACTACAAAGAGACAGGAAGGCAAGGCAATTGTGGGTCCTCATTCTTTGTTTTTAGAAGGTGATACAACAATCTCTTGGCCTGAAATTTGCCCCAAAATGATCTCTGAAATAGATGAAGTCTGGGTTAACATATTGAAAGACTTAACATTCACTCCCTCAGATAGGAATGCTCACAAGTTCAGTTTTTTGAAGTTCCAATGCAATGACAAAAATAATTCCTTAATGAACTTTCCCAGTGCAGTGGTCCCTCGAATAAATGAACACAATTTGTTCCAGAAGGTCATTCGTTAACCAAAACCAATGTTTCAATGGGATTTTGGGTAATTGGTTCCAGCTCACCGAAAATTGCATACAAAGCAAAAATAAATGCAGTAAAATACACTTACTTTGAGGTGTTTATGTAGAAGGCTCCTGGTTGATGATGATGATGATGGGAATTAGAAGTGGGGGTGGAGGAGAAGGGAGAAGAGAAGGAAGTGGGGGTGGAAGAGAAATCACCCCATGCTTCATGCCGTCATTTCATCCATAAAATTTTAAGTTCACTAGGTGTAATTCAAGATTATTTTCTTTTAATCAACACTGCACTGCACTATATATTGTCAATATGTAAAATCAATTTCACAATGACCATTAATTGTACTATAAACATGTAAAAATAGTTTATGTTCAAGAGAGTCACAAGCAAGATGTTACCTCCACTGACCAGAGATACAAACTGACGCCGTGCTGGGTGAGTCAAGTGGCTGATTGGCGCACCAAAAACCAGTTTCCTGTACTGCAATTATGTTAAATAAGTGTTAAAATGACTAAAAATTTTAATATAAAACTTGGAAAATTATTGAATAGTACAACCTTCTTGATATTTACTCAAATGGGAACGAATTTAAGCCCTAGAACCGATTACTGTATTGGCGGACTAATATTCCAGCTGGTGAGCCAGCGAAAACATGTTGACATGACTTCGTAAAAATTTCGTTAACCAAATTATTGTTCGTTAACCGAATTGAAGATTCTTATGGAAGGTAATTCGTTAACCGAAATTTCGTTAACCGAGGGATCACTGTATTTGTTGTCTCCAAAATATACTGACATTATTTATGAAATAAATTGAAACCAGTTGCTTCAGCACTGATGCAGGAAGAGTTCAAATTTAGGATGTTGGCAGCGGACATTTGGTTTGCAATCATGGTGTGTCAGTCATTGACTAAGTTTGTGCTGGACTATCCAAGGGATTCCATATTCTCTGTACAATTCATTCATGGAGAAGTTGTTGAAAGCCCTGAAACTGAAAGCCTGCCCAACTAAGGAAGCAAGCCACTAAAAATGCTTCGAGTGGTAGTGCTTATTTATTGCTATGTTCTTCCTCTCTTTCCCTTGCTTTGTTTAAGGAACAAGCATTAGTTAAGTATAGATCAGCTGTTGAGCAAACTATTCATATTACTGTTCCCAGGAGTCCTAAGACCTTTTGGAAATTTCAAAGAGGAAGGTCTAACAGGGGAAAAGGAGCAGCTGCTAGGTTTAGACATCAACTTAGAGGAAATTTCAGAGGAGGAAACATTTCGAGATGTAGTTGGGGTGGCCGTTTGTTCAGAGGTGGAAGGAGATCTTATTCCACCACATCAGCGACCACTCCCTCCCAATGAAGCCAGACAGCTGGGTTGTCTAGGGGGTTGGGAAAACAGGTGGGCTTCTGCCATATGGGTTTACAAGACAATCAAAGGGGGCCTCACATGGACTTGGTTGAGGTGCCCTCCACTGGTGTTACCAAAAATGGGTAAAAAACCAACCCCCTTACTCACAGAATATGTATCTCAACTGTTAAACAGAGATGTAATAGAACTGTTGCAGTCAGAGAAGTGTTTCATATCCCACCTGTTCCCCGTCCCCAAGAAAGGCAGCGACAAGTTGAGGTGGATTTTAGATCTGTCAGTCCTGAACAAGTTCATTACCAAAAGAAGTTTCAAGATGCTTACTTGCAATCATCTGAGGCATCTACTTCTGCCCAATGCTTGGATCTCAAAGGTGGATCTCAAGGATGCCTATTATCATGTGCCTATTGCTCCCAGATACAGAAATGTTCTAGCATTCGCAGTGGGGGATGTTAGTTATCAATTCACAGTGATGCCGTTCGATTTGGCAGTTGCACCAAAAGTGTTTACAAAACTGGCGAACATCCCCAGGGAGATCCTTGCAACGGAGGGCATAAATACTTTTGCTTATCTAGACAATTGGCTGATAGTGGGAAACTCTTTAGAAGACTGTCAAAGGGTGACCAAACGTACGCTAGTATTATTTCAAAACCTAGGATTAAAGATAAACTGGGTCAAATCAAATCTACCATGTCAGAAATTGGATTGGTAAGGTCTCCATTGGGACACCAATCAGCAATCAGTAAGTCTACCAGAAGCAAAGATAACAGATTTGATAACTCAAGTAGAGGCCTTCTGTGTGAAGCAAGAGGTTTCTTGGCACAATTGGGAAAAGCTGTTAGTAGTTCCCTTAGGTATGTTAAGGAAAAAGCAACTAACTCATATGGTGTCGAAGTTGCTTCATAGGAACAGAAATATTGCTTCTTCTCTCCCAATTCAGATCAAGAATCATCTGTCATGGTAGACAAGGTTGGACAATCTAATCGGATCATCACCCTGGGTTCCCCCTCAAACAGACTTGGTCGTTTGTACAGATGCATCCGAAATAGGGTGAGGATACCATTCTTCAAAAGAAGAGTTCCATCAAGGGAAGTGGAGCAACTCCCCTTTGGACCAACACATAAACATCAAAGAATTAGCAATAGTCCTATTCTTTTTATTGGCAAACCCAAATTTTTAAAACATGACTATTCTGTTTGCCATGGACAACAGAGTGGCAGTGTTTTGTATCAATCATCAAGGCTCAACCAGATCTTGGACTCTTCTCACACTATCAGAAAAATTTGTCAAAGTTTTTGTAACAACTTTGTACTCACATATCGGGAGTACAAAACAATTGGGCAGATGCGTTGTGCCGTCTCAGGCCAGTGTCGACGGAAACAGAATGGTCCCTAAAGCCATCGAAGTTCAAGAGTAGCGAAGAGTTTGGGACTCCACAAATAGATCTCTTTGCCTCACAAAACAATCACGTACTACCAATTTATGCTTGTCTGGAATGATCGAATCTTCTAGGAAATACTCTACTCATAGATTGGAACCTTTGGAATTCAATCTATCAGTTCCCATCGGTGAAAATGTTGTCCAAAGTGGTTCACAAACTCAGATCCTTCCAAGGGAAGGTCCTCTTAATTGCACCATATTGGATCCTACAACTGTGGTGTCTGCATCTGTTGGACTGGTGCCCGCATCCACTACGATTGCAACAAGGATATCTAGACCAGGTGCTGCACCCTCAGTTCAAGACATCCTTGGCACTTCACGCTTGGATTTTCTCAAAAGCTGTTTAAATAGATTGTTGGGTAATTCCAATGTAGTTAACCAAGTGATAGCGGGTCATAGGCTCCAAACTTTTATTCAATATGAGAAAGCTTGGAGCCTTTTTCATCAATTTATTAAGTTAACTGCTCCATACACCTTGTTGGAGAACAGTGGTTTTAGAATACTCTGTATTTGTTTTTTCTATTCAGAGTTAAAGGCCTTCAATGTTCTACAATTGCATCTTATAGATCAGCATTGGTTGACCCTCTGGCATGGGGTTTTAATATTACTTTGAACCCCAGAATTATCAAATGCTCAGATCATCCTTTTTCATTCAGAGACCCCTTGGCCTAAGAGAATCCCACTTTGGTCTCCAGATAAAGTTACTAACTTTCGTATGGGGCCTAATTACAATATAAATCTGACCCGGAACAGATTGCTCCAGAAGGCAGCCTTCCTTCTAGCAGGAGCAACAGATGAGAACCAGTGAGCTGTTTTCAATTTCTCATCACAAGATGGTAAGAAATTGTCTCCTAGTCAAATGACAAAACATTTGTCTCAGTTGGTGTGTCAAGCAGACATATGAGCCTCAGTCAGATCAAAGAAGTGGGCTTTTGGAAATCTTCAAAAACTTTTCAAAACAGCTATCTTAAAGATGCTCCATATGTGATGGTACTGGGGTCCCCTCCCCCACCTGGTCCATCTCCACAACCAGGATCTTCCTCATCAGAAAAAAGTGAGAATCCTGACATTGGATATGTAGTTTAAAATTTTACCTTCCAGTAAATGTTTCCTCTTAAGGAAAATATTCCAAACAGGTTTATAATTATTATCTGGACCTAAGCTAACGGAGCCTTATATGCAATGTCACCTTCCTCTCCGCATCCTGCTTGGGTAATCAAAGCTAGACGTCTCATTCTGGAATAAACAAAAAACCTTTTTTTTTTCTCAATTCTAAAATGCAGTTTTTGTGATAAAAGCAAGAATGCAACATCGACATCCCACCCCTCGAGAGTTGACATTTGTTTACTGCTCGCTCTGGGGCAAGAGATGACAGCAGTAATGCGTGTGATGGAGGGTGCGGGAGGCGAGTTTTGAGAATTGCAATTAAATGCCAGGTAGCGACATGTCCTCCTAATATTACTACTTATTTTAGTAATTATTAGATGTTTTAATTGCCTGTATGTTGGCCTAGCAAGTTAATACATATGCAGGTACAAAGCTAGACGTCGCATTCTGGCCTTTATTACAAAAATTGCTTTTTAGATAAGAACAGCATTTTTCCACAGATGTTCTTGATTTGAATTATTTGTATTTTTTCAGTTTCTAGTTTTTATCATTGATCATAAATTACCTGTGGTTGGCAGTACATGAAGGATGAGGGATATTGGAGGTTAAAACACGGCAAAAAAATGATCATATGACACAAAAATTATGTCGTCTCTACATGCTTTGTACTCTTCGAAAAATATGCCAAGTCACAGCATGTCTGTTTGTTTATAACTGACCTGCTCAGTCCGAGCGTACTCTCACGTCCACTAAAAACGTAAAATTACATAATGACGCTTCAACAAAATTGCTTTCATTGACACCAGTTATCAAAATAAGTACAGTGGTCCCTCAATTAACGAACGGTCCAATTAACGAAATTTTGGATAATGAATTAGCTCCCATAAGAATTTTCAATTCCATTAATGAAAAAATCTTTGATTAACGAAAGCCTTATGAGAAACACGTTTTGTTGTGCGCATCAGCTGATCGGCTGGTTCGCCAATACAGTACAGTAATTGGTTCTATGTTTACATTCGTTTCCAGTGGAGTAAATGTCAAGAAAGTTGTGCTCTTGAATATTTTGCATTTTTTATATTAAAATTACTGGTCATTCTAATTTAGTTAACATACTGATAATATATACAGTGCAGGGAACAGTTTTTGTGTGCTAATCAGCTGATCGAATCACCCAACAACGCTTCTCAGTTTAACTTTGTTTACAGTGAAGTTAACATCCAATTTGTTGGTCTCTTGAATATCCTTGCATTTTTACATTAAAATTATTGGTCATTCTAAATTTTAGTTCATATATTGATAATATACAGTGCAGAAATTATTATGAAACATGAAGAAGGCATTAGAACCAATGCACTCTGTAAAGAATATGGCATGTCATCATCAACTGTCTGTACAATCATCTGTTTGATATGTAAGCAAAGCTGCCGGTAATACAACATACACACCTCAAAGTAAGTTAAAATACAGTATTTTATTTTTTTTTTATTTATTATTGCACAGTACTGTACAGTACAGTACTGTATTTAGTTTATATTTAATGTTTTGTTAATTATATTACCGGTATACAGTACTTTGTGTGTCATTTTTCTGTGAGTTAGAACCAATTACCCAATATCCCATTTAAATAATAGATTCAGTTAACAAAATTTTTGGGTAACGAACGACTCTGTGGAACCAATTGTGTTCGTTAACTGAGGGACCACAGTACAGGTGTTTAATATGGCGGGGGGGCTAGGAGGTTACAATAAGTACGGTTAGGTACAGGTACTCCCCGACTTACGACCTACGTGACTTACGTTCACCCGCACTTACGACCTGCCCCAGTCGTACCAAAATTTGGTCAAATTACGTATTTTCAAGTCCCAAAGTCACTACACAGACAAAATTTTCATCTGTAATTCACTTTAAAATGGCTGGCAAGCTTAAAAGTGAGTGTTTTGTGGTGCTGAGAAGAAAAAGAGACACCCATTTTCGATTTTCTATGTGTTATTTAAGCATTTCCGACATACGACCTGGATGTCGGTCCCTAACCCCGTCGTAAGTCGGGGAGTACCTGTATGTTTCTTTTAAGAAGGTTGGTTAGGTCAGGTTCCCTTAGGTTCTTTTAAAATACTTACCATAATGATAAGAACATCTGGAAAAAATTGACAAAATTGAACAAATCCTGTGTTAGTGATGTTCTCATACATTACAATTTCTTCATGTACAAATCATGTAGAGACATAATTTTAGTGTCATATGATCAGTTTTTCATCACATTTTCCCTCACCCTTCATGCCCTGCCCACTACAGGTGACTTACGATTGTAGGTAGAGAAAAGCTAAAAACAAAAAATACTTAAAATAACAATAGAAATTTGTCACTAATTTATAAATACTTAATATAATAATTAAAACATCTGTGGAAAAATGAACGAAATCAGACAACTCCTGGTGGTAGTGCTGTTCTAAGACATAACCGAATGAATTTTATTATTCCTATTATTATTATTATTATTTATTATTTTTTTTTTTTTTTAATAAATATACTGTTCTATGAATTAGTTGATGAGTGTTGCGAGCTGGAGTTGTAGAACCCCTTTAACTCTGGGTCCTTAATTCTTTTACTTTTCGTACTCCTTGTACAGTTCTTTCATCATTATGAGTGCCAAGAAAATGGAGTCACTTACACCCATGGAGGTTCACACCATCCTGCGGGCTTCGGACGCTGAAAGTGACGAGACTTTTGATCCAGATAACTTGGAGAGGACCGACGAGGATGACTCAAGTGATTGTAATAACGACTCAACCTGTCCTGAGTCATCCACCAGCAAACCAAGGATCCATGATCAGCACATAAAGTCAGAAGTCAAAGGTGCGCAAAACCAAGAAAACCTTAACAAGGTAAGGCACATTCTATCATATTGAAATGAACCTTTGACTGGTTATTGTTGGAAGATGGTATCACACCTTAACCAGCAACTTCAGGAAATTTTTCAATGAAAGATAAATGGGTACTTTTCCATTATACCCCAGAAGTGGCTGTATACAGGACCATCCTGCACCTAACTCAGAGGTAGTAAAATTGCCGTTTCACTACTGATTGGTTTTGTACTGGAAATCTAGGTTTTTCCCGTGGTATTTGGTGTGATTCATTTGAATTTGACTAATATTTCCATTGGAAATGGGTGATTTTTTCAGTTATCACCCCCCTCCCCCCCCATAGAACCTGACATAACCGACAAAAGAAGCCTACTTACCTTCCTCGCCATACACCTTGTCACATAACATTTCGAACAGTTCAACGGAATAAAGGACAGTTCACCTATGGCTTTGACGTTATATCTCATCCTTTGACATTCCCTCGTAATGAATTGGCGCTGTAACAAAATAGTTTAACAGAGGAGATACTCGCCAAATTATTGACAAAGCACTAAGGATATTGACTGAAAATAAAAGGTTGGATAGTTTTACACATATATTTGACAATTAACATAAGCTTTGGACGGCAGATACAGTAGTGCATGTATATAAACGATATATACAGAAACTCAACAATTAATTAATTCAGTAGACGGGTCATGAGCAATGATGATTTCAGTCCCAGATGTCTTCTCGTGCAATATACCTCAAGTATGTTTGGCAGTGCTGGTAGTTTGCTGAATAAAGGGTAGCATCAATACTGGGGACTGCTGTCTTCAGGACCTGTTGGAGAAGTCTCTCAATACATCCTTAAGGTGACCCCATGTCGACGTGCAGCATGTGCATCGCAACGATCAGCTATGTTGTTCAGTTGTCGTTTCACAGTGACTTTCAATACTGAGAAGCAATTCTTAATAGGATTTAGGAAAGATAAATGTGGAAGAAGCTTCTTGATGACACGATCCTCAAATTCCTGTTCAATTCCTGCATGACATGGTGCATTATCCATTAAAATTACAGCAGCCTCAGGACCTAGCACAGAATCCAGCGAGGCCATGAAGTTTTTTAATACTTACTTGGTCACAGAAGTTACATGAATTTCATAATAAAATAGGCCTGCCAGATTGGAGATAGCTGCTATCAATGTTACTTTACTGCCATGCTGTCCTACAACGATCCTGTTGACGCGTGGAGCCCGGCCGTAGGTCCTACACATATACAGGCTATAGCCGGTTTCATTACATACACATGATGTTGATGAATGCCATCCTCATACATGTACTGAGCAAACGCTACACGAGCGGCTTTCACGTCCTCTGAATTGCGGTTAGCCGGTACATTGTGTACCTGTTTCAGGGTTATAAGCTCGCCATCCAAAGCTCTAGAAACAGCCATGTTGCATACATATGGCTTGCCTGGAAATGTTTGCCGAAGTGTATGGTTAAGCTCTAATGGTGATCGTTGGTGTAGCCTCAACAAGCATCACCAAAAAGTCCTTCGCCTCGTCATCCAGCACAGGTGGTCTTTCCCCTCCATGTCGGCCCTGTCTTTCTCCTGTCTCCACAAACGCGAATTATTTCATAAGCTGTGGTTCTTGGAATTTGTAGCTCGGCAGCAGTGTCCATAAAATCCTCTCCAGCTTTATATCGAGTAATTATTCTATCACGATCTTCGTCTGACTCTGACACCCGGCGATATCGTCTGCGAAGCATAGCAGGGTGCTTCCGAAGTGTGCCAGACCTACTATGTATCTACTCCTCGAGTGGGTGTCTCAGGGCTGATACCGATCTACAGATAACACACCAAGTCACCTCATATTCATTGTTTCACTGAATCTCCGGTACATACCACTGTTTCGATTGATGTTTCATGGTTTTGGGTGGTCAACCCCTCTTGTGTAAAATGACCGTCCCCTGTGTAAAATGCACCAAGAAGTATGATAGTTGTTATGTTGTTTGTTAATTTATTATCTCTCTGTCAAATTCTTATGGTGGTATGTCATTCTCCAATTGTTGCATTCTCAAACTACAGTATATGCAGACTGTCGGTTTATTGTTCACGCTTGTCAATTTCATAACCTTTGTCAGTCATTTCTGTTAGCATGAACGAACAGTTATTTTTGAATGTCATTCGATATGCGTTCTGTTATTCGGTTATGAAATATGTCATATAAGGTAAAAACAATGTTTCAACATATATGTGAATAGGTGTACAGTATTAAACAGAAAGTACTTATTTTTATATATGATACCAATGAAAGGAACTTTGTTGAAGCAGCATTGTGTAATTTTACTTTTTTTGTGCTGTGAGAGTACAGTACTGTACGTTCAGACCAAGTTGGACAGTTGTAAACAAACAGATGACATGCGGTAACTGCAGATTTACATGAATTTACCATCTCGGTTATTATCCATTTCCAGTGCAAGTGGTATTAGAAAAGGTTGTTGCAATTGATGAGATACAATTTCTGGTGAACCCAAAATTGCTCTAACCCAATTTGGAGTGAAACTGCAATAATACCAAAGAAGTCTATGTTGTACAGGTACAGTAAGCCCTCACTTAATGACAGGGTTAAGTTCCTGAAAACGAGATGTTATGTGAAACCGCGTTAAGCTGATCAATTTTCCCCATAAGAAATAGATAAAATACGGGAGTTACGTTCCCCAGCCTCCCTTTGCCCCATAAAATACATTACATATACAGAAAAGCATTGTCATTTCTATCGAAAATAGTGCATACATATACAACTACGTACTCAGTTTATATTGGTACTCACTGATGGGCGGAGGTGGTAGAGCGTAGGAGGCGGATGGCAGGAGAGGAGGAATATGGTGGGCGTGGGGGAGGAGGGTGGGAGCAGAGGAGGGCGGAAGAGGACGGTGGTGAGGGAGCAGTGTGGGAAGGAGGGAGCAGTGAGGGAGGAAGGAAGCAGTGTGGGAGAGAGGAAGGAGTGTGGGTCAGAGGTAGGAGTATGGGAGAGAGGGTACTAGTGTTGAAGGGGGAAGGAGTGTGGGGTGGATGTAACTATGCAGTGGGACTAGGAGTGGTAGGGGTCGGTGAAGTGGAGGGAGTAAAGGACGTTCCTGGAGATGGGAAGGCCAGTAAACCTCTCTCCTCCACTTGCCACTCATCATAGTCATTACTTTCCTCTTGTTCAAATGAGTAATATGGGTCACTAATACATCAGGCATGGGGCAATTAACTAACTTGGCATGACTAGTTAACATTTGAAACAACAGTTTAACTTAACTTAATCGAAATTTTGGCAAATTAATTGATTAACTTCGATTGATTATCAATTAATTTGTAGATCATACAACTATTCCTAAATCGCCTATTGTTTACATGTTATGCCAATAGTATTTACTGAAGTGTTAAGGTAATGTGGTGGTATTTCCTAACATCATAACTGCACCTTGTAATTGTATTTATTTATTATATTTATTTTTTTTTTCCTTTAGGAACATTGGCCCACCCTGGCACAGGTCACTGACCAACATCGGGGCCTGAGGGGGGTATATATTAATAATTAAAATAATAATAATAATAATAATAATAATAATAATAATAATAATAATAATAATAATAATAACAACAACAACCACAACCAAAAATAAATAAACAAAATAAACAAATAAATAAATCAAGAGTGAGAAACAATATACAGTATGTGTGTTGTGTTGTCAGTAGTAAGAGAAACAATTGAGACCCTGCAATTATGTGTAAATGAGGCAGAAAGTCAGATCAGCAACCTGGGACTTGGTCACAATTTTCGTGATGCCATACTGCAGCAGGTTCTACCATTAGACAACACATTATGCTTCCAATATCTTCCCAGGCGGTAGTACCTCCCTGTTCGGTAGCTGCCTACTACCTATCACTACTATCTATCACTATTTGTTATCTTACTTCTGTAGGTCATGGTCAAGTGCCGTATCAGAGTGCACACAACATGGAGCAGTACACAGATGGTGAATATGCTGATATGCACCTTGTATTAGGGGCAGCAGGTAGAAATAGCTGCACAGGCTGTACGACTGTATGAAGAATGGTATCCAAACCTAAGGCTGCCAAACCCCCGAACATTCATCGCTGTTGATCATAGGCTGAGGGAAAGGGGATCCTTGCATCGATTTACAGCAGATATTGGAGGACATAACCGACACAGGGACGCCGCAGATGAGCAAATTCTGAAACTGGTAGAAGATGATCCATCTACTGGTAGAAGATGATCCATCTAAAAGTACACAAACAGTTGTTTGGAGGTGCCAACATACAAACCTCCTGTACTCATATCATCATCAGAAGGTCCATGGGCCGTTTCCTGACTACTATCCACGACGAATCAAATTCTGTCAGTGGTGTTCACGACACCATGCTGTTGATCCTCGGTTCACTAGTACAGTGGTCCCTCGGTTAACGAGCACAATTCGTTCCAGCAGGTTGCTCGTTAACCGAAAAACTCGTTAACCGAAATCATTGTTTCAATGGGTTTTTGGGTAATTGGTTCCAGCTCACCGAAAATTGCCTAAATTCAACAAAAAAGGTAGAAAAGTACACTTACTTTCAGGTGTGTATGTTGAAGGCTCCTGGATGATGATGATGGGAATTAGAATGGAGATGGAGGAGAAAGGAGAAGAGAAGTCACCCCATGGCACCATTTCACCCAAAAAATTTTAGTTCTCTTGGTGTAATTCAAGATTATTTTCTTTAAATCAACACTGCGCTGCATTATATATTGTCAATATGTAAAATAAATTTCAAAATGACCAATAATTTGTTTGGAAACACAGAAAAAAAAGCATTTAATTGAAGAGAGTCTCAAGCAAGATGTTACCGCCACTGAAAACAGAGAGAGACTAACGCCTGTCTGGTGTGTTAACAGGTTGGTTGGCATGCCAGAAACTAGTTTCTTTACCTTCAATTATGTTCAATAATTGTTAAAATGACTAAAAAAGTTAATATTAAACTTTTAAAATTATTGAATAGTATAAACTTCTTGATATTTACTAAAATAGTAAGGAATTTAAGCCTCAAAACCGATTACAGTATTGGTGGACTAATACTACAGCTGGTGGACCGCCAAATGCAAGCGAAAACATGTTGAAGTCGGCTCGTAAAAAACTCGTTAATCGAGGGATTGCTTGTTAACCGAAGTTAAGAATCTTATGGAAGGTAAATCGTTAACCGAAATCTCGTTAACCGAGGCGCTTGTTAACCGAGGGACCACTGTAATGTTTCATTCACAGATGAGGCAACATTCGCAAGAGATGGTACTTTCAACACTCACAACATGCATACATGGACGGAGGATAACCCTCACTCAACAGTACGTAGAGTACACCAGGTGAGGTTTTCAATAAGCGAATGGGCTAGCATTATTGGAGATAATATTATCGGCCCTTATCTGTTATCACAGCAGTTGATCGGAGACGTCTACAGGCATTTCCGCGGGGAGACACTGCCAGTACTAATTGAAGATGTGCCACTGCAAGTACTACGTCGCATGTGGTTCATGCATGATGGTGCAACTGCCTATTATTTTGCCCGAGCATCAAGAGAATATCTAGATACTGTTTGTCCCTTTGGATTTTTACCTGTGGGGTCATTTAAAGATGTTGGTGTAAGATACAGAGGTTCAAACAAGAGAGGTATTATGCCCACTTGTTCGTGACAGGTGAGAGCAAATTAAACATAGTCCAGGCATTCTGGAACGCCTCAGACAATCAATGGCACGACGAGTACAGACCTGTATTGAGGCAGAAGTGGGCAACTTTGGACATTTCCTTTAGGTTGTAACAAAGAGGGGTCACACTGTAGAGATCTGTGAATAAATAATTACAAAAACCTATGGGGGTTTCACTTTTAATTCACTCTCATTAATACAACATCTTAAATGTATTGTAACATGGAATCTATGCAGAATCTGACATTTTACCTTAGAGACATTGTGGTTTAGAATTATCCAAGGATTTTATCCTCCAATTTAATACATATACTCTTTGCAGAATCACCCTGTGTAAACCCTTGCGCTCATTGAATATCCACACTGTTGACTTTCCTGTACAATACACGAAACATTCGTAGCCAGACTGGAGATGATGAGGCCCTCCTGCCTGTGCTTCTCAGTTACTCAGTTGTCGTTGCAGTGTCCATGTGATAAAAATCCTCAAAGGGCGAGGTGTATATTATAAATACTTTTTGCAAGCTGAAAAGGCTTGAAAGTTGAAACATGAGACAAACACTTTCATATACACATTATGGAAATGAACATAATGAGGTTATCAAGGTGTTATTGTTATGAATGATGTGATAATTTGGTAAACCATAATTTGAGTATCTGACTTGAACTTGGCAGTTATCAATTATTTGAGTGGTAAAAGGGTGCACTTTGTGACCTAACTACTTATTACGGTGTCTAATACCTTCTAGCACTTGAAACAGGAAAGCCTTGGTTTTAATCGTAATGCAACGAATGAGCGCAACAGGATTCTCATTTATTATGAGATCAGTACAAATTAACTGAACATAGTGTAGAAGTCGGGTCATGAACGTGAACAAAATAAAGAAATAAAGAAAAGGATGTATTGATACATATTTCCTCTTACTTAAAAGCAATAATAACAAAACTACATGTTGTTACAGCCAAAAATAAGACAATGGAGTCAGTTGTACATCTTCATAAATTCGTAATCAAACTTTTTCAGAATTTTTGCAGACATATCTAAATTTTCAGTGCAAAAAGAGTTTGACTTGCCACCAGATGCTGACTGTATTAAAGGAAAGTATACAGCAAAATGCAAACACTGTAAACGGGATATAGGTGTTGTTGCTGGTTCGACTTCTAATTTCTGGGGACATCTGAAGGTAGGCCATGTTTTAAAACAATGTGAGACGAACATGATTATATCTATTTATCCTACAGGAAATTCAGTAAATATCCGTGTGCAATGGTGGGGTGGGGTGGTGAGGTATTAGGTGTGGGACTGTGGGTTGGTATGTGAGGTGTGTGGTGTTGGCTAGTGAGTTGAGTGGGGTGGGTGGTGTGGTGTGTGGGACTGTGGGTAACTATTTTCCAGGGATTAGACCACCCAGGCACAGGTCACTGACCCACATCTGAGCCTGGGGGGCAAAAATGTAATAATGATAATTAAAAAATAATAAATTTTATAAATAAATACAAAATAAAAATAAAATAATAATAATAATAGTAGCAAAGAACCATGAAGAAATACAAAAATTAAAAAAATAAAGATCAATTGTGAGAAACAATACTGTTGTGTTGTCAAAGTAAGAGAAACAATTGAGACCCTGCAATTGTGTGTAAACGAGGCAGAAAGTCAGATTAGCAACCTGGGACGTGGTCACAATTTTTGTGATGCCATATGGCAGCAGGGTCTACCATTAGACAACACATTATGCTTCCAATATCTTCCCAGGCGGTAGTACCTCCCTGTTTGATAGCTGCCTACGACCTACTGCTGTGATTTGTGACATGGGGTAAGTGGGTGTGGGTTGGTACATGAAGTCACTGAGGAATGTACAGTCAGCCAAAGATGCACTGACCCCACCCTGACAGTACTTGGTAAAGGAAGTCTGTATGTAAAGGTCATTGTGATTGGTGGATCTGTTTTTGGCTGTATCACTGTCAGGATAATTATTAAGCATAATTATTAAGCAATCCAAAGGTAGAATTTTTATGATAATAAACTACAGTATTCATCGTTATTTAAGATAATGAGAAATTTGCAAATGTTCTTATATTTGTTTAAACAATGAAGAAAATTAAATGTGAGAATCTTAAGGCAGCTGTGGTGGCAGTTGAGTTGCCTGGGGGCAAAAATGTAATAATAATAATAATGCAATGGTCTGTTTCTCACTTTTGATATGTTTTTATTTTTGTATTTCTTTATTATTATTATTATTATTAATATATTATTGTTATTACTGCATTTTAATATTTTATTTTTGTGTATTTTTTATTAAAATTTTTATTTACTATGAATTATTATTATTATTATTACAGTGGTCCCTCGGTTAACGAGCACAATTCGTTCTAAAAGGTTGTTCGTTAACCGAAAAATTCGTTAACCGAAACCATTGTTTCAATGGGTTTTTGGGTAATTGGTTCCAGCTCACCGAAAATTGCCTAAAGTCAACAAAAAAGGTAGTAAAGTGCACTTACTTTGAGGTGTGTGTGTAGAAGGCTCCTGGATGAGGATGATGGGAATTAGGATGGGGGTGGAGGAGAAGGGAGAAGAGAAGGCATTGGGGTGGAAGAGAAGTCACCCCATGGTGCCATTTCACCCATAAAATTTTAGTTCACTTGGTGTAATTAGAGATTATTTTCTTTAAATCCACACTGCACTGCATTATATATTGTCAATACAGTGATCCCTCGGTTAATGAGAGCCTCGGTTAACTAGTTACCTTCCATAAGATTCTTAACTTCGGTTAACGAGTTTCTTACGAATGCCCCCTCAACATGTTTTCGCTTGTGTTTGGCTGTCCACCAGCTGTAGTATTAGTCCACCAATACAGTAATCGGTTCTAGGGCTTAAATTCCTTATTCTTTTAGTAAATATCAAGAAGTTTATACTATTCAATAATTTTAAAAGTTTAATATTAAATTTTTTTGTCATTTTAACAATTATTGAACATAATTGAAGTACAGGAAACTAGTTTTATGCGTGCCAAACAGCCTCTCAACACACCAAACAGGCATTAGTGTCTCTGTCTTTTCAGTGGAGGTAACATCTTGCTTGAGATTCTCTTCAACTAAATGCTTTTTTTCTGTGTTTCCAACCAAATTCTTGGTCATTTTGAAATTTTTTTACATATTGACAATATATAGTGCAGTGCAGTGTTATTTAAAAAAAAAATTTCTTTATTTACAGCAAGTTTAAACTTAAAATATCTCATGGTGAGATTGTTTGAATCCAGCATGGGGCCTAAGAGATCAAGAAAAGCAATTTCAATCCAAACCAAGCAGGAAATTATAAAAAAAAAACATGAAGAAGGCATTAGAACAAATGCGCTATGCAAAGAATATGGCATGTCGACATCAACTGTGTCAACAATTTTTCCACAGAAAGAAAAATTTAAAGAAGTGAAAGTGAGAGACAAATCTTCCAGAGTGTTTAAAAGTAGATCCCTAATTGCAGAAACAAGAGAGATTACTTCTCATCTGGAATAGGGTAAAACAGATGAAAGGTGATTCAGTTTCTACTGAATTTATTTGTGAAAGGGCCAGGGAGATTTACGAACATTTAAAGACAGATCAACCTGGTTCTTCAGGCACAGAATTTGAAGATTTTAGGACCAGCAAAGGCTGGTTCGAAAAATTTAAGAAAAGAAGTGACATATTTAGTGTAGTTAGGCATGGTGAGGCTGCTAGTGCTGATAAGGAGGGGGCACCAAAGTGTTTAGTGGAGTTTAAAGAACTGATGGAAGAAGAAAATTATCTTCCACAGCAAGTGTTCAATGTGGACGAAACTGGGCTGTTTTGGAAAAAGATGCCCAAAAGAACATTCATCACCAGAGATGAAGCCTCTTTACCTGGGCATAAACCCATGAAAGACCGTCTCACTCTATTGCTTGGTGCCAATGTTTCAGGGGATTTCAGACTGAAGCCTATGCTTGTCTACCACTTTGAGAACCCCAGGGTGTTCAAACAAAAAAGTGGTAAGGGGAAAGCTTGGAGTTTATTGGAAGTTCAACCATAAGGCATGGGTGACAAGACAGCTCCTTAATGAATGGGCTGTTGATGTGTTTTGCCCGTCTGTGAAGAGCTACCTAACCACCTATAAACTCCCTTTAAAGGCTCTTCTCCTCATGGATAATGACCCTGAACTTGCCAGAACTTTAGAGTATCAATTTGACTTTGTGAAAGTGTTGTTTTTGCCTCCCAACACTACATCAATCATACAGCCAATGGACCAGAATGTGGTCAGCAACTTCAAGAAGTTGTACATGAAGAAAATGTTTACGAGGTGTCATTAGGCAACTTCCACTTATCCTGAACTAACACTGAAACAGTTCTGGAAGACACAATTCAACATCCTGGAGGCTGTAAAATTGATTGTGTCATCATGGCAAGAAGTCTCCACTAGATCACTCAATTCTTCATGGAAAGCACTCTGGCCATCAGTAGTCCATGATTTTGAGGGATTTCAGGATGACACAGAGTTGGACCAGGAGATGTGTCCATTGGTCAGTCATTGGGCCTTGAAGTGGAGGAGGATGATGTCGAAGAGCTTGTGATGTCTCATGAGGAGGAACTTTCTCCTGAAGACTTGCAGCAACTGGATGAGATGTTAGAGGCTGACAATGGTGAGGAGGAAAAGGAAAGTGATGACCATATGTCAACTTCAGAGTTGAAAGATGTTATTTACTACAGGTTGTACTTCTGTGGTCCGGAACGATTTTAGTTTGTCCAATAGGTAGATAAGCAGCTTTTATTTATTTTTCATTTTCTTATTTATTCATTTATTTTTTTTTTTTTTTTACTTATCTGAATTATTATTGTTATTATTACAGGAGTATTACATTTTCGCCCCTCAGGCCCCAATGTGGGTCAGTGACCTGTGTCCAGGTGGGCTATTCCCCGTAAAAAACAACAACAGCAAAGCCGCGGGAAATTAAGGTTTGCTTACATCCGGCAGTTCGGCTCTCTCTCTCTGTTTGTCTATATAGAGTACAACATTTAACCCTTTAATATATATATATGAGCAGTAAATAAGTGTTGCTTTCATATTCTTATGTAGAGTAATGACGATATGTTTTCACATGTGCTCACTTACATATGCGCAGTCTCACTTTTTTCCTTTACCATTAATGGTTAGCTACTTATATTGTTCCATTTATTAACATTAAATAACATTACTTCAAACAACCATATTAATTTTTACATTAATTTTACTACAGCTACAACAAGGGTCTTATTTTCTTGTTTTATATGTAGAACCAATCAGTCACTGGTTTTGTAAACATTAACAAAAACAATGCCTGCAGCCGTCTCGTCTCCTCATGTGTTTTAATATTCCACGAATTATTAATGAATTGTATTGTTCATTTTGCACACACAAACATTAATTCAATAAAAAAAATCAGAAACATTAATTAAAACATATATGAACAGTAAATAAGTGTTGCTTTCATTTTCTTCTGTAGAGTGATGACGATATGTTTTTCATATGTGCGCACTTTCACATGCGCAGTCTCACTTTTTTACTTTAACGTTAATGATTTGCTACTTTTATTGTTCTATTTATTAACATTAAATAACATTACTTAAAACAGCCATATTAATTTTTTACATTAATTTTACTACAGCTACAACCAGGGTCTTATTTTCTTGTTTTATATGTAGAACCACTCGGTCACTGGTTTTGTAATCAACGAAAACAATGCGGTCTCATTTCCTCGTGTGTTTTAATATTCTACGCATTATTAATGAATTGTAGTGCTCATTTTGCACACATAAACATTAATTCAATAAAAACGACATTTCAGTAATAAACAATAATTATAATGAATCTTTTGTACATAAAAGAAATGACGCTGTTTACACGATTGTGCACGTCTGAACGTTGGCGGGCCGCTCAAACCCGTCGAAATTCGAGTTTCTGCCGTCAAAATTTCAAATTATGTAGTGTTTTTTTTGTGTGTCCAAATAAAAAATGTTGAATTAAAAACTCGCAAAATTTGAGAAGCTACTGTACGACATTTAACCCTTCAATATTTCTTCAAAGAGACCATGAAGCAGTGAAAGTGGTGCTAACGTAAGCGCAAGTCACTATCTGTCCAGGAAAAGGGTGAATTTCCATGATCCGGCACGGGTCAGGTCCCGAGGTTGCCGGACTAAAGAGGTACAACTTGTTCTGGGAGAAGTTCAGGAAACTGGCTTCAAGGCACCCTGATGTGGAAAAATCTGAACTAACTTTGTGTCATGTTGAGGACACAATGGTCTCCTTCTTTAAACATAATTTAATGATTAGGAGGAGAGATGCCCCACAGACCACAATTGACACTTTCTTCAGTAAAAGGCAGAGGGAACAAGATGCTAGCCCTCAGCCTTCCTCTTCAAGAAGGAGATGGAATGTTCCTGATGGAGAATCTGTCAGTCCAGAGGTGCCTGACATTTTCATGGAAGGTGACTCACCTTCCAAAAAGCAGTAAAATGCTTACCTCCACTTCCTTCTCTTCTCCCTTCTCCTCCTGCACCTCCCACATCAAATTCACATCAGCATCATCATTGAGGAGCCTTCTACATACACACCTCAAAGTAAGTATACTTTTCTACCCTTTTTGTGGAATTTAGGCAGTTTTCGGTGAGCTGGAACCAATTTCCCAAAAACCCATTGAAACAATGGTTTCGGTTAACGAGTTTTTCGGTAAACAAGCAACCTCCTGGAACGGATTGTGCTCGTTAACCGAGGGACCACTCTGTGTGTGTGTATATATATATATATATATATATATATATATATATATATATATATATATATATATATATATATATATATATATATAATAAAGTATACATGGTACCTCGTGTTTCATACCAGCTGGATATGGTAAAATGCTACTGACATCCACATAAATGGCACGGACAGTTCCCAATGGGAGGTTCACGGCGCCATCAGCTCGATGAACAGGCTTTGTGTGAAATATAACATAGTCTAGAACTGCTTTTAGTGTCTTTGTGGCATGGTCGGTAGTGTTCCCTGGTCCCACACAGTGGATCGAGGGTTCGAGTCCTGGTTGGTGAGGTCGTTGATTATATGTCCAAAGTCTGCGTGTTATATGGATATATATATATATATATATATATATATATATATATATATATATACATATACACATACATATATATATATATATATATATATATATATATATATATATATATATACATACATATATATATATATATATATATACATACATATATATATATATATATATATATATATATACATATATATATATATATATATATATATACATATATATATATATATATATATATACATTGATTTACTTGCATATATACATATATATACATATACATATATATATATATATATACATATATATATATATATATATATATATATATATATATATATATATATATATATATATATATACATATATATATATATATATATATACACACATACACACAGTAGTACCCCGATTTACGCGGTGAATTGAACCCACAGGGTACCGCGTTAAGTGAAATCCGTGTAAATGGAACAACAGAACATATGGGATTAATTCCAATAGAGACAGTTCCGATCCCCAAACTCTACTTTTTCCGACACAATACCTATGTTCTAGTAAAAATAACATCTTAATTTTATGATGGTACATGCACACAATTAATACTTAAGAGAAATAGAGAAATACAGTCGCCAAGTTAATGTCCATTCAAATAATGGGAAAAAGTGGAGTTTGGGGGTCGGCCCGGTCGCTGTTTCAATTAATCCCATATGTTATGTTGTTCACTTTACGCGTTTCTCGCTTTACGCGGGCCGCTGTGGGTTCAATTGACCACGTAAAGTGAGGGTTCACTGTATATATATATATCCACTATTTCATTTCAAAATTTATTGTGACCAGGTTAAAGGTTAGGTGCAGCTTCCAAAATGTTCTGCGTATCACGCTACTGGCGTTATTGTTGTCAATTAATTGTTTACTTGATTTCTGCAGATCAATCGATTACCCTGTGAGAATAATATTTGATTAGCTTAGAATTTTCCATTTAACTTGAGTTTGACAATATAATTGTAAATTTAACCTTTCACTTGAGTGTGACTTGTATGAATAGTCGATATTCACATCACTTTTATCAAAAGTTTTAATGGTATATTCAAGGGATTTATTTTGTTTCAGTATGAACCACCGATGACTCGGCGAGCGTCAGGAACGCTGGCTACTCCATCTGTGCCAGCCCAGAGCCCCGCCGAACGATTGAGAGAAAAGCGAGAGCTGGAATCTCGGTACGAGCGACGCAAGCGCCAGTTGGCCGACTCCCAGTCTAAGGCACTCGCCCGCCAGCAGGAGACCGAGGAGGAGGCGATGGACCGTCGACGGAAGAATGCGGCGTCAGCAGCGCGTGCCCGTGAGCATGAGACCAAGGAGGAGGCGGTGGAACGTAGACGGAAGAATGCGGTGTCGAAAGCGCGTGCCCGCGAGCAGGAGTCGGAGGATGACCGGGCCGTACGACTGGCTGCTAGAGCTCAGCGCAAGGCCGAGCGCCGCGCTCGACTCCGGTGGGCGCTGCTGCAGCACCTAGAATCGCCTAATTCGTCATCGGTTATTTCGACAGTTCACCTGTAGCCTATTTCCATTTCAAACAGTAGCCTGTATGCACAATTTGTCACCTCGCCTAATTAGTCACTTTTTATTTTCACCTTGATGCAACGAATCAGGCAAATTCTACTGTATTCCATCATCTCAGTGGATTCAACAGTATACGTACCTAATGATCTGATCTTTGGCGATATTTTTCTTTCCGAAGTATTTTGCTGAATAACGCTCAAGTGTGGAAAAAAGTGCAGTGTTTGAACATCGTACTAATAATTTCGTTTGTATTTGTTATGTTTCAAAACTTGCTGCGATCTTCTGCATGTTTTCAGTGTGTATTGTGCTGACATGTTTCGTGTACCAATGTGTTATTACTGTCTTGCCTGTATCGAATTTAAAATCATGAACTGCGTTGATGCTGACACTGCAGTGCGAACATCAATACAGTTTCCGTTATATCAATGCATTGTTACATCTGTAATGGTTGTCCAATGTTTTGGCTCCGAATTGTTGAACTTTTCTTCTTCATACCATTGGCAGAAATTATTTGTATAAGACCGATATAGCTACAGAAAAAATTAAATATTTACATGTCGTGTGTTCTTATTACTGTTTGACTGCGGTTCACAGTAAACCGATTTATTAACAAGTGTTCATTGCAAGTGCCCCAACGTTATATCCCGGCTCGAGTGCACTTCTCCAAATATTCCCACCATTACTGTTTTGTCAAACTATATAGCGAACCAGGCACTTTTACACGAACCTCCACGGGTTCAATTGACTGCATAAATGAAGACTATACTGTATATATATATATATATATATATATATATATATATATATATATATATATATATATATATATATATATATATTATATACACATTGTACACACTTAGCCATGCGCCGGTTAACGTCCTAGATACGTTCTTGGAAACGTGACGTTAACCGAAATGGACGTTGTCCGATCATCACATAAACTTTGTCTTTGTACTTGCGTGTATGTGGAATACGATATACGGACATGTACACTCTTACTCTTACATCACTACTGAAATGTGATACAGGTGATTAATTTTTATCTCTTGTGCAAATTACATGACATTTATATTAAAATTATTCACGGTCTTACAAGGATTCCAGCAATGCTGGGCAGATGGGGGAGAGAGAGGGAGGGGAGGTGAGGTAGTACATTTGACAGTTGGCGCCCTTGGTCTAACGCGTGTTTATGTATCGGTTCTCTCTTATAAAAAGCCAGTGAAATGACCTGGGTGAATATATTTTACATTGCTGGGTTTCTTGTAAGGTGGTGATTAATTTAAATATAAACATGCTATAATTTGCACTAGACAACAATTTTAGTACAGTAATCTAATTTGTACATGTGCACTCCAGCTTTGCACTGTCATTTATGTCTTTTACGTTTCTTTTAGTATGGTGTGTGCATGTAAATCGATGAAAATAAATGAAGAAATTTATGTAAATCTACCCAAAAATACAGTTGAAAAACTTTATATTATAAAATGTACTACAGTACTATACACTAATGTACTACAATTTTTATCTCGAGCAAAATATATGAAGTTTATATTCAAATTAATCTCTGTCGTGCAAGGATTTCAGCAATGCAAATTATATTCTGACCGGGTAATTTGTATGAATTTTATGAGCTAAAACAAATATCTTCAGTTAATAAAAAAAATATATATTCTTCACACTGTAACAGATGGTCGGTCGGTCCCTCCCTCCCTCCCCCCCCCCCCAACCGTCCCTACCAGATGTGTGGGAAAACCAGAATATTTACCTTTTTAGTAATAAATAATACCTCAAACTAAAGTTAGGATAATATAATTGACATTGCTGGATTCCTTGTAAGCCCAGGAATATTTTGAATACAAATGTCATATATTTTGCACAAAAAATTACATATTTACTCAGAGTAAACACTATATCTAAAATTTGTATGTCTAAAGCAAAATCTATGATGTTTATATTCAAAATGATCATCATATTGTAAGAATTCCAGCAATGTAAATTATATTCTGGCCGGGTAATTTGTATGAATTTTATGAGCTAAAACAGGCAGTCAGGCAGGGTGGGGGGTGGGGCGAATCTAAAAATAGCTCTCGAGCCGGACACTCACCGCGCATACGTGGAAAAAACCCGCGTTAAGTGAAAGTTCGGCTCTGGCGAGGCACCGCGTATACGATAAAACGCGCTAAGCGAAACCGCGTTAAGCGGGGTAATACTGTAATTCAATTGATAGTAGGAACATCATAGAATCTAGTCTTATTAAACATACCGAAGCATTCAACATGAATTTGAGTAACGGCATGTACAAGCTGGACAATTTTGTAATTAAGAAGATCTGTAACCAGGTGAGAAGGCTGGGTCACCTGACCATCTGACTTGACCACCAACCGTTGTGTGCTATATAAAGATTAGTAAGGTCATTACCTAATACCTGACCATTGTGGACCTGGTCTCACCCTCCTCTGTATATATACACCTTGGTTTGTATTTCTCTCTCTAGTCTGTACTCACCCCTGAAGATGTGAATTACACGAAAGCGCTTGGGAACTTCGTGTTTTCTTCTTTCCTTGTGGTTATTAGCATATACCTAGATCACGCGCACCTACAGTATATATATATATATATATATATACAGTTGTACCCCACTTAACGCGGTCAATAACACCCAGAGGGTACAGTGTTAAGTGAACCGCGCTAAGTGAACAACAGAACACATGGGATTAATTCCAATAGAAACTGGCCCATCCCCAAACTCCACTTTTTCCGACACAATACCTATGTTCTAGAAAAAATAACATCATAATTTTATGATGGTACATGCACACAATTAATACTTAAGAGAAATAGAGAAATACAGTTGCCAAGTTAATGTCCATTCAAATATTGGACTCAACTCCCTCCCCCTCTTCTCACACAACACTGCTGGCTCTTCCCTCTCTGAGAAATTTTTGGGGGAAAACCACTAAATTTTAATAAATAATACCTCAAACTTAAGTTAGGATAATACAATTGACATTGCTGGATTCCTTGTAAGACCAGGAATATTTTGAATACAAATGTCATATATTTTGCACAAAAAATAACATATTTACTCAGAGTAAACTTTATATCTAAAATTTGTATGTCTAATGCAAAATCTATACTGTTTATATTCAAAATGATCACCAAATTGTAAGAATTCCAGCAATGTAAATTATATTCTGGCCGGGTAATTTGTATGAATTTTATGAGCTAAAACAAATATCTTCAGTTCATAAAAAAAAAAATTTATATTCTTCACAACACTATCTGTCAATCAAAGTACCCCAACTTGCCAACCACGCGGTCAGTCCCAACCCTCCCCCCCCACCCCCCACCAATCCTCCCTTCAAGAGATGTTGGGTGAAAAACTAAATATTAACATTTAGTATTAAATAATACCTCAGATTAAAGTTAGGATAATATTATTGACATTGCTGGATTCCTTGTAAGACCAGGAATATTTTGAATATAAATGTCATATATTTTGCACAAAAGATAACATATTTACTCAAGAGTAAACATTACATCTAAAATTTGTATGTCTAATGCAAAATCCATGATGTTTATATTCAAAATGATCATCAAATTATAAGAATAACAGCAATGTAAATTATATTCTTACTGGGTAATTTGTATGAATTTTATGAGCTAAAACAAATATCTTCAGTTAATAAAAAAAAAAAAATATTCTTCACACTGTAACAGATGGTCAGTCGGTCCCTCCCTCCCCCCGACCCCCCACCAACCGTCCCACCAGATGTGTGGGAAAACCAGAATATTTACCTTTTTAGTAATAAATAATACCTCAAACTAAAGTTAGGATAATATAATTGACATTGCTGGATTCCTTGTAAGCCCAGGAATATTTGGAATACAAATGTCATATATTTTGCACAAAAAATGACATATTTACTCAGAATATACTTTATATCTAAAATTTGTATGTCTAATGCAAAATCTATGATGTTTATATTCAAAATGATCATCATATTGTAAGAATTCCAGCAATGTAAATTATATTCTGGCTGGGTAATTTGTATGAATTTTATGAGCTAAAACAGGCAGGGTGGGGGGGGGTGGGGCGAATCTAAAAATAGCTCTCGAGCCGGACACTCACCGCGTATACGTGGAAAAAACCCGCGTTAAGTGAAAGTTCAGCTCTGGCGAGGCACCGCGTATACGGTAAAACGTGCTAAGTGAAACCGCGTTAGGCGTGGTAATATTGTGTGTATATATATATATATATATATATATATATATATATATATATATATATATATATATATATATATATATATATATATATATATATATAGATGTGCTGATAACCACCAGGAAAGATCACGCGCACCTACAGTGATTTACTTGCATATATATATATATATATATATATATATATATATATATATATATATATATATATATATATATATATATATATATATATATTTCAAGTAAATGGAAAAATTTTACTCGACACAGACATTAGTTCCAGTTACCGGTAAATAGCAGACGCTTCAGTGACGTCACTAGTGTTTACACTACACCAGCGGGTAACATTTGATGACATTGCTTGAAGTGAATTGGCCTTATTTTAAAAAACCAAGGATGGTTGGTAAAGGACTACTGAGACAGTGGTTAAGTGTCACATTTGGGGTACTGGTCTTATACAGCAAATAGAGCTCAAAAGCTACTTTTTAAATGGAAATTTGGGGGTGCTGTCCTATGCACCCCGACGCCTTATAGGCCGAGATATACGGTAGGGACGTAAATTGAATTGGGTCCTAAATTAACTAGGGTCTTAAATATTAAAAGTTGATGGTTGAACCGTTGTTTATTGGAGGCTTTACTGTATAATAACATTATACTAACCCAACTCTACCTCTGATCAGAGCAGCTGTGTGGCTTGTTTATATTTTGGTCAAGAGAATTACCGACAGGATGTGAAACTCGTACTTTTGGCTGTGATGTTTTGTGTTGCCGCGATCGGCCACCAGGGTGTAGCACCATCGCTATTGTTTTGGCGTCATCGACTCATTGCAAATGGCTGACTGGCAGCTGAAATTTCTGTTAACATTAATTTAATCTTTCTTGGGGCATTTTTCGTTTAGATAATAAACAAATGTTTCTTAAAGGTAATACAGTCATTAAATAATGTAAGACATGTATGTGGTGAGGGTTACGTATGCTGGGGAAGGAGGTACAGTGAGATGTTGTGAGCTTCCCTCTGCCGTTAAACCATTATTTACGTCTTCTGCAAATTTGCCGCAAGATTGTGATAATTTGGCTTGTTTTCATTATTTTATTATGAGTAATATTATTAGTAAAAATTTTTGTGCTTAGTGGACTACTGCTCGTCCCCGACTACCTAGCTAGGCACCTCCGCCTACGGCACTTGGCCTATCATCTGTAATACAGGCGCATTAGACCCAGGGTAATTTGGGATACATTTTTAAAAAAAATGCGTCTCGTATGCCGGCTTCGATTAAGTTATTTTAACAGTCGTAAAAGAACATCAAGAGAAACATAATCATCCGAAAACAATGACAGCCTCAGATAGAGCAATCTTCAAAAATAATTTTTAGGCCCACTGGCAAAAGCACACACAATGGGAAAGAGGTTTCTTCAAGAAAATAGTACAGTACATGGATAGATAGGGACATAAGATTACAGCCTGACAACAACATAGTGAACACAGATAGCAGTGATACAAACACATCAAAATGGGAGAGGAGACAATATGACTTCAAAATTGCTAGTGACAGATCTAAAAAGAAAAAGCACAGCATATAAGGAAGGAAACTTCAACTGACGAACTTGTATATGCAGCACAAATGAAACCTAAGGAGTCCGGAATAACTAATGCTGCCAAGATTGGTATAGAGCAGCGGTTCCCAACCTCAGGTCGTGACCCAAATCAGGGTCACGTGGTGTCCTCAGTAGGGTTGCGAGGGGCCCTCAGACAATTTTATAAATATAGTACCTATCATAAAGTCATAAAAAAATTTTTTGCTTATCATTCAAGCTATATAATATTGTTCTACAAGTAAATATCGAAAGAAAACTGTATGCCACATTGAGACAACATTTAAAAATGCGTATTTTTCAGTGGTGTGCACAGAAGGAGAGGGTGGAAGCACAATGGTGGCATCTGGCAACTCGACAGCGGCAGCGACGCGGTAGTTGCGGCAGCGCTGCCATCTTGAGGAATATCGTCTGTTAACAAGGAAAATATATGACAGTTGGTAACGTCATGAGGAGAGCTCATCCACATTCTAAGTCACCGAGACGCTATGAGGAATGTATTCTTCATTGTTCTAGAAATCCATATAAAATGTAAAGGATTAAATATTTTTTTCTTCAGTAATAGACAGGTGCTACCCGACTTACGATGGGGTTAGGGACCCAAATCCAGGTCGTAAGTCCGACATAGATAAAAAAAAAAAAATTCAATTTTTTTTTTAAATAAAAAATCTACAATGAAATACAGTACAGTAAAAGTAAAAAATAATGAGGAATTTATACAGTACAGTGGTCCCTCGGTTAACGAGTTGCCTTCCATAAGATTCTTAATTTCGGTTAACGAGCAATCCCCCGATTAACGAGTATCTTACGAGCTGATCTGAACATGTTTCCACCAGCTGTAGTATTAGTCCGCCAATACAGTAATCGGTTCTAGGGCTTAAATTCCTTACCATTTTAGCAAATATCAAGAAGTTTATACTATGCAATAATTTTAAAAGTTTAATATTCAATTTTTTAGTCATTTTAACAAATATTGAACATAATTGAAGGTAATGAAACTAGTCTTATGCACACATCCAGCCTCTCAACACACCATACAGGCGTCAATCTTTGTGTCTTTTCAGTGGAGGTAACATCTTGCTTGAGACTCTCTTCAACTAAACGCTTTTTTTTCTATGTTTGCAAGCAAATTATTGGTCATTTTGAAATTTATTTTACATATTGACAATATATAATGCTGTGCAGTGTTGATTAAAGGAAAATAATCCTGAATTACACCAAGAGAACTAAAATTTTACTGGTGAAATGGCACCATGGGGTGACTTCTCTGCCACCCCAATGCCTTCTCTTCTCCCTTCTCCTCCACCCCCATTCTAATTCCCATCATCATCATCCAGGAGCCTTCTACATACACACCTCAAAGTAAGTGTACTTTTCTACCTTTTTTGTTAAATTTAGGCAATTTTTGGTGAGCTGGAACCGATTACCCAAAACCCATTGAAACAATGGTTTCGGTTAACGAGCAACCTTCTAGAACGGATTGCGCTCGTTAACTGAGGGACCACTGTACAGTAAAAGTAATAAATAATGAGGAATGGATACAGTGTGACTGAGCACTTACCTTTAATGTAGTTAGCTGAATGAACACGGGGCCCCCATAATTTTCTAATTATGCATGGAGACTACATTAACTGGAAACGTTTTGGTATAGAAAATTTGAAAAAAATAATAAATAAAATTGGGGTCACGACTGCGGCGGTCGTATGTCCCGACGGTCATAAGGTCAGAGCAGGTCGTAAGTACCGATGGACGTAAGTTGAGGCAGTCGTAAGTCGGGGACTACCTGTATATGACTCTTTTTATCAACTCCTTTAGTATATATCAGCAGATAATGTATAGTACAGGCATCCCCCGCGTTACGGAAGGGTTCCGTTCCCGCAAAATTGACCGTATCGCGAAACCTATTTTCCCATTGACTTCCATTATAAAACTGGAGATGCGTTCCTACGGAATTTTTTTAGGCCCCAAAAACGTAATGCAAGCACTTTTATGAATGAAAATAAACATTTATAAACACATACAATACAGTACATTAAATAATTCATGATATACATGTAATATGAAGAGAAATACAGTTGGAATGAATAAAAATATTGTACTGTACTTACCACAAAAGATGTTGACTGCTGCGTGAGGATTGGTGGTGCGAAGTAAGTTATTGGGAGGGAGAGGGAGGGGCACTGCTCTCTTCTGCCCTGCCCTGTAAATCATTATCTGCTTCTTCATCTGCTTTCACCTTTTTTCTGAATAACTCATCCAAAGTTGTTTGAAGTTTACGGCGCACCTTCTCCTTGTACAGCTCAGTGTAGGAACTGAGAGCATTGTTAACTGCTCTTGCAATCTTGATGTTCCTTTCACGGTTGGGGTCGTTATCAGCTAAGATTTGCAGACCTTCCTCTATTAGTGCAAATGCTTTAGACATATCCTTTGTTGTCAACTGAAGTGGGGTGGGTGGAGATTCTATATCCTCTTCTTGTCCTGCAGCTCGCTCCTGTTCCAGCATCAGATCTTCATTAGTCAAATCTTCTCTATGGGACTCGAGCAACTCAACATCATTTTCCACGACTTCTTCAAAGCCTATATTATTTGCAAGTGTCACAATGTCTTGTTGAGCTTTCTGTAGACTTTCAGCTTGTGAAAAACCTTGAAATTCATGGACACGCACTGGCCATATGTTTTTCCATGAACCATTCATAGCTGAGGTTTTCACTTCATCCCATGACTCGGCTATATTATCCACAGCATCCAAGATTTTGAACTTTTTCCAGAAGTCCCTAATTGTAGGTTTATCCTCCCCATCAATTGCTTTTATGAGCTGCAAAAAAGTTTTCCTAAGATAATATGCCTTAAAGTTAGCTAACACACCTTGATCCATTGGCTGGAGCAAGGAAGTTGTGTTCTTGGGGATGTACTCCACTCTCACATTATCAGAAAGATCATTTAAATTTACTGGGTGGCTTGGTGCATTGTCTAAGAGGAGCAATGCTTTGTTAGTTATGTTACGCTTGGCATTATATCTTTCTACAGCAGGGCAAAAATAGTTAGTGAACCAGTCTTGGAAAAGGGTCATAGTCATCCAAGCCTTCTTAATGGAATGCCAAATCACAGGTAGATTAGACTTGGTATAGCCCTTGAGAGCCCTTGGATTTTCTGAGTGATACACAAGTAGGAGCTTTAATTTCATGTCACCTGAAGTATTTCCTCCCAGAAGTAGTGTTAAACTATCTTTGGATGCTTTAAAGCCTGGTGCTGATATTTCTTCAGTGGAAATAAAGGTTCTAGCAGGCATGCGCTTCCAGAAAAGCCCAGTTTCATCTACATTGTACACTTGTTCTGGTGTGTAACCTCCTTCATCAATAATTTTCTTCAGTTCAGCTGGATATTTATTAGCTGATTCTGTATCAGCACTGGCAGCTTCACCCCTCATTTTTATGTTGTGTAAATTAAGGCGCTTCTTAAACCTTTCAAACCAGCCTTTACTAGCCAGAAAAGGTTTAACTTCAGAAGATGCACCTTCCTCTTCCTGCAAATCATTATACAGTATAAACTTATGGCTTTCTGTTGAATAACCATAGTGTTTTGTGGCACATTGCATTTAGTCTGATCTTCAATCCAGACACTCAGGAGTCGTTCCATATTCAGCATCACATCACTTCTATGAAAATACAAGGTTCGAGCAGTTAATGGAGTAGCACCTTGAGCACTTGACCTAATTTTGTCCTTATTATCACGGATTGTTCCAACTGTTGAAGTAGCAAGACCTAATGTTTTTGCAATCTGGCTAAGTTTTTCTCCAGCATCAAACCTTCGTAACACATCAAGTTTAATATCCAATGTAATGCCTTTGCGGCTTCTTTTTGCACTACTGCGGCCACTTCCACTTGATGGCCTCTTTCCAGTCATCTTGAATAATGGTAATGCACTGTACTGTACTTACTGTATGTTTGTAAAAGTTAAATCAAACTGCTGGGGCTTGAAAAATGCACCCACACTGGATGTAAACAATGGAATGACTCCTCGTGGCGACGCTATGCTCGGCGGTAGCAAACAGAAAGAAATCCACACCTAACAAATTATCATTTTTAACGAAAAAATTGAAATTTATAAAGTGATTTTTTTTTAATTGTTAAAATTTACACCAATTTCCGTAAGGGCAGATTTACGGGCCGTAATGCGAAATTAATGGTCGTAATTTACAAATTCCGTAAGAGCGAAATTCCGTAACCCGGGCTTCCGTAACGCGGGGGATGCCTGTATACAGCTGCTCCCTGACTTATGACGGAGTTATGGACCCAAATCCAGGTCGTAAGTCGAAATGGTTGTTAGTCGAAAATGCTTAAATAATACAGTACATAGAAAATCTAAAATGGGAGTGTCTCTTTCTTCTCAGCACCACAAAACTCTCACTTTTAAGCTTGCCAGCCATTTTAAAGTGAATTTACAAACGAAAATTTTGTCAGTACACAGTGCAATTACTGACGTTGGGAATTGAAAATATGTAATTTGACAAAATTTTGGTACAACTTATGCGGTCTTATGTCCGGGTGGTCGTAAGTCGGGGAGTAGCTGCACATGGATTGTGATTCATAAATGACTTGCAAAATCAAAATGGGACCATCGATTGCTGTGGAAACTCCAGTTTGTTCTCATCCATGGATATGGTTAGAGCTCTCATCATCAGCGAAGTATCATCGGCTGGACATGCCCACAGAACTCTATCTACAAGCCGGTAAGGCTATATTTATTTATGTAATTGGCATTTAATTAATCACAGCTTTTATCACTGGCAACTACATATGTATCAGTTACTTACACAGTAAGATCTCATATTTCGTGTTTTTGAATTTCGCGAGCACAACCTAATGTAACCAAGTCTTATATTTGGCGTAAAATATCGTGAGTTTCGCGAGATCCAGCAGGCTGAATGCGAATTCCAGCCAGCTGTACACAAGATCCAGCAGGTTGAATGCTGGCCACCGTCATGAATTACGTCACAGCCCTCATACCAGTTAGTTATTTCTGCTACAACACGTGTTTTGTCAACGCGAATTGGTTGTAATGTGATTGACGAATAGGGGAGTGCTGTTTGTAAAACACGAACTTTTGCATACGAATGTTGGCTATAACACAATTCCATCCTCAACGGTTTAAGTGTGGCGCGGGGTTATGCAATGTTTACAGTTCACGTTCGACATCACATGTTCAACTGATTCGTTTCTTTTGTTTGTGAAGTGTTTTTTGAGAGACACTGTAAATTTCGTTCTTTTTTGGCAAATTTAGCTGTCACCCATAATTATTGTATGAAAAGAATAAGTAAAAAGAATGTTTTGCATGGGGAGCTGGTGGTAGAGCGGTACCGCTCTTGCCTCGCAAGTAAGATGTCACGGTTTCGATGCCTGGGCCGGCGGAAGTTGTTTGGACACACTTCCTAGTCCCCTTGGTCCCTGTTCACCTAGCAGCAAAGTAGGTACCTGCTGTAAATCGAAAGTTGCGAATTCGTATTCAGGGACAAGCTGTTGGAGCTTCCAATAACTTGCTGAGACATAAACCATTGACTCTTCAGGCTTCTACGCCCTTGACTCTTCAGGCTTCTACACCCTTAACTCATGAGACATAAAGGCAAGCATGAACTTAGCATGCTTCCCTGTTGGGAGCTGTAAATGCTTCTGCGCTTCACCTTACACAAGGATGGGGGGGGGGGGGGGGGGGGTGTGCCCAATAAATAAAAACAAAAAAAAACAATGTTTTGCAGTGAGGACTAATAATGGTTTACACCAGCGCTCTCTGCTTACATCACGTGGTCAGTTGAATCGCACTATTTCTGTCGATTACCTCGTGATTTTCGCTGTTTTCTCCAATTTTGTTATGTTAGCGATGAATATGGAAAGACAAGATAAGAAGAATGTTTCCAAGAAGTGTTCTGGTGATCGAATTGCCGGTGGTGAACGTAAAAGAGATTTACAAGAACGCAACTATCGCGTTGTAGCCCGCGCCATCTTATAGCAACCGCCTGGGCTGCTATTGTGTGCTTTTTTGGGTGGTGTTACCACCTGTCGAGTCAAGATATTGGCCTCTATCTCTACTGGGGGTCCTACTGGTGCTGGTGGTTGTGGGACAGACCCACCTAAGCGGCCAAATAAGGAAAAAGAGAAGCGGGACTATCATAAGGGAGTTAAGTTTGCCAAGTACTCAATGCAGGATAAGCAGCGTGTGATTAAGTTACTTGAGAAAGGCCTAAAAACTAGTTTCCACAAAGCACAATCAGGTCAATAATGGCAAAATTTGTAACATTTGGAGGTTATAAATGGGAAAATGAGAGATTGATGTAGAGTGGCCAGTCTATACTGTTATTTTTCCCATTAGTTTATGTATTTGCATCTGCGAATTTGAATTTGGCGCAATTTTTCCAATCTATATTACTATTCGCGAAATACAAGATCTTACTGTACCTTAACCGTTTTCTTTTATCAGTGTAGCAACAGAAATGATTAGATAAATGAAATCTTTACACCCTGTTCATTTGTTGCTTTTATTAATTCAAAGGGCCAAATATACATTATTTTCCTGTGTACTTATAAAGGACTATGCAAGTAGCTTAGAACAATCATGGCAATTATTCACTGATTTAGTTATTCTTGGCTTTGTAGGGGAGACTACACAAAAGTTGATCAAGTCTCCTATTGCAGGTGGTGATGGCTGTGAAGCGGAGCTTCAGAGATGCATGGCTGGACATTAAAGATTTCCAGCCCTGGTTGTGCTGTGTTGAGGACAATCCATCGAGGGCCTTTTGCAACATATGCAAGAGGGAAGTGAGTGCGGAGTTGACAGCCATCAAACGGCACAAAACATCAAAGATGCATGCAGTTTATGAGGCCTCGGAACAACAGGAGAGGATCCCGGTCCACCATGGGAACTATGCAGCAAATGGAGTAGCCATAGCAACAATTCTTTTTGCTTGCTTTATAGCCGAGCACAACTTGCCATTTACCACTGCAGATCATTTAGTTGACCTCATGAAGAGGATGTTTCCTGATTCTGTAATTGCTCAAGGCATGAACATGAAAAGAACAAAATGCACAGAGGTTGTGAGGACGTTGGGACAGTGTGTCACCGAGGATTTAGTAGATAAGCTTAGAGAAAATAAATTTTCCATTATTGTTGACAAAACAACAGATATTAGTACGATGAAAGCATACTCTGTTCTTGTAAGATTTTGGGATTCAACCACAAACAGCATTAAATCTGGGTTATTAGAGCTGATCAATGTATATGGTGATGAATTATCTACAGGGTTAACAGGGAAAAATTTGTATAATTTAATTATGAAAACATTAGAAACACACCGAATTCCACATGGGAACCTGATTGGCTTTGCTGCTGATGGCGCTAGTAACATTATGGGAGAACACAATTCTATAAGCAGCAGGCTACGTATCACTATTCCTGGTATAACCATATTGAAATGTATATGTCATTCTATTCACTTATGCACTTCGGAGGCTGCAAAGAAGCTACCACGGCGTTGTGAAGACATGATAAGACTTATATATACTTATTTTTCCCACAGTGCCAAACAACAACATGAATTTAAGGAATTTCAATCATTCTGTACAGTCAAACCACACAAAGTTCTGCATGTAAATCAGACCCGCTGGTTATCATTCCACCAAGCAGTTGAAAGAGTATTAGAGCAGTGGCAGCCCCTAAAAATGTTTTTTACTTTAAAAGAATCAGAGGAAAGATTGATGGCTGTACAACAAATAGCAGAGAGTTTTAGGGACCCTTCACTTTTATTGTACTACAATTTTCTTAATTTCATATTACCCAAATGTAACAAGTTAAATCTACTGTTTCAGAGTGAGTCACCAACTATACATTTGTTACACGATAGTATATGTCAGCTTTACAGGAATCTTTTGGGATATTTTTGTCGTCCTGAAGTTTTTCAATCGGGTAATCTTGATGCAGTTGATCCCAGAGATGATGAAAATCACCTCCCAATAAGCCAAATATACTTAGGAGCAACAATACATGGCCTACTGCAAAGTGAGCAATATAGAGAACACTCTAATGCGGTCAAGGATGTACAATTCAGATGTCGTATCTTCATGATAAATCTTTGTGTGCAATTACGTCAAAGATTTGAGCTTGGCAGTAAGTTTTTATGGATGTGTTCATTTCTGTCATCAAATAGGGTATTTGATACTAAATCCAGGAAGGAGATGCCATCCTTATACGACTTTGTGAAGGCGGTGCCCCGCATATACAGTGGCAGTATACAAGTTTTAGATGATCAATGGAGAGATTTAGATGTGATTGCTATACCACCTGAGATTAAGAACAGCAGTGACATAGTGGACGTTTATACAAAACTAGGGGAACTTAAGGACGGTGTAGGTATTTCCCAATTTAAGGACCTTTGTACATTTGCTTTGCAGGTATTGTCTCTTCCAACATCCAATGCGGATGCAGAGAGACTATTTTCTAAATTTAATTTAATGAAAACAAAATCCAGAAACACTCTGCAAACTCCCTCAATTAATTCATTAATAGCCTTGTCTGAGGCTGTGAAATTCCAAGGTGGATGTATAAATTTTACACCAAATCAGAGGATGTTAACTTCTGTTTGATATTTTTTGCTCAATTAGTGTTTAATGTTCCCCTGTTATGTTATAATATTATATGATTGTATAGTTTTTCGTATGTGCATATTTATATTAAACTAATGTGCCAGTGAAAGTGACATTATTTACCCAAATATATAATTTTGCCAAGACATTACCATAGTTATACCTAAAATCCATGCTCTTTAATGTCCATTAATACCCAAAGAAAACGTGAGGAAAAATTACATCATAGAGTTGAGGATTAAACGGCAGCCCCGAGTTGCGATTGGCCAGCTGCTGCCCAGCCCTACTTCCCACGCAGCATTCAGTAAAGAAGTCACTTCTTGTCCACACATTTTCACTATTATTACAACACTCATTATAACGCTCATTACTTTTGCTATCAGTATGGTCTCCATTTAAGCGGTCAATTGAACCCGTGGAGGTCCGCGTAAAACGAGAAACGCATAAACGAAGTAACAGAACATATAGGATTAATTGAAATAGAGACTGGGCCGACCCCCAAACTCCACTTTTTCCTACACAATACGTACGTTGTAGTAAAAATAGTATCTTAATTTTATGATGGTATGCACACATAATATAGAAGAGAACAATCAATAAGAGAATAATATACTGTAGGTTAAGTTAGAAAAAAACAAGGTTAGGGTTAACACTTACGTTAGTAGAAGAGATGGGTCGGCATACGGGGATGGGGGCTGGTTCCGAGGCAGAGGGCAGATTAGTGGCCCTCAGGTGAATCACTATCACTATCCACCACAGATATCAGGGCCTCCCTAACAAACCCCTCAAAGTCACCATCATCATCACTCACTGACTTGAGCTGGCTGTGGTGGGTTGCGAAGCAGTCAGTGATGTCACGCTGACAGCTAGTGTTGATGTGGACGTGATACATCTTGATATACGGCTCCATACTTTGGTCTAGATGGTTAGTGGAGACTTCATATCAGTGATTGACAGGGTCTTTGGAAAGGGTGACCTTGAGTTTCTCGGCAAACTAGATGGCATCCTTTACATCACCATGTGTTAACTTTTGTTCTCGTGCTGCCGCACCACCTGCCTCCTCACTGATGTCATCGTCTTCCAACATCTCGTCGGCAGTCATTTCAGGATCCCTGATTACCTCCATGATGTCGTCGTTGGTGGTCTCGGAGAAGCCTGCAGCTGTAACACTCTGTGCAGCTTCTCTTGCAAGGTCCACTGCCACTGCAACAGACTGAACCTCAACAGTCACAGGTTGCCTCTGCCTCCCAACTGAGATACCTTGCAACACATGCCGCCACGCGTGACGAATCGTTGCCACAGACAGCTGCCCCCATGCCTCCACCAAGAAATCAACAGCTTTCTTGACGTTAAACATTTTCCAAAACTGTTTTACTCACACTTCATGCTCCGCCAACTCTTCTTGTGGATCCTCGCTCTTGCTATCTGTGCCACTCAGAAGGTTCCGCAAGTCATCCTTGGTGTAGTCGTTCAGGAGCTTAAACTTCTTTGCGGAGAATGCAGCCTTGACGTTGCATATCAACTCCTGGTCCATGGGCTGGATTAACGACATAGTGTTGGGAGGAAGGAAGACCACTTTTACACTGGGGTGACGATCCAACAGTAGGGGCGAGTGTCCTGGTGCGTTGTCAAGGAGCAACAAAATGTTAAATGGAACATTCTGTTGCTCGCAGAATTTCTTAACGTCGAGAACGAAACAGTCGTCAAACCAGGAGAGGGACAGACTAGTGAACATCCACGCCTTACGTGCGGTTAGCCAATGGACATTTAGCTTGGTCATGTCCACGTTTTTGTAGGCGTGCGGCTTGCGGGCTGTGTGGATCACCGACAACTTGAGCTTACAAGTGCCGGAGGCTTTGGTGGTGAACAGGACGGTGATGCGCTCCTTCTGCAACTTCCGGCCCTGACACTTGCTGGCAGACTTGACAACGAAGGTCTTGGAAGGTAATTTCTTCCAAAACAGCCTGAATCATCCATGTTGAACACCTGGTCGTCGGTGTACTGTCCTTCCTCCATAATTTCTCATAAGATGGAGGAAAATCCATCGCCACAACACGGTCAGCACTCGCTCCTTCACCAACAATGTTAATGTTCGTGATCTTGTTGCGTTTTTTAAACCCTTGCAGCCACCCAGAGGAAGCAGTGAAGAGTTTGGGCTCTGCAATTCCCATCTTTCGTGCCACTGATTCGTAGAGTTCACGGGCGTAGTCCTGCACTGCCCGCGTGTCGACCTCCATGTTCCGTCTTGCCTGACTAATCGAGTAGCTCACCAGTAAATTCTCAGTCTTGAGCAGCACCTTATTCTGACAATACTTCACCATTGAAGCACCTGCAGACTTTGTGATGCTCATGTGTTCTTTTATCTTGGCGGCATCTTTCTTGATTGTACGATTCGTTAACTCCATGCTGGCGTGCGAGATCAACTTGTCGGGTTCCCTTTTCTAATTCCTGGAATGTTTTGTATTTTACTTCATAACTTAGGGCGCGTCGTATCTTCTTGGGCTTGGGGCAGCTTGGTCCAGGTAATTCAAGGTTTTTCTGGCGTGGTGGGGGTCCAGCGGAAGCCATTGTTCAACAGATTAGCGGGCACAAAAGAGAACAGTATACGTGGAGACTGAGAACAATGAGACTGGCCCGGCTAGGTCAGTGACTCCTTCCCTCCTGTGGCTGGGCACGTCATATTACATTATACCAATCACAGCTAGCGGCGGAGGGAGGTAAGGATGCGTGGCCCAATCACAGTCCGATACGTCATATGACGTCAGCGATAACACAACAGTGACATTCTGTGCACCTCTCGCACCGCTCACCGCGTAATTGATGCAATGAACTGCGTAATTTAAAATTGTCATTCTGGCAAGGTGCCGCATAAATGACCAAACGCGTAAATCAAGACTATACTGTACAGTAAATACTGTCATCATGTATACATAATATCAGATCCATCATAAATTCATGATGTACAATAAACCACAATGCCATAATGCTGCTAACTGGTCATTCTTTCTTGCCAGGGCACTGCACCTTCTTCATTGCAATATTCCATGTACTGATCACGTACATTTTTGCCATCGATAGTGGCGTTCCGTCCCACCCTCTGCAGCCCTAGTAACTCTGGAGTTGATCGCCACTGTCCAGGGATCATTCTTCCATTTGAAATATCTTCCAACTTCAAAGATCCTTCAGGACGCACATATTGTGTCACCTGGTCTCTCCTAAGGAAATTATGCAGAACCGTGCATGCTAAATCCACTTTTCAACCTTCTCCGGTGTTAACTTAATAGATTTTTGAAGCACTTGAAATCTGTTGGCAAGCATACCAAATGCGTTTTCCACCATACGTCGGGCCCTTGAGAGATGGTATGAAAATATGCGTTGGCTACGAGTTTGATTATGGTGGGGAAATGGCTTCAGGATATGGCGCTGCAACAGAATTGCGTCGTCTGCCACAGAGACGAATGGTATTGTCCTGTGACTCCCGGGAAGCATCATGTCAGCTGGCAGACCGGCAGATTCATTTGCAACATGGCGACTATTATTCCACACACCACCATCTGATACACGTCCATTGGTACCTACGTCCACGTATATAAATTCGGAGTTTGCATCACACACGGCCATGAATACGATGCTGTGGGTCCCTTTGTAGTTGAAGTAGTACGAGCCTCTGCCGGCCCAATCACAATGTGCTTCCCATCCACGGATCCCAGGCAGTTTGGAAAGTTCCATTTTGCCCAAAACCCGTCTGCCACACGCTTCCACTCCTCTGGGCTTCTAGGTGTCTGTAAATACATAAAAAGGGCATGTCAGTATAGTTATTGTTCATTCTCTATCATACAATTCCCCTACACTGTACCTGTATCTTCATTATTCAAGTCCCTCTCCCCCTCCCCCTCATTCCTCCTCCACCTCCCCCTCTCTCCTCCCCCCTCCCCCTCTCTCCTCCCCCTCTCTCTCTCTCTCTCTCTCTCTCCTGTACCTATGTATGGTGTAGTGTATATGTATGTTGTAGTGTAGGTACATATGTATATATTTGTGTGTTACCATTAATACTAGGCTCACGTTTATTTCTGTATTTCTAGATTTTCAATGATCCGCTACTGCTGGAACTTGATGATGATACTCCAACAGCACCCGCAATATCACTGTCTGTGACGCCCACCGTCTCTCGTTTGGCCACGCCGAGTGCCTCTCGTTCGGCTGCGGAATCGAATACGCGTGGACCCTCACCTACACTGTCAACAAGTAAACGACCGGCCAAAAGGGTTTCTGACGATGCTGATAATGTCCTGCAAGAAGCCCTCCACCTACTGCGGTCATTATCTTCATCCCAGGACATTATTAATGATGCCGACAGTGATTTTGGTCAGGTTGTTGCTAACAATCTTCGACAGATGACCGGTGAAAATAGAATCCATGCTCAGAAACTTATTTCTGAGGTTCTTTATCTGGGGAAACACGGCAGGCTTTATTCATCAACGATGATTATACAGTACTTGTATAAGAGTAATCTATTGATTAAGGGTGTTGGATAATTATAACTATCGTTATGTCCTTAGTGGCAAACACAATGATAATTGTGTGCTGTTAAGCCTGGTACTGTGGTCATTTCTTTTTTTTTACGTATATGCATGTAGGTATATAATTTTTGATTGACATGTCTTATTTTGTGGAGAGGGTCTGAAAATCTTTAATTGCAAACTACGTACGTTGGGGTGCATGTAATTAATATGTGAAATAAAGTTTGTCTTTATACAAGTTGTGTCAATCATCAATATCTTATTTGCAAACAACCTAGTGTCCCAAACAGGTCCATCATGTATCACATGTGTATGGCAAGGTTACCCCCTTCACAAATACTAATATGTTTTAATATCATTTTCATTATTAATAATCAATAAAACCGGAAAACCAATATTCCTATAATATTGTCGTTAATATTCAACATTACACAAGCCTGCAATACAAGACACGTGTTATTATTGGAACCTCACGTGACTGTCAAAAACAGCTGATCACTACACCACTGCTGACCTCGGGGGTTGGAGTCCTCAAGTCGGTGAGGTATGAACAGAGATACTGACAGAACGTATGCTAGCACTTTGTAAAACCTGAGTCAAGTGCTGCAAATGTGATACGTATATGTTCCCATCTCAGTCCAGATGTCCAGTGTATAACCAAATAAGCTTATGCAATGTACATTATTGGCGTGACAATAAACGGAGATTGTTTATGTATTATGTAATGAGGCCATTCGTGTATGTTCTTCTTTCCTGCTGCTCTCCTCACTCTAGTCCCATAGCTTCCTGTCTATGCATATCATAATTCTAACATTATTCAATGAATTTTTATGTACTACAAATCTCACCTGCAAGTAATATTCCTTGAGTACTTCATACATGGCTTGACAAGTTGCAGGTATTATGTGAGACAAACTTTGTTTTGATATCCTCGTTCTATACTGAAGTGACATGTAGGTGCTCCCAGTTGAAAGATATATGAGCATTGCCTCTAGACGAGCTTCTGCAGATATACTCTCCCCCATATTGGTATCCTGTTTTTTTTATATGTGGTTCCACTTTTGCTAGAAGTTTGTAAAAGGTGTTGGGGTCCATTCTCATGGAATTGGTGAAGTCCTGCTCATGTCCATCTTGTAGTTCACGTAAAATCGTGGCATGACTTCCCAATACTTTTCTTCGACCTAACCACTCTTTACACCATTCCCTTTTCTGCATTTGGTTCTTCTTTTTGCACATAGCAGCAATTATTATAGTACACAACGCTATGCTCTTCGCTTTAACTGTCTGGTGATTATTCCTGCGACACACCATGGAGATCGTACCGCACCCGCCACTGCCGACCACCTACTAGCTACCGGCGCCCGACTATGACAGCTGCCAACCACCCCCATGTGTACAACAACACACAGGCTTTGCCCGGTAAACGGGCAAATCCCGCCGGGCACTGCTCGATCATGTGGACGGGGCTTTAGATTCAGACTCTCACCTCTGCTCTTACTAATAAATACAATGGAGTGTGTATTACACATAGCATATTGAATGCAAATAAAAACTTGGTGTGTAAAAGGGATGAATGCTGAATGTATAATGATGGAGAAAAGAATTCAAACAGCTTAAAAAAAAGAACTTGGATTGAATGTTGACTTCCCTTCATACTGCAGTGACAATACCAACAACAAACACCGCAAGGAGATTTTTTAGTGACCCTCCACAATCTTTGAAAATAACAGGAGTATAGATGAAGAATTGATAAGAAGGTTTTCTATACTCCTGTTGACGCTAAACTCAGGGTTTGAATTAGACATTGATGCATATAATAAATTCTCTGGAGATATATGCCGGTATCTGTGCAGAAGATGCTAATGCATGGTTCCCATGTAATTGAAACTATGTGCATCCCTATTGGCCAAGCATCTGAGGAAGCACTTGAAGCTAAGCACAAAGACATAAAGCATGTAAGCCTCAGCCATACATGTCAGACTTCAAGGGCAAGAGGCAAAACGGACCTGGTTCAATGGTTCCTTGCTTCATCAGAGCCAATGGTAGCATGTCATCGGAAGCCAAGATGTATGAAACAAGAAACTCCCCAACCACCTGAAGTTATACAGGATATATCTATTAAAAGAGCCGTGCATAGTAAATGACACAAATGAAGACAACAGCAATGTTGATGAAGATGATGATGAGGAAGTTTGAAGGTTAACGGTTAATGTTTAAGTTTAATGTCTAATTACCTGTTTTTTGTATTTCTGTAAACCATACAATGTAAGTAAATATTAATACTCTGTAAATATACAACTAATAAAAAACTGTACTTATGTATGCACCCATTTTTTATTATAAAAGTCTTAAAATATACACTAGAAAAGTGACCTTAAAGTTCAAAGTGCTGCCAAAGTAACCACTCAGAGGATTAAGTTGTTTCTGTGATACAGGATAGCCAAAAGCCTATATTTTTTTTTATGTATACTTGTATATTTAAAATAAACATTAAAAAAAAAACATTCATATGTCTTATTAAATCCATGGGGTTTGTCACACCCCAGATTCCTGTTCTAGTTACAGTTTTGAGAGGTTTCCCCTTCTAGGGTTTAGTACAAAATGAGTACAGTAATACGCTACTCAAAATTATGGCTTTATCACGGAAAACTGTTCAGGATATTATGGTATCGAATGTTACGGAGTACAGTACAGTATTTAAAATAAATTCTTTTACCAGTACCCTTCACATACAGTAAAATAATTATTTTTACCTTCTAATTCAGCTTGTCATTTAAGGATATTGTAGTGGAATTCTCCCCTACAAACGCTGTTTGTCGCTGCCTAGCCGACCCCACCAATTCCCCAGTGTATGCCTCGTGGTCTAGGTCAACCAGCGCCGCCATACACCACGGAGCGGGGGTCAACTGCTAAGCCACGCCTACCCCCGCTATTTAAGACCTGACCTCGTGGTGATCTCTCTCTTTCTACCTACACCAACCAGCCAGCAACACCTCCTCATCCTCCTCCGCCTGCCTGGCGGTCCTCTCTCCCGCCGGCGAGCATGGCGACCCACAAGCTGTCCTCCAGTGAGCATCCTCACCAACCAGCTCTCTCTACATCACGCTTGTAACCACGCTGCCTTCCCAGCACCAAGCTGCATTGTACATCCAATACAACATGTATATAGAGAGCACATTGTGAGTTTCCTTTCTCCATCCCATCCTGAGTGTGAACCAAATATCCTGAACCCCACAATATGATATTAGAAATTTTTCAAAGAGGTTCATTATGGTTTCAAGTTCATCTCTTTAACACAAATACAGTAAAGATTATAACATTTGTATTTTATAAATTAGTAAAGATACGTTACTGTAATAATGTGCATATTGACACCTGTATCCTTCATATACAATACAGTATAGTACTATGTATATACCTCGTAGATAAAAAAATGTCCTTCAAGACATATTCAGGTCATAAGACCCACTAATCCCCCACCCAACAATGGGTGACCTGACATTGCATCAGGTCAGGTTAGTAATGTGACCCAAGAATCTCCCACCCAACCTTCATCACAAGTGTTAAGACATGATTAGTTATGTATTACAGTCAAATGAGTAAAGTGTCTGTCTATTCTAGGCAGAATCTGCTGGAGTACAATATATACAGTACACAAGAATACTTGCCAACAGTGCATAACAAAGACGTGACCGATCGCCCAGGTGACTAATGATCCAATCAGTGGTGAAGAGGATAAAAGTAACGAATCCAGGTAAAAAAGTCACAGGAAAAAAAAGTCACCCAACCCAACCTAACCTATGTACATCATATATAAATTATGTTGTCAATTTGTAAAAGTCATGTATTGTCAGTTAATAACTGTTTTAAAGTATTTTTAGTTATATTACCTTAAATGTGACTTTTTTCCTAGTCAAAATTGTGACTTTTTTCCTGTGACTTTATTACTATTCACCAAAAGTAACAGCTCTATTCACACCTGTATCATATAGAGCTTTTGTTTTTTAAATATATTTATTTAACCAAACTTTTAGATAAAGTATTCAGGATTATTCTGATAAAAATGGTGTCTAATGAAATTTGAACTCATTTTACTGACTCTGGTTTCAACATGTCTTCCATTTTTTTTATATAAAAGAATGGAATTCCCATCACTATATCAAAGAGAAATATTTCTTTTAATGATATCTTATTGGAAACATTTCGTAGAGAATTTATTAAGGATCATTATGGCATCAAATTCATCTCCCTATTAGAATTAGCCATGCTTGGGTGAGGAAGGGGGTGGGGGGTTCTGACCATGCGACCCCACCCCCCAAAAAGATTTCTTCCGTCAACACACACCAACTCCACCCATACATCACACACCAACACCACTCATACATCACACATACACCACTACATCACACACAAACACACCCTACAACAACCACACACATATCCCCAGCAAGGGAATTAAGACAGCAAGCAAAAGGAGTGAAGGTCTTAGTGTATGACACATCTGTGTGTGTGTGTGACTGCATGGTAGCGAGTTGAATATCAGCTGTTGAGGAGCGCTTGCAACACTCATTTCCACTCCATCTTTCTATTCACCCAAACCTTTCTGCTTTCTCACTCCTTATTTTAAAATGTTATGTAACAATGATGAAGGGATACAGCTTTGCTCATTTATACTTATATCTGTACTTACCTGAATCTCTCTAAAAATACTTTAGGTTTCGTGTTTATTCAAGACATCTTCAGGTCATGAAACCCAATAATCCTCCACCCAAGAAAGGGTAACCTGACATACCATCAAAGTTCAGTAATATGAGACCACTAATTCCCATCCTACCTCTACCTGACATTGCATCAGGTCAGGTCAATTACACGAGACCCAGTAATCCCCCACAGCTCCATGGGAATGGAAAATAACAGTCTTTGCTGTAACACACAGCTTCATTCATGCCCATATCCTATAGAATTTTAATTTTTAAATATATTTATTTAATCAAACTTTTAGATAAACTATTCTGGATTATTATAGTAAAGAAAGGAAGTTTCTAACTTATTTAGATCTGCATTTACAGACTTCGGTAGTTTAGACTCAAGGAAAACATCCCTAGCATCCAGAAACAATTCTGGGGAAGTGGGTTAGTGTGTGTCTGTGCAAGAGGCCGAATTTAGACACACAGAAACTTTTCCCAGTAAACGGAAAAGGTTCCGGGAATAAGGAATTTTTTCGGTTTTGAGAAAATAGTCTTGTTACCCAGAAATCTCTTATCCCCGAAAGTGCTCTGTGCCAATTGTTCTGGCTAGGGTGGATACCAAGAGGTGTTAAAGAGTGATATGGTTTTCCCAGGTTAATCCACGGAATAGAATATAAGTATAACTAAGCACTGATAAATATGGAAAGAAGTAAGAGGAAAATGTACCACATAGAAGGGTACAACAACCTTTTTCACAAGGATAGGGAAGGTAGGAAAGGGGGAGGGGGTCGCACTCTTCTTCAGGGACATATTTAAATGCTGTATTAATAATTCAATAAAGGGTGAAATAGGAACCGAGTTTGTATGGGTAGAATTTACGGAAGGAAGAGAAAAACTAATTATGGGAGTGATTTACAGGCCCCCAAGTCTTGGGAAAGAAGCAGCTCAGCCCATATGGCAGGAAATGGGTAGGGCAGCAAAATATAACAACCTGTGCATTATGGGGGATTTCAACTACAGAAATATTGACTGGGACAACATTTTATGTGACTATGAATCTGAAGACTTCCTAGACGCAGTACATGACAATTTTTTGAAACAACTAATTACAGAACCTACTAGAGGTGACAATATATTAGACTTAGTATTAACAAATAAAGAAAATGGATAAATAATTATTTAAAGAACATCATTGGCCAAAGGAAGGCTATAGGTAAAAGGATAAATCGTGGCGAAATTCACCTCCGGGACTATTATAGGGTATTGGCGAGTAGGGTTAAAACCGAGATAAGGAAAGCAAAGAGGAATAATGAGGTAAGGATAGCAAGGGAGGCGAAGACAAACCCCAAAGGATTCTACCAAATGTATCAAACTAGAACACGAGAAAAGATTGGACCAATACAGTCAGACTCCGGCGAGCTCACTGATAACGACGGAGAAATGAGCAACAATTTGAATAAATATTTTTCAACAGTTTTCACCACCGAATATTTAAACATGATACCCGAGGCACCGACTCAATTCAGAGATAGTGAAGATAACAAATTAAGTGAGATAGTAGTGACTAGTAACGATGTTAGTAAGCAAATAGACAAACTAAAGCCTAATAAGTCACCTGGTCCCGATGAGATATTTGCCAGAGTATTAAAGGAATGTAAGGAAGAGCTTAGTATGCCCTTAGCAAAGTTGTTTAACATGTCCTTAAAAACAGGTGTAGTACCAAAATCCTGGAGGATAGCAAATGTAATACCGATTTTCAAGAAGGGGGATAGATCACTATCCTCTAACTACCGCCCAATCAGTCTAACATCAATAGTAGGCAAATTACTGGAAGCAATCATTTCAAACTCTATTCGAAATCACCTGGATAAGCACTGATTGATCAATGATTCCCAGCATGGCTTCACAAGTGGACGTTCTTGCCTAACTAATCTATTAACATTCTTTTCATCAGTTTTCGAATCGGTGGACGAGGGGCACAATTATGATGTGGTATATCCCAACTTTAGCAAAGCCTTCGACAGAGTCCCCCACGAAAGACTAATTAGAAAGGTAGAAGCTCATGGCATCAAAGGTGACATCCTTAAATGGATTAGGGCGTGGTTACAGGACACGAAACAGCGAGTGAGCATTAACGGCACTAAGTCCCATTGGAGCAACGTCACAAGTGGAGTTCCCCAAGGCTCAGTACTTGGACCAGTATTATTTATTATATACATAAACGACATAGATATCGGCATAGACAGCAACATAAGTAAATTTGCTGGTGACACTAAAATAGGACGTGTTATCAAATCTGACGAGGACTCGGCAAAACTACAGGAAGATCTAAACAAATTTTTCGAATGGTCTGAAAAATGGCAGATGAAATTCAACGTGGACAAATGTAAAGTACTCAGTATAGGAGATGTAAACAGGGAAACCAGATACCAGATGAACAACGATGCCATAGAGAAATCCGACTGCGCAAGAGATTTAGGAGTAATGATAAGTAGGAACCTTAAGCCAAGTAAACAATGTGTTTTTGCTCGTAACAAGGCTAATAAAGTACTTGGGTTCATACAAAGGAGTGTTAGTTACACGACTAGCGAGGTCATCCTTAAACTGTATCTTGCTCTTGTGAGACCACACCTGGATTACGCAGTTCAGTTCTGGTCACCGTATTACAGAATGGATATAGAATCCTTGGAAAGAATTCAGAGGAGAATGACAAGACTAGTCACGGGCATTAGGAACCTTGAGTATAGAGACAGGTTAAAGCATCTTAATTTGCACTCCCTTGAGAGACGTAGAGCGAGGGGCGACCTGATAGAGGTGTATAAGTGGAAGGCAGGGCTAAACAAAGGGGACATTACAAAGGTACTCAAACTATCCAACCAGGAGCGAACTCGTAACAATGATTTTAAGTTAGACAAATTTTGATTTAGGCGTGAAATAGGTAAACACTGGTTTGGAAACAGAGTAGTGGATGAATGGAATAGGTTACCAAATATCATCATTAACTCGAATACGCTGAATTGCTTCAAACATAGGTTGGATGCTCATATGAGCAATAGGGGTTGGGTGTAAACGGGACTGCCCAGTATGGGCCAATAGGCCCGCTGCAGTTTCCTCCATTATTATGTTCTTATGTTAACAGTGATCACAGAGAAATCAGGTTCACCCTAAATTGGGAAACGAAAAACAATGACAATATGGTCAGCGTCCCAAACTTTCGATTATCTGGGGTTGAGTAGGTACCTAGGTGAGGTCACCTGGGAACAGTCACGTCAGTCGCCAGAAGGAAGGGGTGAGGTCATAGATGACACAGGAATTGATCGTGACTATAATATATTCACTAGTATACAGTACTACATAAAGCACAAGAACAAAATATACCATACAGAAAAATTAGGTCAAATAAGAATGAGCCAAGGTGGATGACCAGAAAACTTAAACATGACGTAGGAATAAAGAAAGGAATATATAAGAAATTAAAGGGAGGGGAGTAGCAGCTCAGAAATAGGTATAATGAACTATCTAGGCATGTTAAGAAAAATGTAAAGAAAGCAAAGAGAGACTATGAAATCAAAATAGCAGGAGAATCCAAGGCGAATCCCAAGGGATTTTTCCAGGTATATAGGACAAAGGTCAAGGACAAAGTTGGGCCTTTAAAGTCAGGGAGGGGAGAAGTGATAAATGGCAGTGAAGAAATAAGCAAAGCATTGAACAGCTACTTATCAGTTTTCACAGAAGAAATTTGCAATGAAATTCCAGAGGTGCGACTGATATTTAAGGGAAAGGAAGAAGAGAAATTAAAGAATATCACTATCAGAAAAGAGGATGTTCTTAAGAAGATAAATAAACAAAAGAAAACAAAATCCCCAGGGCCGGATGAAATTTTCCCTCGAGTCTTGAAAGAGTGTAGGGAACAGATCAGCGGACCCCTCGTAAACTTATTTACAAAATCATTAGACACTGGAGTTGTGCCAGACTTGTGGAAACAGGCAAATGTAGTACCCATATTCAAAAAGGGAGACAGAGCATCAGCGTCAAATTACCGGCCGATCAGTTTGACGTCAGTAGTGGGGAAATTTCTTGAATCAATTATAGCAGATAGCATCCGATCGCATCTAGAGAAAAGCAACTTAATCTACAACTCAACATGGGTTTACAAAGGGAAAATCTTGTCTAACAAATCTGCTGACGTTTTTTAGGAAAGTTTTCGAGGTAGTAGATAATGACGAAAATTACGATGTTATTTACTTAGACTTTAGCAAAGCATTTGACAGAGTACCGCATCAGAGGCTTCTGAGAAAAATTAAGGCTCATGGTATCGAGGGGAAAGTTTTAAATTGGATAAAATCATGGCTCACCGATAGAATGCAGAGGGTCAGCGTAGATGATGTTAAATCTGAGTGGGGCCGTGTAACCAGTGGTGTTCCCCCGGGGTCAGTACTAGGCCCACTCATGTTCATAATCTACATAAACGATCTAGATACTGGGATCAGCAGTGACATAAGCAAGTTTGCGGATGACACCAAAATAGGGCTGCAGATTAATTCAGGGCAGGATGCAAAGGCATTACAGGAGGATCTAAATAAACTGCAGGGGTGGTCTGAAAAATGGCAAATGAAATTCAACACCAGCAAGTGCAGCATACTTAATATTGGAAGAACAAATACTGATAATGTATACAGCCTTAATAACATCAACCTAGAGAAGTCGACTTGTGAAAGAGACCTAGGGGTACTTGTAAGCCCGGACCTACGGCCTAGAAAACAGTACGTTAATGTTCGAAATAAGGCAAACAGAGTATTGGGTTTTATATCTAGAAGTGTAAGTAACAAGAGTGCAGAGGTCTTATTGCAACTATATCTTAAGCTAGTCAGGCCACACCGCGATTATGCGGTTCAGTTCTGGTGCCCCTATTATAGAATGGATATAAATTCACTAGAGTCTGTGCAGTGAAGAATGACAAAAATGATTCCGGGACTTAGAAACCTTCCATATCAGGATAGGTTAAAGAAACTTAACTTGCATTCCCTAGAAAGACGAAGAGTGCGGGGAGATATGATAGAAGTATTTAAGTGGGGGAAAGGAATCAATAAAGGGGATATAGATAAAGTTCTTATAATATCCGAGCAGGATAGGACTCAGAGCAACGGATTCAAGTTGGATAAGTTTAGGTTTAGGAGGGAGATAGGAAGAAACTGGTTCAAAATAGGGTGGTGGACGAGTGGAACAAGCTTAGCAACTTTGTAGTAAGTGCGGGAACTCTGGAAAGTTTGAAAAGGAGGCTAGATAGATTCATGGATGATAGAGAGTGGTAGTAACTCTCGACAGGAGCTGCAATGCACAGGCCAACCGGCCAATTGCAGACTCCATATTTTCTTATGTTCTTATGTTAATACAGTCTTTAGCCACGACTGTCTTGGGCTACGACAATCGTAAGTTTGTTTTTAGCATGCGAACTTGAGTTTTCACTTTAGCCTCACTTAAAATTTTGAGCTAAGTGAGTTATAGCAGCAGACTTATGTCAGACTTTAGTGCATCCCTGCCCATGATCCTACAATTACAGTATCTCTATAACTAAACATCTGCTAAACATATAATAATCGATAATTCTCACTAAACATATTCAAATATATAATTCTCACTAACATCTTCCAATCTATAATTCTCACTGAACATCTTCCAATCTATAAATCTCACTAAATATCTTCCAATCTATAATTCTCACTAAACATCTTCCAATCTATAATTTCTGCTAAGCATCTGTCAGTCTGTCAACAAATTTTCCAAAGTAGAGAGAAACAGAAAACAATATTAAGGTGAAAGGGAAGTATAATCACTGCAACAGAACAGGCAACAGGGGGTGAAGCAGGGAGAGGTGTAGTGAGTGGGAATGTCATGTGAAAGGTTCTGAGCAGTTTACGTGGCAGGATTACAGGGGTTCTTGCAGAAGTTTGAGGCTGTGTTGCAGTGGGCACTTGGAGGAAGGGTTCTTTTGCTGTGTCTGGGGGTAGTGATGGAAACACTGTAGGGGTTTTTGCCATAGGTGTCAGTTCTACTCCAGGCATGGATGAGTGAGGCATGGCAGGATGTCCTCTCATAGGTGTGGGTGATGGTGAAGTTTTGGGCAAAGGTCTGCGATCCCCTAAACATGAGGTTGCTGGGGTAGTGTGGAGACACGAGGGAGACGCAGCTGACCCACACACATCTGAAAAGCACAATACCAGACTTAAAGGACTATGAGTAGAACTAGATTTTTGTGGGTAATTGTCTAGAACGAGTATTTGAAAGTTATAGATTTCCAGAATCCTTTTCTTGAACTCTGTGATGAACCAATACTATATCCTCTAAGAGTTAAAGGAAGTTGCAAAATGATCTAAATTGAAATGTATTATAGTGTCTAGTTGTGTCATAGGAAAGTGTGAGGAATGAATGACTTGAATTATGAGGAAGTTCAACTATAGAGAACTTGGAAAGAAAAAGAGTTTTCAATGTAGTCTTTGCAATATCAGAAATAGAGGGATTCCATGGGAAATTATGAGTTAAAGTAACACCCAGAGATATTGAGATTGTACTGGATACTCTCCCCTACAACTGCCACTGCCGTTAGTCGCTGGTCAGCCGATCCCGCGACGAAGTTTCTCTGACAAGCCTAGCCGTCTAGAATAAGGGGGGGGGGGGGGGTCGACACCGGCGACGCTTACTTCCGGTGCATTCAAGGCTACTGCCCCACGCCAGCCTTCCCATCGCCCTGAACACATTCATCCTGCACCTACTTCGCCTGTCTGCCCACAATTGCCACTTGCAACACCACCTCGCCCACAACATTTCTGCATACCCTCTTTTCATCCTCGGGTACCTACTGCTCCTGATACGGACCCTGCTCCTCATGAGGGTCCTGCATCCGGCCATAATGACCCAGATACCCTACCTGGCACCCCTGAGGACTTTGCACCTTCCGTGAGAGAAGCACCACATTCCTCCCCTGTTCAACCTTCTCTTATCCACAACCCTCCTTCTCCCTCTGCTTCTCCCACAGATCTCGTGTCCCTAGACGGAGTCGTCTCCCGTAGCGGCCGACTGATTCACACCCTCACATGTGGAATACAACCCTTTTTTCTTTTTTTTTACGGGGATTAGCCCACCCAGGCACAGGTCACTGGCCCACATCGGGGCCTGGGGGGCGAAAATGTTGTAACAACAACAACAACAACAGCAACAATAATAATAATAATAAAGAACCATAAAGAAATGCAAAATGAAAAAACATCAATATTGAGAAACAATATTTGTATGTTGTGTTGTCAATGGTAAGAGAAACAATTGAGATCCTGCAATTGTGTGTAAATGAGGCAGAAAGTCAGATCAGCAACCTGGGACTTGGTCACAATTTTCGTGATGCCATGTGGCAGCAGGGTCTACCATAGACAACACATTATGCTTCCAATATCTTCCCAGGCGGTTATACCTCCCTGTTTGGTACCTGCCAACTACCTACTACCTAAAAGTACCCAACCGACAATAGGTTTCCTGCAGCGCTTGGAGGGGAGGGGGAGTATTGTAGTGGATACTCTCTCCTACAACTGCCACTGCCGTCAGTTCCTGATCAGCCGATCCCGCGATGAAGTTTTTCTGACAAGCCTAGCCGTCTAGACTGGGGGGGGGGGGGGGGGGTCGACACCGGCGACGCTTACTTCCGGTGGACGTGTATATAAGCTCCCAGCCTCACTGTGAAGTCCATTCTACCTACAGCTCTGCAGCACACAACCCCTCCTCTAAAGAAGCTCCTGCACAGTAACTCCTCTACCACTCAGCAACTTCCCGGTACCAATCTGTAGTGATGATGGATGGTGTTATATGTAGTGATGATGGATGTTGTTACATGCAGTGATGATGGGTGGTGTATGTAGTGATGATGGATGGTGTTATATGCAGTGATGATGGGTGGTGTATGTAGTGATGATGGATGGTGTTATACAGGTATGTAGTGATGATGGATGGTGTTATATGTAGTGATGATGGATGTTGTTACATGCAGTGATGATGGGTGGTGTATGTAGTGATGATGGATGGTGTTATACAGGTATGTAGTGATTATGGATGGTGTTATATGTAGTGATGATCGATGGTGTTATATGTAGTGATGATGGATGATGTTATTTGTAGTGATGATGGGTGGTGTTATATGTAGTGATTATGGATGGTGTTATATGTAGTGATGATCGATGGTGTTATATGTAGTGATGATGGATGATGTTATTTGTAGTGATGATGGGTGGTGTTATATGTAGTGATGATGGGTGGTGTTATATGTAGTGATGATGGATGGTGTTATATCTAGTGATGATGGGTGGTGTTATATGTAGTGATGATGGATGGTGTTATATGTAGTGATGATGGATGGTGTTATATATAGTGATGATGGATGGTGTTATATGTAGTGATGATGGGTGGTGTTATATGTGGTGATGATGGGTGGTGTTATATGTAGTGATGATGGATGGTGTTATATGTAGTGATGATGGATGATGTTATATGTAGTGATGATGGGTGGTGTTATATGTAGTGATGATGGATGGTGTTATATGTAGTGATGATGGATGATGTTATATGTAGTGATGATGGGTGGTGTTATATGTAGTGATGATTAGAGAATAAAATAATAACAGTTTGATGCTAAAAAATATACTTTGCTGTACCGTTGTAGTGAAAAACATGGTGGAACTTACATACACAGTTAATGAACTATTGATGGAATAAGAAGTTTTGGGGACTGAACAGTGAGACAGTGTGGAGCCTCCCGGAGGATGGCGTCCTTCTGTTGCTTAGCGGGCGGCTCATCCGCTTGTGTATTTATATAAGAAAACCGCCAGAGCTGACTTTCCCTTCTCACCTCCATCTTATGTGCTATTCAACATCACGAAACCCCACAAGATTGATGGCCTGTACAATAAGGATGTTACATTCACTAACATCGTGTTAGTGAATGTAAAAAGAGTTTGGAAATTATCCTATTTGTGACTGACAAAAGAGTGTTTGTCTTGTTGGCATTTATTATGACATGGTTATTTGTGTTCCACTTACCTGTAGAATCAAGACCCTTCCTTGTTCAATACAGCTATAGTAGTAAAGATGATCTAAAGGGAAACTTTATTCTGATTCATTGTACAATAATAACATCACCAGCCTGGCAGCCCACAACTTGCCCTTGTAAAGACACACACACACACACCACAAACACACAATTTCACCAACAATAAAGCACTCACCAATCAGTAGACGAGTCATCTCTGCCTTAGTCCTGAGCCTGGCCACCTCCAAAGCTGTCTTGCCTGTAAAAGGTCAACTGTGATCAAGTCCTGGAAAATGCTAGCTTCATAGTTACCACATGACTGACATGGTGTATCACGACAGCGCCAGCACACGTTAAATGAAGTTGTAAGACTATGTGTTCAGAAAAGGGTTGCAACATAGTACTGGATAAAAGTTACTTTTTATTAATGAAAGGGAACCAATGGATCTGTAATTGTTTAAAACCACTCTCATAATGATGAAAAACTATTCAGTTTTGTAAAAAAAAAAACCTGCTGCTGCTTCCCTCATTTAATTTGGGTACTAATGGTCTTCATCTTTAAAATTCCTTAAATAATTAGTCCAAATAGATTTTCAGATATGGTTCTTTACTACCACTTCAGGGGCCGCATACTCAAAACGCCTCATCAGTTATGTACAGTAGCAGAGATATGGTACCGTAACTTACAGACTGCTTACAGTCCCGTAAAATTCTCATAATCAAAATTTAATTACGGGTCCGTAAGCAGTCTCTAACTCTAGTGTTTACACTATAGATTCAGTTCTCTTGTCCGAAGGTAGATGGCAGTGCAAGAGCTAGTTGGCCAATCGTCGTTCTGTTAAAAAATCCTCGACCAATCAGAGGAGAAGGATAAATCAGCCGAGATCGACGCAAGTAATAATAGTTTGTAAACAAAAGATGGAAGGACCTACTGCAAAGAATAGGCGACCAAATTTCAGCAGCCGTAGAGTCTTTTGACCTGTGTATATTTTATTAGGTACTGTATTCGGCGTCTTACCCCTAATAGAATTTGGGTTGCTAACCCCTGACCTAATGTTGGTCTATGACATGACACATAAGCTAGACGAAGGATATTTGAGAGGTAAGAAACAAGTTTTCTTCTATATAATTCTTTCCTAAAGTGATTCCTTCTAACAAGACACTGTTGTAAACTATCACTGAAGAGGGTAAAAGTGAAGGAGATTGTTAGCACCAGAAAGAACTTATGGAAGTGAACCCAAACTTCTGGAAATACTATTTGCATGATACTGAACTTGAAAATGGAAGCGAGAATGCACAAAACCTAATAGAACCTGACCTAACCTACCTAACTTCCTAACCTGCGCATTGTCATTTTAATCTTACTTACCATCATCCAAACAACATCTAGAAAAATTAAAAAATTCAATCCAATATAAATCGCATTAAAGACGCCTGATGACATTGTCGTTCATTTCTTGATATGAAAACAAAGACCATGGACGCTCTCATATAACTGATGATATGAACCAAAAATGGACATAGACGTAAAATTACTGCCACATGATCAGTGTTTGCAGTGTTTTTACCTGGTTATTTCCCTCTTCTTTCACGCCCTGCCCACGAACAAGTAACTTATGATCAAAGGATGGACAAAACAAGAGAAAAAAATACTAAAATGTTGTCACTTTGATTTGATTACTCAGCATCATCCAAACAACATCTGAAAATTTGGTGCAATCCATAAGTTCTTCTGGTGTTAACAGTCTCCTCCGCCTTTACTCTGAAGAGGAAACACCCTTAAGCTCATCTACTTTTCTTTTATCCTCTTCACCACTGATCGGCTCGTTTGCCGCTTGGGCGATCGGTCACGTCTCTAATTACTTTTCCTTTTCTTTTATCTTCTTCACCAAAAGATCCTCTCGTTAGCCGCTTGGGCGATCGGTCACGTCTCTGTTACGCACTGTTGGCAAGTATTGGGCATGTACCGGCTCCTGAATGTACCTGAACCCGCTCCAGTGTTGGTCAAGTCTTGTCGTGAAAGAGCTCACACTTGGTGCCGTCACAACACTTTCTGGTAGATTGTTCCAAGAGTTCACAACTTTCTCTCCGAAAAAGTTTGCCCTCACAGTTTTCTAGACTTGCGGCTTCTTCAATTTTGAGCTGTGACCCCTTGTGTGGTGAGCGCCCTCCAGCTTCAAGTAAGGACACTCGACTGAGTAGCGCCCCTTGAGATGCTTATACACCTCTATTAGGTCACCCCTTGCCCGTCTGTAGTATAAGCTAGGCAATCTCTCAGGGTAGCTGAGGTGCCAAGGGGCAGGCACCAGTCTGGTGGCCCTCCTTTGAACATTTTCAACCCTAGCATATTTCGGGGACCAGACGGGGTAACAGTACTCCAGATGGGGAATCACTTCACTTTTGAAGATCGTTACGAGGGACAGTCCGTCTAGATATCTGAACGACCTTCTTATGAGACCCAATAACTTATTAGCCCGATTTACCTTCTTCTCGCAATGGCCCGAGAACTTCAGCTCATCGTCAACATACACACCTAGGTCCTTCTCACATCCTCTTACACTTCGTGACATTGAATCTCAGCAGCCATTTCTTAGACCATTCTTAAAGCCCACAGAGGTCCATCTGCAGCTCTTCACAGTCCGCTTGGTTTTTTATTTCCCGAAATAACTTGGCGTCATCGGCAAACATTTGTATGGTGGAGTGTACAACGTCAGGCATGTCATTTATGAAACAAACAAACAACAGTGGACCCAATACACTGCCCTGTGGTACCCCTCTTGTGACAGGTACGGATGATGATTTCATGCCATTAATCACCACACACTGCTTGCGGTCATGTAGAAAGTCTCCTATCCACGCTAGGACATTTCCCCGAATTCCGTACCCTTCCAGTTTGATTTTCAGTCGAAAGCTTTGGCAAAATCTAGGTAAATATTGTCGATATTACCACCCCGTTCCAGAATATGGGTCCAAATATCCAATACCTTGAGCAATTGTGTTAAGCAGGAGCGCCCCGGTATAAAACCGTGTTGGCAATCCTTTACAAGGTTGTTTCGTAGCAGATGTTCCATTGCGGCATATCTGATAATACTCTCAAGTATTTTACATATTATGCTGGTCAGGCTCACCGGTCTATAGTTGTTCGTGGAGTGACGATCGCCCTTCTTGAAGATAGGACTCACATCAGCCACTTTCCATTCACTGGGGACCATTTGTTCATCCAGGCATTTACAAAACAGGATCTTCAAGGGCTCGGCAAGCTCGTTGCACAACTCTGTTAGCACTCTGGGATGCACCATGTCAGGGCTGGGACTCTTATGGACCTTTAGCCTGGACAATTTATTTCTAATACCCTTTTCTGTGAACACAATGTGGGTCAGTGCTGTGTGGAACAGTCTGTCCTCAAAAGCAGGAAGGTTAATTGCATCCTCATCTAGGTGTCATGTAGGATGAATACTACAATAGAAGCAGGGAACAATCGGAAGAAACGGAGTGGGTAAGTGTAAAGCCAACACCCTACTCCTCCTCAGCTAGTGTGCTGAACACAACCTCACTATCACCAACACCTTCTTTAGACGGGCCGATAAGTTCAAGGGTTCTTGGCAACACCCACAATCCAAACATTGCCATCTCATTGAATACATCATTGTCAGAGAAAGAGATTGCTGCGATGTCCTCACCACCAGGTAAACCATGTGTGGCTCAGACCGCTGTGACACAGATGACATAGATCACCGTCTCGTCAAAGCCAAACTCCTCTTTTACATAGCCTCAAAACAGCGAAGGCAACCAGCCTCCAGAAGAGGTTTTAAAACCAAGTGACTATAGGATCAAGTAGTAGCATGCATGTTTTCAGAAAGAAGCTTCATGGTGAGCTGATAAACAGCCCAACAACAAACAACCTAAATCTGGCCATGTTACCCTCATGGACGACAGTAGACTGCCAAGCAGCTACTTTACAGTCACCTAACGATAGTAAACGTAACGCCGTCGGGCAATTGAAAAAGTTTAAGGATAGTCTTAAGATAAACCTGAAAAGGTGCCAAATCGATCCCCTCACCTGAGAGATGATCACTCCACACCGTAATGCTTGGAGAAGCACCACAAGAAAAGGTATCAATACTTTAGTGTTTGCCCGACTGCATACCGAGGTAGACGAGCGCCAACGCCGGAAAGACATTGCCGCCGCTCTTTCCACACTATATGTAACCCTCCACACGTGGTTCAACATCTGTGGACGGCCCTGCCGGTCCCGTATCGGCCTCTCGAGTCACATCAAAGCTCACCAGCAAAGGCGACATCTTTAATAACTCATGTCATTGTATTATAGCTGGATGATCGTCATACTCAATTCTGACTAACACCAAAGTAGTAGTAAGTAGTAGTAATGTTAGAGGATATTATGCAGGTTCAGAGCTGTTACCATACTACACTATATTTGAAACCTTTATATACGGGAGACAACAATATTGTGTCTATGGGACCAAAAATCACAAACGTCATGTCAGATGTAAAACTGAACCTTTTAAGGTGACCTCTGTTACAAAGATTCACCCGAATATGGGTGAAAAGTGTACAGTATAGGCTACAATGTTTATGGATTAGCTTAACCCTTTGACGACTATTGTTTAAAACTTTAACCCTTTTGACGATGATTTTTTAACCCTTTGATGACAAAAATTTAATCTTCTGACGACTCTGGTTTAAATTTTAACCCTTTGGCTATGATGATTTAATCCTTTATTGATTGTGATGATTTAACCCTTCAGGTCTCAAAGGGTTAAAGCTTAACAGGTGAGATGGCCCTAAATCCACTTTTAACATCTCGTACACAGAAAGGCTCCAAAATTAGTATCACGCCGATTTGAACACCTGAATTGGTCCAACAAGATACAACTTTTGCAACGGTAACTAAAATAGATTTCTATATTGAAAGTGATGAGCTTGAAACACTCCTAAGACTTAACAGATTAACTTAAATGAGACCTAGATACCGATTTCACTTCATAAGGTGAAATCCATGTATTTCACAACTTGGACTCTCAGAAAACTTGTGACAGAATCTCAGATGATTGGAATATTTAAGACTTTTTGTTGACTAATCAGTAAGCAGAATGTCAGCTGACTAACAAGTGGAAACTCTTAGCTGATAAATAAATTTAAAACCATTTCGGTGACTACTATGTCACTGTTAGATGACTAGCATGTTACACTCTCAATTTACAAGCATGCTAAGACTTTCAGTTGACTAATGAGTTTACATAGTGCTGGTTAACTACTAGGAACAGACTCTCATACAAGAAAAAAGAACGCAGAATATCAACTCACCAGATCTGTCGGTGGAGGTCAGGTCAGGGCAGGACTCCAAAAGTTGGGCTACAGCCTTTATGTGACTTTTCCTTGAGGCCCAGTGTAGTGCTGTTCTTCCTGTTTGATCCCAGAATATAATACTGTAATAATTATACTGTGAAATCCTTTGACATTTCCAAAGCATCTGATAACATTTAATATCATTCATTAATTGCAAAAATGCTCTTCTGTGGCATTTTCTCCCTATTTCCTTTATTTTTTTAATCATTCGTAAGGTGCAGATAGTTCTGAATATCGTTATCAATTATGGGGTTCCTCCGTGTTCTATGCTACAATCAACTCTTTTTTTATAATAAATATAACCTACACATACTGTATATGATCTGTCATCGGTATACACCCTAGTTCATTCTTAGGCAGACCATTTAGCTCTCCATATATATATATATATATATATATATATATATATATATATATATATATATATATATATATATATATATTTTTTTTCTTTATGCCGTCTTTGGCACAGGGTGCTAATAAGCACTAAAAATAATACTGAAATAATCTAGTTGTAGGCCTTACTGTTCTTGTCCCGGATGTTGACGTCGGCACCAGACTGCAGTAGAACGGAAATGACTTCATCATGACCCCGCCTACTGGCCCAAATCAAAGCTGTGGTGCCTGAGGTATCAGTTATGAGTATGATCTAATTAATGATAATAACAATAATGATACTACTACTACTACTACTACTAATAATAATAATAATAATAATAATAATAATGATGATAATAAACAAACTAAGCAGTATTAGTCGGATTCATCAATTAGTAAATTGAGGAACTCCTTACCTGTTTCATCCTGAAGGTCGAGATTCGCTCCAGCATTTACAAGAATCTCTACCATTTCGCGTTCCCCGTACACTGCCGCCGTCATAAGGGGAGTTTGACCTACAGTATATTGGTGGTAGTGGTGAGGGTTATGAACGACATTAGTGGTATGGTGGTGGTTGTCGTTGTATTGCTGGTAATTACTATTTGTTGTAGTAGTAGTTATATCATTTAATTGACCAGGAAGGTAAATTTCAGGAATATGTGTAAACAAAGAAGAGATTAGCATTGGTCCTTTGACAGACAAAAGTACTGACGTACCGTGTGTGTTAGGTAGGTCAGGCAGGGCACCATATTGCAGCAGCTTTTCACTCACGTTCTGTTGACCCCAAACAGCTGCTGCCTGTAGTGCTGTTACCCCTGTACACAAGTACACACTTTGGTTAGTACACATACACGCACACTACTGTATATATATATATATATATATATATATATATATATATATATATATATATATATATATATATATATACGTATGTGTATATATATATATCTTGATAAAAGCACACGGGAAAAGGGAAACAACGTGTGATTTTTTCAAGATTTATCTTATCCACGTTTTCATTGTGGATCTACATGATATATATATATATATATATATATATATATATATATATATATATATATATATATATATATATATATATATATATATATTGCAAGATCGTGAAAATAGCTGTGAAGATGTGAGACAGATAAAGTGTTAGACTGAAAAAATCACAGTGTAGAGGTGATCATTACAGTTATGAAGAATGTTTGGAAATACAGAATAAAATGAAGGTTTTGAGTTGGGAAGAGGTGGAGGGATGGGCGTTGTTAAGAGGAGGAAGTGAGTGAAGCTGCGAGGTGGTAGGAGGTGAAGAGGGACTTACCCCAGGAGGTCTGGAGATTGGTCTCAGCTCCTGCCTCCAGCAAAACAACGACCATTTGTGTATCCTCCTGAGTGGTGGCCAGGTACAGCGGGAAGTACTCTGTAAACCACCACCATATAACTACTGTGACCACCATGATGATCTCTCTCTCTCTCTCTCTCTCTCTCTCTCTCTCTCTCTCTCTCTAAGAAGTAGAATTACACCTTTTCTCTATCTCTTTCTCACTTTTCTCTCACTCACTTTCACTTTTTTCTCACTCACTCTTTTAGAAATAAACCACACTCTTCTCTGCCAGTGTTGGAGGAGAAACTACATCCCAGATTCTTGAATGTTCTCGACAACAACACAATTACAGTACATATGACGTCAGTCTTCTGTACACTAAAAGTTAAAATGACCTCACCTCTAGAACTAGGATTATTTAACACTACAGGTATCAGATATGTTGCACTAGGACTAGATATACTGTAAGGGCTTAGAGGGGTAGAGCCACACAAAGGGTTAAAGATATACTAATCGGTAAAAATAACTTACACTATGAGTTGGGGGACACCTTACAACGTATAATGAACTTAAGTGAATTAGAAGAGGTTGGGGACTCACTGCTGGTAGGGGTCTGATAGTTAGGGTTGGCCTTGAAGTGGAGCAACGCCTTGACCACGTCCACATGCTTGTTCCATACCGCGTAGAGTAAGGCAGTGAACCCTAGGAATACAGTAGGCGTGATGTTTGCGACGGGAATAAAGAATAAGAGAACAGGGAGTTCCTGAAGATTAGACACTCCCAGCTTATTTCATCTGATGACTAAACACCTTAATGCTAACCTAACTAAATTCTCATATTTAGCTTTAGAGAGGAATAACTATGGGTTCCTAATCTTCATGAGATCCCAATAATAAATATATTGTATATATCTATGAAATATGAATATCTGTACACGTAAGTATGAGTACCTGTAGAGGCCTCACCTTGAGAAGTAACAATATCCGGCTTGGCTCCTTTCTTCAGTAGCTTCTCTACCACCTCCAGGAAGCCGCTCTTAGCTGCCAGGTACAAAGCCGTGACGTCTGTGGGACATAATAGCTTTATTCTCTCTGTCTCTTTCCTGGCTACTGAAGCACCGCCGTACAGTACACTAAAACAGCATCTTAATATGTCATAAACGTACAGTTCATTCTGAATATTAAATAAATCATATAAAACACAAGATAAAATGAAAATGAGAATGACGTCTCCTTCACCAAATACTGTCACGTCTATGGTAGTTGACGTCAGGTAAATGTTTGCCAATTGCAGTACAGTGCACGTTTTCTCACTTGTGTCACCAGTAAACATAAACAAACAGGTTCTCACCACCATAACTCTCGCGATTAACGTCGGCGCCTCTCATCAACAGTTCCTCCACCATCACAGTGTTGTTCCTGGAGGCGGCCCACATCAGAGCTGTGTAGCCGCGGTACCAGCCTACCAGTGGTCAAAGTCATACTGTATCCAAATTTAAAATCAAAGCCAGTGGTTTTTCTATATCGCTCAAATGTGTATGTCTGTTCTTCAAAATAGTAAGTTGTCGATGTATTTCATTCAAGATACTTATTTATTTTACTAAATTTAGACAATATTTTACTGAGAATATACATCGTAATGATGTGATACTCGGAACAGGTAAAGGTTATTGCCAAAAGAAAAACAAGGTTAAAAAGATAGAGAGATTACCGGACTTCTCAGCATAGTTAATGTCAGCATTTCGCCCCTGGAGGATCTGTCTCATACGGCCCAGCTTCCCCTTCGTCGCCGCCGTCAGTAGCGCCATACCTACCGGAACATACCACTTACCATTATACCTCCAAACACCTGTAGCCACCCATACCTACATTCCGTCACACATGTATCCACATACATTTCTGTACCTACACACCTGTACCCACACACCTGTACCCACGCACCTGTACCCACATACATTAATTTTGTACACTCACATCTGCCAGTTACTTTACTTTATAATCTTCACCACTGATCGGCCTGTTAGCCGGACAGCTCCAGGTATGAACACCCGACTGAGTAATGTCCTCTGAGATGTTTATAAGATCCTATTAAGTCATCCCTTCTCAACCTATATAGTATAAGCTAGGTAACTGCAGACGTTCTAATCTCTCTGGGTACCTGAGGTGCCATAGTGCAGGCACTAGTCTGGTAGCCCTCCTTTTGACATTTTCAATCAACTGACAATCTCTGGCATATCTTGGTGACCAGACAGTACTCCAAACGGGAACGCATCTAATTTTTGAAGAGCGTTATGAGGGACGGACCATGAGATATACAGGCCATGCACCACTCAGCATCACTCTACAGCCAACAGTATTCTGTTCTACGGGAAATAAATGTTTCCTTAAATTCACTAATACTTAATCACAGGACGCTGGTGTAAGAATAGGTGTAATAAACTCTGTATACATGGTTATTAATATCTTGGTATTACACAAGACATGTCACAAGACTAATTATGGATTTAGTAGAAAGAGAGAGGTAAATAAAGTACCAAAATGCAATTACAATCATATTCTGACACAACAACACGAACTCCAAGTCTACTTACCAGGAGACTTGCGACAGAGGACGTAGTGGGGGCCAGACACCAACATCACCACTAGTAGTAGTAGAGCCACACTCGCCCTCATCCCTCCCTCACACTCCTGCAGGACGCTGAGGATCACTAGGGGTCCTGCAGTACTAACAGTGTTCAATAAGTCACAACTTAACATGATGAGACGTGTTGATAACCAATAAAAAAAATCATACTGAGACCTAATGACCCTCTAGATTTCACAAGTGACCTTGATTCTTTGATCCCAATAGTAAAATGTTTTTTTCACAACCCAAGGAAATTGTATCAGTGAAAGTTCGTGGCGGTTGGTAGGCAAACACTCGCTTTATCCTGAGGAAATCATCTTTAAACTTCTTCCGCAAGAGCTAAAGATAACAACAGAAACAAATGAACTTACAATAACTAGACCACAAACTGAGCAGAATCAGTGGCACCAACAAACACAAGTCAGTAAACATAAGACAGGATTCGTATCAAGGGTTCAAAGCTAATGCAATATGGATTCTAAGGTTCACAGATACACTATAAACATCTTTACACACACTTTTGAAAAACATCATCGTATACGAATTAAGCCCTTAGCCCAGGAGACGGGAGCTCCACACACTCTCACCGACAACTTATCACTGGTCACCTGTGGTTGACGCCGCTAAATTACCGGAAACGGAAGCAGTTTGTTTTTTTCCTTGTTTGAGGTGGGAGAGTTGTGGCTGGTGTGGCAGTGGTGTGTGGTGCCAGAGACCCGGATAACGTGTCTGGCATAAGAGTCACTCCAGCGTGGAGGAAAGACGGGTGAATTTTCGTTTGGAGAAATTCCTAACCAAATGTACCTACAGGGATAAGGATATCATTTTGAGATGAAAGTAAAGCGAGTGAACGTTCGTCTAGCGTACTTAAAATAAGAGGGGAACGTCAGGCGCTACTGACTGCTTGTAATGGTATTGTTGTTACGGTACGGGCGTGAGAGTAATGGCGACCCGATAACCAGGATGTGATCTTGTCTGGCTATCACGCGACAAGGTTTTGTGTGTGTGTGTGTGTGTGTGTGATATACTTTGTTACAGCAGGATTAAAAATTGAAAAGTGACATAACGTGTTACAACTTGATGAAACACATTACGTGATATTAAGTAATTTACCGTGATAAAACATATAAAATGATATATACGGGGATAACAATAACTTCCGGCTGAATATATAAGAGCAGAAAAAACGTAGTAATTATGTTTTGTAGTCTTATTAGTCTTCCTGTGTAAGCAAAAATACACATACTAACGACTATGCAAGGACACAGAAACACACACACACACACACGATCATGTATGTGTATGTGTTTAGAATTAAAAAATGCATAAATCACTTACAAGCAGGAGACCAGTTGTGACAGCTTATGGACGACCAGTGGAGTTCTTACAATCTCTGGATCACCATTATGTGTTTGGACGACCTCTGGAGGACTCGGGGACAACCAATGCGGGTTTGGACGACCATTATATGATGAAACGACCTCCGGACGATCAGCGTGGGTTGGGATGACTTCTTGACGCTCAGTGTGAGTTGGAATGACCTCTGATCCACAACAGGGAATGGACGACCAGATGGGCGGGCGCCAGGACCAGGACTGACCGAATTTATCCCCGCCCACCCTCCTCCCGGCATTGTTTCCGCCCACTCCCCCCACCCGGTTTTTACGAACCCCCTGAACCTCGCTTTGCCGCCCATTTCTACCCACTTTACACCCACTGTCGTCCAAACAACTACACCCAATCCATTTACGTCATAGCTGCCCATTTATACCATGAAACTACCTATTCATGCCCATATTCATCCCGCATCACCTACCCTCATCCACTCACCCACCCACCTGCACTATCTACATCCATACATCCTTTACCTATTCACTCCCATGTTCTGGTATCTCCCTCACCCACCCAACCTAGCCTACCAACTTTCATCAAATCCACCCCACCCACCCCAATTTGCCATTCACCCGCTCACAACCACACCCAGTCGCACCAATAACACCTAGCCACCGCCCAATCCCGCCTACCGCCCACCTCTATGTCTGTGGTACGAGATATTGAACACATTACTTATTTATGTGTCCCAGGCTTCCCTCCCAACCATTACCCCCCCTCCCCCAGTCTGGTTGCCAGACAAACAAAGAGACGGCTAACAGGTAATCACTCATAAAAGTTCGTGGGGGTCCGTGTGTGTGTGTGTGCGCGCCAGTCCAGTCCCCACCTCATTCTGGACGGCGAGTCTGTGACAACGCACACACACGGCAGAACCGTGTCTTTTGGGTAATCAGGTCAGACAGGATTATGTTTGCCAATCAGTTATTATCGTTAGTCATAATCAGGTTGCACATTCAGTGTTGATATGAAGGTTAGAGCCCCTTCGATTTCTAAGCATTAATTAAGCAGCAGAGACGACGGTTGTGCAAGTCGAGGTGCATTCCAATACGTTCGAAAATTTGCTTTGTATTGTGGGGTGTGGGTTATTTGGTTCACACTCAGGATGGAATGGAGAAAGGAAACTCACAATGCGCTCTCTATATACATGCTGTATTGAATGTACAATGCAACTTGGTGCTGGGAAGGCAGCGTGGTTACAAGCGTGATGTAGAGAGAGCTGGTTGGTGAGGATGCTCACAGGAGGACAGCTTGTGGGTCGCCATGCTCGCCAGCGGGAGAGAGGACCGCCAGGCAGGCGGAGGAGCGAGGCCCGCCGGGCAGCGGCGGTGGAGGAGGTGTTGCTGGCTGTGGCTGTTGGTAGAGAGAGAGCGAGAGGCAGATCACCGCGAGGTCAGGTCTTAAATAGCGGGGGTAGGCGTGGCTTAGCAGTTGACCCCCGCTCCATAGTGTATGGCGGCGCTGGTTGACCTCGACCACTGGGGAATAGGTGGGGTCGGCTAGGCAGCGACAAACAGCGTTTGTAGGGGAGAATTCCACTACAGTATCCACAAGAATAATATTGTATACCGTTAAGAGTTCAACCCAGACAGTATCTACCATTAACGTAGTTTAATATATCTTCTTCATATATTCTTCTATATATCCAACGCAAACCCATTCTGAATAATAGGTAATAAAACATTTGAAGTAGACGAAGACTCGAAACAATGAGCAGTGAAGCGGTTGGCTATCGTTGTAATGGAACAGTCCCGAGTATAAGGCAACAGTCTACTGGAGCAAACACACCAAGCCATTTATAGAAAGAAATCCGTCGAATTAAAAGAACGGAACTGTGAAAGTTTCGTATGTTTAACATATATAACATATCAATACCATCTTTATTAATAAAAGGATTTTACCTCAATTAGTATCGCAGAACGGCAGTAAACACTTGACCCCTCTCGTCTATAGTCTTCACCTGGCAAAACCTCCCCTTTACCCCTCTCCTCCTCCACTCCCCCTCTGTCGTATTGCTTCGTCTTCACATATCGAAGCGTCTCATGGTTCAGGTAACAGAGGACTGTGGTCATATTGTCCATGACAATTTTAACCCTCATATGCTATCACACATATGCAAATGTATAAACATTATATGAAATAACACAATATATGCATGGACAAATATTCCTGTCAAACAGGTCTAATTGAACACACACAGTTCCAACGGTTTCACCGTGTATGTTCGTGTATGCGTTGTCTCGTGCCCAGAGATTTGTCGTCCAGAAAGGGGTGGGGATGAGATTCACCCACACACACGGAGGCCCCCCATGAACATTTATGAGTGGCTTCTATAGTACCTCAAAACAGTATCTGCCAGGGTGGGTCCGATGACTTCCGAAATGCCACATGCAACTCGAGATGTCCCGGGAGGGTTGGCATGCGTGGTTCTGTCGCATACTGATCCTACAGCATTTGGTAACCGAACATCATGTTAATTACACCGAAATAAATACACATTGCATTACTTATGTTAAAAGATACACCAAAATAAATGCCTGTCCCAATATCTATCATCCGTGGTCTCATATTGTTTCACAGAGTATAGGCAGATACTTTTTGAGATACTATACATAGACAGACAGACACAGACAGGAGCAATGTGTGCAGTTAAACAGTTGCAATACTTTTAGGCTGTTCGGTGTGATTCATAATTTTTGTCGTAGTTAGGGATCGACTTGCAGTTTTTTTGGTGGATACACGGCATGGGAAAAGTAGTAGGTAGTAGGCAACTATCAAACAGGGAGGTAATAATACTAATACTAATACTAATAATAATAGTAATAATAATAATGATAATAATATTTAACGGCTTATTGAAAGAACATGGCAGCCGGAAGGCTGAAAATATACAGTTACATAATTGGGAATGGATCTCTTGATTTATAATTAATATACAAGTAACATAAGTGATGCAAATATGATATATAATAACTAGGTGGGGAGAAACACAAACTACAGGGCATTTCAACAGTGACAGTGTAAAAAGTAAGATGGACTGAGAGTGAATACATTGGCTGATTACAAGTTATTGATAATAATTTTTACAATGGTTGAGATTGGGCTGTTCTTATAGCGTATGGGCTGGATGCGGTTGTGGTGTCGAACAGCAATTCCCGAACGAGTGATCTTGGGTGGTAGTAGGATCAGGTGTCGAGGATGGTTCATAAGCTTCTCACCAAATTTGCAGGTGAGGTCGTGCTGATGGTCAGAGAGAGCCGAGAGGGTCTGTGTGCTGAGCGCTTCTTGATATGCGGATTAGGAAGGGGAGAGAATAATCTTGCAGGCCCTCTTTTGCACTTTTTCTAGGTGTTTACTTTGTGTGGCATTTAGGGAGGAAGACCAGGTAGGGGAGGCATAGGTGAGCTTGGGAAGTATGTATGTTGAGTAAACACTGAGGAGCTCGGGTACAGGAACTCCGAGGGACTTGAGTCGGCGGAGGAGGTGGAGACGGAAACTGGAGGATTTGACAACTTCACTGACATGTGATTTCCAATTTAGTTTGTTGTCTATGGTGACGCCGAGGAGTTTAGTGGAATCTACAACCTGGAGTGTGTTGGGACCTAAAGTAATGGAAGGGGGTGGGACAGCGTCGAAGGAGAGGTTGATGTGCATAACCATGGTCTTCGTATGGTTGATGGCGACGTGGTTGTTGGTGGCCCAATTTGGGACACTGTTCAATAAATCCTGAAGGACGGTATAGTCGGGAGCAGAATTGTTGACACTGATCCTAATGGTGTAGTCGTCGACATATTTCCAGCGAGCAGGGGTTTCTCTTAGGGAATCATTGATAAGCATAAGGAAGCATAGTGGTCCCATCTTGGTACCTTGGGGGACGCCAAAGGTGAGTAACTGAAAGGTGGAGACAGCTCCTCGGAAGCGTACAGCTTGGCGTCGGTTACTGAGGAAGTCTGTAAGCCATGGTATAAGACTTCTTTGAAACCTGAAGTCGATAGCTTTTATGATGATTAAATTGTGGTTGACTAGGTCAAATGCCTTGGTGAAAGTCAAGGAAGGCGACAGCTACAAACGTTTTTCGTTTTTCCAGATGGCGGTATATGTAGTCGAGAAAGCTGACAAGACAGTGAGTGGTGGAGGAAGTTTTCATATTACCAAATTGCTGAGGATCTACGGTGCCTGCAATATCAGCATAAGCCCAGTCAAACACAAAACTTTCACAGATTAAGCTGGGTATTGGGGTGATTGCAATGGGTCGTAGCTGATTTAAGGATTGTGGGCTGGTTGACTTGGGCACTGGTGACACATATGAAGTCTTCCAGTCAGCTGGGCATCTGGCTTGACTGAGGGAATCATTGATGATGGAGCAGAGGGGTTTAGCTAGCTCCGAGAAGAACTCCTTGAAGAGTTTCATTGGTAAGTCAATGGGGGTGGTAGAGCGTTTTAACTTCAGTTTGTCCAGACGTTTTGCTACTTCAAATTCTTCTACTAAGTCAGTGGGACAGGGAGCTGGTAGGTAAGCAGGGAGATAAGTTGGGTCAAGCCGGGGGAGCGTCTGGCATATAGTAGCGAAATGGTTATTTGATTGCTCAGCTGCGTCAGCATTAGTGATATGGCTAAGGAAGGGGAGGGGGGTGTCTTATTGTTTAGTCCTCAGAGTTCTTTAAGCTTACCATACCACTGACTGGTGTTGGTCTGCTTCAGGTGTTGCAATTTGGTTGGGTAGTGAGACTTCCTTGCAGTGCGTAATTCGCGGATGACTCGGTTGTGAAAGGACCTGTAGCGGTTGTGGTCATTGAGATAAAAGGTTCTTTCTCTCTGTTGCCTAAGTCTTTTGATCCGAGGTGTAATCTAGGGCAAGTCAGCTGGGTGAGATCAGACGGACTTCTCGGGGAAGAAGTGGTGGTGAGCTTCCGTGGGGTTGTTGGTATGATTTATCCATTTGGTGTCCACGTCATCCACACTAAGTACTTCAGTCCAGGGATGGTGAACTATCCACTGCCCGAAGGACGCACTTGAGAGTCAGCAATCGGCCTGTAGGTCTTGATGTAGGGTCTCTGTACTTGAGAGGGAGTATCAGCTGGGAACCAGAGCACTGATAGGTGTGTGCAACACCCGATAGGAGGCATTGGTTGAGGTGGGTGTTACTGGTCCGTTAAGTCGGTTAAGATAAAGTCAAGGGTATTTTTACCGTGTGTGGGTAAGTTCACAACTTGTGATAGTGACAGCTGGTCCTGGATATCCGTGATGTCAATTTCATAAAAATCCCCGCATAATACTAACTTGATACATGGGTACCTAACTCTGAGGTGGTCTGAGGTGGGAATGAGATGATTGATAAGAGTGTCTCTGGTGGGTGAGCGAGGCGGATGGTATGACACGCAAGTTATGATATAGGCAGTGTGGCGTGGGTGGGCCCGTGGCACAGCACGTACCCACAATGCCTCCACATCTGCTGGGACTTGAACATCCAGGCGTGACGGGCGTAGGTCACCTTGGCAGAAGAGGGCAACGACCCTCTATGCTTCCATGTGAACGAAGGTGATGAAAGAGTTGACAGCCATCAATATGACACGTTTCAGGCACAATTTGCCAAGCCTCACATATGGCAACGACGTTGTGTGTGTGTGTGTGTGTGTATTGGAGTACTGTGTGTGTTGAAGTACTGTGTATGTTGAAGTACTGTGTTTGTATGTTGCAGTACTGTGTGTGTGCGTAGTGGAGTAATATGTGTCTGTTGGAGTACTGTATGTGTGTTGGATTATTGTGTGCATGTTGGAGTACTGTGTGTGTGTGTTGGAGTATTGTGTGTATGTTGGAGTACTGTATGTGTGTTGGAGTATTGTGTGTGTTGGAGTAGTGTGTGTGTGTGTTGGAGTATTGTGTGTGTGTGTGTGTGTGTTAGAGTAATGTGTGTGTTGGATTACTGTGTGTGTGTCGGAGTACTGTGTGTCTTAGAGTACTGTGTGTGTGTGTCGGAGTACTGTGTGTGTGTGTGCGTTAGTGTATTTTGTGTGTGTTGGAGGACTGTATGTGTGTTGGAGTATTGTGTGTGTTGGAGTAGTGTGTGTGTGTGTTGGAGTATTGTGTGTGTGTGTGTGTTAGAGTAATGTGTGTGTTGGATTACTGTGTGTGTGTCGGAGTACTGTGTGTCTTAGAGTACTGTGTGTGTGTGTCGGAGTACTGTGTGTGTGTGTGCGTTAGTGTATTTTGTGTGTGTTGGAGGACTGTGTGGCTTAGAGTACCGTGTGTGTATTGGAGTATTGTGTGTGTTGGAGTACTGTGTATTGGAGTACGATATGTATGTGTGTGTGTGTGTGTGTGTGTGTGTAGCCACAACACAGGGTGGTGAAATGCGTCTAGAGTAGCAGCATTATGTTAGTGTTAAGGTGCAAACACTGCTACTCCCTCTCACTTTCACCTACCGCCGCTGGCTAGCCCTCATGGCGATCAGGGAAGCAACTTACATAAGTCTTCCCCTGCCAATACACAGCCTCTTCACCATCAAGACTCCAGCTGTGCCTCCTCGTGGCAATACACGGTAACTGGGTATCTCGTGGGCCCAGGCTAGATCAACAGGGGGTCTCGGAGTAGCAATGGGCACCGGAGGGACGGCACATAGGCCCACTGGTTGAATATCTACTTTTCGGGAAAGTAGATTATCGACTTTTCGGGAAGTAGATTATCGACTTTTTGGGAAATATTACCTAATTTCCGAATTAGATTTTCATAGAAAGCGGGAAAATTGTATCACATCTACTTTCTGGGAAAGTTGGTTATCTACTTATCATAGAAAACGGGAAATTAGTATCATAGAAAATGGGAAATATCTACTTTCCAGGAAAGTTGGTTATCTACTTCCCGAAAAGTAGATTAACTACTTTTTGGGAAAGCAGATTATCGACTTTTTGGGAAAGTAGATTATCGATTTTTTGGGAAATATTACCTAATTTTCCGAAGTAGATTTTCATAGAAAACGGGAAATTTGTATCGCAGAAAATGGGAAATATCTACTTTCCAGGAAAGTTGGTTATCTACTTTCCCGAAAAGTAGATATTCTACTTTTCAGGAAGTAGATTATCGACTTTTCGGGGAAGTAGATTATCGACTTTTGGGGAAATATTACCTAATTTTCTGAAGTAGATTTTCATAGAAAACGGGAAATTTGTGTCACAGAAAATGGGAAACATCTACTTTCTGGGAAAATTGGTTATCTACCCATCACAGAAAACGGGAAGTTTGTATAATAGAAAATGGGAAATATCTACTTTCTGGGAAAGTTAGTTATCTACTTTCACGAAAAATCGATAATCTACTTCCAGAAAAGTAGATAATCTACTTTTCGTGAAAGTAGAAAACCAACTTTCCCGGAAAGTAGATATTTCCTTTTTTCTACGATAGAAATTTCCAATTTTCTATGATAAGTAGATAACCAACTTTCCCAGAAAGTAGATATTTTCCATTTTCTGTGACACAAATTTCCCGTTTTCTATGAAAATTTACTTCGGAAAATTAGGTAATATTTCCCAAAAAATCGATAATCTACTTCCCCGAAAAGTCGATAATCTACTTTCCTGAAAAGTAGATAAACTATTTTTCGGGAAAGTAGATAACCAACTTTCCCGGAAAGTAAACATTTCCCATTTTCTATGATACAAATTTCCCGTTTTCTATGAAAATCTACTTAGGAAAATTAGATATTCCCAAAAAGTCGATAATCTAATTCCCCGAAAAGTCGATAATCTACTTTCCCGAAAAGTAGAGTATCTACTTTTCGTGAAAGTAGATAACCAACTTTCCCGGAAAGTAGATTATCTACTTTTCGGGAAAGTAGAATATCCACTATTCGGGGAAGTATATTATCGACTTTTTGGGAAATATTACTTAATTTTCCGAAGTAGATTTTCACAGAACACGCGAAATTTGTATCATAGAAAATGGGAAATATCTACTTTCCGAGAAAGTTGGTTATCTACTTTCACGAGAAGTAGAGTATCTACTTTTCAGGAAAGTAGATTCTCGACTTTTCGAAGTAGATTATCGATTTTGGGGAAAATATTACCGAATTTTCCGAAATAGATTTTCATAGAAAACGGGAAATTTGTTTCACAGAAAATGGAAAATATCTACTTCTGGGAAAGATGGTTATCTACTCTCACGAAAAGTCGATAATCTACTTCCAGAAAAGTAGATAATCTACTTTCCTGAAAAGTAGATAATCTACTTTTCGGGAAAGTAGATAACCAACTTTCCCGGAAAGTAGATATTTCCCATTTTTTATGATACAAATTTCCCGTTTTCTATGATAATCTACTTCGCAAAATTAGGTAATATTTCCCCCAAAATTCGAAAATCTACTTCCCCGAAAAGTCGATAATCTACTTTCCCGAAAAGTAGAAAATCTATCTACTTTTCGGGAAAGTAGATAACCAACTTTCCCGGAAAGTAGATATTTCCCATTTTTTATGATACAAATTTCCCGTTTTCTATGATAATCTACTTCGCAAAATTAGGTAATATTTCCCCCAAAATTCGAAAATCTACTTCCCCGAAAAGTCGATAATCTACTTTCCCGAAAAGTAGAAAATCTATCTACTTTTCGGGAAAGTAGATAACCAACTTTCCCGGAAAGTAGATATTTCCCATTTTTTATGATACAAATTTCCCGTTTTCTATGATAATCTACTTCGCAAAATTAGGTAATATTTCCCCAAAATTCGAAAATCTACTTCCCCGAAAAGTCGATAATCTACTTTCCCGAAAAGTAGAAAATCTATCTACTTTTCGGGAAAGTAGATAACCAACTTTCCCGGAAAGTAGATATTTCCCATTTTTTATGATACAAATTTCCCGTTTTCTATGATAATCTACTTCGCAAAATTAGGTAATATTTCCCTCAAAATTCGAAAATCTACTTCCCCGAAAAGTCGATAATCTACTTTCCCGAAAAGTAGAAAATCTATCTACTTTTCGGGAAAGTAGATAACCAACTTTCCCGGAAAGTAGATATTTCCCATTTTTTATGATACAAATTTCCCGTTTTCTATGATAATCTACTTCGCAAAATTAGGTAATATTTCCCCCAAAATTCGAAAATCTACTTCCCCGAAAAGTCGATAATCTACTTTCCCGAAAAGTAGAAAATCTATCTACTTTTCGGGAAAGTAGATAACCAACTTTCCCGGAAAGTAGATATTTCCCATTTTTTATGATACAAATTTCCCGTTTTCTATGATAATCTACTTCGCAAAATTAGGTAATATTTCCCCAAAATTCGAAAATCTACTTCCCCGAAAAGTCGATAATCTACTTTCCCGAAAAGTAGAAAATCTATCTACTTTTCGGGAAAGTAGATAACCAACTTTCCCGGAAAGTAGATATTTCCCATTTTTTATGATACAAATTTCCCGTTTTCTATGATAATCTACTTCGCAAAATTAGGTAATATTTCCCCCAAAATTCGAAAATCTACTTCCCCGAAAAGTCGATAATCTACTTTCCCGAAAAGTAGAAAATCTATCTACTTTTCGGGAAAGTAGATAACCAACTTTCCCGGAAAGTAGATATTTCCCATTTTTTATGATACAAATTTCCCGTTTTCTATGATAATCTACTTCGCAAAATTAGGTAATATTTCCCTCAAAATTCGAAAATCTACTTCCCCGAAAAGTCGATAATCTACTTTCCCGAAAAGTAGAAAATCTATCTACTTTTCGGGAAAGTAGATAACCAACTTTCCCGGAAAGTAGATATTTCCCATTTTTTATGATACAAATTTCCCGTTTTCTATGATAATCTACTTCGCAAAATTAGGCAATATTTCCCCCAAAATTCGAAAATCTACTTCCCCGAAAAGTCGATAATCTACTTTCCCGAAAAGTAGAAAATCTATCTACTTTTCGGGAAAGTAGATAACCAACTTTCCCGGAAAGTAGATATTTCCCATTTTTTATGATACAAATTTCCCGTTTTCTATGATAATCTACTCCGCAAAATTAGGTAATATTTCCCCCAAAATTCGAAAATCTACTTCCCCGAAAAGTCGATAATCTACTTTCCCGAAAAGTAGAAAATCTATCTACTTTTCGGGAAAGTAGATAACCAACTTTCCCGGAAAATAGATATTTCCCATTTTCTATTATACAAATTTCCCGTTTTCTATGAAAAATCTTCTTCGGAAAATTAGGTAATAGGCTATTTCCCAAAAAGTCGATAATATACTTCCCCGAAAAGTCGATAATCTACTTTCCCGAAAAGTAGATAATCTACTTTTCGTGAAAGTAGATAAGCAACTTTCCCGGAAAGTAGATATTTCCCATTTTCTATGATACAAATTTCCCGTGTTCTATAAGTAGATAACCAACTTTCCCAGAAACTAGATATTTCCCATTTTCTATGAAAGTCTACTTCGGAAAATTAGGTAATATTCCCCAAAAAGTCGATTTTTGGGGAAATATTACCTAATTTTCCGAAGTAGATTTTCATAGAAAACGGGAAATTTGTCTCAGAAAATGGGAAATATCTACTTTCCAGGAAAGTTGGTTATCTACTTCCCAAAAAGTAGATTATCTACTTTTCGGGAAAGTAGATTTTCGACTTTTGGGGAAATATTACCTAATTTTCCGAAGTAGATTTTCATACCCCCAGCTGAGCCAACGAGGGGTGGCGGGGGGGGGGGGGGGTTGGGTGGGTTGAGGTGATAAGTTTGAGCCGAAGGTCTCTGTGTTTATTTAACAGTCCTACTAAGCTTCTCTCATTTCAAAATGCCAGTGATATGACCTAGGAGAATATAATTAACATAGCTGGGATTCTTGTAAGATACTGATTTATTTGAATATAAACATGTTGTAATTCGCACTAGACATAACGTACCGTAATCAAATTAGTACATGTGCACTCCAGCTTTGCACTAAGGTCATTTATTTCTTTTACGTTTCTTTTAGTATGGTGTGTGCATGAAAATGGATGAAAATAAATGAAGAAATTTATGTAAATCTATCCAAAAATACAGTTGAAAAACTTTTTATAAAATGTACTACAGTATTGTACACTAATGTACTGTGGGGTATGAGATGTTTGGTTCACACTCAGGATGGGTTGGAAAAAGGAAACTCACACTGTGCTCTCTATATACATGTTGTATCGGATGTACAATGCAGCTTGGTGCTGGGAAGGCAGCGTGGTTACAAGCGTGATGTAGAGAGAGCTGGTTGGTGAGGATGCTCAGAGGAGCACAGCTTGTGGGTCGCCATGCTCGCCGGCGGGAGCGAGGACCGCCAGGCAGGCGGAGGAGGAGCGAGGGCCGCCAGGCAGCGGCAGAGGAAGAGGTGTTGCTGGCTGTGGCTGTAGGTAGAAAGAGGCAGGTCACCACGAGGTCAGGTCTTAAATAGCGGGGGTAGGCGTGGCTTAGTAGTTGACCCCCGCTCCGTGATGTATGGCGGCGCTGGTTGACATAGACCTCGAGGCATACACTGGGGAATTGGTGGGGTCGGCTACTCAGCGACAAACAGCGTTTGTAGGGGAGAAATTCACTACAGTACTACATTTTTTATATCTTGAGCAAAATATATGACGCTTATATTCAAATTAATCTCTGTCTTGCAAGGATTTCAGCAATGCAAATTATATTATCCTAACTTTAGTCTGAGATATTGTATAAAATAAACAAAGAAATTACCAATCTTTTGTCTGGAAACACAAGGAGGGTGGGAAGACAGGGGCAGGAGGTGAGGTGAGGTGACAGAATGTCTGGCGTTTGTTTGTTTATTTATTTATTTGAGATAAGATTTGACAGTTGGCGCTGAAGGCCTGCCTGCATGTGTATTTATCATTACTTAAGAGTGACTAAGCTCTTCTCATAATTTGCCACTCAAACGACCTGGGTGAATATAACTTGCATTGGAGGGATTCTCGTAAGATAGTAATTTATTTGAATACCTGTATAAACAAGCTATTGTGGGGTTCAGGATATTTGGTTCACACTCAGGATGGAATGGAGAAAGGAAACTCACAATGTGCTCTCTATATACATGTTGTATTGGATGTACAATGCAGCTTGGTGCTGGGAAGGCAGCATGGTTACAAGCATGATGTAGAGAGAGCTGGTTGGTGAGGACGCTCAGAGAAGGACAGCTTGTGGGTCGCCATGCTCGCCAGCGGGAGAGAGGACCGCCAGGCAGGTGGAGGAGCGAGGGAAGGCCGCCAGGCAGCGGCGGAGGAGGAACGAGGGCCGCCAGGCAGCGGCGGAGGAGGAACAAGGGAAGGCCGCCAGGCAGCAGCGGAGGAGGAGGTGTTGCTGGCTGCGGCTGTAGGTAGAAAAAGAGAGATCACCACGAGGTCAGGTCTTAAATAGCGGGGGTAGGCGTGGCTTAGCAGTTGACCCCCGCTCCATAGTGTATGGCGGCGCTGGTTGACCTAGACCACGAGGCATACACTGGGGAATTGGTGGGGTCGGCTAGGCAGCGACAAACAGCGTTTGTAGGGGAGAATTCCACTACACTATATTTGCAATAGACATAACAATTTTAGTACCGTAATCATTTAGTACATGTACAATACAGGTTTGCACTTAGGTCCATTGTTACTGTACAATATTGACTAAATTCACTAGATATATATATATACTTCACTTTTAGTCCATTTAGCACGCCGGTAAGCGTTCCCTAGGGCCACCCAGTAGGTCGAGGGTTCGATTCCTTGCTGGTGAGGTCGTTGATTATATGTTCAAAGTCCGCGTGTTAAATGGACTAAAAATGAAGTATATATATGTACCTCGCGTTTCATACCAGCTGGATTCGGTAAAATGCTACTGACACCACATACGAGGCACGGGCAGTTTCCCAATGAGGTTCACGGCGCCATCAGCTCGATGAACAGGCTTTGTGTGAAATATAACAGAGTCTAGAACTGCTTTTAGTGTCCTTGTGGGCTAGCCGGTAAGCGTTCCCTAGGGCCACCCAGTAGGTCGAGGGTTCGATTCCTTGCTGGTGAGGTCGTTGATTATATGTTGAAAGTCCGCGTGTTAAATGGACTAAAAATGAAGTATATATATGTACCTCGCGTTTCATACCAGCTGGATTCGGTAAAATGCTACTGACACCACATACGAGGCACGGGCAGTTTCCCAATGAGGTTCACGGCGCCATCAGCTCGATGAACAGGCTTTGTGTGAAATACAACAGAGTCTAGAACTGCTTTTAGTGTCCTTGTGGGCTAGCCGGTAAGCGTTCCCTAGGGCCACCCAGTTGGTCGAGGGTTCGATTCCTTGCTGGTGAGGTCGTTGATTATATGTTCAAAATCCGCGTGTTAAATGGACTAAAAATGAAGTATATATAATATATATATATAATATATATATATATATATATATATATATATATATATATATATATATGCAAGTAAATCACTGTAGGTGCGCGTGATCTAGGTATATGCTGATAACCACAAGGAAAGAAGAAAACACGAAGTTCCCAAGCGCTTTCGTGTAATTCACATCTTCAGGGGTGAGTACAGACTAGGGAAAGAAATACAAATCAAGGTGTATATATACAGAGAAGGGTGAGACCAGGTCCACAATGGTCAGGTATTAGGTAATGACCCTACTAATCTTTAAATAGCACACAACGGTTGGTGGTCAGGTCAGGTGGTCAGGTGACCCGGCCTTCTCACCTGATCACAAATCTTCTTAATTACAAAATTGTCCAGCTTGTACATGCCGTTACTCAAATTCATGTTGAATGCTTCGGTATGTTTAATAAGACTAGATTCTATGATGTTCCTACTATCAATTGAATTACATGGTAATATTGAGGAGGCATTATCCCAGTCAATGCAATGCTTGTTATCCCTCAAATGAACACACAGAGCATTGGATTCCTGGCCTGTCCTAACACTGTATTTGTGTTGTTTAATTCTAGTTGCAAGATCTTTACCTGTCTGGCCTAAGTAAAACATATTACATTCCTTGCAAGGAACTTTATAAATGCAACCAATTGTGTTATTGGGGGAGTTCTTGATTAACATTTGTTTAACAGTGCACGAGTTTTTAAATGCCACATTGACGTTCCAGGTTTTTAGTTGTGAAGGAATGTGTGAGAAATTTTTGTGAAATGGTAATATTAAGATATTCTTATGGTCATGGGTGGGCTTGGGATCAGTTCTATAAAAAGTTTTCTTAGTAATGTTTAGGCATTTGTCTATGAAAGATCTAGGGTATTTAAGGTTTGAGCCAATATTATATATATATTTGTATTCCGGACTGCAAATTCTCAAGGCACGTAAAAACATTGTTGAAAATACTGACTGTTTGACTTTATTATGGTGGGCAGAATAATAATGAATGTATGAACACACATTAGTTGGTTTTCTATAAATACTGAACTTAAAAGTGTTACCTATTCTGTGTATCAGACAGTCTAGGAATGGCAATTTACAGTCTTGCTCTAATTCCACAGTGAATTTGATCGAGGGGGCTAAGTTGTTAAGTTGTGGCAGGAAAGCTTTTAGGTCCTCATTACATGGCCAGAGACATAATACATCATCAACATATCTAAATCAGACTGCTGAGGGTGGTAAAATATTACTTAATAGCTTCTTTTCAAAGAATTCCATATATAGGTTGCTTAAAACAGGTGAGAGTGGATTACCCATTGCCATACCAAATTTTTGAGCATAATATTCCCCATTGAATTCGAATTTGCAATCCTTAATACATAGTTTGATGAGTTCGATGAAGTCGTCTTTCGAGACGGGCAGTGAAATGTCATCCAGGGAATCTATGAGGAACTCTAGTAAATCATCAACTGGGACCTTTGTAAAGAGTGATGTTACATTAAAGCTGACCAGTTTAAAATCATGATTAATGTGTAAATTATTGAGTTTATCAACCAGATCCATATTATTCTTGATATTGGAGTTAGAAATGTTGCCAACTTGGGGATTTAGTAAAGAACTTGGGAACTTCGTGTTTTCTTCTTTCCTTGTGGTTATCAGCATTATATATATATATATATATATATATATATATATATATATATATATATATATATATATATATATATATATATATATATATATATATACACCTAGACCCCGACTTACGACTGCTTCGACTTACGACCGTCGGGACTTACGACCGCCTCAGATCTTTTATTAAATTTTTTTTTTTTTTTTTCTTTCCAAATGACACGCATTTTCTATACCGAAACGTTTCCAGTTAATGTAGTCTCCATGTATAATTAGAAAATTATGGGGGCCCCATGTGCATTCAGCTGACTACATTAAAGGTTAGTGCTCAGTCACACTGTAACCATTCCTTATTATTTATTACTTTCACTGTACTGTATCCATTCCTCATTATTCATTACTTTTACTGTACTGTATTTCATTGTAGATTATTTCTTAATTTTTTTTTTTTTTTTTTTTTTTGTCGGACTTACGACCTGGATTTGGGTCCCTAACCCCGTCGTAAGTCGGGGTCTAGGTGTGTGTATTATATATATATATATATATATATATATATATATATATATATTATATATATATATATATATATATATATATATATATATATATATATATATATATATATATAATGTGTGTGATGAAAGTGGTCAAGAACAGTGGGTTCATCTTATTGCACCAAGGTTATATTCACATAAGTAAAATAGCCTATGGTGTTAGTAATTCCCTGATGTACTGTACAGTAAGTCATCACACTAACTTGGGACTCAATAACAAAGATTATTTACCATTGTTCAAGCTATGGTTACATATTTTTACTTATGTTTAAAGAGTTTTCTTTGCTGAAGGCATCAAAGTAAATTACATTGGTAAGTGACTATAGTTTACTGAAGAAAACAATACAATACCATTATGTTCATAAACCATTAAAATACTTGTACAGAAAATTATTCCATTTTTTCCTCCAATTGCATTTCCATTTGTTTACGCTGGACTTCACAAAGTCCATTCCAGTTGATACAGGAGGAGGGCAAAGATAAGAAAAAAAATGGGGAGTCCCTGAACCTGGTAGATACCAGGTCTGAGGACCAGGGTTCTCCCCCAAGAAGATCCTGACTCCTGGAACCACTGGACAAACAAGCAAGCTGGCCCAAAAGCCATTTACCTCTTGGAAGAAGCCTCCTGACCCCAGCTCAAAAGGATAAAAAAAAGGCTAACCAAGTTCAGGACCGGCTCTCCTTACCCAAGGTACACACAATAGGTACCCGTCTCACCCTCTACTCTTGTAAGGTAGATGAGATCCTTCACAGTCACAAACTCATACCAAGACTAGAATAGCATTTGTTATCATTAGGTGGCTAAAAGTAACAACAGTGAGCACCTCAAAGTTACACCAACACATCTTCACACCCAGAGCGCTAAAAATGTGAAATATCCAGAGATCCTTAGACGAGTTTGTACAATGGTATTATCTATGACACCAGATGGACTCTTCAAAACACAACAGTGGTTGCTGGACCGGGCATTCCCTCTGACCTCACTTACCTCTCTCCGTGGTCTTCACCACTCACACAGGCACATACGACTGAACTTGTCAGTATGAGATCCCCGGGGTTACTGAGAGAGAACACCCGTGCCTCCACGTGGACCTAGGCCTAAAGGTGCCAATACTTACAAATCACCATGTCTTTGTTCTGGCCCCCACACACACACTTTCTTAGGTCTTGTGACTTTGTGCCTTATAATTACATACCTTAATTCTAAATTACAAACTACAAAAAGTGTTTGATTTGTCAGGTTCTGATAAATTTTTTGCATATCTCATTACCTTGAAATTGAGGCCATCAGGGGATTTAGGCACCAGCACAAACAAAGGCCTTGGTTCTTGGCTTGGTATATCCACCTCACTTTACTCCCAATGTACGGGTCATCCCCACACTTTGAGATTGTTTACCGGTTTCATAAGATTCTCGAATCACTGTGCTGTTCGTGGCTATTCATCACATGAGGTAACTATGTGTATTAACCTCACACAGACGTAAATAAGATACATACAGTCAACCCTCGCTTTACGTGTTTCCACGTTTACGCGGTACCCTGCCGAAACCGGAATGCTCACTTTCCGCGGTGTGTGTACCCTTTTACGCGGAGAGCGGTGCAAGCAGGGTGCGCACAAGGTCGCCCAGTCATCAAAACATTACCGAGTTCTTCACCCGCCACCCACCACAGCCAGCCCAAGTCAGTGATAGTGATAATGATAGTGAGGATATGGACTTATATAGACTTTGAGGGGTTTGACAAAGAGGCCCTGCAAGCCTCTGTGGTGGATAGTGATACAATTGATACAAGTGATACAGGTGTGGGCCAATAATCTGCCCTCTGCCTTGGAACCAACCCCCCATCCCCATGTGCCCAGCCATCTTTTCTACTAATGTAAGTGTTAAAAAACCGAATATTATTGATATTTCTCTTAATTATTAATTGTGTGTGCATACCATCATAAAATTAAGAAGTTATTTTTAATACAACGTAGGTATTGTGTCTGAAAAAGTGGAGTTTGGGGGTCGGCCCGGTCTCTATTTCAATTAATCCCATATGTTATGTTGTTCACTTTACCCGTTTCTCACTTTACGCGTGCCACTGTGGGTTGAATTAACCGCGTAAAGTGAGGGTTCACTGTACTGCATTTTCCTCTTACCATAGTTCATGGGTCAACCCCAAAACTTCACATATGTCTGATATACAGAACTCATTTTCCCATTTCACTATTCTCATATATTTTCATCTGACACCTGAGGTAGCTATGTTTATTAATCTTACACAGACGTAAATAACATAACCTTCAGACACGGTTACACTTATTCACAATATTACACTAGTACGTACCAATTGGGCCTTCCTAACCATCATATAGGAACAGTAGCTTGATTCTCCCTTCACAATATCTGCATACAGACTTAAGATTATATGCACAGACACTGGTATAATTTGTATAAAACAACATACAGCATGCAAATTACCCCTTCTAAGTGTTTACTGTTTTCTGTGACACTACCCAGTGGAAAACTTAGATACTCCCTTAGTGCAGTGAATTTGAATGTTATGCAGCTGTAATATGAGTCAGAAGAGATTATAGGGACCAGTACTAATGTGTGCAGTAACTGTACCTTTACGATATTATACTGAACGATATGACACACCGAGCCATGAATTCTGAAAAACACTCATTAGTTATGTATTCCAGTTAATTTCTCTGTATTAACTGTACATGACATACGGTATATATCACATTGGTTACACAATGAATCAAACAATCAGAAGTACCAACTTTACCAAATAACACTGCCTCAGGCAGTGATCGTTGTGAAGGGAGTCAGACCCAGGGGAGCCCCAAAAAATTTAGTTGACTCAGTGTATGTGGCACTGAACTGCAATAGAAGTACATATACTGAAACAAAAACTTTATGTTATCTGATACAAGACATCTGGACACTTGGGAGTCCATATTTTAATGGAAATAAAACCAATAATTTCAGGGAGAAGTATAATTTTATTTAACAAATTGTACTGTACCTATTCCAAGTACATACTTTATACAGGTACTATCGTGCACAAAAGTCGTGTCCACTACCCAGCCACAGTGAGGGTTCGAATAGCCTGAGTCTGAAGTTTCGAAACAACTGGGGGAAATGCTATGGTCGGCCAACAGATGTCACCCTGTGTTGTGTGGATGGGGATGTGGGGCATGGAGAGGGGAGGGAGCAGGAGGTGGGGGTTAGTCTAGTAACAGGCTGTGTGTAGGTGAAGCATAACATTGTGAATTCTGCAATCACTGATAACAATAAGAATGTCATGAAGATAGTTAAGCATGGTAAATAAAAGCACTACAACGACCATATCTCTGCCGTTCACAGCTACGACGGTGCGACTGATGGGCACACCAGTAAGTAAACCAGCTATGGTAGTCACGGATAATACACAAGTTGTTACCAAGGTTGGCACCACCCACACCAGGGGAAGGAGGTGATGTCGAACACTGAAACATGCTGAGGTCTAATTCCTACCATCGTCGTTACCAACAGGCAAGTCACATTAATTTGTCAGCATAGCCCACGTCGTCCTTATACTATTGCAGGGTGTCCCATGAGTGACAGCAGATATTTGCAGAGGTGAAAGAATATGTGATATTGAGTTGAAAATCTTCTATACACATAAGCATTTTTCGGTTTACTTTAGGCGTGAGGTGGGTTGTAAAAATTAAAAAGAGCAAAAATTTTGCCATCTTATATTTTATTTTTCTTACCAATTGCAGCCATACTGTGTGCTGTTGTAATCCTTATTGGTGGATTACATATGGCCTATTAATAGTGTGAAAACCCATTTGAAGATACTGTAATGTTCCATAACTTGCATTAAACAACATCATACGTTTACGAGTTCCAACTCCGCGCCTCTATCCACCCAACTATTAAACCTCATAATTTGAGCATCGTGGGTTACCACACCTAAACACTAATCGACTACTTATTCTCTCCCCACACTCCCCCTCTACCATCCCCCCACTTCACTCCTCCCTCCCCCACCTCTTCCCTTCCATCCCATCACATTACCTTCCCCAACCCCCCTCCCCCTATTCTACCCATGGCGACGAATTGGACTACTGTAATGAACACTGACAGAACCGACGACATGGCTCCTCCCCCTTGTATTTAGAGTTAAAACCTTTACAACAAAGGTCAATCCCACGTAACTTGAGCCGGATTAAGATATGTGGGGAAAAAAAAAACAAGCAACACCCATGGCCGCCCCCCTACCCCAACCTAAAATCATAGCCACCATGTCTTTATCTCCATCCATTTCCCTTTCTATAATAAAAAGTGTAACCCTACTCAGAAAAAATAATGAATGGGCCCTCCAAACAAATTAAAGATGAGGTGCACCCCACCCAAATAGGGATGGGCCCTCCATTTCCTTTCACCTTCTTTTCTCCACATCCTTTCCTCCCTCCCATCGCCCCAGTCACCCCAACCTACCACCCAATATCATGCAGTGGGCAGAAGGCCACACACTTTCTCTCCTCCTAAAAGTCTGTTCCGTTTAACCCACATTCTTTCACTACTAAACCTTCTTCCCCCTTTCCTATATTTCGCTATCGCTATCTCCCGCCTCGACTCCACCATTTGAAATGGTTGCCTTGCGTAATTTGTAAAATCCACCTCACGGCTAAACGGAAACCAAGAAATCCATATATGTATAGAAGTTTTATACTCAGAATCACATATTCTTTCACCTCTACAAATATCTGCTGTAATTAGTGGGACACCCTATTATAATTATATGACAGTTGTTATATGAGCTCCTTAGTTAACTTCACCATAAAAATATGGTGTTTGATGTGCTATGCGTTTGCCGCACATTACCTTACTCGGTTATGTTACACCCCCAGTTGCAACCTGGGAGTTTGGGTTGGGTAATGTAGTATTTTGAGCAGAAATGGAATTCAGAACGACTCAATGAACATGAAGAAAAACGTTTTGATATAACGAACCCTAATGAAATGTAACCTATTACAGTTATATGTAATCTGGGACGAACATGTCATAGCTGAAAATTGTCAAAGAAATATGTAAAGCAGTGGAAAACCATATATTTTGATTATCGGCGAGGCTAACTACCTATAAACAATTAATATTTGATGATTGGCAAAAGTCCTGGGAAAATGAACCAACAAGTCATAAGCTAAAAATGATCAAATCATCAGTTTATCCTTGGTCATCATCAAAACAATCCTCTCGCCATCACGAAACTATTCTGAATCGTCTAAGAATTGGGCATACGCGATTGACGCACGGCCAACTCATGTCTTCCCCTAATGGAGCCCCACCTATATGCTCCAACTGCTGAACACAAATAACAGTCTAACATATTCTCATTGAATGCCCTATTTATAATCGGTATCGAACAATGTGCTTCACTAACCCTACACTGTAAGATATTTTAGCAGAGACCCCCAAATTTTCCATAAGTTCAGTTTTGACCTTTTTGAAATACTGTAATCTCCTTCAAACAATATAACACTAAATTATAGAAACATAAATATATGTTAACTAATCCCTCCGGCCAGCCTTAGGAGAGACTCAAATGGGTGTTAGTGGTCTGGTTAAACTAAATCTTGATGATGATTATCGGCGAATGTTCACTCTTCAGTCGCAGGGGTGGTGGTGGAGGTTTGGGGGGGGGGGGGAGGATCCGCTTGCAGTTCACTATGAATACATGAAATAGGAAGGGTTTCTTGGGCAGTTGATCCTAAAAGATTTACCAAAACGTTATGTCAGAGTAATAATAATTAACCTAGGTTTTACTAATACCATTAATTTACTCTAGTATATAAAAGCCTGCATCAGTTACCACAACATAATATTACTCTGCCATTTAAGATATGCCTGCAGGACGAGCAAATTTGTCGGCAGTGATTCCTGAGCGAGGCCAAATCATCGGAATGTGGAGAGCCAACATCAGTGGAGCATACAAGAAATCTGGGCCTCAACTGCCATCACATGACGACGAGACGCCGACTTCATGAAGCCGGCATCGACTGCCATATTCCAGCTCACAAAGGGTGGCTAACACCTACTCACAAGGAGTGTCTACTCGGCTTTGCATTGGAACACCTTCCACATAGAGAAGAATACTGGAGAACCATTATATTTACCGATGAAACGGTGTTCAGGTCAGTGGGAGCCGAAACAAGGCAGTGCTGGCTGCCCCCCAACACACGCTACCATGCGAAACACATTCAACATCGTGCAGTGACTGGTAGGGTGTCAGTGTCATTCTGGGGGTGGATGTGGGCACATGGGCCAGGTGAACTGGTCAAGATCAATGGCCGTTTCACGCACGCACGCACACACACAGGTGATGACCTGACCACCGTAGGGTCAAGACCTATTTAGGCGCTGCTCCTGCTGAGCAGCTCTCAACCTTGGCCAATGCTCGGCCCATTCCCCACGTCCCTCTCCGCGACCCACCCTCACCACCGGCATATCAACATAATCAAAAGTGACATTTCGTTTCGGAAAGACGTGGAACCAGTGTTGAATAGTTATGAACAGTGTTTAAGCCAGTGAATTCAGTACTAGACAGTACCAGTGAGAACCGTGACTCACCAGTGAGATAAGCACCCCTGGGAATTGACCGCCATCTCCTGACAAGGAGGTGCTAATCAGTCCACCCTGAGAACAACAGTGGGTCGGCTTCACACTTGACTTCGAAATAAAACAACACCACCCAGTAGGGTGGGGATAGGTCAACAACTGCAAATATGTTGCCTGTATAACAAGTGAACTAGCCTAGGTTGAGCACTGTGTCAGGTGTAGGTGCCCGCGAGGCAAGGCCTATACCCTTGTGGTCACGCTCAGCCATGTGGTGAGGGTTTGTTTACACAAACCCCCGTCCTCATAGTGTGCCAAGCTGGTTAGTTCTTTTGAAACTAAAATTGACTTTGATACTGTATCTAACCAGAAAAACAGAGATACTATTAAGAACAAGTGTAGTGTAATAAAAGTGTTTATAAACTGAGAATACTCCTGTTACCTTAGTTCCCCCGACACCACACTCCCTCCGCGGGAGGCCCGCTCATGGCCTCCCCTCACACCGCTAATACGCTGTAGATGCCAGTCTCCTTTGTCCTCTAAGAGGGTTATGCCTCCCAACCACCGCTGACTTCCTAGGAGTGCCAAGCAGTCCTCGGCCCTCTGACGTAGGCATATAAGTCGAGCCCTGTAACTCCACCATGTCTGAATTGACTGGAGACCCAGCTACTCGCTTTAACTCTCCTGATGCACTGAGTGAGCCAGGCGACTGTGGTGTTGACCTTGACACCAACGGAGAGGATGGCTTTCAACTAGTTCAGTCCAGGAACAAGCGGAAGGCCGAAAAGGCAGAAAGACTTAGAGACCATCAACTACAACCACAACCCCCCATGAGAGTAAGATTATACTTCCCTGAAGGTACATCACCTGAAGACAAGTATCTCTGGCTGAATGATGCGGAAGACAAACACCCAGAGGCTGAGTTTCAGTTCGGAGTCGGTACACAAGATCATGTTCTGATTAGAAACGACCCAGCAGTCATACAGGATCTCCTCACCAATAGCATAAGGGGAATAACCATGGAACAATCATCCCAACCATCGAGCAAGAAAACCATCTTAATCATAGGGCTCGACCAGTACCAAACTCCTACACTACTAGAAGCTCATCCCTACATCAGAAGGACGAAGCGACTCGGGGGCAAGAATGCGGTCATTGCAGACTGGGTTGGCTCGGAAGACCCACCCAAGACCATTCGAGTCCGTGGTGCCTATCGGACTCTGAAGGTAACTCTCTATCAGCCCCCTAACCGGAGGTGTTACAACTGTCAGCACTGGGGCCATGTGGCCCGGTTATGCCCCTCGACTAAGCCGTGGTGTGGTCTCTGCTCAAGGCAACATGCAACACAGGTTTGCAGAGATACAGTTGCTCAAGGGGGTGTCATCCAACAGAAGTGTATTAACTGCAAAACAGTTGGAGTTCCTGTATGACACCCTGACTGTTCTAGAGCTCCTACACCCCTTCAGCGCCCAGACCCGCCACCCAGGCAGGTCTCAAGAAACACTAATGCGGGCCAACCCCTGGCCCGCCCTCCCCACCAAAGCTCCAGGATCATCACCAGCAGTCATCGAAAGATCAGTATGGGGCAACACATTCGTACCGACACAACAGGTAGTTGCCAACACACTCCGTGAACACGCACAACATGAGGAGATCAATGATTTGAAAAATGAAATTAAAGAACTCAAAGCTCAGTTTACAGCTCAAACTGAAATGTTAAGGAGCCTCTGTGATACACTAAAGGAAAAAAACACCACATACACAGTGCAGCAGCTACGGAAAAATTACAGTCAAACTGAAGACATTCAGATGTCACTACCAGATGTGGAAACTCAAGACCCACCAGGAACTAGTGTCCACGCAGAGGAAAATAGTGATACTGGTAACAGTTCTACTGATGCCTCTGTGGACATGGTCAGTGAAGATGAACAAGCACAAACAGAAAATGGTGGTGATGTCAAGTGTAACCAAAGTGTGTTGTTGTCTGCCACTGAAATACAACAATTGTTGAGCCGTACATGCTCCAGAAATGTTTCAAAAAGGTTAACTGGCCTACTGCCTGCCGAAGGGACAGGCAGCGCAGAAAAGAACAGTATCATACAGTGCCTTTTGCTTCTTTCCAAATACATTTCATAATGGCCAGTGTTAATACCAGACAAAGTTCCAAATACATTTCATAATGGCCAGTGTTAATACCAGGCAAAGATACAGAGCGGTGAAGGTGATGAGTTGGAACATCTCATCCCTTAGAAAACGATATCCTGACCTACACCACAAAGTTGTGACTGAGGACATCGATATTGTGTGTCTGCAGGAGTGTCTCACACCTAATGGTAAGCCCCCACCCAGTCTGCCCAATTATGTGTATTATGATCCTAGTTCTACTCACACATGTTTGATGTATGTTAAGAAGTCACTCCCGCATGTACCTCTTGTATCCAAAAAGACTACCAACCTTCAGTACCATGGGATCACTATCCACCTGGGCAACTCCACATTCAACGTGCTAAACGCCTATGCTCCCTCAGATCAGCTTCAGTACACAGATCTCCCAGACTTTTTACACACTGAGCCCACTGTCCTGATGGGTGACCTGAATACTAGACACAAGAAATTAGGTGACTCCACCAGTAACACCAATGGTAGGAGACTTATCTCACTTCTCAGCGCATATGAAGATGTTCAAATTAAAGGTAATAATGAACCAACACACATCTATGGCGGGGGTCTAGACAAATGTATTGGCTTTAATCTATCATACACAACTCATAGCTCTGATGTTGTCACTGATCTTATGTCTGACCACAGCCCAATCCAAGCTAGTATACATGTAGCCAATGACACCCCCACTGGTGGTAAACTCAACAGACGTACTGTAGAATCACAGTCAAGCAAGAACATGAAAGCCAGTTCATAGACTTCATCCATGACTGGTACAAGGACTACAAGCCTGACAGCTACCAAAGTTTCCATGACGATCTGATAGATAGGACTTGTGCATACTTCACCAACAATGCCTCCACAACAAAAAGGAGAAAATGTGGTCAGCATAATGGGAACAGGCAACAGCAGTGCTATAATGACCCTGAGCTGAAAAAACTCAGGGCTAGGGTCAGGAGGGTGGGTAAGGGTTACAGACAAATTAGAACACCTCAAATGTTACAATTGTATCAAGCTTCCCTTGCTGCTGTCAGGGAACGTGTAAACGAACTCAGACAAAATGCATGGGAGACATATGTCAACAGCCTGAACCAACACACATCCCTCAGCAAAGCCTGGAAAGACATAAACATAATCAGAGGTAAAAACAGAAGACACGTCTCCAATCCAAACCCTCTGCAAATGTCGAATGAGCTAATAACAAAGTGGGCTCATGTGTCGAGCTATGACATGTTACCAGCTAGGACTCGGGGACTCCTTGATGCGAAGTCTGTAGAGAGAAGTAATCTTATTAGCTTTATGCTGGGCAAACAGCACGATGAGTGTGATGTTCCATATACTGAGTGGGAGCTTGACGCCGCCCTCGCCAGGGGTAGGTCTACTTCCTCTGGAGAGGACGGAGTCACCTACAACATCATTAGACTACTAAGGCGCGTGCCAGGCAATCCATTGTTGGTATTGTACAATATGAGTCATGCCGAGGGCCAACTACCCACATCATGGACCAGCAGTATTGTTGTACCAATACCGAAACCAGGACAGCCTGATGCCTTTCGTCCCATATCACTAACCAGCTGCCTGTGTAAAACCCTTGAGAGGATGGTTCTTGGCAGACTCTTATATAGAATCAGACAACACATATCTCCTAACATAAATGGCTTCACCCATTGTAAAGGTGTACATAATTGCATCACCACATTCCTAACTGTGCATGGTGATGAAAGGCACAGATATACCACATTTCTTGACCTAAAAGCTGCATTTGATATTGCCAATAGGCAACTGATATTGTACGAACTAGCCAAAATGGATATAGGAGGAAGACTGTTACACTGGATAAGTGGTTACCTAACCAACAGAAGGGCTGCTGCACTGTTTCAGGGTTACAAAAGTGAAGTTAAAGATATGCAACTTGGTACCCCTCAAGGTGGAGTACTTAGCCCCACTTTGTTCAATGTTCTTATGAATGCATTATTAAATTTAATACCAGACAACCCCAGCAATATCTCAATCAGCTATGCTGATGATATTCTTATACATACTAAAACTCATCGTGAAATGCAAACCACCCTGAACCATGTATACGCAGCCTGTGAACACCTCGGCCTTATTATCTCCACTGACAAAACTAAGGTGTTCAACAAACAAGCTGGTAACCGCAAACGCGGCCCCGCCAAGTTCAAGATAGGTAACAACACTATTGACTATGTTTCTTCTTTTAAATATCTTGGTGTTTCCGTCCCTTGTACCCTACCTGCCATACAACAGCTAACCCGCCAATGTACTGACAGACTGAGACCTCTTAGAAGTGTAGCGGGGTACAGCCCGCACTATGGTGCTAATATTAGAATTGTTAAAACAATGTACCTAGGCTATATAAGATCTCTGATAGATTACCACGCACCAGCCCTGGTCATTCGTGACGGGAAAGGCGTTAACAAGCTCGAGAAAATGCAAAATAAAGCCCTCAGAATTATCCTAGGATGTCCCATGAGCACTAAAGTACTTAATATGAGGAAAGAACTAGGTATACCCAGTGTTAAAGATAGAATAATTGAAGTCAACCTCATGATAGCCCTGAGGCTTCTGCGTGGTGATCCTGATAACATTGTTTCCTTAAAATTGCTAGAATGTATGAACCATGGGACTACTGAGTCTAAATGGATCCAAACTACAGCTACACATATGAAGATGTTTGGACTAGACCACCTGTACAAAGTTGAGACACAACAGCGCTTCCTGCCACCCTGGCGGACAGTTCCCTTCGATATCACAATACCGACGTATCCGCCTAAAAAATTAATTATACAAAGCATTTATCTCCAACACACTGCCAAATTGAGAGCTCTTGAACACATACACACTCTACAGACTGATGATAATATCACACAGACCATCTACACTGATGGATCTCTAAACACCGCCTGTGGGAGGGCTGGATGTGCTATTGTTGTGACTCAACCTGACGGTAATATAATTGAGAAAGGAGTTAGAATTAACAACTGGGCATCCACTCTACAAACTGAATTAGTTGCCATACTCACAGCTATTAAATTCATTGAAACCACTGTTACTGACAGTCTCATCATCACTGACTCTCTATCCTCACTACTTGCCCTTGGTACCCTCGACTCAGGTTGTCACGCTCTTGTCTCTGAAGCCAGACACAAATATGCCTGCCTTGTTGACCGGGGTGTCAGGTTCAAACTGTTGTGGATCCCCTCTCACATAGGCCTCATAAAACATGACAGAGTTGATGCCCTCGCCAAACTCGTGTCTAACAAAGACACCGTTGAATACAATTTGGGTCTGTCAAAAAGAACCCTTAGAACTGTAATTAGGAAAGAACTTATTGATGAGTTTGACGCAATTAGACAAGTGCAAACAGGCACTAGTCGATCCATAGGTTACCATGATGAGATGTATCAAGTGAAACATGTATATGGAGCAAGTAACACGATCGCTAGATTACAAGATGTTGTAACCACTAGATTAAGGTTAGGATATAAGTACCTTTGGCAGTATGTTCCTCAAGCAGATGTAAACAAAACTAAATGTAAAGTGTGTGGCCATACATATGGCCACACACTTGAACACTACGTCCTTGACTGTGTGAAGATAGAACCTTTTAGGGACAGGTCCAAGCACACTGTGTGTGAAATGGCACAACACTTCATTTCTAATGGCAAGATAGCCGACATATTAAGATTGTATCCACTTTTTTGCACTTAGTAACTATATCAATTCTCATGTACAGAACCAAATACGCAATGTGCTTGAATACCTCCCACGTAAATGTGAATAACAAAGTGTGAGGCCAGACATACTACCTCACACGCCTGTACTCACGCATTTGTGAATAAGTTACCCTTTATGTATAGAACTAAACAAATAATGTAAATGAAATACTGTGTAACATTCAGTGCCATAATATCCTGACAACGGGGGTTAATTATTATGACCCTTTGTAAACCCTACTCTGTAATCCTTTTGCGCTACCGCTCACAGGATGAGTGTGGGGTGCACAATAAAGTAGCCGCTGCAAGCGGCAAAATCAAATCAAATCAAATCAAATCAAATCACGCACGCAGAGAGAGAGAGAGAGAGAGAGAGGCTTTCAAGGTCATGAGGGGCAGTGGTTGGAACTTGGAACAATCACCTAGATTAAGTCTGAATACTATTGTACAATACTGATAACTTTTTCACTCCACTCTTTTTAACATAAGTATATAATTATATAACATTGCATATTATCAAAAATATTTATTAAGCAAAGAATGGGTGGAATATAAATAAATATTACCATAATCTCTTTGTCGGAATAACAACAAAATTGTGATGTGGTCGCTGAGTAAAACTAGCTGACCAAGGCCCTTCACCCTGATCCTTGCATATTTCACTTTTATCTTTACAATATTCCATTCTTTAAAGTATCATAGTGACCTGAGCGGCAATAAGCACCCAGGGCACTGCACCTGTTCCATGAATTCGTAAACATAAAGAAACAACTATAAGACAAAACGTAGTTAAAAAGGCAGCTTGAAATTATGGTGGTATAAATAATAAATAAACAACCCTTTAGTGAACAATTTAACACCATATGCCATGTAGCAGTCTGGTTGAGGCCAAACGGTTCTTTTTCCTTAGCCTTTATTCATGTTTGTAACTTTTTCTTCTTATGCATAATCCCAAACCCCAGCCATCCTACCCTCCAAAGGGTCTTGCACCCCCGAGTCCATAATCTTCCAATTACAAGAAATCATAGCTTTTTCCCTAAATTTACTGCAGCCATCAGTGTCAGTGACAATGCCAAATACTGTATATGAATGCTCGTCATAAGACGTCGAATATGCCGCACAGTTGTAGAAGCATGCATGTCCGAGTGACATCATAGGGAATAATGTGGGGAGGTGAAACGCTGGGGCCCAGGGAGCTTTGTCGCACATCTCCACAGAAAATAACGTTTTCTATGCTGCTGTTCTAACACCTGAAATACTGCTACGTGCAGTAATATTTGTTCTACAGGACTATACTAATTATGCTGCTTCAGCCTCGTTTTATCTTTCGGTAACACTGCATTACAACTTATATAATTCAATCTTATCAATAATATAAACTATTTCTGTCACATTCCTCACGTTATTAGTACCGTGTATAGGGTTCGTGATAATGCTCCACTCTCACACAACCTGCCTCTCATCCAGCCCCCCCCCCCCCCCCACACACACACTACAGTGGGCGACATCTGTTGGCCGACCATAGCATTTCCCCCAGCTGTTTCGTAACTTCAAACTCAGGTTATTTGAACCCTCACTGTGACTGGGTAGTGGACACGACTTTTGTGTACGATAGTACATAAAACTGCAAAAAATGGCAGCTGGAATATTCTAAATAACCATGACAGCCAAGTTAAAGTTCCAATCATTAAAGCTAAAATAAGTTCCAAGCACCATAAAAAATATTAAAAACACATTTATCATAATACTAAATACAGTAACTGAAATCATGTAAAGACATTACAAATAATGTAAAAAAGACAGCAACAATAATTACAGTACTGTCAACAAAGTGGAGTGTGACAGCTTGATAAATCAAGAGTCAGGCAGTTTAACATAAGTTACTTCAGCGAGTCCAAGAAACCATTACTGCATCGAAGACATTGTTCATAGCACTTCTCAAAGCCTGCATCATCGTCATCCTGAAAAGAATAGATGTGATTCTAATATCCATGTTATAATGTTATTCTTACTATTTAGGGTGAAGATTGAATTATGACAAGATTGCAGTGCTTGACTGCAACCGTGGAAGAATAATATGGTATGGAAAAAAAAAATAAATACAAAATAATTCACAAGACATCCTGTTCCAGATGTATAATTCAAAACTATTTAAATAAATTGCAAGTTGTAAAGTAACAAAGTAAATTTACTTGAGTACTGTACTCAAGTAACAATTTTGGGTATTTACTTTTTAAAAAGTACTAAAATTTTTCAGTACTACTTAAGTATGGGTTTCTATTATTTTTACTCCAATACAATTGAAAAAAACAAAAATCGTTACTCATTACATGCCCCAAACAATAGTTTTAAATATCCAATCATAGGACAAACTTGGAAACTAACCAATCACAAGCTTCATGTCTGCTGCTTGTAAGTGTCTGTTTAGTCATGCCGGGCTTATATTTAGGCCCTAAAGATCCCGATTGGACACCCATAATTTGGGGAATCAGTTACTGTATTGATTAATCTCAATAGATAAATTTGCAAATAAACATGTGTAATGGTGTGTCTTTTATTTTTTCTTTAGTTAACTTGTTTTTTTATTCTGTAATTTATAGTGGATTTACTTTAATATTTGATTCGATTAGTAATTTTGTTGTTACTTTTTACATTCACTACTTGAGTACTTTATGAATGAAATACTTTTTTTACTTCTACTTGAGTACAATGAACTTTGGATACTTTTCCAAAGTCCAATACTTTTTACAACTCTGATAAATTTTCACGGTCCAATATATTACTAATATCTGAAATGGTTTCTGCAAGTAGTACTGTAGTCATTGGTACAGTTGCCTTCACATGAATGCACCACAGCCTGGGAGTGCGTGAGGGAACAGGTATGAGATGTGGCAATGCAGTGCCGTAGTCAGGGGAGTGAAACCGTGGAATACCCTGTTTGCCGGTCCCCCGTAGTTCAGTCCTAGTCACTCAGTTGTAGCTAAATAATACGTTATTACAGGTTTCGTTTATCTGTTTACCTCCTTTGTATCTTGTCGCAGATGTTCATGAAATGTATCGGAATAGTGTGAAAGATATTCTAAAATAATTTTTATATAAATACAGGTATCCTCAGCATTACAGAAACCCTGCTTACGGAGTTTTTAAACTACAGTGGTCCCTGGGTTAACGAACACCTCGGTTAACGAAATTTCGGTTAACAAATTACCTTCCATAAGATTCACTTCGGTTAACGAAAAAATTTCAGTGAATGAATTCCTTACGAATTTTCCCCAACATGTTTTCGCTTGCTCTCGGCTGCTCACCAGCTGTAGTATTAGTCTGCCAATACAGTAATCGGTTTTAGGGCTTAAATTCGTTACCATTTTAGTAAATATCAAGAAGGTTGTACTATTCAATAATTTTAAAAGTTTTATATCAAATTTTTCAGTCATTTTAACAATTATTGAACATAATTGAAGTACAGGAAACTAGTTTTTCGCGCGTGCCAAACAGCCACTCAACACACCAAGCTTGGCGTCAGTTTATGTATCTGTTCAGCAGAAGGAACATATTGTTTGAGACTCTCTTCAACATAAACTCTTTTTTTCCATTTTTACAGTCAAATTATTGGTCATTTTAAAATATATTTTACATATTGATAATATATAGCGCAGTGCAGTGTTTATTTCAAGAAAATATTCTTTATTTACAGCAATAAAACTTAAAATATCAGTGTTGAAATAAAATCCAGCATGGTTCCAAAGAAATCAAGAAATATTTCAATCCAGTTATTTCAATGGCATGTATAAATAATTTTGAAGAAATGTTTGGTACATAACTAAACACAAACTGAGGAAAGAATTGAAACTGAGCAGTGCCACTGTTGTTGAGGTTGCTACCAGCTGGAGGGCTGAGCCAGAATCCACACAAAATAAATTTTATAATTTTGGTGAAATTTGAAGTAACCTTATAAACAATAGAAACTTAATAACAGTCAAGATATTGTGTACATATCACAGTATTGAATTTTACCGGTACAGTATGTGCAACTCGCTACTTTTCTGTTTAATTTGAAGCATTCTGTGGCCTTTTAACTACTAACTAAGTTACAGTAAAATAAGTAGATAATAAAAGCATTTCTGCTCATCAGGAATTATTACTGGAAATAATATGTTTGGGAACTCCAGTACTCTGATAATTTAAAAAAAAAATTATATATTTTTTTAAACCCTGTGTAGAACACTGTTGTCAGCATTTCACTAAGTGTGTAGCTTGCCATAGCAACTGCAACATATATGTTTTAGATGGTTTTGGCAAATTGAATTTTGACATAATTGACACTGACTACCGTAAAGACAGCAGAACAGACCCAGACATTTCTGACCCTCATGGGCCTTAACCAAAGTTAACACATACTGCAGGAACACCCTGCTGTAGCTTACAACAAGTGTGGCTGACATGGCTGCCATACAACTGACAATGAAAGCATTGTCTTGGGTTTGGGACATATGGTTTCACCTTAAGGGGAGCGTCTGGCTGAAAATACAATGAAAATCGGAAAATTACGAAAATATTCAGGAAATTTTCCTGAGGGAAGATGTTGCCTATGGCTATCTGCTGACATATCTTTACTGCATAATTCGTAATATTTATGTAGCTATGCATGATTGTTCTACCCCCCCCCCCCTTCATTTAGAAGACCCTTCTGTTTACATAGGGAAAGCTGTAGAAAAGTTTCTATTATAATATTTTGGTGTAAAATAATACCAATCACTTGGCAAACATTAGTATCTGGCACCTTTCTCAGCAAGCTAACCACAGGAGAACGTGTCACGAGAGTTAGTGACCCATCAAATATGCGAGAGTGAGTACGATCGTGAGTTGCTCTCATGCCACCTTTATCGGCATGTATCTCAGAATGAGTTTTTCTATCCTTCATATCCCTAAGGCTCGGCCATTTCTGGGCCAATCCTAATAACTAAGCAGTAGAATAACATATTGTGCATGGCGTAACATACACATTTTCTTTATATTTGACTTGGTTTACTATTTGCTGCTTTATCTTATAAATATCTGGAGGAAAATATGATAGGTTAGGAAAAAAATTCACGCAGCCAATACGAATGCGATAATCAGAAATATCTACAGTATATGTTACATATAAAAAGAGTAAATTACCCATATTCCACATAAATTTCAACGTAATTTAGCGCAAAGTTATGGAGAAGTAGGATTTTTAAAATTGATAAGAATATAAGAGAAAAATCAGATATCAGGGATTAGAGATTAGGCAGAACTGATTCAGGGATATACTGTAGTAACAATGTATCTGGTGTTCTTAACTGATGACAGGAAATTTACATTGATTGATCAATTAATGATTTTTATTTGTTTCAGGCGGGCATTCTCCATAAGAAAGATCCAGGTAATCTTGATAGCGGTTAGAATTTCGAAGCAATAAGATGTCAATAACAGAGTTGGTGTAGGGTTAAGGGAGCCAATTTCTTTCTTGTGGAACCTGTCCACTTTCACCACCTTTTGGTCTTGGAGCTCCTCTAAGTATGGGAGCAGCTCTTCAGAGAATACCACCCCTCAACACTGGTTAAAGGTGGCATGTGGAGTACAGGAAACTGGGGCACTAGGTACCTCAGACAGGGTACAGGGTCGGGCACTCTCCTTGGGGAAACATTAGGAGGTTACCAACTTGCTGGATGGATATTTTTGGTTCTCTCCAACAAATTCTTACTATTGACCAGTAAACATAAAAAATGTCGAGGTCCATTACAGGCTTGCCTTCCATGATATGGAGCATTAGACATTTTGCAAAGTCTGCCTGTTTGAAAGCACCTGGTAAGATCTCACTGGTAGAAGCGTCCTGGAGGGTAGAGGGACCAGTGAGCCTCCTGCAGCTCTTATTCTTGGGTATTTGTCATGACCCAGAGCCACTTTTCCCAATCTGATAGGGCCTCAATGTAGCAATTGATGATCCAGAGGAGTGTAACAAGGTATGAGATTGTTAAAAGACGAGAGGAAAGGTTGTATCACCGACTAGTGGGGTTGTGATATCACTGTGTGGAAAGTACAGTAGTAATACTTAATGTACATGAACAATCTTGTGATGGGTATTTGAGAAGTGCTAAGAAGTTGTTTGTAAGTAGAAGTAATAATATTATTGTGTATCACTCATAAATGTTACCAGAAACCTATAGTACTTTTGACTGAAAATTGGTCCTATTGACATGAATACCAGTTTGGTTGACGTAGAAGTAAGGACAAGTGGTCTTTGGAGTTTGTCTCGGTGTTAATGTAAATTTGGCCAAATCTTGAGTGAACCCCAAGGGGTGATTCATAGCTGTATTTTATGTTATGATCAAGTTTCCAGTATTCAACTTAATTTTAAATAAACCATCTATATTGTATGTTGGGGGTATCACAAAGCCATGTGCCCCAGACCCTCACCACGTTACTATCACCCAAGTGTCTTGTTACTATCACGTTAGTTAAGTGACCAATGTTATATTATACAGTATGTTCTGATAGAAAAACCTGGGTGGTGGCAGCTACCATGACTATTGAAGAGTGTAACATAACAAGGGGTTTCCCAGGTAAGCCCTAGGTCAGAATATAACTAGATCAGAAAAAAGTAAGGGATCAGAAAAGTATAGAGAGAGAGAGAAAAAGAAATACCTTGATAAGTTAAAGAAAGAAAAATAAGAATTAAAGAGGAAAAGTAAAAGAAGAAAATCCCCCTATACATTGGCATTACAAAAGCCCTTAGTCTAACCTAAGTATCTAGACAACCTTCTATAGGAAGAAGCTCCTCAATAGTATTTTTTACCCACTTGCCCTATAATAACATTTATCAAATAACAAACAAAAGAAAGGATTCAGTGTTCTACAAATGCCATGTCTTGGTAAGCATGTCAGCAGTACCTAACATCTTTTAAGTGGGCTACTCAAAACCATTAAATGTCTAAGGGTTATTTTTAACTTAAAATTTTACCTGGAGGAGTATCTGTTGAAGAATGATCAAATGCCCTTCCATCTCCCACTCTAGGATGTCCATGAGCTAAGCATTGGCCTACCTTCTGTAAATGATCATCTCAAATACTAAAACTCATGCAACTTACATAGTATGGATCTCTGATAATCAGCTCCTTTTTCAGATCAGAAGAACCAAAGAGTTCAATCCGAGCTGTGTAAGTCTTGGGAGCCCGTGCTTTGATGTCAGAGATGTTATCATGGTCCATCCCAAAAATGTAGTCATAGTGTGCAAAGTCGGCTTTCGTGAGCTGTAAAAATATAAATAAACAAATAAATGATGAAAATAGATTAATACACTAAGTTGGGACAAAAGATGAAAAATATAATAATAACAATAAAAAAAAAGTTTCTTGCACTTTGCACAGAAAGGTAAATGCAGTAATGTATTACCTCAAAATTTAATTTCCAGCTAATTCACAGCCCTCTTACCTAATACTGTACTGTACCTATACAGTACATAGAAAATAAAGGACTGATAATAAAATCCCTTTTTGAGACCAAAAGTAACCAAATGGTCCAGTACAGGTATACTGTGCTTCAGCTGTGCTGTATCCATACAATCAGCTATTGTATTTAATTACTGTAAGCTTAAACCTTATCAATATGCAAAGCCTTTCTGTTCTATAATTTCGATTTCAGCTTACCTGTCTAGCCTTATGCTTCATGGGTATGTTGTGGCGTTTCATAACACTGACAGCACGGGAGTCAGGTCCTAGTCCTACATGCCAGGACCCAATGGCAGCAGAATCCACTTCCCAATTTGTCATGTTTCGTTCCTTTAATACATGGTTTAACACTGCCTCTGCTGTAGGTGAACGGCAGATATTACCTGATAAAGGGTAAAAAACAAGAAATTTATATACTGTATATAAATAAATTGTACCATTTATCCCTATTCTACACTTACATAATAATCACTCTATCCCAACACCTTTGCTCCTTTAACTCCAACTTTCCTACAGTAAAGTGATTAACAAAACCCAACTCAAAATACAAAGTTTATATTTAATCAAGGTTATATACAATTCATAACCTGTGATAAAAAATATATAAAAGATGATTAATGATTGAGACACTTATGTACAGTATCACAAAATACTGTTCTGTAATGCACCTCATCCTTGGCATTATTTTACTACCATAATTAAAATGAACTGCAATGTTTACCATGGTCACACAAACAAGGAGAAGACAAGCAAAACATGTAGGTAAACAAAAAAAAAAGTACTAAAATGATAAGAATGGATTTAGGACTTTCAAATAGGATTCCAATACCCAATGGCAACACAGTCTCACCATAGGGACATAAAGTACAGGTGCTGTATTTTTCTGTTGGCAGCTTACAATATAGAAAATTATGTATTAATTTTTGCTGCTGAGGCTCCAGTGTTTTAATTAAGGTGGGGGGTCAAAATTTGGTCATTACAAAAATGCTCAATTATTTGTCTTAATTTATTCCAACATTTTCCCAGTTTCATAACCCTTCACACTAACACAATGTACATTAATTTACTGCATTTAAGATTACAGGGTATACTGTACAAAATATTATCCATCTGGCATCTAATTATAACTAAAAATACAAAAATCATCGATCCTGTGAAATTTTATGCCAAAACTCAAGTACTGTACTGTGAGTTAGTCATTGTAAGGGGTTTGTAATCCAGTCTAATGATTGTTGGGACTGAGTTGTTCAGTGCTGGGTTTGTTCTCTGTATCTGAAGCAGGTGCTGCTCATGGGTAGTTCAAACCAAGTCATAGTGCGGGGTGTAACCGTATGGCTGGTCACTTGGCTCCCTACCTCTGGCCCAGTTGGTCATCTGCTACCTCTTTTTATTCATGGTCACGTTGGTGTGAACTGCTGCACTCCTAGCCTTGTATGTCAGCCCACCAGCTAGGACACTGTCAGCCCTAGCCTCTGTGCTGTTCCTCCCAGGTCCATTACCAAGTACCTGTGCCAGTTAGGAGGATACTTGATCTCCTGTGCCCAGTGTCTATACTCCCGACAGTTGTTCTGGCTGGCAGACCGGCAGTTCCACACCATATATGTTAATGTTGCTCTGTACTGTCTTCAAGCCGATTATAATTATCAGTGTATATACAGGGGGCCCCAAGTTCGCGGATTTTTATTTCGCGGTCCTCTATTATTTGCGCATGACACCCTGGATGTACCCAAGAATGTCTGTGGGTAGTTTTAAAGTTGCTGGCATTTTTGCGGCTGGGACAGGGAGCCTTTCATTCTAGAGACAGTTATTTCCCTTACCTGTATTGTAAATATATGTATGTGTATGTGTGTGTGTGTGTGTGTGTGTGTAGACACAGACACAAAAAACAAATACAAATAAATAATAATTGGAAAATCCTCACAAATAATCAGAAATTTTATTGAAAATGCAACAGTCTACCCTCTAGTTCGCACTTTATTATGTCATTAATAGAGCACGGACTTGAAGGTAGACTGTCACAATTTTTTTATTTTTTTTCTGATTATTTGTGAGAGTATTTCCCATTATTATTTATTTGTATGTGTGTCTACACACACACACATACAGTCTATACAATACTACAGGTAAAAGAAATAATTGTCCTAAAGGCAAACACATATTGGGAAAATACATTTCTTTGCACACAAGTAAAAATGTAGCCCTCACCCCCCCCCCCCCCCCCCCCCCCAGGTCCGCAAATGTTATGCGTGGATTTGGCGATTCACGGCCATTTTGAGAACCTAACTCCATGTTTTGTTACAAATACAGTGGTCCCTCAGTTAAAGAACATAATTCGTTCCACAGAGTCGTTCGTTAACCGAAACTTTTGTAAACCGAATCTAGTATTTCAATGGGATTTTGGGTAATTGGTTCCAACTCACAGAAAAGCAAATACAAAGTATAAATATAATGCAGTACAGTACACTTACTTTGAGGTGTGTATGTAGAATGTTGGACCCATGCTTGATGCAGTAATTTCACCAATAAAATTTTAAGTTCACTAGCTGTAATTAAAGCTTATTTTTATTTAAATCAACACTGCACTGTGCTATATATTATCAATATGTTAACTAAATCTCAGAATGACCAATAATTTTTATGTAAAAACGTAAAAATACTCTGTATTCAAGAGAGCAACAAACACGATGACTAATAATTTTAATATAAAAAATGCAAAAATATTAAAGCGCACAACCTTCTTGACATTTACTCCACTGGAAACAAATGCAAACATAGAACCGATTACTGTATTGGCAGACTAGCTGATCAGTTGATGCGCACAACAAATGTGTTTGTCGTAAGGATTTCGTTAATCGAAGTTTTATTCGTTAATCGAACTGAAAATCTTTATGTGACCTAATTCATTACCTGAAATTTCGTTAACTGAACCGTTCGTTAACCGAGGGACCACTGTATCCATAATCTTGTTCAATATCCTTGGTGAAAGCAAAAGTGTTCCACATGACAGTAATCTTTAAAAGAACCAGAGGGCGTTAACATCTAAACCCTCAACAGTCATACTGGCAAATGCTTTTTCACAAAAAAAAAAATTTAAGACTACAGTACACTGTAATATTATAAAAACAAGGCTATCTAGCCACCTAACAAAAACTATAAAAGAAAAGTTATTCCTTACCTCATTAATAAAGCAGATCATGAGGAGGGAATAGCATTTACCATACTATACAGGTTTCTTTCTCCTAACTTTTCCCATAACTAAAAACACTGCCGCTCACCCGTTTCACACGACACCATTTTGACAAATGCTGTGCAGCGGCAAACTGACCCCCAACAATAAGTGGTGGAATGCTTCCCAGTCAACGAATGCCAACTTCACTTCCTTTCCATACAGACCAATCAAGCCATAACTAATGAAACCTAACCTAAAATAATGAAAAAAATGATGTCCTTCTCGTGTGGGTGGGTAACAGACTCCCTGTGTCAATGGACTGTATTTACTGTACACTTTAACAAGAACTCAAAAAAAAACAAAAGTTGGAAGGCTTCAATTCCTCCAACCTCTAACCCCTTCACTATGGGATATCATTTTTGGTAGTTTATTTGGCTGACCTAATAAAACCTGACCTAACCTACTTAACTTCCTAACCTGTGCATTGTCATCATGATCTTACTTGCTATCATCCAAATAACAACTAGAAAAATAAACAAATTCAATCCAATATAAATCGCAACAAAGACTCCTGATGAAATTGACGTTCACTTTTTGATATGAAAACAAACACCATGGAAGCTCCCATATAACTGATGATGTGAACCAAAACATGGTCACCACGGGAGATCCAACGGTGCCATAAATACAATAAACATTTTATTTTTTTGCCTACAAAGGACATAAACGTGAAATTGCTGCCACATGATTAGTGTTAGCAGTGTTTTTACCCGGTAATTTCCCTCTTCTTTCATGCCCTGCCCACAACAAGTAACTTTTGATCAAAGGATAGGCAAAAAATAAATAAATAAATAAATAAAATAATACTAAAAGGTTGTCACTTTGATTTAATTACTCAGTATCATCCAAACAACATCTCCTGAAAATTTGGTGCAATTCCATAAGTTCTTCTGGTGCCAACAGTCTCCTCTGCCTTTACCCTGAAGAGAAACAACCTTAAGCTCATCTAGGTGCCATGCAGGATGAATACTGTATAAGGAAGTGCTCTTTCATTCACAGGGTGGCAAACATTCAGAAGTCTATAAGCTCAAGCAATGGAAGCAGGAACAGTAAACTTCTAAACAGTCTTTAACAAAACTATCAAGAACAATGGCAGGATCCTACACAGGCCACTGACTTCCTTTCCCTGGCATTACCACCTTTATTCAGGCTGGCCATTAAGTGCTGTACAGTATATAAATTAGGCAGGCAAAGATAAATACCATTTTAGGGATTTATATACTGTACGTATTTCAATTATCCCAATTGTATTTTGCTACAAACAGTATGAACATTCAACCTCAATTTCATGAGAAAATACCTATAGTTATCTTGGGCCCAAGCCCATCTACATGTCACACTATTAGTGAGTTGGTAACAGTAAATACCTAAAACATCTGATTTTTGTAGGAAAGAACCACTGAGCACTGGGAAATGAGTGTACAGTATATCACTAATTGGTCCATTCCAGCTGAAATCAAACAAAGTACAGTAAAGTATATGTATTACCAGAACACCAGACGTGCTGACTGATGATGTAGACCCTGTAGGAAAATCCTAAACACAGAGCATATAAGTATGGCAGCTTTACACCAAGAATCACAATGGATTTATGTTTGGCTGTCATATTGATGAACCGTGTTGTTAATGGTTAGGTTAGGTGGTAAATTTTTACAAGTCGCCCATAATCTAACAAATTAATGCAATTTTATCGAAAACGATTCATTTGTGAAGGAAACATGATAAAAAATTGTTAGAAATGACGAGATATATCTGGAAGTGGACCCAAAAATATTGTGGGACATTATGAGCAACTTGTAAAAAAAATAACAGGTAATATTGCAGTAAACAGCAACTACAGAATTCCGGAAATTCACTACACTCAATCAAAGAACTATTTTTTCTATGATCATTTTCTTATGTCACATTAGGATAGGTAACATTTTTTCTTATCATTCTTTGGTTGCTGTAATCTGCAATTTTACCAAATAATGGTTAGGTTTGTCAGAAAGGCCATCTTTGTAACTATCATTGTATAGTCTGCCCACCACGCTCGCACACTAGGTTGCCGTATCAATAGACATTGACGTTTATAGCATTGCTGCACCATACTGTATCCTGTGCCAAAACTAAAATGTCCATTTTTGCCATATCTGGTCTCCACCAACGTATTTTGCCCAGAAAGAAATTCGTTAAGTTTTTGTTAACCATCCATCACCATTTATCACATGAAAAATATATTTTGTCGCTAGTTTTCTTGCTGTTTTAGATGACTCTGACATTTATAATCATCTGAAACAGCAAGGAAACCTAACCTAACCTGACCTAGCCTAACCTAACTATAAAAAATACCAGTGATTTGCCCCAAAGAGAAATGAATCATTTAAAACAGCAAGAAAACTAGAGACAAAATATATTTTTCATGTGAAAAAATGTGATGGGTGGATATAGAAAAATTACCAAAAATTCTGAACAATGACTTTAATGGTAAGATTCTTATAAACCTTAGAAATTTTTTATTAAATTTCTATTCGGCTATTATGTACGCCAGTTCATGTTCGGAATTGAAGGTTCATCAGACATCATAATATTACTCATTCTCTCAATATATAACAAAGGAAACTTAATTTTTCAACTTACCCAGGCATATAAATAATATCTTCTTTCCATCTTCACTATTTGCCATGCTTGTCACGCAAATTTAAGGTGAAGAATGACGGTAAATCTTGGGAACTTTATTTCACACAACTCCACGAGAGTCGGTGGCCGGGTGGTTGACGGGGTGCTGCTAGGGCAATGTTATGAACTAAACACAAAAATCCAGGTAAGGTAAGCACCTTTATGCCATTAATTTTAAATATGGTGTAAACTAAACAAGCTTACTAACTAAAACTACTTTATGATAATTAATTTGTTTTAATCGTTAATTTACTACGTAAATAAATACAATTAAAATAAAATACGGTTTCATAGTCGTGGAACTTTTTTACATTAGAAATTCTCAGGTAAAACTTGCAAGTCTAAACTGGTTATTTTTTTCCTTATAACTACCAGATACCCTACCCTAATGTGGAATAAACTAAATAAAAAATGATCACATGAAGATTAGGCACCCTCAGTGGCTGCAGCAGTGTGGTTACAAAAATACAAAAGTGCACAGTAAGCAAATTTAGTAATAATACACTATATATTGTAAAGTAACATGTACATTTGGTATTGTAGTGGATTTCTCCCCTACAAACGCTGTTTGTCGCTGAGTAGCCGACCCCGCGAATTCCCCAGTGTCTAGGTCAACCAGCGCCGCCATACATCACGGAGGTCAACTATTAACCACGCCTACCTCCGCTATATAAGACCTGACCTCGTGGTGACCTATCTCTCTCTTCTAGCTACAGCCGCAGCACACAACACCACCTCCTCCGCCGCTGCCTGGCGGCCCTCGCTCCCGCCAGCGAGCATGGCGACCCACAAGCTGGTCCTCCTCTGAGCACCCTCACCAACCAGCTCTCTCTACATCACGCTTGTAACCACACTGCCACTTCCCAGCACCAAGCTGCATTGTACAACCAATACAACATGTATACAGAGAACACATTGTGAGCTTCCTTTCTCCATCCCATCCTGAGTGTGAACCCCAAACAAACGTACCCCACAGTATATAAAAGTACTATGGTGACAAATTATAAAAGAATGCAAAAAAATTTCAAATATTATTATGTTGGAAATTGTAAAGTGTACTTAGCAAGTGCTGCAGATTCTGAGAATGTGGGGGGGGGGGGGGTGGGGGTTACTACTGAGAGCAGAGTGGTGACCGAGAACAAATTCTGGCTTGAATGTCATGTACACTAATACTGACACGTTCCTTGATAAGAGAGAGGAGTTTGAAACACTACTAAGAGGACACCAACCAGATTTGTAGGTGTTGTAGAACTGTTGTACAAGAACAGGAGAATCGTCCCAGAGGAATGTGAGTTCAGTATTGCTGGATATAAGTCATTTACGAACCTTTCTCAATAAACTTGCAAGAGGGGTGTGGTTATCTATGCTAGGCAAGATTTTAGAGCCAGCCAGGCGAGGGTACAGGGAGAGAATATTTTTGAAGAGTCCAAGTGGTGTAAAATTAAATTAAAGGGAGGGGACTTACTTAACGTCGGGGGTATCTACAGATCCCCAAACTGTGGCCCACTAAATCAAAGGAACTTAAGAACCTAAATAAACAACGCGGCAATGCACATCCCTAGCCACCTCCTTATCATTGGGGACTTTAACTATGGCGACATCGACTGGAGAAACGAGTCCACCCCGAATGACTTGAAAACCCTGCTACTCTTTTTGTAGAAACTCTGAGAGAAAATTTTCTGTTCCAACATGTTAGAGACCCGACACATTACAGAGGAGAGGAAACACCCAAGCCACCTGACCTCATCATAACAAACGAGGAGGGTATGGTGGCCAAACTGGAACACCTTTCCCCAGTTGGCACCAGTTGTCATTCAGATTTAACTGTTACCTAGTTCAGGATAAGGCCAGGCCAAGGTGCAAATAGTACAAGGGAAATTACAATGGGATGAGGGGTATCAACTGGCCTGACTCATTAAGGTACAAGAACGCAGACACTACGTTGAATATCATAACTAGCAAAGTGACCCATTTGATCGATATATATATGCCCAAGACCAAACCCAGTGCTTCTAGGAATAAGAGGGGATCCCTACACATGAACTATGCGGCGGTCGACAAAATTAAGAAGAAAACCCAGAAATTCAAGACATGGGTTGGGTCAAACGATGAGCAAGACAGGAGGATGTATGCAGGAGCCAGAAACCAAGCAAGGATAGAGTGTAGAAGGGCTTAAAAGGAGTCCAGAGGCTGGTTGCAAGCGAGGTCAAGTCAAACCCAAAGGCGTTTTACCGCTATGCAAAGTCGCGAGTAGGAGTATCAGACCTGAGGCTGGTGGATGGTAATTACGCAGATTCTGACCAGGATAAAGCTGAGGCATTGAACAGCTTCTTTTCCTCGGTGTTCACAAGAGAGGATACAACTAACCTTCCTGCGTTTGAAGACAGACGGTTCGACACAGCACTGACCCACATTGTGTTCACAGAAGATGGTATTAGAAATAAACTGTCCAGGCTAGAGGTCCATAAAAGTCCCGGCCCTGACGTGGTGCATCCTAGATTGTTAAGAGAGTTGTGCAACGAGCTTGCAGAGACCCTGAAGATCCTGTTTTGTAAATGCCTGGATGAACAAATGGTCCCCAATGAATGGAAAGTGGCTTATGTGAGTCCTATCTTCATGAAGGGCGATCGTCACTCCACGAACAATTAGAGACCGTTGAGCCTGACCAGCATAATATGTAAAGTACTTGAGAGTATTATCAGAGATGCCACAATGGAACATCTAATACGAAACAACCTTGTAAAGGATTGCCAACAAGGTTTTATGCAGGGGCGCTCCTGCTTAGCACAATTGCTCAAGGTATTGGATATTTGGACCCATATTCTGGAACGGGGTGGTAATATAGACAATATTTACCTAGATTTTGCCAAGGCTTTCGACAGTGTACCCCACGAAAGGCTGAAAATCAAACTGGAAGGGTACGGAATTCGGGGAAATGTCTTAGCGTGGATAGAAGACTTTCTACATGACCGCAAGCAGTGTGTGGTGATTAATGGCATACAAATGTTTGCCGATGACGCCAAGTTATTTCGGGAAATTAAGAACCAAGCTGACTGTGAAGAACTGCAGAAGGACCTCTGTGGGCTCCAGGAATGGTCGAAGAAATGGCTGCTGAGATTCAATGTCAGGAAGTGTAGGAGGATGCACTTGGGGGGCGTACCAACGGTAAGGAGGCGTATCATATGTCCCAACGGGATGAAGAAACTGCACTAGTTGAGACTGAAGGACCTAGGTGTGTATGTTGACAATGAGCCAAAGTTCTCGGGCCATTGCGAGAAGAAAGTAAATCAGGCAAAAATTATTGGGTCTTATAAGAAGGTCGTTCAGATATCTAGACGGTCCGTCCCTCGTAAGGATCTTCAAGAGTGAAGTGCTTCCCCATCTGGAGTACTGTCACCCCATCTGGTCCCCGAGATATGCTAGGGACTGTCAGTTGCTTGAAAATGTTCAAAGGAGGGCCACCAGACTGGTGCCTGCACTTCGGCACCTCAGCTACCCTGAGAGATTGGAGCGCCTGAACTTGCCTAGCTTATACTACAGACGGGCAAGGGGGTACCTAGTTGAGGTGTATAAGCATCTCAGGGGGCACTACTCAGTCGAGTGTCCTTACTTGGAGTTGGAGGACGTTCGCCCCACAAGGGGTCATAGCTCAAGATTGAAGAAGCCGCAAGTCCAGAAAATTGTGAGGGCAAACTTTTTCGGAGTGAGGGTTGTAAAATCTTGGAACAATCTACCAGGTACATTCAGGAGCCGGTGCATGCCCAGTATTTGCCAACAGTGCGTGACAGAGACGTGACAGATCGCCCGGACGGCTAGCGAGCCGATCTTTTGGTGAAGAAGAAAAATGGAAAGGAAAAGTAATCAGAGATGTGACCGATCGCCCAAGCGGCTAACGAGCCGATCAGTGGCGAAGAGGATAAAAGTAAAAAAGTAAAGTATACGGTTCTCTCTTTTGCCTCTTCGCCACTGATTGGCTCGTTAGCCGCTCAGGCGGACGGCCACGTCTCTTTCACGCACAGTTGGCAAGTACTGGGCATGCAGTAGCTCTTGATTCAAGAGCAGGTTCACATACATTCAAGAGTCTTGAATGTATCTGAACCTGCTCCAGTGTTGGTAAAGTCAGGCAAGTTGTTCCAAGAGTTCACAGTTCTCACTCCGAAAAAGTTTGCTCTCACCGTTCTCTTTCACTGCTTACCCAACTTCCACTACTGGTTACCAGCGGTTAGGGTCTTATGTACATAAGCAGTATACTGTATATCTCACAAGCGTTGTCGAATTACCGACGATCGGCATCAGTGTACAGACAAACAACCGGCAGGTAGATTTCCACCAGGTTGTAGTATCTTACATGATTTAATGGGAGAAGGAGAAGCCACATGCTCTGACTTACTCAGGTGGTTTATTGTTGTTGTTTTCGTACAACGTTCCTAACACATTCGTGATTACACAGGCCTAAAACACATTCTATCTTTGGCAAGAAATAACATAATATATAATGTACATATAATCAATAAATGCAGCATATAAACATACACATATATAGCACTATTTCTCCCTTTCAAAAAGAAAGCATTACTGCTAAAATCCTAAATAAACAAAACTTACAAAATTATATATGGCAGAGAAGAAGAGAATAGAACACAAGAAATATAACTTCTTAACTAAACAAGTTTGAAAGGCCTGTTCACAATTCAGATAATCAGAGGTCTAATTTAATTACAGGTCTCCTGACTCTGTTTGATCTTCTAGGACTATTCCCACCATCAAGTTTTACAGGGGTTTCACTTGCACTCTGTGCATTATCAGTGGCAGACGTATCATCACTATAGTCAGTTGACAGAGTGAGTGGATGCTGGGAAACATCATCTTTGACCTCATCACTATGATGATCATCTGCAACTGTATCAAGTTTCTCATCATGTTCTTGTGCTTCATTCATCTCATTATGTGCATGAATGATGTGATCCACATGAACATATCTCAAAGAGTTACCACATTTCTCTAAATTTGTCCTAGATCCACATACCTTGTCAATGACACCAATTATCCACTTTGCATGTACAGTACCATAACCTTCAGCCATGTTCCTAACTCTCACCCTATCACTTACCTTGAACACTCTTTCACTGGAACTCTTATCATGATGCACCTTTTGTCGAGCTTGTTTCCTCTCTACAACTTCAAACAGACTTGGTTTAACTAAACTTAATCTTGTTCTCAACTGTCTCTTCACCATTAACTCTGCAGGAGTACACCCTGTCACACTATGTGGCGTGGTTCTGTATCTGAGTAAGAAATTTGCTAGTCTGTGTGTCATTGATTTTCCTATAGTTCCTTGAATTACCTGCTTGGAAAGTGCTTCCTTTACAATTCTAACTGATCTCTCAGCTGCACCATTAGAGGCAGGATGAGTCTCATTAAGTCTTTAAACTCTGATGATTGGAATGGAGGACCATTGTCAGATACTACCTCTTCTGGTATTCCATGTTCAGCAAATATTAATCTTAATTCATCAATGGTGCTACCAGCATTAGTACTGTACATGTGCTTAACATCAATCCACTTTGAATGACTATCAATTAATACAAGAAATTTGTCTGTTCCCTTATCACAGAAGTCAATGTGTACTCTTTGGAAGGGATGGGTAGGCCATTTCCAGGTTTTCAAAGGTTTGCTGGGTGGCATACGGTACTCCTAACATTCTGACAAACAGAGCACTCACGTACCATCATTTCTATTTCACCATCCAGTTTAGGCCACCATACAAAACTTCTGGCCAATGCTTTCATAGTACACATACCGGGATGTTCAAAATGCAGTTCATTCAAAATTTGCCCTCTAAAACACTGTGGAATTAACACTTTCAGACCCCACAACACACATCCCTGTTCTACTGATAATTGGCATCTCCTTAAGTGATACGGTTGAAAATTTAAGGGTGGACAAATCTCTGGCCATCCATTTAGTATATATTCCAGGACTCTTCCCACCACAACATCTTTCCTAGTTTCATGAGCAATCATTCTGGAGGTGACTGGAAAATCTTCTGCTAACATGGTTACAGCATAAACCTTAGGCTCTACCCCATCATTTGATCCACGATATGGCAACCTGGACAAAGCATCTGCATTGGAATGATCCTCTGAACGTCTGTACTGTATCTCATAGTCATATGCAGACACTATCACTGCCCATCTCTGCATTCTTGCTGCAGCAAGTGTAGGAACAGGTGATTTAGGACCCAAAATTGACAAAAGGGGCTTGTGATCAGTTACTTGGACAAAATTCCTACCATATGAATACTGGTGAAATTTCTTTACTCCAAATACGATAGACAAAGCCTTTTTCTCTATTTGTGCATATTTTTTCTCGCTTTGGGTAAGAGTTCTCGAGGCATATGCAATGGATCTTTCTTCACAGTTATCCATTATGTGACTTATGACAGCACCAAATCCATAGCCCGATGCATCACAAGCAAGCTTTAGTGTTCTACTGGTATCATAGTGTACTGCGCACATCATTGTCATTCCTATATAACATTCAAATCCACCGCTCTTGTAGAATCTCAGAAAACGGGAAACATTGATAAAGGATAACTCACCTATTCAATGTTACTAGACCATGTGTTGTATTGTACCCAGGTACAGTTATATCATATTAATTGTATGTATTCATGGCATTAAGGAGAACTCAGGGCATCCATAAGATGAATGTTAAAGTCCAGTTGAGCCGGACTAGTGTACTGTAGGACTAAGTGTGGACCAGGGTTTGAAGGTCATACTATTTACGTCTGTGAACGTGTAGCGAACATAACCTCCACAGATATCATATGAAAATACATGAGAACAATGATCTGGAAAAAGGATAAATGTATCAGAACTATGTGAGGTGTTGGAAGTGACCCAGAAACTATACTTGAAGGAAATAATCTTGTATGCGTCGGTATGAACTTAGTACACCTCGTATCCTCACGTGACATATACCCACGACAGGTACAGTGATCAGAGAATCTTATGTCTGTGCTCAAATAGTGCAATGTGTGAGAGGCGGATCCCTCATTACAGTTTTAAGTGAAGTTGATACACCCCCGCCATGAACATTCAGCCTTTGTTTTAAGGCGCGTCATGTACCCGCCTCGGGTGTGCTGCGTTGATATTATAACCCAATGAATTTACCCACGAACTAGCAAACCAAGACCTTACCTTAGTGTGTAATTTAGGATTAAAATATGTGTTTATACGGCATGAGTGCCAATATGCCGAAAAGTGTTCAGGTGAGAACCGTAAGAAATAAAAGTAAAAATTAAAGATTGGAAACTGTAGGCCTACGTGGTGACGAGCGGCAGGGCACTGCCCTCAGTACCCTCCGTTCTACCGTCACCTCAGGTCAGTGTCCTATCGGGCTATATCCCGCCCTATAATTAAGGCTTATATAGAAGTTATTACAGTTTAAAGCTTTGCCTGATATATAAGTGTAATAGTAATGTGTCAGGGGGTGTGATAACCGCCCGTCAGGCATTATTTCTCAGTACCCTCCGTTCTACAGTCACCTCAGGTTCCATGCGGTCGGAGTGCCTTGCTGCCCGGCAGCCATTATCCCTATGAGCGTCCCAACAGGTGGTGACTACTCCCAGCTATGCCAATCCGCTGTGAACCTGTGGATTTCCAGCACACCACTCCAAATGAGTAGTAACAAATAAGGAGACCGTGAGAAACTCTGCGGTCGTCACGTGGAGCGACCTATAATACCAGGCGTAGAAATAGTACTGATATGTCTCTGGGTGAAGCCCTCGTCTTTACCCACCGAGGGCGGTGTGCGAACGAGGTGCCTGTTGTGTATACCTAAAAGTCACAAGGAGTCCCATACTTGCAGGTATGGAGTGTAACATGTGTGTTGAGATGGTGCTACTATGTATGATAACCGACGGTGCTATATTCCATACAGGTGGAGCAGTCTGATGTGTTAAGTATGTGGATGACACGCCATTAATGTAAGACGTCTGGTGCCCATCTGTGTAACCAACATTTTCGTTGTTCTTCTGAGGAAGACCAATTCATTTGTATGTTTTTACCAGTATGCTTTATGAGGAATAAATTAATTAAGACATGTTATGGTTTCACCCTTCTTTCCCCTTATCGATCTGGTCAATGGAAAACCTGACCCAATGCCTAGTCCACTCTGCACGCTACCTAACGAGCTACATGCTGTCCAGAGGGGGTCTGGTGGCAGAGACCCTTAGAAATTAAGATTAGATTTAAGTATTCCCCCTTAGGATTAGTGACCCCAGTCTGGCAGTATAATAGTGGGCCAAAACATCAGTACTAGACAGAGCAGCTTTACAATCTTCAAATGACTTCTGAGTCGCACTGTTCCATTTCCATGGTATCCCTTTCTTTAACAGCTTATGCAGAGGGGCTAAAACTGATGAAAGTCCACTCAAGAACCTTGACTAATACTGTATCATACCCAGGAAAGCTTTCAATTTACTGACATTTTTGGGAGCAGGTAAATTTACTATGGCCCTAGTCAAGTTAAGTTACTTCTTTAGCCAGGAATGAACATTTGCTCTTGTTGAGCCTGACAAAGTACACCAACAATCTTTCGAATACTGTGGCTAGAGTTCTGACATGATTTCGGATGTCACTGTCAACAATAAGGACATCATCCTGAAAACATAACACAATGGGAAGACCCACAAGAATTTTGTCCATGATGCACTGAAATAACTTTGGTGCACTTTTAACATCATAAGGCAACCTTTTGAACTTATGCAATCCTTTATGAGTGTTGATGGTAAGGTACTGTTGACTTTCAGCATCAACACAGACCTAAGCATATGCTTGGGGCTAGTCTAACTGGGTGAAAATGGTTCCACCTGTTAGTGCAGCAAACAAATCTTGAGATGTGGGTAAGGGATATTGCTCATCCTCAACAGCTTGATTAATGGCAACTTTATAATCACCACATAGTCTAACAGATTTATCAGCTTTAGGTACAATTACTATTGGAGCAGCCCAATTGCTCTTGGCAGTTTTCACAATAATTCCCTCACTCAAAAGTCTGTCTAATTCCTTCTCAACCTCACCTTTCAGTACATAAGGAACAGGTCTGGACATAGCATATATGGGTGTAGCATCTTTGTCAATGGTGATATGAGCTTCATAACCCTTTACACCATCTTGTCCCTTAACAAATAATATCTTGTATTTTTCAAGCAATTTCTCAAGACCTGGAATACTGTTACACATTCTAACACTAAATATCTCCTTCCAGTTCATCTCAAGTTCACTCAACCAGTTCTTACCTAACAAAGTTGGTCTATTCACATAACTAGCTATAATTAATGGCAACTTCAAATTCTGATTTTTGTACTTTACCTCACAATCTAATTTACCTTCTGTGTTCAAAATCTCTCCAATATAGGTTCTCAACTTGACACCTGAGTCTTCTAAAGGCACATGTGCAAATAGCTTCTCATACATATCTCTACTCATTATATAGAAATCAGCTGCAGTATCCACTTCCATGGTTACAGGTTTGTCATTAATGCACAAGTCCACATTATACCTATGTTTCATGACTGGTGTAAATAGTAAACACATGGGTGCTCTCATCATTATCAGGTTCAGAATTATTAACACTCTCATGAATACTGTTTTTCATTTCCTTCTCATCACCTTCAACGACATATACTCTACCTTTTATCACTTCTGGCAGGGGCTGTAATTTCTTTCTCACAGGCAGGAGCACTATGTCCAATATGCTGACAGTTGTAACATCTTGAATTTTTGAACTTACACTGAAAGCTTTCATGTTTCCCAAGGCTTCTCTTACATTTTAAATCAGCATGTGTTCCTTGTTTTGTGACATAATTCGTCCTTTTAGCTACAGTTACTTTACACACTGAGCCACTACTGCCAACTGTTTCACTGCCAGTACGTATTGGGAACACATTCTCTGGTGTTTTACTCTGCTAATTCGATGCTTGTGTCTATCTGACATGCCTTTTCAATAGTTCAGTTAGTGGTGTTCATTAACTTATTCTGTATTTTCTCATAATTCAGACCTATCACAAACCTGTCTCTTAGAGCCCAGTTCAAGAACTGTCCAAAGTTACAGTGAATGGATAACTTCTTCAAAGCAACTATATAATCACTTACTGGTTCATCTTTCCCTCTATCTCTTATGCCAAATTTGTAACTTTTAGCAATCTAAAGTGGAGCAGGATCAAAATGTTGCTTCAGAATCTTGGTAATCTGAATCAGTGAGGAGTCTTTGGGTTTGTCTGGAGCAAGCAGATTGACCAGAGTAGAATAAACATTTCCTCCTACCTCTGTCAAAAAGATTGCTTTAATTTTCTCTTCAAGAGCCTTCTTCTGAGCATCACCTCCTTCGTCCATTAATTCATTTGCCAGGAAGAAGAGGTCCATTCTCTCACAATATGATGTGAAATTCTCCTTGGCTGCATCATACTCCCCCACTCGTCCGATGTATACAGCCTGAACAACATCAACCTAGAGAAGTCGACTTGTGAAAGAGACCTAGGGGTACTTGTAAGCCCGGACCTACGGCCTAGAAAACAGTGCGTTAATGTTCGAAATAAGGCAAACAGAGTATTGGGTTTTATATCTAGAATTGTAAGTAACAAGAGTGCAGAGGTCTTATTGCAACTATATCTTGCGCTAGTTAGGCCGCACCTCGATTATGCGGTTCAGTTCTGGTGCCCTTGTTATAGAATGGATATAAATTCACTAGAGTCGGTGCAGCGAAGAATGACAAAAATGATTCAGGGACTTAGAAACCTTCCATATCAGGATAGGTTAAAGAAACTTAACTTGCATTCCCTAGAAAGACGAAGAGTGCGGGGAGATATGATAGAAGTATTTAAGTGGGTGAAAGGAATCAATAAAGGGGATATAGATAAAGTTCTTATAATATCCGAGCAGGATAGGACTCGGAGCAACGGATTCAAATTGGATAAGTTTAGGTTTAGGAGGGAGATAGGAAGAAACTGGTTCACAAATAGGGTGGTGGACGAGTAGAACAAGCTTAGCAACTTTGTAGTAAGTGCGGGAACTCTGGAAAGTTTGAAAAGGAGGCTAGATAGATTCATGGATGATAGAGAGTGGTAGTAACTCTCGACAGGAGCTGCCATGCACAGGCCAACCGGCCTATTGCAGACTCCTTATTTTCTTATGTTCTTATGGTTGCTCTCTTCACTCAAATTCTCCAGGTTCAGAGTAGCCTTCCGTTCAGTGGTCACTATCCTCCCTTCAAGGACTTCACCAACACTTTGTGAATCTCATCCTCGCGGCCAGTGTAGTATCTTACATGATTTAATGGGAGAAGGAGAAGCCACATGCTGACTCTTTACTCAGGTGGTTTATTGTTGTTGTTGTCATACTACGTTCCTAACACATTCGTGATTACACAGGCCTAAACACATTCTAACTTTGGTAAGAAGGAACATAATATATAATGTATATATAATCAATAGAGGCAGCATATAAACATACACATATATAACACAGGTCACAGAAAAACACTTGTGCACCGCAGCCTTCTTTAATAAACAGTAATTCTTCACAACACTGTTAACAGGGTAATGTCTTCACAGCTTAACTTCACACTTCGAATATAAAGTCAGCACACTACCAGTGTGCTATTCCTTAGTCTTCACAATACTTTTACTTACCTTTATCCTCTTCACCACTGATCGGCTCGTTAGCCGCTTGGGCGATTGGTTACGTCTCTGTTATGCACTGTTGGCAAGTACTGGGCATGCATTGGCTCTTGAATGTATCTGAACCTACTCCAGTGCTTATCCGGTTTAGTCTTGAAAGAGCTCACACTCGTTGCCATCACAACACTCTATGGCAGGTTGTTCCATGAGTTCATAACTCTCACTCCGAAAAAGTTATCCCTCACAGTTTTCTGGACTTGCTGCTTCTTTAACCTTGATCTGTGTCCCCTTGTGGGGCGAACGTCCGCCAGCTCCAGGTAGGGGCACTCGACTGAGTAGTGCCCTTTGAGACGCTTGTACACCTCTATTAGATCTTCCCTTGCCCGTCTGTAGTATAAGCTAGGCAACTTCAGGCGCTTCAATCTCTCGTGGTAGTTGAGATACCGCAGGAAAAGAAGTTGTTCAATGCCTCGGTTTTATCCTGATCAGACTCAGATCCGATACTCCTACTAGCGTTTTTTTAATTTCGACTTTGTAAAGCGGTAAAACGCATTTGGGTTTGTCATGACCTCGCTTGCAACCAGAATCTGGAACTCATTTTTATCCCTTTTACACTCTGCCTTTGCTTGGTTCTTGGCTCTTGCATACATCCTCCTGTCCTGCTCATCATTCAACCTAACCCACGCTTCATGTGAAGCGGTCTCCTTGTATTCCTAGAGGTACTGGGTTTGGTCTTGGGTATATATTTATCGTTCAAATGGTTTACTTTACTAACTATGATATTTAGTGTAGCTTCTGTGTTCTTATGCCTTAGTGAGTCAGGCCAGTGGATACACCTCATCTCCTCCCTCATTCGTTGTAATTTCCCTTGTAATATTTGCACCTTGGGCTGATTTTGTCGTGAACTAAGTAACAGTTAAACCTGAAGGACAGCATTACATGGTGGCTAGTGCCAACTGGGTCTAGATGTTCCAGCTTGGCCACCATACCCTCCTCGTTCGTTATGATGAGGTCTAGTGGCTTGGGTGTTTACTCCCCTCTGTAATGCGTCGGGTCTTTATCATGTTGGAACATAAAATTATCTCTCAGAGTTTCTACAAATGGAGTACCGAGGTTATTTATGTCATTTGGCGTGTGCTCATTTCTCCAGTCGATGTTGCCATAGTTAAAGTCCCCCATGATATGAAGGTGGCTTGGGTTGAGCCTCGCTGCGTTGTCTATTAAGACTCTTAAGGTCCTTTGGTTTGGTAAGCTGCAGTTTAGGGATCTGTACATCTCCCCCCTTTAATTTAATTTTACATCACTTTGATTCTTAAAAACCATCTTCTCCTTGTACCCTCGCCTGGCTTGCTCTAAGATCTTGCCTAGCATAGATAACCACACCCCTCTCGCAAGTTACTTGAGAAAGGTTCGTAAATAATATATATCCGTCAATATTGAACTCACATTCCTCTGGGTCGATTCTCCTATTCATATACAACAGTTCTACAGCTCCTACTCTACTGTATCAGGTTGATGTACCTTCAGTAGTGTTTCAAACTCCTCTCTTTTATCAAGGAACGTGTCAGTATTAGTGTACATGACAGTCAAGCCGGAATTTGTTCTCGGTAACGTCTCTGCTCTTGGTAGTAACTCCGGCCCCCGTTATTCACAGCAGCTGCAGCATTTGCTAAGTGCACTGTATTTTGCAGGATGTGGTTAGAAATGTCATTGTTTACACGGCGCTCACCTCTTCTCGTGTGGGAGGTAGAGTTGGTGCCTCCCCCTGGGTATAGCAGGTGGGGGGTGTACCGCTGTCGCTGCCCTCCAGCTCAGTGCTTGCACAACAATTGTCTTCAGTTGTTCTGGTAGGCTTAATCTTTACACAAGGAACAGAGGCTAGCGACTAACTGCCCCTTACATAACATAACATAAAATGCTAGTGACAGGGGGGAAGGAGGTTCAGGGGAAGGATAAAGGGAGGATTGAAGTAAATTTTAGGAGGAGAGGATAGGTGCAGTGGTTAAACACCGCTTGCGTGAGGGAGTTTAAGTTGGAGGCAGCAGCAACTCTCCTGGACGCGGCTGGGAGGCGGCAGGACAGAGTCACGTTAGCGTCAGGTCAAGCGTCAGGTGCGTGTTGGGCTTGGGCCACGGTTTCTCAGTGCTTGGTCGGCCTGCCCCTTAGCAGCCCGCGGCCGCTTATACGCCTCGTCAGACGCTTCTCGAACACCCTAGATCCCCTAGAATCATCCAGAGTCGCATGGGAAATTCTAGAACGTTCTACTCTGATTGAGGCACACAATAATAAGAGAATCAGAACAAATATGATGCAATATATTGTAGAATATTCTTACATAATTAATGAGTCACTATATACACGAAAATTTCACTAAATTTACCAAAATAACAACTGCATGGGGCAGAAAACAATCAAAACACCTAGTTTACAAAATTATAATACGAAATTATGCCTCGGCATAACAATATGAATCTACGCAAGAAATAATTTGAGAGATGAGCACAAAAAACTCCTGGAGTCCTTGAAGCAGAGGAGGGAGGAGTCGATGAGGAATGGGGACGGACGTAAATGGGCTCAGTATACAGGGGGAGGGTGGAGGAGACAAGTGCTCCAGTCCAGAGTCAGGGACAACCGGACACCCCCCCTCCGCTCAACCTCCCACCCAGGAGGAGGAGAGCGCCATTGTAAACAATTTCCTCACTGACCACACCCCACAAAACACAAGGGATACAGTAAACAAGGCAACTGCAGAGAATGAAGGAGGCCGGAATCAATACCAAGACCAGAGACATTACCAAGGACATTTTCCGGCTTGAAAGTCATGTTCACTAATACTAACACGTTCCTCGACAAGAGAGCGGAGTTTCAAACACTACTGAAGTTATATCAACCCGATATAAAAGGTGTTGTAGAACAAAAACAGGAAAATCGAACTGGAGGAATGTCAGTTCAATATAGAAGGACATGACTCATTTACGAACCTCTCCCAAGAATTTTGCGAGAGGGGGGTGGTTATCTATGCTAGGCAAGACCTTCCAGCCAGCTAGGTGACGGTACGGGGAGAAGATGTTTTCGAAGAATCAAAGTGGTGTAAAATTAAACTGAATGGGAAGGAATTACTCATTTTTGGATGTATCTACAGATCCCCAAACTGTAGCGTATTAATTTACAATGTAACTCTAGCTACCTCCTTGTCATGGGGGACTTTAATTATGGCGACATCGACTGGAGAATGAATCCACGCCAAACGACATAACTAATCCAGCCTCTCTTTTCGTAGAAACACTGAGAGACAATTTTCTATTCCAACACGTTAGAGATCCGACTCACTACAGAGGGGAGCAAACACCCAAACTGCTGGACCTCATCATAACTAACGAGGAGGGTATGGTGGCCAAGCTGGAACACCTAGCCCAAGCTGGCACCAGTCACCATGTAAACGTTGTCCTTCAGATTTAACTGTTATTTGGTTCATGATAAAACCAGGCCAAGGTTAAAATATTACAAAGGAGACTACGACGGGTTGATGGAGGAGATGAGGGGTATACACAGGCCTGACTTACTAAGGAATAAGGACGCAGATGCTACGCTGAATATCATAGCCAGTGAAGTAAACCATTCGATCGATAAATACATACCTAAGACCAAATCCAGTGCCTCCAGGAATACAAGGAGACCGCTACACATGAGCCATGCACCGGTCGGGAAAGTTAGGAAGAAAACTTAGAATTTCGAGACGTGGGTAAGGACAAATAATGAGCAGGACAGGAGAATGTATGCCAGATCCAGGAACCAAGTAAAGTCAGAGTGGAGAAGGGCTGAAAAAGAGTTGCAGAGGCAGATTGCAAGTAAGGCCAAGTCACACCCAAATGCTTTTTACCGCTACACAAGGTTGAAATTAAAAACGCGAGAAGGAGTATCGGACCTGAAATTTGAAAATGGTAGTAAAGCAGATTCTGACCAGGATAAGGCGGAGGCGTTGAAAAAAATATTTTCATAGGTGTTCTCAAGAGGGGGTGCGAACAATCTGACTGAGTTTGAGGAAAGATGGTTTGACACAGCGCTGACCTACATTGTGTTCTCGGGCGAGGTTATAAGAAATAAATTGGCAAAGCTAAAGATTCACAAAAGTCCCGGCCCAGATATGGTGCATCCCAGAGTGTTAGGAGAACTGTGTAACGAGCTTGTGGAGCCCCTTAAGATTCTGGTTTTCAAATGCCTGGATGATTGGAAAATGGCTTATGTGACCAATAAACCTGACCAGCATAGTGTGCTAAGTACTAGAGAGTATCGTAATAGATGCCATTTTGCTTTTACTTTTATCCTCTTTGCCACTGATCGGCTCGTTAGCTGCTTGGGCGGTCGGTCAAGTCTCTGATACGCACTGTTGGCAGATACTGGGCATGCACTGGCTCCTGAATATAACGGAACCTGCTCCAGTGTTGGTCAAGTCTGGCCTTGAATGAGCTCACACTCGGTTCCGTCACAACGCTCGCCGGTAGATTGTTCCAAGGGTTCACAATTCTCACTCCGAAAAAATTTGCCCTCACAGTGTTATTGACTTGTGGCTTCTTAAACCTTCAGCTGTGACCCCTTGTGGGGCGGACGTCTGCCAGCTGCAGGTATGTACATTCGATGATGGGGAGGTAGTGGATAGTGGTTGTGGGGAGGTAGCGAATAGTGGTGGTGTGGAGGTGGATGATGATGGGGAGGTGGATGATGATGGGGAGGTAGTGGATAGTGGTGGTGCGGAGGTGGATGATGACGGGGAGGTAGTGGATGGTGGTGGTGGGGAGATGGATGATGATGGGAAGGTAGTGGATAGCGGTGGTGGAGAGGTGGATGATGATGGGGAGGTAGTGGATTGTGGTGGTGGGGAGGTGGATGATGATGGAGAGGTGGATGATGATGGGGAGGTAGTGGATAGTGGTGGTGGGGGAGGTGGATGATGATGGAGAGGTGGATGATGATGGGGAGGTAGTGGATAGTGGTGGTGGAGAGATGGATGATGATGGGGAGGTGGTGGGGAGGTGGATGATGATGGAGAGGTGGATAATGATGGGGAGGTAGTGGATAGTGGTGGTGGGGAGGTGGATGATGATGTGGAGGTGGATGATGATGGGGAGGTGGATGATGACGGGGAGGTAGTGGATAGTAGTGGTGGGGAGGTGGATGACGATGGGGAGGTGGTGGATAGTGGTGGTGGGGAGGTGGATGATGATGGAGAGGTGGATGATGATGGGGAGGTAATGGATAGTGGTGGTGGGGAGGTGGATGATGATGGAGAGGTGGATGATGATGGGGTGGTAGTGGATAGTGGTGGTGGGGAGGTGGATGATGATGGAGACGTGGATGATGATGGGGAGGTAGTGGATAGTGGTGGTGGAGAGGTGGATGATGATGGGGAGGTGGATGATGATGATGGGGAGGTGGATGATGACGGGGAGGTAGTGGATAGTGCTGGTGGGGAGGTGGATGATGATGGGGAGGTGGATGATGATGGGGAGGTGGTGGATAGTGGTGGTGGGGAGGTGGATGATGATGGAGAAGTGGATGATGAAGGGGAGGTAGTGGATAGTGGTGGTGGGGAGGTGGATGATGATGGGGAGGTGGATGATGATGATGGGGAGGTGGATGATGACGGGGAGGTAGTGGATAGTGCTGGTGGGGAGGTGGATGATGATGGGGAGGTGGATGATGATGGGGAGGTGGATGATGATGGGGAGGTGGTGGATAGTGGTTGTGGGGAGGTGGATGATGATGGAGAGGTGGATGATGAAGGGGAGGTAGTGGATAGTGGTGGTGGGGAGGTGGATGATGATGGGGAGGTGGTGGATAGTGGTGGTGGGGAGGTGGATGATGATGGGGAGGTGGATGATGATGGGGAGGTAGTGGATTGTGGTGGTGGGGAAGTGGATGATGACGGAGAGGTGGATGATGATGGGGAGGTAGTGGATAGTGGTGGTGGGGAGGTGGATATTTGTCATTATTATACTAACAATACTCTCGTCCCTCTCCCCATTATGTGTGTCTTGTCTTGTGCGTGTGTTTGTGTGACGTGTGTTTGTGTGACGTGTGTTTGTGTGACGTGTGTTTGTTTGTGTGTCTGTCGGCACTCCGTCTGGCGAGGTGTTTGTATGTGAGCGTCTGGTATATGTCGTCTTGTCTCTCCACTCCAGACAGTGCCACGTTGTAGTTTACATATGACCATTTTGTGCCCCAGCTGTCATGCTTACTTAACCTTATCTTCTGTCATCCTACTGGGCGGTCGGTCTTTAACTCTTGTTATGCACTGATGACAAGTACTGTACACATACGGGCTCTTGAATCTACCGGAACATGTGTCAGTGTTGGTCTTGCAAAATGAATTGTGATATCATCATGAAGCGGTGAGATCTGATGAGGACAAGGTTGTGTGTGTAGTCTAGAGAGCGAGTCAATATTTGGAGCAACAGGAATTTGATCGCCAAGCAGTGGAGTGAAGGGAGGGGAGCAGCTGTGTGTGTTGGCCAGCACTGTGTGTGTTGGTGGCACCCAGCACCGGAAGTGCCAGATACCGCCCCGCCCACCTCCCTCTCCTCTCTCTCTCTATCTCTTGTTCTCCTTATTTTTTATCGCTCCTTACATGCCATTCCTCTCCTTGGCCACCTTCCATCAATGACCCTGAAGATGAAAGTAAGACCCAAGTATAAGGATGAGGAAGGAGGAGGTGAGGGAGAAAAGGAAAAAAAGGACGACAAGGAAGTATAAGAAGTTTTAGTTTAACAAATTTATTGGCAGAGCTTGTAGTACAGTTTGCCTATTCTGAGTAATTCAGTCAGGTCTTGACACTGAGGGTGGTATCACTTCTCACTGCCACGCAGGACAGAGGTTCATATACAAAGAAATACATCATATTCATTAACAGCTATAAATGAATAGAGGTCAGATTCATATGGGTAATGTCACTGTTCACTGCCATGCAGGACAGAGGTTCGTACACAAAGAGATGCATCATATTCATTGACAGTACATATACATATATGTATACACACACACACATATATACATACATATACCTATATACATACACATATACATGTACATACATATACAAGTGGGAAGGAAGAGGAGCCCGCCAGGTTCCCACACTCCCCGCCAGTGCCCCCATGACCCCGCTTGACATAACCCAACATGTTTAATGATCTAAAGCAACATCGCCTCTGGGCCCTGATTCCTGAAGTATCTTGCGTTAGTGTTTAGTCCATATCTGTGGATAAAAGAAAATCTCTGGTTATATTTTGACGCTATTGTGGCTATTAAGTGAACAACTTGACTCTGCTTTGTTTTCTTCATTTAGGGTAAAATTTGACGAGTGAGTCCTAAACAAGTCTTGACCAAGGAAGGGAAGCAAGGGGAAGGGGGGAGATTTAATCCTTCGACAACGAAAGTTTTACCATTGAAGCCGATGGATTAGCTTTTCATCCTCTTTGGGTTAAATATTGATGACTGGTTTAATGGGCACACTCCTAACAGTAGTTAACCTAACCTAACCTAACCTAATCTAGCCCATGTTACCCATTAGCTAGGTTTTACCCTAACTCAGTCCTAATGTGTGTGTGTGTGTGTGTGTGTGTGTGTGTGTGTGCGTGTGTAAATCCTCAGAGGCATTATCGTGGAACTTGACACACGTATCAACCCGGCTGCTACAATGGACTAGTTTGTTCTAGTTGGGAGCGGAAGGCACTCACAACGAGAACAAACTAGTCTATTATAGCAGCCGGGTTGATGCGTGCGTCAATAACAGGTGGTGACTGATGGACAGATTCTCATCATAACATCCCGCAGGTAGTAAGTTAATGGTTACAGACGAACTTTGCTTCTTCCTCAGGTTATGATCACCATTTTAAAGGCTTCAATGAGAAACAAATTAAATTATATTCATTGCGTTAATTTACCTTAAAATATATACTTCTCGTATTCTTTTGTAATATTTTTGTGAATATACATCTTTAGACCACCGGCAATTTTTTTTTCTTTTTTTTTACAAATTAAGTCAATTTGTAGAATTCTGACAACTTACTCACGTTTGTGTGACAGTAAAAAATAAAAATAAAACTTGGATGAAATTATATGAATTACACGAACTTATTTTTTATCTGCTCCACATACTTCAGGAACTGGGTTTTTTTCTGGTAAAACTATTGTCTTTTCAACTCTAATCGGTCCATTTTTACGTCTGCAATTTGCTTTCAACTCCAGTACATAATACTTCGTGAGTGTTGAGAGTCCATTGAGAAATTTCGTGTTTATGTTCACATCCTTGTTGATTACTTTATTAGCGAAGTTTTGGGGTGAGTACAACTGGAATTAAAGGCGATTTTTTCTGCCAATGCGGGAGATTGTGCAAAGTATTGGCAGATAGGTTAGCAGACAGGCAGGTTAGCAGGCAGGCAGGTAAGTAGGTTAGCAGGCAGGCAGGTAAGTAGGTTAGCAGACAGGCAGGTTAGCAGGCAGGCAGGTAAGTAGGTTAGCAGACAGGCAGGTCAGCAGGCAGACAGGCAGGTTAGCGGGCAGGCAGGTAAGTAGGTTAGCAGACAGGCAGGTTAGCAAGCAGGCAGGTAAGTAGGTTAGCAGACAGGCAGGCTAGCAGGCAGACAAGCAGGTTAGCGGGCAGGCACGTAAGTAGATTAGCAGGCAGGTTGGTAGATAAGTTAGCAGATGGGCAGGAAGATAGGTTCGCAAGCAGCTAGGTTAGCAGGCAGATAGGTTAGTAGGCAGGCAGGTAGATAGGTTAGCAGACAAGCAGACAGGTTGGTTAGCAGGCAGGTAGGTAGGTTAGCAGGCAAGCAGACAGGTTGGTTAGCAGGCAGGTAGGTTGGTTAGCAGGCAGATAGGTTAGTAGGCAGGCAGGTTGATAGATTAGCAGGCAGGTAGGTAGATAGGTTAGCAGACAAACGTACAGGTTGGTTAGCTGGCAGGTAGGTAGGTTAGCAGACAAGCAGGTTAGCAGGCAGACAGGCAAGTAAGTCGGTAGATACTTAGTTCATGTAGACCGTCGTCATAATAACACAAAATCCAATGGTTAGGTTAGGTTAGGTTAGGTTAGTTCTAAGTTGGTCACTTTAGGATTAAGTTTAGTTTAGGTTAGTTTAAGTTAAGATTAGGTTAGCTTAGGTTAATTTAGACCAGGTCAATTGAGTATTAGGGTGGTTAATCTTCAGGTGATCTAACTTGTTAAAACATTCCAAAGACATTCTCAGTCGTAAACCTTTCATGTATAGTAAGACAGCTAGTGTCCTTCATCCCTTGTGCTGCTTAGACAGATAGATAGATAAATAATAGAATATACAGATAGATTCACTAGCCTAGGGAGTGTTTCCTTGAAGAGGTTTTGTAAGGGGAGTGAACCCACGACACACACACACACACACACACACACAGACCGTCCCCAGATACTCATTAACTTCTCAAATTTTATCCCTATCTTCCTAATTATTCACTGTAATGTATGAAATTATCTTGTGTGGTATTTCCTCTCACTGGCTCCGGAAGTGACTGAGGAAATGTTGATGTGTAAAAGTAAATGTTTTGAGTTTATTGTCAGTTACTCGTTGTATGAAATAGTGTAAGTACAAGCTAATTTCTGTTCATGATAAACAATATAAATGTATTCGATACGACATTTAAAAAACAACAATCAAAGTCACACAAAAAATAACACTAATAAAGCAAATAAAAATCGAAATGTAAAGCTCCGCCACATGTGAAGATTTTGGGTACAATAATTTTCGTGGTATGGTTAAGGTGTGTCGTGTCTTGACCAGGGTATGATAGCGGCGATAGCCTAAGACAGCTTAACTTTGTGGTATACAAGGTAGTTACAAGGTAAACACAGTGAGGACAAGAAGTAAAAGGAGTGTGGGAGAAGCTGAGGGCCGGATACACACGAGGAACATGAGACAAAAAAAAAAGAGTAAGGCAAGGACGAATACGACGCACAAGTAGAGGCCGGGGGTCATCTGTCTTGGACAAACACACGCAGTGTAAAGTGACCCCTCGACTGTCGTGGTGGATCAACGTTGTCATCGTGTACACGCTGGCCGTCAATCCACCCCACATACCTGTCTCCTCCACGTCGTCATTGTCTCACTTTAGATTCGGCGTGTAAAAAGTTGTATTGTATCGGAACATGTTGTTTACTACGCAACACGTGGTGGGGTCTAAACCTACCATCTCCAAAGGCTTCACGTCACGCCTGCCACCCACATACCTACTTCCTCGGCTGTACCATCACCTCACGTTTGTTTCCTTTTATGACACCTTGTAACAGAACGTGTCGTCCAGTACACATAAACCGGTGGAGGCTGGAACCCGTCTATCTTCTCTTGCGCGTCGGCATCATCTCCCACTTACACGATACAATAGTTGGTTTTGTAAAAAGTAATATCGATGTTTACTATTGTCTTACTGAACATCCGAACCCTTGTATACATGTACCATCTCCTCGTCATCATTACAGAATTTACTCCTTAAGATCAAAACATAGCGTATGATCAACTCATTCATATCGCCTATTGATGACATAGTGGGCTGACCATATTGAAAGCGAGGGCTGCTTGTTTAATACAGGAAAAACGTAACATGATCAGCAACAGAGAAGTAAGAACTTGACAATAAGTAATGCGAAACATTTACAAAACCTGCACAAAAACAAGAGCATGTGTTGAGTGGCGCCATCACAGAGTAGAAATATTCCAAACCACGCGAGATAAATAGACTACATGAACAAAAAACAGCTGCAAGTTGGTAACTACTGTACAGCCGAAATTCATTTTACACAACTTGCATAAAAAAATAATAAATAAAAATATTGAATAAATTACACTGAAACAAACACAAGGGTTGACAGAGTGGAAGTGATTAACGCAGCGACATAAACAAAAAAAGCGACACAAGAGGAAGATTAAAGACTAGGATGATGATTGCGGACAAAACACATCACGTAAGAAAACAACAAACATCACTAATGGAGGACCAGCATGAGCCTTTGCGAACACAACAAAGACAGAGAGAACAGGAGTAAAGAGAAACACAAGACAACCAACACATGGAAAGCGTAAGTCAGACAAACACAAGACAACCAACACATGGAAAGTGTAAGTTAGACAAACAAAGACCCAAGATCAAAGGCAAAGAGGGAATAACACGGACGAGAGACAAGCAGTGGGCGGGGCTCAAGCACTCAGACTATGGAACAAGCGTTTACACCGACAAAAACATTGAAACGGGATCCATCCTGTCATGAGAATCGGTAGCTGCCTCGCTGTGGGACAAGAAGATGCTCTACAGCTTAGGCAAGAATGGTACACCCGCTTGTGCATTAGTAAGGCAAGAAAGACCTCAATGTGGTAATTACTTCTGAGTGCATCTGTGACGAGGAATTGTTTATACTGGTCTTATGCTCCCCAGGCTCGTTCTCAGGCGCTTCGTATGACCAGATTTCTCATTCACAAGCCTCTTACGCTGTCCCAACCTCTCACCATCACCCCTACACTGTCCCAACCACTCACCATCACCCCTACACTGTTCCAACCTCCCACCATCACCCCTATACTGTCCCAACCTCTCACCATCACCCCTACACTGTCCCAACCTCCCACCATCACCCCTACACTGTTCCAACCTCCCACCATCACCCCTACAATTATATTATAAAATTAAATGAAGCATAGAAGGAGAAGAGCAACGAGAGAATAATTCTCAGCTGACGAAAGAGATGGGGGAGTGTTTAGCTGGGGTGGTCGTCTACTGCTTTAATATTTGGTCTAAACTTTAATGAATCAGGTTTTAATAAAGAAAAAAGATTAGGATATAGAATTAGATTAAAGTGGGATGTTAGGATGCTGTTGGATTACCTGAAGATTTGACATTTCTAATGTTTCTATGGGGGTTAGGTTAAGTTAAGTTAGTTTAAGTTATGTTAAATTAGTTTAGGTTAGGTTAAGTTAGTTTATATTAGGTTAAGTTTGTTCAAGTTAAGTTTGTTCGGGTTAAGTTACTTTGGTTATGAGTTTAGCGTTAGTGGTTAATCTTCAAATGAAATAACCTGAGGTGTCTAGTTATCAGGTGATCCACAGTGTTGCACCTGAATATTTCTTTAATCGTGTAAAAGAGGAGTGCCTTATTTTCTACAGAAGAAAAAAAAATAAGTGAATATATATATATAAATATATATATATATATATATATACATATATATATATATATATATATATATATATATATATATATATATATATATATATATATATATATATATATATGATTTTTCATAATCAGGGAAATACTTTATGCTCACCAGTCACCCTGTATTAATTATGGGGACAATAGCAGCTACCAAACAGGGAGGTACTACCGCCTGGAAAGATATTGTAAGCATAATGTGTTGTCTAATGGTAGACCCTGCTGCTGCCATATGGCATCACAAAAATTGTGACCAAGTCCCAGGTTGCTGAGCTGACTTTCTGACTCATTTACACACAATTGTAGGGTCTCAATCGTTTCTCTTACTATTGAGAACACAACATACATATATTGTTTCTCACTACAGTATTGATTTTATTTATTTATTTATGGTCCTTATTATTATTATTATTATTATTATTATTATATTATATTTTGCCCCCAGGCCCTGATGTGGGTCATTGACCTGTGCCATGGTGGGCTTATTCTGCTAAAAAAAAAAAATATATATATATATATAATATATATATATATATATATATATATATATATATATATATATATATATATATATATATATGCAAGTAAATCACTGTAGGTGCGCGTGATCTAGGTATATGCTGATAACCACAAGGAAAGAAGAAAACACGAAGTTCCCAAGCGCTTTCGTGTAATTCACATCTTCAGGGGTGAGTACAGACTAGAGAGAGTAATACAAATCAAGGTATATATATATATACAGAGGAGGGTGAGACCAGGTCCACAATGGTCAGGTATTAGGTAATGACCCTACTAATCTTTAAATAGCACACAACGGTTGGTGGTCAGGTCAGATGGTCAAGTGACCCGGCTTTCTCACCTGATCACAAATCTTCATAATTATAAAATTGTCCAGCTTGTACATAATTATCAGGTGCCTACAAGAGAGCTCAGGGTCTCAACTGGCTCAGCCATGTTAATATTATGATTTTTAATCTACTGTGTATCTGTGTTCTTCTGGCCAAATAAACTGTTTCACTATCAATATCAATATCTGTTAAGAAGGGTAGGTCATGTCAGTGTCTTGAGTAGCAGCCACACGTCCCCCTGGCTGACTCATCCCCTCACCTCATCATCTCAGTGTTATATGTATAACCTACTAGACCAATGTTGTATCATCTACCATTAGCGTTTTAGTTGCTGCCTAAATACACGATACATAAATGGTAACTTTTTAGTAACGACTCAACGTCCCTTCATCACTCTCAACATTTTCTGGGTAACATTAATTTGTAATTTTTTATAATCACACTAAAGGTTAGGTTAGGTTAGGCTGATGTATGTATTTATGGTTTCATCCGTTTTTTGTGAAGAAATGTTTCAGATGATGTTTTTAGCAGATTTTATACAACTACAGTTTCTCGGGAGTTGCGTGTAACGTTTAAGAGAGTTAGTTGTTGAAGTCCGTTGTCCGTGTCTGTCAGCTGTATCGTATGTGCTATATAATGTCAGTTTCTTACCATAGTGCAGTAAAAAAAAAAAAAAAAAAGGTCACCCGAGGATGTTTCGTGTCCAAAATTCATGTCCATACACTCATGGTAAATGTTCTCTGATATTTGAGATTTTTGTGGCTATGTGAAATTTTCCTCTCTCGGCCTTGACCACCTATATAATATGTTGTCAACTTGTAGATTTTTTAGTTGTTGCAAATTCTGTGATTACTAACCAAAGTACACGCTTAAAGACTTTAGTTGTTGAAGCGCACTAACAAAAGCAACAGCCATACTTATTTATTATCAATGGAGATAAGTCTCATCATGGGTAACACAGGCCTCAAGGTTACAAGGTTACTGTGATACCTGTTATTTTTACATTGGGGTAGGGGAGGGGATGGGAGGGGGTGTCTTGTTCGGCGTCTTCATAGCCTAATGTAAATGTTTATTATGAAACCCCACGGGACAAAGGAGCTTCATTATGTTACCTTACATAGCTGGTTAGATTCTCATCACAAGACCTTATTCCCAAACCATGAAGCACATCGTCAACATATCCTATAAATAGGGCCAAACGTACCCCTTCAACTCGACGCATTGACGCTCTTATGAGATTTAACACCAGATGAACGTTTGTCAGCCGTCTACCAAGTAGTGGTTGTTCGTTAATGGCAACATTAATTTATCCACAAGCACTGAAGCTATCGTCCTCTAGAGTATTACGTCAGGGGTAGAGTGTGGCGGTGCTGTGTTGTGACATATTTAATAACATTAGGTGCCGTGGAGGACGTGGAGGTTCACCGCTGTACCGACAGTGATATCACGTCTTGTGGTTCACCGGTACTGCACGGACCCTGGCTTGATAAACAGTGGGTGTGGGTGTGTGTTCATAAAATAGCAATCAGTAATAGTAGACACGAACAAACCTGATCAAACTTAGCTCACCGAACCTACTGTAATTTAACCACCCTAACCTAACCTAACCTAACCTAACCTAACCTAGTCTAACCTAACCTAAGTCAACCTGCCCTACCCAAGCCAAATCAAACCAAAACCAACTAAACCTAACCATGTTGTATCTTTGGGTCTGTAAAGTATATTCTACGTCGCACACTACAATTCACCGCGCGTGTATATTATGGCTAGATTAGTCGTTGTATAAGCCATGGTCGTTTAGTTTTATATACCGACTACTTTGCTGTCACTCGGAATAGAGTATGACGATCATCCAGCTATGAGACAACGATACGAGTTATTAGGAATGTCACCTTCATTTGTGAGGCAGATACGGGACCGGCAGGATCTTCCACAGATGTTGCACGTGTGGGGAGGGTTACATCTAATGCGGGAGGGGCGGTGGCAGTGTCTTTCTGGTATTGGCGCTTGTCTGCCTCGGTATACAGTCGGGCTAACTCGAAAATATTAACACATTCTCGAGTGGTGCTCCTCCAAGCGTTACGGTATGGAGTAATCGTCTCCCAGGTGAGAGGGTCGATTCGGCACTTTTTCAGGTTTGTCTTAAGACTATCCTTATACCTTTTCAATTGCCCGCCAGCGTTACGTTTACTATTCGTTAGGTAACTGTAAAGTAGCTCCTTTGGCAGTCTACTGTCGTCAATGCGGGTAATATGGCCAGTCCAGCGTAGTTGTTCATGGATAATGTAACCTCGATGCTCCTATTACAGCGAGAATACTGGCATGTCTTCTCTTGTCTTCCCAGCAAACTCGGAGGATGCAATGTAGACTACGTTGGTCAAAGTTTTCAAGTGCCTTGAGGTGCCTCCTGTTTGTGACAAATGTCTTGCTGCCATATAGCAGGGTGGGGAGGACCACTGATCGATATACAGCTCAAGAAACAGGTACAGAGTCTGCCAAAGGCTTGGGATTCACATCTGATCCGATGTTGAATCTCTTCATCGATGTCCGCGGTGGTAGACAGGTGGGAGCTGTGATACTGAAAGTGGGTAACATTAGAGAGGGCAGTACTGTTAAGCTGGATGGATGTTGGAAGTGTAACTGAACAAGGGGCAGGCTGAAAGAGAATCTGATCTTGCGATCATTCACCTCAAGGTCAAAGTGTGCATATGCATCTGTGTTGGTGTTCAGGATCTCCTGTAGGTCGCATTCAGTTTGAGCTACAAGAGTCAGGTCGTCTGCATACTGAAGTTTAGTAATGGAAGCTGCGGTCTCCTTTGTTCCTGCCTGGAGTCGTCTTATGTTGAAAAGACCCTTCATTCAGTACTCGGTGTCCACCCCGCCGGCTAAATTGGCACTGGCACGAGTAAGGAAGGCAGCCAAGAAAATGGAAAAGAGAGTTAGTGCCAGTACACATCCTTGTTTTACCCCCATTTGAATGGGGAAGAACTGAGACTGGGTGCCATTGTGCAGGACACTGCCGTTCATGCTATCGTGGAGTTGCCTCACAATGGCGATGAATTTTGGTGGGCAGCCAAAACGGCTGAGGGTCCACCAGAGGACTTCCCGGTTGACCGATTCGAAGGCCTTTGTTAGGTCGATGAAGGCCATGTACAGGTCACGAAGCTGTTCTCTGCACTTTTCCTGTATCTGGCGGGCAGCAAAGATTATGGCAGTGGTGCCACGTGATGGTCTAAAGCCACATTGAGATTCTCGGAGGAAATTTTCCCCCTCAGGAGAAGGACTCGGGCGATAATCTTGCCAGCTACGGACAGCAGCGAGATCCCGCGGTAGTTGCCAAAGTCTGACTGGTCTCCCTTGTTCTTATAAATATTGGTGTTGGAAATGTCTGTAAGAGCTTGGGGGTTTTCCTCCTTTTCCCATATATTCTCCAGGAGAGAGTGGAGACAGCTGGTAAGCAGAGGTCCTCCTGCTTTATGCACCTCGGCTGGGATTCCATCAGGCACTGAGATTTTGTTTTTCATCTGTTTGATGGCAGTGATTATCTCATTCATGGATGGAGGATAGCTGAGGTGGGTCAGCTCTGGATGCTGAGGGACCTGCTGGGTAGTCAGGACATCCACATCGGTGTTTCGGTTGAGCAATGAATGGTCGTGCTCTTTCCAGCACTGAAGGATGCCTTCATCATCTTTAATTGGGGAGTTACTGTCGGATGAGCAGAGGGGGACTGCTCCAACAGTGCGCCATGAGTGATTGGCCCATAAAATGTTTTAGTGAAATTGAAAAATTCGCGCATCTTGTGTTGATTTGTATGTTTTTGTGTTTCACTTGCTTTATTTTTAAACCAATCGTTCTTTAGATTGCGAAGATCATGATGGGCCGCAGCTCTCTTCTTGCGGAAGGTATCAGCTTTGATTCGAGACTGAAGGTTGTTTTGCCAGTCAGTTAGGGCAGCACGTTTATCATCGATGAGTACATTGATTTCCGGGTCATTTTCATCAAACCAGTCCTGGTGTATTTTTTCGATCTGGCCTTTGAAGGTCTTTGTCATGATAGTGTCGAGAACACCCCATTCGGCTCTGGGATTTGGGTTGTTTGTTGTTGGGTTGTTTATCAGCCATGTTCGAGCTGCTCAGTGAAGGCATGAGCTACCACTGGATCCTCCAGACGCTTGGTGAAATGAAGTGACGGTTTGGCTCTGGAGAGCCAATGATCAGTGTTGCAGTGGTTTGAGATGCCTGTGTTTGGATCGTGGGTGTTGCCACGAACCCTTGAACTTGTCGGCCTGCTTAAACAAGGTATTGGTGATAGTAAGTTTGCGGGCAGCACACTTGCTGAGGAGGAGTAGGCTGTTGGGATTACACTTGCCTAGTCCACTCCTCCCTATGATCCCCTGTCAAATGTCAGCATCTCTGCCAACTCTGGCATTGAAGTCACCTAGGAGCGCAACTTTATCTTCTCTGAGGATAGAGCACTCTGAAAGGTCAGCATAAAAGGCCTCTTTGATGTCATCCTCTGCATCCAGTGTTGGGGCATATGCACTGATGAAGAAGGCATGACGTGAGTGATTCAGTGGGACTCGGACATTCAAGAGGTGCTCGTTGATCCCAACAGGCATTTCAGTTAGCTTATGTAGGATGCATTGGCAGATGGCAAAGCCAACTCCATCTCCATGAATGTAATTTCTCTCCACAGCAGGCTCAATCTTCCAAAGGAAGATATAGCTACACCCCCGTTCTGTGAGTCGATCCTGGTCTGGGAACCAAGACTCACTAAAGGCTGTTATGTCGATGTTATACCTAGCCAGCTCTTTTGCCAAAAGGGCAGTTCTTCTTTCAGGATGCTTACTTGTGCCTGCTGCCAGAATGGTCCCGCTATTCCATGCAGCAACCATAAGAGGTTATATAGTTTGTTTTTGTTTTGATCGGTGATTATAATTGTGTTTTCGACTGCATAAGGATGACCTTACTGGGTGCAGTTGCCCAGTCAGGTTGGTTCTTTAGATAGGCTATGTTTAGGACACCTTTTCTAACCCCCTCCCCATGTGGGGTGAGCAGAGTGGTTCTTCAAGAGGGCAGCCCAGTCGCAAAGTCAGGACCGGATTGCACTGCTGCCTAGATCCAAGTGCACAAACGACCATCTTATCTATGCCGAAGAACGGGAAGCTGACGATGAGGTTCGAGGCTCATCTTCAGCTTCCCGTTCTTCGTTTTCTTCCTTTTCTGTTTCTGTCCATTCCCTTCATCATCATCGTCTCCCTCCGCATCCTCCACAGGTCGTGGACTCTCATTTTCACCCTGATTTCAGAGATAGTGGGGACAGTGGCCTTCCTATACACATCCAGTACCTTCTCAGTCACCTTGTTGGTGGCATCCATATAATCAAAAGCATTTGTTCTTCTCCTTAACCTCTCGTTTTCTGCTTCATAAGCCAGGGCACTTCCAACTTCCTTGTTCAGAGGCAACTTGTTAGATGGCAGAGGCATCCGAACCCCGAACACCTTATCGTTACCCTGGCACAGCTGAGTGTTGCTAATCTTAGGACGACCCATCTTGGTGGCGGCCCTTTGAACTAACTGCAAAACAACACAGAAAAAACAACTTTCAGCACTTCAATATCACCACCTATTGAACAATATTTTATTCAAAAATACGGACTGAGATTTTGTCCTTAACTGTCCAAATCAAGCTACTTGGGCTGAATTCGTTGATCAGTCCTGGGACGAATATTACCAATGGCGTGAATAGATTCCGTAGAATAAATTCAGGGCATTCCCGTCCAGGGAGCCTCAACAAACTCTGTAAATATTGCCATTGGCCTGCCATTGGCACATATACGGAGTTTGGTAATGTTCCATGAGCGGGAATGTCCTGAATTCATTCCACGGGATCTATCCACGCCGTTGGTAATATTGGGCCCTGGTTTTCGAAATATACGTATGTGGTGACTTGCAGCAAAAATATCGGCATAATTTGTAGCGCATCGAGTTGTAAAACAATAGCATATTATGAACCAGTGTACACAGTAGTCGAATAATCCAATTCAATAACTTGATTTTAACAGGTTGCGCCACATTGCCAGTCCCTTTATTATTTACAGTTTTTTCGCGTTTTTCATGCCAAACCCAAAAGTATCCACAAACCTTCTAATGCAATGATGTAAAAAACTCAAACATATTCGGAATTAGCGTGGCCGATAGACAAATAATCCAACCCAAGCAATTAGATTTTGAAAACTTTTGCAAAACTGCCACTCCCTAATGTGAGGGAATCACATGGCAGAATTCTATGGTTGGATAGGATAGGTCATAAAAAATTCTAAAAGCAGAAACCACAATTCATTTTAATTGGTGGCAAAAAAAAGAACGCTTTTGATTGGCCGTATAACGTGTACGGGAACGCATGCGCATGCCGATTTATGAAGGGAAGTTAAATGTAATAAAGAAAATTATCTTAAAACTAGACGTCTTTTTCGAATATGATATAGATTTGGGGTAGGAATGTTGTGTGAACTACTATAAAAATACCTTATCATCGAATAATGAAGAAAATGTTTCGTACATCAACATACTATGATTCGATATTACAGCTTGTGTTTTTAGTTCATTTTTTTTCTTTATGGAAAGAAGAGGCTTGAGTGTGTTTATATTTGTTGCGGAATGGAAGGGACACATCGTAAAGGCCTGGGACTTAGGGGTAGAAATCCCTTACCAGACTAATCAGGATCTTAATAAAGGAAAGTCAAGGACCATGGTTTTCCGAGGAATAACAAACAACCGTTTGAGATGGACATCTCTTTACTATAAAAATATAACACAAAACTCTGACACCACTCAACGAACATCAAGTAACAATTACGGGAGTCAAACAATTAAGCCAGTCAACAGTTAATGGAGACAAACAATTAAAGGAAGCAAACAATTAATGGGAGTCAGCACTTAATAGAATCAAACAATTAATGGGAAGGTTCCAAAACACAGTGATCCACACTCAGAGGGGGAAGCGTCCTTTCAACCTCACTCGAGCGACAGCGGCCGATGTCTTGATACATCAGAAACAAACACCGGGGGCACCGACGGTGGATAGGAGCAGCGGGAGTGGTTGATGTCCAGAGAATTGACAGTCGATAGGTGAAGGTCTAGGAAAACAGCCCACGAGTCCAGGACCTATGATGAAATCACAGCCAGGATTTGACGAACAGCGGGGGTAGCTAGATAGTGACTGTATGGCGGCTGAGGTGAATCTGCCGGTGTCACAGGTAGCAGCGAACCTCCTCACCTCCGTCCAACCCCCCCCCCCCCCCCCCAAGTGGGGGTCGCACCAGCAAACGAGAGAGTTAGCAGCGGTAACGAGCAGGAAGATCGTTTCCGCCCTTACGCATATCTTTTGTCTTTCTTACAACTTTTCAAGTAATTTGCATAAAAATAAAAGATTTGTATTGTCCACATTTGTGGTAAAAAAATTTTTATGACTGAGTAAACTTGCAGATACACCTTATTAATTTGGTATAGCCATAAATATTCATCAGTATCCAATAAGTTCCCATGACTCATACTTTTACTTTACTTTTATCCTCTTCACCACTGATTGGCTCGTTAGCCGCTTGGGCGATCGGTCACGTCTCTGTTACGCACTGTTGGCAAGTACTGGGCATGCACCGGCTCCTGTATGTACCTGAACCTGCTCCAGTGTTGGTCAAGTTTGGTCTTGAAAGAGCTCACACTCAGTGCCGTCACAACACTTTCTGGTAGATTGTTCCAAGAGTTCACAACTCTCACTCCGAAAAAGGTTGCCCTCACAGTTTTCTGGACTTGCGACTTCTTCAATCTTCAGCTGTGACCCCTTGTGGGGCCAGCGTCCGCCAGCTCCAAGTAAGGACACTCGACTGAGTAGTGCCCCTTGAGATGCTTATGCACCTCAATTAGGTCTCCCCTTGCCCGTCTGTAGTATAAGCTAGGCAAGTTCAGGCGCTCCAATCTCTCAGGGTAGCTGAGGTGCCAGTGCAGGCACCAGTCTGGTGGCCCTCCTTTGGACATTTTCAACCAACTGACAGTCCCTAGCATATCTCGGGGACCAGACAGGGTGATAGTACTCCAGATGGGGAAGCACTTCACTCTTGAAGATCGTTACAAGGGACGTACCGTCTAGATATCTGAACGACCTTCTTATGGTATGAAACGCTGCATTGGCATAAAATATATTGTAACTTTTTTGTTTAATTACATTATAGCCACTGACATTCGTTCAGCGTGTTGGTTGGCTAAGCCAAACTCTAAACATACCAAGTCAACCCACTTCGAGCTGAAATTCGTCCTTCACTATGTATGACGTCATCTATTCTTCGGCCAGGGGAGGTGGTCCTGACAGTGGGACCTCAGTTACCAGCTGTAAGTCGTGGTGGGAAGTTCTATGACAATGCCTGATAAATGCATATCAAATTACAGACTACATGATAAAATTTTGAGATATCATCGATTTCCAAAGGATGAAAAACAGAAGAAAGTGGATTCATTGTGCATGCAACACATACAGGTATATAGTGTAAGGGCTGTCACGAGCAGGATGGTTGTCCGCCGCTCGTTTGCGGACCCACTAAGGAGGGTAGACGGAGGTGAGAAGGTCGCTGCTGCCTCGTCGCACATCAGACACTACCCGGCCGTCACCCTAGCTGTACTCGCACCCCGCTGTTCGATTCCAATTCTGGTTGTGTACTCATCTAAGGTTCCCGGGGCTCGTGGGCTGATTCCCCAGTCCTTCACTATTCGGCTGTCAACTCCGGATACCTACTCCAGCTACTACTGCGGCTGTCACGCCATCGCCACTTCCTCCACGCCCAATGCACCGTCCGTGGCCTGGCGTCTCTCCTGTGTGGCAAGACATCGCCCACCAACGCCGGCGCCAAGTGAGGAAGCTGCCCTGGACCTTCCCCCTGAGAGCGGACCACAGCGTTAACAGAACATTCCACCGGGCTGGTTAAAAGTATTCATCTGCACCCGTAGGAAATATCTGTACCTTGTTTGACTCCCGTAATTGTTTGACTTTCTTAATTGTTGACTCCATTAATTGTTTGACTCCTTTAATTGTTTGACTCCCGTAATTGTTTATTTTATATTTGTGTGAGTGGTATCAATTATTGTGATTATTTTCGTAGTAAACAGATGTCAATCTCTAACGGTTGTTTGTTACCCCTTGGAAACCCATGGTTCTTGACTTTCCTTTTATAAGATCCTGATTAGGCTGGCAAGGGATTTATATCCCAGAGTTCAGACCTTTACATATAGGGTGAAACTGGAGGAAGGGCAATACTTGAGAGCCGTTGGCAGGTTTATATTTAAATTCCCTAAAGTCTAACTTTCGGCTAGGAAACAGGATGTGGAGAGACAAGTACCAGTTTGATGCTTGAAATTGTTGAATAGCCTACAATAGTCATCTGTAAGATATTTATTTTTTTATAGTGGCCATATTTATCAATTGAAAACCTCTACACACATATACTGGTATTCACTGATTTACTGTAATAGCTTGGAGAGAGAGAATGATGATAATTATAATCACTATTTTTTTATTTTTGTTTACTTTTATTTAATTCTTGTATTCCTTCTGCCTCTCCCCCCCCCCCTCCCCCCGCAGTAAATAGCTTGCCCAAATGCCGATGATTCCTTAATTGCTTTTACACTGATACTGGCAGCAAAATCTTAAGAGTATAAATAGTAATAAAGCCGCATGGGCGATCGGTCACATCTGTTATGCACTGTTGGCAAGTACTGGGCATGCACTGGCTCCTGAATGTACCTGAATCTGCTCCGGTGCTTGTTAAGTCTGGTCTTGAAAGAGCTCACACTCGGTGCCGTCACAACACTCTGGCAGATTGTTCCAAGAGTTCACAACTCTCACTTCGAAAAAGTTACCCCTTACTGTTTTCTGGACTTGGGGTTTCTTCAACTTTGAGCTGTGACCCCTTGTGGGGCGAGCATCCGCAATAGGGTTGCTCATTTTTCCCAATTTTAGAAAATTGTGGGTGGGGGTGTTTTTTCCCATTATTTCGTTACTCTTAAATTCATTGGTGCCAGAATTAATGAAATCCAACATGTTCTAGGGGTCGCGAATCCAAATATAAAAAATGAATTTTTGCGAAAAAACGTCAAAACTCAAGCTTTTTCTCTTATAGATCAGCAATCGCGCTGCTTTTCACTACTTAACCCTAATGGCTGGCTAGAGCAGCTATTCAGCTTTCCATTGACACCTAATTCGATTGCATGCACCTCTTAGTTGACCTTCTAGTTCAGGTCAAAGGCTTTACCTGCGTTAAGGGAACCAGATTCCAAAATATTCATAGTTTTGACTTTTCCATTTATTCGAAAACACATATCAATATTTTGCCGTCACAGTCTTTTCCATGATATATTTCCCTCTTAAAAAAACAAACATCATTGAAATAGGTCAATAACTCTAGGAGGAGATGCAATTTGAAAGTTCAATCCCCCCTCTATTCAACTCTCACAGTTGCATCAGAGCAGACTTGCTGAAGCCACTCATCTGCTTCCTGTGCTTTTCCACAAGTTGCATGACATCCTGCAGCTGCTGCTCATCCTTCGTGACTGAACCAATGAAGTCCTGCATAAGCTTTATTCCCCTTTCGGCCACGTCATTGGTTACCTTCAGGCTTCTGGAGAAATCTTTCAGCTTCATGAACTCTTCGTTTTTCTCCCAGTCTTCCACCGGTGACATCAGCCATGCTGTGCCGCACACATGATGCTCCTTGAAGATCATCCATGAACGTTCATCTATCAGGTCGGAAAGCCGTGTAGTCTGTTGGATGACCAAGTTGTCGTTGGCGTAGTCGTTCGTTTCTTCTAGGCAGCTCAATATGGTCGCCATCTCCTTTTTCTCTGCCGCACTCAACTTCTCGCTGCACAGCGACAGAACGACGGTCTGTGGCCTTAGATACCACAGGTGGCGGCTCGCGACCACCAGCGCCGCATCAGCCACCTCACAGTCCACGGCCCTGTAGCGGAGGAGTTCGTGATGCAGTTGCAGGTCATTCACAGGCGCATCCTCGGCTACTGGTGATTTCAGCCACGCCGGTGTTTACAGCAGAGACACAAAGATCGCCATCCTCTGCAGCTTGACGCACAGGTCACTGCTGAGCTCTAGCTGGTGGCTAAACATGTAGATCTTGAGGTAGTATATGATCTTCGCCATCCAGCGAGCGTGGTGACATGCGCCAGGACGCAGAAAGTGCGTGCCGTGCGGAGGATTCACACCGAGGACGAGGAGCGTTAGTTCTGCCGCTTCTCGGTAATCCTCTCTGGCCCATTCTGTGACGGTCAGCAGGTAGCTAACGGTTCTGTGTCTGAGGTGACTGAGCCAGTCAGACTCTGGTAGATTTGCAATGTCCAGCCTGAGATACTGAGAGTGATCTAGTTGACTCCACCTTTTCTTAAGAGTCTGGAAGAGAGGGTCCGTAGGGGCCGATGTTTTGCCGAAGATGTTGCTGGCAGCGGCTCTCACCACCAGTTCCATGACGTGGTGTCTGCACCCAAGCCTCAACAGCTGTTTTTCCAGCAGTGCCTCCAGATGGACAACCGCACCTTGGACTCGCCCTGTGTTGGACGACGTTGTATCAAAGCACAGTGCCTTGACGTTTGAAGCGCAGCTCCAGTCCTCGATAGCACGAGCTGTTGCGCGTGCCTGGGTCAGGCCAGTGCCGTCCTTCACTGGCAAGACAGCAAGCAGCTTCCCTTCCTCTTGGCCGCGCCCTGAGATGAAGATGGCCTGTCGGTGTTCTTCTCTCACGACGTTCTGAAATAAGAGAAATATAAAAATTCAGACAGATAATGAAGAATTATCAAGGCTGCCTTTTTCTCCAAGCTTTTTGTTAATGATTTGATACATTTCTAACAATATATTACAATAGTCTAGGCTTTGGTAAAATACTATGTAGTACCTAAACGTGTTCTCACCTTAACCAGCTTACCATCCCAGTGCACCACTGCATGTGGTGGAGGCGTGAAGGCTTCCCTTTGTGCGGCAGCTACCCGACGACGGTGTGAAGCTCGCGCCCTTCTCGCAGTCTCTCTCGAGATCCGGAACTCAGACAGATCGCCTGGCGGGTTAGCAGAGCGCAGCACTGCTGCGACCACCGAAACTATCTGCGAGCAAAAGCAGGCAAGGGTGTCAGTAGAAAATGTCGACTGTTTAAGTGCTTATCAAATAATTAACAGAAATTTCAAACATTCCAAACACATTTATGGATACACTTACTTCGTTATTGGATATCCGAAGACGGTCAGCGAGTTCCTTTAATGCTGGCTCTTGGAGAATGCGACGTGGAAGCTGAACCGTCACATAAGGGTGCTTTGATGTGTACCTGCCAGGTTGTATCGCTGTGTCCTTTTTCTCCATTTCTACTTCCGTTGGGGTGTCAGCCACCACAGAGGTTTGAGGTCTCGAATCACTGCTGCTTGGTTCACAGGCTGCGAACCTTCCCTGTTTCGACCTTTGCTTCTCGACTCGTTCTTCCTGCTTTCTCTTCTTAGCGGCAAAAATCTTATCGTTACCACTCATGAACGCTTTTCTTTCTCAGCGTTGTTCTTGATAGAAGGCGATGTCTTGTTGTTTGTCGGCTGGTGTAAGCAGCCGGTTCTTCTCGATGTCCTCTACGGCGTCCGGTGCTCCGATGTCCCACAACAGGTCAAGTTGAGACTTGAAGTTTTCAACCTTGTCCTTTGCAGCCCTGTCCCGACTTTTTTGTAGACTTCTCCAGTGCTCCCATAACCTTGTCAGCTTCTCCCGGCACCCCCTCTCTGAGATAGTCTTGATGCGAGCTAAATTCCAGAACGTGAGTACGTTTTTCACTGTTTCTTTAAACGTCTCCTGTCTGTCACCAGATTCATTCACTGTGTGAAAGAAGAACTTCAGGACTTGACGCATCGTCGGGAGTTTACTGCCTCTAATTGACGATGCTGGCTGGCCTACTAGATAGATTTCAGTGGCAGAACGGGTAGTGGATGATGTTGGCCTGACAGTCCCCTTAGCATTCTCCCCCGACTGCGACTCACTCTCTTCCATGATTGTATGTATATAAACAGATGAACTCTGTAAGAAAAAAACGTTTTGTAATAAAACAAAATAGGCAAACAAAATAGGGTCACATAAGAGCAATTTAATCACCTGTAGAAAATACAACATAAATAGATAACCATAAATTTACTGCCACACTATATAGCAGATTTGAGTAAATTATAAAATAACACCACAGTACCAACAACAACACAACACATGTCAAAACACTGCAAAGAAGCGCAGGGTTTTAAAGCTGCCAATGTGAACCTAGTGAATTTATAACTCCGTTAACGCAGGTAGGCTACAGCCTTTGACCTGACTTAGAAGGTCAAATAAGAGGTGCATGCAATCGAATTAGGTGTCAATGGAAAGCTGAATAGCTGCTCTAGCCAGCCATTAGGGTTAAGTAGTGAAAAGCAGCACGATTGCTGATCTATAAGAGAAAAAGCTTGAGTTTTGACGTTTTTTCGCAAAAATTCATTTTTTATATTTGGATTCGCGACCCTTAGAACATGTTGGATTTCATTAATTCTGGCACCAATGAATTCAGGAGTAACAAAATAATGGGAAAAAACACCCTCATCCACAATTTTAAAAAAGTGTGAAAAAATGAGCAACCCTAGTCCGCAACTTCAGGTTAGGACACTTGTAGTGGACTTATGCCCTACAACTGCGTATCCGCATTCCGATGCTACCATATCCTAGCAACCAAACGAGCGGCGTCACCAGATGTTACCACCTTCCCTAGCAACGAACCAAAGACCGGCGACTTTCTCGGGTTTTCCCAACATGACTCATAGAGGACTCACGGCTGCTGGGTATATAAGCTCTGTCTCTCCATTGAGATTCACTTGAGACCTGAACCTCGGCGAGGTTGGTTCTCCCGGCCCCCCGATCCTTCCCCCCGAGGTACCGCGTGACCATGATCATCCTAGCCCAGGCGAAGGTTGTGAGACTTATTCCGGTTGAGCACCCTTCGCGCAAGAAACTAAATCTTCTTGTGATTAAAGATTTTTTCGACCACCTTGGACTAAAGGGGGTGACAGGGGTCGTCCGGAGTAGCGGTGGTACCCTTGTCATCACGTTCGAAGAATGGGGGCAGGCCCACAAATTACCCCATCGAACGATCATCAATGGAGTCGACGTCATGTTTGACGCCCTACTTCAGGATAACTTGATTTTGGGAGTCATTTCCCACTCTGAGATTGAGTATCTCGAAAGAGACGAACTTGGCGAGCTGATTGGAGATCAGCTCGCAGTACTTAGGAAGCTAACCAGCACAACTGCCCTGGTTGGTTCTCCTAAGGAACTTCCCAGCTCCGTTATACTGGGTTGGGAGAAAATCCCAGTGAAACCTCAACAGCCAAAACCCACTCGTTGCTACAATTGCCAGAAATATGGCCATCTGGCGAGGAAGTGTCGCGCTCCCAAGGTGTGCTCTAGCTGCGGGGCACCCGGCCACACCGACGCTGACTGCCAGGCGGCCGTCAAGAAGTGCGCGGCTTGTGGTGGCCCTCACTCCTCCTCCGACCGGCTTTGTCCCAAGTGGAGGGAGGAGTGCAGGGTGGCCAGGCTGCGGTCTAAGGAAAAGTTGACTTACAAGGAGGCTCTCCTTGCAGTCAAGACTCTAGAAAAAAACAACCAAGACCGAAACAAACAAGAAAAGAACAAACAAGACAAAAACGAACAAGAAAAGAACAATCAAGATATCAACAAAGAAGAACCTGATAATATTATCGAAGACCAGACAGAACAAGACCAAAAAGAAGAAGACGAAGAACAAGAAGTAGAATGGAAAGTAAAAACTAAAAGAAGAACAAAGAGAAAAAAGAAGACCAACCAATCAGCTTCGGCCGAAATAGCCTAACGGCGAAGAGGCCAGAAATCCCTAACAACTTTGATTGAGATTCATTCTGGTCTCTCTTCTTGAACAAGCAACACCTCCTCCAGCAAGCTCCACGCTGTCCACCATTCATTCAACCAGGAGGCCAGCAACAGGCAACATCTTCTCTAACGAAGCTCCTGCACATCTACCTCCTTCAACACGCTACTCACCGAACGTCTCTACTGAGCAGCTCCTCACCACACGGCACCTCCAGCACCAGACTGTCTATCATATAACTTATATTATACAAGAAAACCACCTTAGAGTTTCCATCCATCCTGAGTGCTAGACAACATTATACCACGAATTCCTACACACTCGACTGAGATGTTTATACACCTCTATTAGGTGTCCCCTTCCTCGTCTGTAGTATAAGCTAGGCAATTGCAGGCACTCTAATCTCTCAGGGTTGCTGAGGTACCTAAGTGCTTGCACCAGCCTAGTGGCCCTCCTTTGGACATTTTCAATCAACTGACAGTCTCTAGCATACCTCGGGACCAGACGGGGTGACAGTACCCCAGACGGAGAAGCACCTCACTCTTGAAGATCTTTACCTAATAATTTGCCTGATTCACCTTCATTCAAGTGGCTAACTGAAAGATAGTGTGCTAGGGGATGAGAAAATCGGGATATATGGCAAGAATATCTTTTAATGCAATGGGGTGGTCGTACCAGGGATAGTATGCAAGTCCTCCCTTACTAACGTTTTCTTCCACTACAAGCCAACAGCGTCACATATTAAGCGTGGGTAGACTTGGTTTAATTAGACTTTGGGCTAAACTATGGACATGTCACACATCATTTGGCTCCACCCCATTGTTTGTGCTGTAGCTTCATGCAGTATTCCTTAGATGAATAAGAAGAGTTTGTATCTCATTGATTTCCACAGAAACATAAAGGAAAAAATCTTTGGAGCTTTATTTTTTAAATTTCATTGAAGAACACAAAAATTTTTGAGATTAAAATACTAAAAAGGGAATATGTGATTACGCAAGTAAATTACAGAAATATTCAAAAGAAATAGTAATGGGCTGCTTCGAAAGTGTTCTAATTTAAAAAGAACATAACATACAGCACATAACAGATGAGGCAACAAGAGAAGAGAGAGAGTTTGTGTATTATTAACCAGTGCATAACCACAGAATGTATTATGCCGAGGCAAGTTTGGGGAGATTTTCTTGTATATATTGATGTATTACCTATGTAAGAATTTTCTGGAAAGTATTGCATTATTTTTGCTATGATTTACTTACGTGTTGTAAGCCTCGATCAGAGTAGAACGTTCTACAGCTTCCCAAGCATGTCTTGTTTCGACTTGCAAGTCCTGGGTGGTGTTAGGGTCTTCTCGGACGTCTGATGAAGTATATCAGCGGCAGCGGGCTGGACGTTGATAGATAGGTTCCACCGTTGTGTCCGCCAAGGGAGAACCCCAACTTTCAAGTGGTAATATCGTGGCCTCCAGGGGGAAGAGGGACCTACATCCCGAGCTCCTGAAACAACTTTTCTCTCAATTTCTAGAGGGATACAGCGCCTATGCTCACGTGCACACAGACGGGTCCAGGACTGACGACAACGTTGGGGCTAGACTAAGGTTAGGGCATAAGGACAGTCAGAAACCATAATCTCTGACCCACTAGGTTGAGTGGGAAGTGAGCAGGAAGATTGATATTAATGATAAGGAAAACACTACTACTTATACTATAACTAGTAATAATAATAATAATAATGAAATGAATAATAATAATAATAATAATAATAATGAAATGAATAATAATAATAATAATAATAATAATAATAATACAGTAAAGTCTCTTATTCGTATTTCTTGTCGACTATTGTACAGAGTGGATCAGAGAGTACACAACCACAAAGAATGGGGGGTGGGGGGGTAGGTGAAAACTGACGTCAGTCTTGGTGCAGCAGAGACTAACATCATCAACTAGAGTTGAAAACACTCAATCATGCAGCCCCATTGTTCGAGGGGGTGAACTGCAGTCACCAGTGATTAATAAGACTTCGTTAAAGATTAGAATGATTTTCTCACCACGGAGAGAATATTTTGAGGGGAAGAGCTGATAATAATTATTTGTCAGTGATACATTTTCATAACAGTACTGTGTCGTATTGTATAAATGCGTCATTCTCAAGATAAAGTCTGGAGAGAAAAATGAAATTTAACTGCGACAAAATCCTTTCCTTAACCAGCTTAATGTTCTTTTTTGTTTTTTTCAGTAGCAGGGGAGGCTCAAATGTGTACACATGGCTATGAACCCAAGCTGACCTACCTGGAGTGGGACACACTACGGGAGTATCTCATGGCGTATGAAGGCATCCCCATCCCGCCATATATCACAGGCCCTTCTCTCCCCGTGTTACGATGTAGAGCTGTGCTCGCCGTCTGCCTCGAGGACAACCTGTACTGCAGTCTTGTCGACGACAAGCCCACGAATCGCACCTTGTGTCTGAAAAATCGAGAAGACACAACACTTACACTCAACATAAGGTACCAGGAAGCAAAGGTGTGTAAGTGTATGGAGTGGAATTCCTATGATAGGGTGACTGGCGAAGTAATCAACAGAATACCTCCCGTGCTGCATGTCGAGCTTCTGAATAACACCCCGTGCACCAGGTGTCCTTAAGCAGTGAACCAAACCATCCACAAACTAGGCAAAAAGAACAGGAGCAACAAACTTAGCACAACAATTTCTTCCTTATTTCACATTAGTCTACCGTAGCATCTATACCAGTTTGTTCTCAAACTTTTTCGGGTGCGACCCAATTTTGAATATCTCTAAAACTTTACGACTCCATTGATTCAAATAAAAAATAAATAAACCCAAATCAAATTTATCATCATATCAACTAGCAATTTAATAGCAAGTTACAACAAGCAATATATAGAGTGGTTGAAGGCTTCTATTGTGTACCGGTGATCTAGAGAGTTTAAAATATATAAAAAAACAGGCAAAAAGTATACTAATCCTGGGTCATCTCGACCCACTGAAAATCGGCTCGAGAGCCATTATTTGAGAACAACTGGTAACTATAATTATACATGCATAATCAAATTGTAAATCTGAAGGAGAATATCACTAAATTGATATCAATATTATTATCATTATTATTACCCCAAGAACTCTCCCTCCTGCATCTACAGATAATAGTGAAGTTTTCTGTGCAACGCCATGTTATATATATATATATATATATATATATATATATATATATATATATATATATATATATATATATATATATATATATATATATATATATAGTTAGGTGTCTGAATTCTGGATTTCGTTGACTCTTGTCCGGGGGTTGTGCATAACTGAAGATGTTTTTGTAGCAGGTAAAACTCTCAATGAACACCATTAAAAGTTAACAATTTCTTTTAACTCGCAGTGAGACTTAGTTAATCCCTCAGTTTTATTTTCACCGTCAAAACCAACATATTACTCTGACGTACAAAGGTAAGCTTTAAGAGGTAGAGAAATTTAAGGTTACATTATATATAAAAAGTTAAATTAACAAAAGCAACATGGTAAGAAGTTAACTAAATGTAAATAAACATGCTTGAAATAAATAACCAAACCCTACAGAAACATAATTATAAAAACACATAATTGAAATGTAAAATAAATAAAGTGAATGAGACCACAAGAAAACCCTTAGCTGTCGGTACCTGAACTAAACACTGCGACTCGGAGTTATTTCAGACGGAGGTATAAGCTCTCTTCCTACCACCAGGGACTTTCACTACTCAAGTGCAGGCAAAACTGCTTGATGTTGCTTGTGAACTACTGTGTGTGGTGGTTATTAAATAATCATAGAAAACTAACACAATTCTATAGTTTGAAAAAAATGGTAGTCAAATTATTGAATTTCTAGAACATAATAACACACACAAAAAGGAATCTTTAGTGTGAATAACAACTAATGGACATACAATAGGGTCAATGTATTTATACCTGCGCCAGTGTTAATTAAGTCTGGTGAGGTCTTACAAGAGCTCACACTCGGTGCCGTCACTACGATTTCTGACAGATTGTTTCAAGAGTTCATAATTCTCACTCCAAAAAAGTTTGCCTTCTCAGTTTTCTGAACTTGTGGCTTCTTCAACTTTGACAGTCTCTAGCATATCTCTTGGACCATACAGGGTGACAGTACTCCAGACAGGGAAGCACCTCACTCGTGAAGAGGTATCTGAACGACCTTCTTATAAGACCTACTAGCTTAGTCACTTAATTCACCTTACTCTCACAATGGTCCGAGAACTTCAGCTCGCTGTTAATATACACAACCAGTATTTTTTTTCACATTTGGTCTCCGTTAATGCTGTTACTGTCAAAACTAACCTTTCAAATGTTAGCAACAAAGTTGGAGTTGGGATAAGAACACGATCAACCTTCTTTTTAAGACCATGTACTGTTATCACACCATATGGATTTAATTCTTGTAAACATTTTTTCTCCGAATAAGGGTCGCGTGAGGGGCAAATGAAACCCGGGCTCCGGGGACTTAAAGATATCTTTTTTAAGCGAGCACTCTCCACCAGAAGGCTACCATCACTCTTGGGAGGGGGGGGGGAGGGGGGGGGGCACAAGGCTCGCGGCCGCAAACCCGGACAAGATTGCGGGATACTTCAAATACATCTAGATTCCATTATTGATAAACCATCAATGGACTTAATCACAAAATGTTTTTGATATGCTGCCGGCTCAAAAGTGCCAGGCAGAATCCCGACCATAGGGCCTGTAGGGCCCTTCTGCTTATTTCTAATTTGGTTCTGGCCCTTAGGCCTCACCTCAAATTTATCACGGTTCGACTCGGAGGTTAAAACAGTAGCACCAACCAGGACCTGGAAGGGCTTAAGAGTGGCGGTGAAAGAACAGCCAGAGGACATTGCCAAGGAAGCGCGGAAGTCGTCGGGAGCTGAAGCAGTCCAAGAATAGGATTTATTTTGGATATTCTTATATTGAATATCAATATTTCTCTCCCCCATCCCACCACGGTAGTGAGGAAGTATACGCACCCCACCACTTGGCCCTGACGGCAGCCACATAACCGATGCGACGCCAGCCAAATGGTGGTCGCTTGACCCTATAGCCACTGTTGACCAGTCGGTTGATTTGACCGGACCTGAGTCAAGCCGAAATATGGGACCGAAGGGGCGTGTTGCTAGCAGGAGGGCGCAGCGTGCAGCATCTCTCAACCCCCAGGACTCCCGTCTCCCGGCAGTACGGGATGCCACCACGGCAAACACGTGGGAGAGTCTTACTCCATGGCCTGTGATGGACTGGGCCATGGGGAGGATGCACCATCCCCCTCTCAAGGACAAGGGTCTTTATGCACCTGGTAACCATTTAGTCTCATCCCTCACCGGTGACCTCCCTATAGCATGGGTAGCCCTGACCTAGGACTAAAATCAGTATTTTATCCTTGGGTTCGGCTCACCAGATCATCAAGACCTCAAGACCTCAAGGCGGTTCGCTCCAGGGGAGAGGAGACGAAGAAGATCTTCAAGTTCCACTCACCTCCTCCTCCAGTGAGCTACCACCAAGAACTCTATAGAAACCAGGGCATCAAGGACGCCTCGAAGAACCAATCCCATCCGCCACCACAACGAAGAAGTCTTGAAGATACATAGGATATTGGATCTGCCTACCCTGGCCTGCCTGGGGTCCTGTGAGACTCGAGTCAATAATAACTGTGTTGTTGAGTATACCTGTGTGAGTAGGATCAATAGCCACACTCCCTGACCACAAAACTAGTACTCAAGAGGTAGATATCGAAGATGCCGCTCAGATATCCTATGAATTCTGAGTCTATGTTAATTTTTTATCCTTCCGCGACGGTGGCGTCGCCATGCAGCCGGAAAGTAAAGGTAAAAAAAAAGCCCAATGCGCCTTACATGATATTGTGCGATAACACCAGATTATTAAATAAAAACAATTTATATAAATTAAGGGAGTGAACGAGTCCGCCCATTGGAGTGAGTTTAGTTATCCTCTTATAGTCTCAGAATCCTTGGATATCCCAAGGCCACTAAGCCGCACTTAATCTCAATAGCTATTTTACTTCGATTTTTTTTTTTGGACATACAGATAATCAATATAGACATCCCCGACATCAGTATTCTTTTAAAATGGTTCAAGGATATAATAGAAGAGAGAATATGTCCAAATAAGACCTCTGAAGCCATGACGGAGTGAATTAACACCAGCCCCGCGATTCAGGATGCTCACATCACCCCATAATTACAGTAACTTTTTTTTTTGTACGTAAGTTTTAGACTAATACTGATTTGATATTGTTCCGGTGCAAATTTACAGCAACAATCGAGTTAGGTTGTGTTGTGGCCATGACATCAGGTAATGTAAAACGTCCTCTGATATAAACATATTTTGGGCTGTGTGTAACAATAACTGGTGCACGCTCCTCAGGTTATTAACACGGTTTAAGTATAATGGTATGAGACGTAACGTAAGCTCCTAGAACTTTGTGATTTACTTATACTCGGGTATTCCAGTGAATTATTGCAAATATTACTCAATTACTACAGTACCGATTTTCAAGTGATTCTTAATATTTAAATTAAAATTGTGGCAAGTGGTGAAAATATTCAGAGCTGCGGTAAAGTATCACCCGTGTTGTATACCTCGTGTTATCTGTTACAGCTCTAGCAGCAGTTTCACTGATAACTTTCCGACACCGCCAGCCAATAAGTCTAAATCAGTATAGTTTCAACTGTAGAGAACTGATTTACGTTTGAGAGTATATATATATATATAAATATATATATATATATATATATATTTCACACAAAGCCTGTTCAACGAGCTTATTGCGCCTTGAACCTCTAATGGGGACCACCAGTGCCGCTTAGATGATCAGAGCAACGTTTTACCAAATCCGGCTTCGAAACACGAGGATCCATACATTATATATATATATATATATATATATATATATATATATATATATATATATATATATATATATATATATATATATATATACTCACCCCTGAAGAAGTGAATTACACGAAAGCGCTTGGGAACTTCGTGTTTCCTTCTTTCCTTGTGGTTATCAGCATATACGACCTCACCAGCAAGGAATCGAACCCTCGACCTACTGGGTGGACCTAAGGAACGCTTACCGGCTAGCCCACAAGGACACTAAAAGCAGTTCTAGACTCTGTTATATTTCACACAAAGCCTGTTCATCGAGCTGATGGCGCCGTGAACCTCATTGGGAAACTGCCCGTGCCTCGTATGTGGTGTCAGTAGCATTTTACCGAATCCAGCTGGTATGAAACGCGAGGTACATATATATACTTCATTTTTAGTCCATTTAACACGCGGACTTTGAACATATAATCAACGACCTCACCAGCAGTTTCCCAATGAGGTTCACGGCGCCATCAGCTCGATGAACAGGCTTTGTGTGAAATATAACAGAGTCTAGAACTGCTTTTAGTGTCCTTGTGGGCTAGCCGGCAAGCGTTCCCTAGGTCCACCCAGTAGGTCGAGGGTTCGATTCCTTGCTGGTGAGGTCGTTGATTATATGTTCAAAGTCCGCGTGTTAAATGGACTAAAAATGAAGTATATATATATATATATATATATATATATATATATATATATATATATATATATATATATGCTGATAACCACATAGGAAAGAAGAAAACACGATGTTTGGAGGGAAGCAAACGAATCAGTAAGATGTTGATGATCTTTTTTGGTTCATAACTAAAGTTAATTAAACTCGCTGAATACATCTCTAGTCTAATAAAGAAGATCCACTCATGGAATTTAAATGAGCTTAAACGAGACAGTTACACGTGTTCACACATCTCCAATATGGCTAAAATAAAAAATATAAAAATACACCTAAAATAACTTACAGAATCCAGATTTAGGACTGGGCCTCCAGACTCCCCTTGGGGTACAGGAGTAAGGGGTCGAATCTTGCAATAACAGTATTAAGAGAGATATTTTTAGTCAGGGTGTGGGTGTAGAGGAAGGGTGGAGGTGTAGAGTAGCGGAGACACAGAGAAAGGGTGACACAGGGGTTATCAGAGTGAGGTACTGTAGAGTGTGCGTGCACCAGTCAGGGCCAGACACTGTGTTCCTCCCACACTCCTCTCCTCTTCCTCTTCCACATTCCTCTAACAACTAACTACACTCCACCTCTGCCCCCAACACACGTCAATACTCCCCTACAGTTACCAGAGAGAGAGAGAGAGAGAGAGAGAGAGAGAGAGAGAGAGAGAGAGAGAGAGAGAGAGAGAGAGAGAGAGAGAAGAGAGAGAGGAACACCGCCGCAGGTAACAGCTCAGGGACACAGGTATAAATAGTGGTGACTGAAGTGCAGGAATCCTGGCACCTTCCAGGCTGCTGGTAGAGCCTGCCACCCACCTCCACCTACCCTACCACCTGCACGGCCTGTCTGGTACCTGTCATTAGTACTAAGGCCAGTTAGTGTAATACTTGTTACATGTGACCGGAAGCCTGTGACTTATGAACAGCCAGACAGTGGTGCGTTGTATCTCCGAGTGATGGAAGGCCCTGTGGGTTAATGGAAGGCCCTGTGGGTTGATGGAAGGCCCTGTGGGTTGATGGAAGGCCCTGTGGGTTAATGGAAGGCCCTGTGGGTTGATGGAAGGCCCTGTGGGTTGATGGAAGGCCCTGTGGGTTGATGGAAGGCCCTATGGGTTAATGGAAGGCCCTGTGGGTTGATGGAAGGCCCTGTGGGTTGATGGAAGGCCCTGTGGGTTGATGAAAGGCCCTGTGGGTTGATGGAAGGCCCTGTGGGTTAATGGAAGGCCCTGTGGGTTGATGGAAGGCCCTGTGAGTGATGGAAGGTTCTGTGGGTTGATGGAAGGCCCTGTGGGTTGATGGAAGGCCCTGTGGGTTGATGGAAGGCCCTGTGGGTTGATGGAAGGTCCTGTGAGTTGATGGAAGTCCCTGTGGGTTAATGGAAGGCTCTGTGAGTTGATGGAAGGCCCTGTGAGTTGATGGAAGGCCCTGTGGGTTGATGGAAGGCCCTGTGGGTTGATGGAAGGCCCTGTGGGTTGATGGAAGGCCCTGTGGGTTAATGGAAGGCCCTGTGGGTTAATGGAAGGCCCAGTGGGTTGATGGAAGGCCCTGTGGGTTGATGGAAGGCCCTGTGGGTTGATGGAAGGCCCTGTGGGTTGATGGAAGGCCCTGTGGGTTGATCAAATGGATCATATGAAGATTACCCCCCTCAACTTAGTTCACCAAATTATTAAACACTAACGCTACCTGGGGTTAAATTAGTCTAGGTTAAGTCAGGTTAAGTTAGGCTAGATTAGATTAGCGTAAGGTTAGGTTAGGTTAGCATTAGGGTGTTTATTCTTAAGATGAAATAAACTTGGGGCTAATCATCATGGGCTCCGATTAAAGAAGGCAGCATACAGTAGAAAGTGGTAAGGTGACGTGAAGCCTCATGGTCCCACCTCCTCAAGCTGGGCTCGTCTAGGATATCACTGGTGACAAGTGTAAATGACGTAACTGATCAAAACATAGTGTGATATACTCCCTGCCGCTACTATGTTAGTATACCTATCTGTCGATGTATGTTAAGTATATACTGTACGGAACATAAACTCCTGTTTCATTGAGACCCGTTGAAATATCATATGGGATTTTTTGTTTAGGGAATTGTCTTTAAGGAGAGGCTCTTGAGTTGATTTTCAAGAGTTCTAAACGGGATCGCACACTAAAAATATTCATTGGGTAGCCGGACATTCCTAAGAGGAGGGCGCAGCGCTGGCCAGACCCACCAACAACGCAGATCTTATGCACACTGTTTACCCTTGTGAATTGTACAGGAAATTCTATTGGTCCATTTTTTCTGTACACTTCATTTAATTTATCTTCTCCACTATATGTGATGTAGTCTCTTTTACTGAGTGTTTTGTTTGTGTAAGGCAGGAAGACAGAAGCTAGTGTCTTTGTTAACTGGGTAACGAAACAAGTTAGTAGGTGATGATTTGCAGACGTGTTGTAGTGTCATCAAGTCGCTGTTCATGCATGCGGGTGTGGCAACCGTTGTTCTGTATCATATGTGGTGTGGTGTGGTTTGGTGTGGTGTGGTGTGTAGGGTGTGGTGTAGTGTGGGTGGTGTGGTGTGGTGTGGTGTGGGTGGTGTGGTGGGTGTGGTGTGGTGTGGTGTGGTGTGATGTGGTGTGGTGTGGTATGGTGTGGGTGGTGTGGTGTGATGTGGTGTGGGTGGTGTGGTGTGGTGTGTTGTGGTGTGGTGTGGTGTGACGTCGTGTGGTGTGGTGCGGTGGTGGGTGTGGTGGTGGTGGTGGGTGTGGTCGTGGTGGGCGTGTTGAGGTGGTGGTGTGGCGTTAGTTATGTTGTGGTGGTTGGGTGGTGGTGATTATGTGGTGGTGGACGAGTGGTGGCTGTGTGGTGGAGTGGTAGTGTGGCAGTGGGTGTGATGGTGTGGTGTAGTGTGGTGGTGGTTGTTGTGTGGTGGCAGTGGTTTTGTGGTGGTGGTTGTTGTATGATAGTTTGGTGTTGTAATGGTTATGTGGTTGTGGTTGTATGGTGTTGGTTGTGTGGTGCTGGTGGTGGTTTTGTGGTGATGGAGTGATTGTGTAGTGTGTGTGGTGGTGTGACAGTGGTGGTGGTGGTGGTGTGGTGGTGGTGTGGTTGTGTGGTGGTGGTTGTGTGGTGGAGGTGGTTTTGTGGTGATGGTGTGGTTGAGTAGTGTTGTGTGGTGGTGTGACAGTGGTGGTGGTGGTGGTAGAGTGGTTGTGATGTGGTGGTTGGATGGTGGTGGTTGGGTGGTTGTGGTGGTGGTTATGTGGTAACGGGTGTGTAGTGGTTGAGTGGTTGTGGGTGTGTGATTGTGGGTGTGTGTTTGTGGGTGTGTGGTTGTGGGTGTGTGGCGGGTGTGTTGGTGGTTACTGTGTGGTGGTGTGGTGTAGTGTAGTGGTGGTTGTTGTGTGGTTGTGGGCGTGTGGCGGGTGTGTTGGTGGTTACTGTGTGGTGGTGTGGTGTAGTGTAGTGGTGGTTGTTGTGTGGTGGTGGTGATTATTTTTAAAATTTTGCCACTTACAGCAGCTAGTTTACTGTGCACCCCATGCTCATCCTGTGGGCGGTAGCGCAAAAGGATTACAGAGTTCACAACTGGTCAGAATAATTAACCTCCGTGGTCAGGATATTATGGCACTGAATGTTACACAGTATTTCAAATAATTTCTTTGTTTAGTTCTATACATAAAGGGTAACTTGTTCACAACTGTGTGAGTACAGGCGTGTGAGACGGTATGTCTGGCCCCACACTTTGTTATTCACTTTGCGTGAGAGGTATTCAAGCACATTGTGTGTTTAGTTCTATACATGGGAACTGATATAGCTAGAAAGTGTACAAAAGTGGATACAATCTTAATATGTCGGCTCTCTTGCCATTAAAGATGAAGTGTTGTGCCATTTCACACACAGTGTGCTTGGACCTGTCCCTAAAAGGTTTTATCTTCACACAGTCAAGGACGTAGTGTTGGAGTGTGTGGCCATATGTCTGGCCACACACTTTACATTTAGTCTTGTTTACATATTTTTTTTTTTTTTTTACGGGAATCAGCCCACCCGGGCACAGGTCAAACGACCCACAACGGAGCCTGGGGGGGCGAAAAAAAAAGAACGGAAAGAAATTGAAAATATAGAAAAAAAGGTTAAACTGTATTAATCTACACCACGAAGATGCCGGAAAACCAGCTTTTTAAAGTGAGACAGATTGTAAGAGCATGGAAACACAGAAGAAGGCAAAGCATTCCACAGTTTGGCTGTGTGAGGAAAGAAGGAGGTACTATAACGGGCTATTCTCGTGTGACCGATATCCACAGAGAAACGGTGGGCACCGCGGGCAAGACGTGTGTTACGAACCCACGGCCTTACCGGCGGTACACAGGATGCCAAATCCCCTGAACATTGCCCGTTAAAGTACCTGTAAAAGAGAGAGAGTGAAGCAACATTGCGGCGAAGAGAAAGGGGAGAGAGATTGTCGACTAAAGGAGGAGAGTTAATAAGACGACATGCCTTGGATTCCACCCTATCTAATAGTTGGACAGAAGAAGAGCCACCCCTGATATGAGAGCAGTTCTCCAAGTTAGGACGAATGAATCCCTTATATACTTGGAGCAACTGCTCAGGAGTGAAGTAGCTGCGGCATCTGTACAGCATTCCCAGCTTTCGGGAGGCAGCTTTAGTTATACTAAGGATGTGTGATTTCCAGGACATATTGGAGGAAATGGTGAGGCCTAACATATTTATTTCAGAATTTGGGGGGATGATAGCGTCCTGAAATGTAATTGGTGGGAGATCGTCTACTTTACAAAGTGTAATTGGTAAGTATTGAGTTTTGTTACTATTGAACTTAACCAAGTTTGTATCTCCCCATTCAGAGATGCTGCACAGATCCGCGTTGATAGAAGTAATGATATCAGTTCTAGAAACAGATCTAGTTTGAGAGTTAGGAGGAAGGGGAAAATGTGAGGAAGAGTGAAGAGTAGAATCATCGGCGTAAGAATGGATAGAATTAGTTGTAGTGTGAAGTAAATCATTGATAAAAAAAGAAGAAAGAGAGTTGGTGAAAGAACAGAACCCTGTGGGACACCACTATTGGTAGAGAATGAGCGAGAAATCGATCCCTCGACAACATCTGCCATGGATCGATTCTCAAGGAAGCTAAAGATGAGAGAACAAAGTGGGGGAGAGAAACCAAAAGAGGGAAGTTTAGATAGCAAAGACTTGTGCCATACCCTGTCAAATGCTTTGGAGATGTCGCGGGCCACGACAAAAGTTTCCCCATAATCCCTAAGAGAGGATGACCAAAGATGGGTGCAATAGGAGAGCAGATCACCAGTAGATCTTGCCTGGCGAAAGCCATACTGGTGATCCGACAAAAGAGAAAGGCGTTCAAGGTGACGGAGAAAATGGAAGTTCAAGATAGTTTCGAACATCTTAGAGAGGGATGAAATTAGGGCAATGGGGCGATAGTTAGAGGGATTAGAATGGTCACCCTTCTTCGGGATGGGCTGAACCAAGGCATGCTTCCAAGAAGAAGGAAATGTTTTGGTTTTGAGGCAAAGGCGAAAGAGGCGAGCAAGCACAGGGGCCAGGGCTTCAGCACACTCCCTCAGAACACGAGGGGGTATTCCGTCCGGTCCATGCGCCTTACTCACATCCAACCTGGATAACACACCGGCAACCCTGCGAGTGGAGATTATAGGAAAGTGCATAGGTTCAGTAGGAGGTGCAGGGGTAGGAGGGGTAGAGTGGGAATCGTCTAAGGTGGAATTAGAGGAGAATAAGGTGCCAAAGAGGTTGGCTTTCTCAGGGGGGAGAGTTGGCTATAGAGTTATGGGGACGGAAGAGGGGAGGAAAAGAAGGCGTGCAGAAGTTGTTACAGATGTTTTTAGCTAAGGACCAGAAGGATTTACAAGAGGAAGAATTAGTCAGGACAGCAGTCTTTCTTTTAATAAAATTCCGCTTGGCCCTACGAAGAATAGCCTTACAATGATTCCTAGAAGTAATGAAAGAGGTGTGGGTAATAGGAGAGGGAGATAGTTTCATAGCTCGATATGCCCTATCTCTCACCCTGCAAGCAAGAGAGCAGGAGCGATCAAACCATGATTGTAATGTGAAAGTTTTGGTAGAAGGTGGGATAAATGCACTCATACCGCCCTGTATAACCCCAGCACTGCTGTCAGCACATACTGAGGCATCCCGAGTGGAAAAGCAACATTCATCCCAAGGAAAGTCGGTGAAGAATTCTTGCAAGGATTGCCAGCTTGCCCTCCGATAGTGCCATAGTTGACGTTTAGAGGGGGGTGGGGGAGGTGGTCGTGCCCAGTTTGATTTAATAGAAATAAGGTTGTGATCAGAAGACCCTAAGGGGGCAAAATTTGAGTATGAATAGTGTGAGGGGTTAGAGGTAAAACAAAGATCAAGAATGTTAGCAAGTTGATCGTGTCGATCAGGAACGCGTGTAGGGTGTTTGATTATTTGTTCCAAATCATTAAGTAAGGAAAAAGAGAGTGCCTCAGCTCCACCTGGGTCATCTCTTGCAGAGCCAAGCCACTCTCTGTGATGTACATTGAAATCCCCTAGGTAGAGGATCTCGGTGTTGGGGTGTGTGGATAGCAACGACTCATGGCAAGAAGTGAGATAGTCAAAGAGTTCGAAATAGTTGGTAGAGTTGGGAGAACAGTATAGGAAACAAAGAAAATTAGTCGCAGTAGGTAGAGATATTTTGAGCCAGATGACATCATAAAGGGGAGATTCAAGATCCGTGAGTCGGGCTATAGGTGTACGTGTATTGCAGTAGGCGCATACACCTCCTTTAGAACGGAAATAGGTATAAAGGTTGTAGTTAGAGACTTGAAAAGGTTTGGGTGAAGCTGCTTTGGTCAGTTGAAGTTCGGAGAGTAGTAAGAGATCGGGGGAAGAGGTTAATAGATGGTGCTCCACAGAAGAAAAATTGGATCTCAGTCCGCGAATGTTGGAGAAATGAAGCGTGAAAAAAGAGATATACTGCCAGAGGTACAGTCAGAAACCATAATTACTGGCCCACTCAGGTCGAGCGGTAGGTGAGACCAGAGGTCCTTACTGGTCTGCGGCTCACAAAGTGTCAACACACACAAGAACACACAGAGCATCATATACCCTTGAATACTCGTCACCAGTCGTTCAGGTCATACCTCCCCTTCACTTTGAATATAATATTACTTTTACTACTCCCACAAACGTGAAGTAAATCAGTTATATGTTATGTCTAATGGACAACAAACATGTCCACTGGCCGGTGCTAAAAGGATATAGCAGCAGTTTTAGAATATGTCTGCTTAGGCCAACACAGGAGTACTCTGGTGATGTCCCACACGACATAATGTTGTCAGTACAGCAGCAGGCCAAGTCTCATGCTTTAATTAACATACACAGTTCTCTGATACACTGAACACATCGTTGGGCTGTCAGTACAACTCCTGCTGGCCGTGAAGGTCATCACCTCATTAGGCTGCCTGTCTATAAATATTAAACTATGAAACATCAAACATCACACCTCTAAGCAGTGGTAAATAATGTTAATATTGTATTGTTTATACCACAAAGTGAAAAATCTGGCAAAAGTTACTGAGGACTGTATACCTGTATACGTCATATAAGTTGTGGTTACTTGTGGTCGTAAGTCCAAACTCGTGCACCAGCTGGCTAACGTCTCAGGTTGACTCACTATATCTCCTTCACTTGCAAAAACAAACACCAAAGTCTCGGTGTGTTGTGGACGCTACGTTAGAATAAGTTAATAAATATATCAAGATATGACAGTAGATACTCTTAGCGTCACTAGCCAGCGTTGCCTCTCTCAGTCTTAGAGAGAAATAGAAGAAAAGTCTCAACCTTACACGGGGGTCCAGCGGGACCTTCGCTAGCATCACTCCTTGGAGGCTTGAGGGCGGCTGTTCTGGCCCTCTCGGCGGAGTCCTGAAGACCCTCAGCTGCCTCCGCACCTAAGGAGATTGGCCAAGAAGGGTGGCCTATGGGACCCACTCGGCGGAGTTCCTGAAGGTTCTGGGCTGCCCTTGCCAATAGATGCTAGTAGTATTTCGTAATTATCTCTTTCGGCCTATGTAATCAAAATTTTAATGACCATCAATGTTGTTCGGCGTGCCAGCAGCCTGGAGGCTATTGGTTCACCTCTACACCCGTGGGAACATCCAAGTCGGTTGTGTACAACAGCGTCAGAGAATTAAAGCAGCCTTACAGTAAGAACGGAATGTTCTATAATCAGCACCAATGTCTTAAGGCTCATTAAGGCATCATGTATTGGCCAATACAAAAGTTTTATCAAGTTAATGGCCTACAATCCAATATAATATTTATGATTTTTCCTTGTAATAATACATATAAATGAATAGCTTCATACAAAACGTAACATAACGTAACGTCCGTAACGTAATGAAATGCAACGAAATGTAACGAAATATAACGTAACCTGTTTTAGGTATATATAATTTGAATATATTATGATTGTAAACGACGTCTTATTATGAAACAGCATTTTTTTTCATATGCAAATTAATTTACATTGTCATAACAATGAAAAAAGATTATCCCATTATCCCCATTTGGCGGACACACACACACACACACACACACACACACACGGGTGGCCGAGAAACAAGAACAGGGGGAAGGGAATAGGAGAGAAGGTGGTGTGTGGTAGACATATCCTGTCATGACGTGTTTAAATTTTTTGACAGGACATGAATATAACTTGCCAAGGGGACAAGGTAATGATGTGATACACATCAGTGGTTCATCATTATTCTATGGCCAGCAAGGAAATAATTAGAGAGTTTCATGAAGTGACTCACACAGAAACACATGAACATTTTTTTATCCTGTTTTAAAGTATTGTCTAATAAAGTTAATAAATTCTTGTAATTAGTTGTTAATAATGTCTCTGTACAAAAGCCTATGAGATGCATCGGCTCCATAAGACATGAGATATATCAAAGAGAAGCACCATCATCACACTCACCACACAGAGAAGCACCATCATCACACTCACCACACAGAGAAGCACCATCATCACACTCACCACACAGAGAAGCACCATCATCACACTCACCACACAGACACGCACCATCATCACAAACACCATCTCATTAATCACCACACTGATTGTGATTTTACTCCTAGCATCATATTAGTTGTCAATATTACTTGTTGAAATATAAATTATTGTTGTTTCAGTTTGTGTAACTTTGGTTTATCATTTTATTAAGACATTAATGTTAATGCTGAAATGGTTATGAACAACTGACTAAAAAGAGGATTTTCTTACGCCTACATCGTTAACATGATCAGTATCATTTTAAATATCAATATCATGAATATCAAATATTCTTATGGAGACTTACTGGCTACCCTGGCTCTGTCCGCGGTGCCCAGCTGGAACTCTCCTGCATACTTTTGTTAAACTATCGCCTCTCCTGTATACTTTTGTTGAAATATCGCCTCGCCTGTTCAACCTGTGTCTGGCCATGGGGCCATTGCAGTGAGCCGCCTAATAGAAAAACCACCCTAGTCTCACCTCCCACTCAACCTAGTGGGTCAGAGATTATGGTTTCTGACTGTCCTTATGCCCTAACCTTAGTCTAGCGCAGGGGTTCTCAACCAGGGGGGAATTTCCCCCCTCAGGTTTTCAGGGGGGGGGGGGGGGAACTGATGCTAATATGGAAAAAAATAAAGGATTTTCAGTATTATATGCATCTTATTTGGAATGCACTTTTTGAGGCAGACAATCTTGGAAAGGAGGGGGGAATGACATTCTGACATATGGTGAAAGGGGTGCATGGGGCAAACAAGGTTGAGAACCACTGGTCTAGCGGTTACAACATCTTGTAATCTAGTGATCGTGTTACTTGCTCCATATACATGTTTCACTTGATACATCTCATCACGGTAAACTATGGATCGACTAGTGCCTGTTTGCACTTGTCTGCTTGCGTCAAATTCATCAATAGGTTCCTTCCTATTTATAGTTTTAAGGGTTCTTTTTGACAGACCCAGATTGTATTCAACAGTGTCTTTGTTAGACGCGAGGGCATCAACTCTGTCATGTTCTTTGAGGCCTATGTGAAGGGGGATCCACAACAGTTTGACCTTGACACCGCGGTCAACAAGGCACGCATATTTGTGTCTGGCTTCAGAGACAACTTAAGTTGAGGGTCTCAAGAGCAAGTAGTGAGGATAGAGAATCAGTGATGATGAGACTGCTAGTTACAGTGGATTCAATAAATTTAATAGCTGTAAGTATGGCAACTAATTGAGTTCCTATAGTGGATGCCCGGTTGTTAATTCTAACTCCTTTTTCAATTATATTACCGTCAGGTCTGTGTGATATTATCATCAGTCTGTAGAGTGTGTATGTGTTCAAGAGTTCTCACTTTGGCAGTGTGTTGGAGATAAATACTTTGTATAATTAATCTTTTAGGCGGATATGTTGGTATTGTGATATCGAAGGAAACTGACCGCAAGGGTGGAAGGAAGTGCTGCTGTGTCCCAGCTTTGTACAGGTGGTCTAGTCCAAACATCTTCATATGTGTAGCTGTAGTTTGGATCCATTTAGATTCACCAGTCCCATGGTTCATACATTCTAGCAATTTTAAGGAATCAATGTTATCAGGAACACCACACAAAAGCTTCAGGAGTTTCATCACGTTGACTTCAATTATACTATCTTTGACACTGGGTAATGGGTATACCTAGTTCTTTCCTCAATTTAAGTACTTTAGTGCTAATGGGGCATCCTAGGATAATTCTGAGGGCTTTATTTTGCATTTTTTCGAGGTTGTCAACGCCTTTCCCGTCACAAAGGACCAGGGCTGGTGCGTGGTAATCTTTCAGAGATCTAATATAGCCTAGGTACAGTAGCTAAAACAACTATCTCTGCAGGTGGGGATCGATATGCTCCGAAATTTTACGTGTGACTAGTGATAGCCCTCATATATCAAAAATTTATCGTCCATGGTCTCAAATTGTTTTCCCACAAAGTATGCACAGATAGTGGTTTTAGCTACTGTACTTTGTTTTAACAATTCTAATATTAGCACCATAATGTGAGCTGTACCCCGCTGCACTTCTAAGAGGTTTCAGTCTGTCAGTACATTGGCGGGTTAGCTGTTGCATGGCAAGTAAGATACAAGGGACGGAGACACCAAGATATTTAAAAGAAGAAACATAGTTAATAGTGTTGTTACCTATCTTGAACCGCGTTTGCGGTTACCAGCTTGTTTGTTGAACACCTTAGTTTTCTCAATGGAGATAATAAAACCGAGGTTCTCACAAGCCGCATGTACATGGTTCAGGAAGGTTTGCATTTCACGATGAGTTTTAGTGTGTATAAGAATATCATCAGCATAGGTGATTGTGATATTGCTGGGGTTGTCTGGTATTAAATTCAGTAATGCATTCATAAGAATATTGAACAAAGTAGGAATAAGTACTCCACCTTGGGGGGTGCCAAGTTGCATATCTTAAACTTCACTTTTGTAACCCTGAAACAGCGCAGCAGCCGTTCTCTTGGTTCGGTAACCACTTATCCAGTGTAACAGCCGACCTCCTATATCCATTTTGGCTAGTTCGTACAATATCAGTTGCCTATTGCCAATATCAAAATGAAGTTTTTAGGTCAAGAAATGTGGTGTATCTGTGCCTTTCATCACCATGCACAGTAGGAATGTGGTGATTCAATTATGTACACCTTTACCATGGGTGAAGCCATTTATGTTAGGAGACATGTGTTCTCTGATTCTATATAAGAGTCTGCCAAGAACCATCCTCTCAAAGGTTTTACACAGGCAGCTGGTTAGTGTTATGGGACGAAAAGCATCAGGCTGTCCTGGTTTCGGTTTGTGGGTAGTTGGCCCTCAGCATGACTCATATAGTACAATGCCAATAATGTATTGCCCGGCACACGCCTTAGTAGTTTAACGATATTGTAGGTGACTCCGTCCTCTGGCGAGGGCGGCGTCAAGCTCCCACTCAGCATATGGAACATCACACTCATCGTGCTGTTTGCCCAGCACAAAGTTAATGAGATTACTTCTCTCCACAAGCTTCGCATCAAGGAGTCCTCGAGTCCAAGTTGGTAACAAGTCATAGCTAGAGACATGAGCCCACTTTGTTATTAGCTCATTCGACTTTTGCTGATGGTTTGAATGGGAGAAGTATCTATTGATTTTTAACTCTGATTGTGTTTATGTCTTTCTTGGTTCTGCAGAGGGATGTGTGTTGGTTCAGGCTGTTGACATGCTTCCCATGCATTATGTTTGAGTTAGTTTACATGTTCCCTGGTGGCAGCAAAGGAGGCCTGATACAATAATTTGAGATGTTCTAATTTGTCTGTTACCCTTACCCACCCTCCTGACTCTAGCCCTGATTTTTTTTTTTTTCAGTTTGGAGTCTTCATAGCACTGCTGTTGCATGTTCCTAAGATGCTGACCACGTTCTCTCCCTGTTTTGGTGGGTGGAGACTTTGGTAGTTGTCAGTCTTGTAGTTCTTGTACCAGTCATGGATGAAGTCTATGAACTGGTTTTCATAGACTTGCTTGACTGTGAGTCTACATCTGTTGAGTTTACCGCCAGTGAGAGTGTCATTAGCTACATGTATACCAGCTTGGATTGGGTTGTGATCAGAGATAAGATCAGTGACAACATCAGAGCTATGAGTTGTGTATGATAGGTTTCAGCCAATACGCTTGTCTAGACCCCCGCCATAGATGTGAGTTGGTTCATTATTACCTATAATTTGAACATCATCATATGCGCTGAGAGGTGAGATAACTCTCCTACCATTGGTGTTAGTGGTGGGGTCACCTAATTTCTTGCGTCTAGTATTCAGGTCACCAATAAGGACAGTGGATTCAATGTGTACAAAGTCTCGGAGATCTGTGTACTGAAGCTGATCTGAGGGAGCATAGGCGTTTAGCACGATGAGTGTGGAGTTGCCCAGGTGGATAGTGATCCCATGGTACTGAAGGTTGGTAGTGACTTCTTAACATACATCAAACATGTGTGAGTAGAACTAGGATCAAAATACACATAATTGGGCAGACTGAGTGGGGACTTACCCATTAGGTGTGAGACACTCCTGCAGACACACAATATCGGTGTCCTCAGTCACAACTTTGTGGTGGAGGTCAGGGTATCGTTTACTGAGGGATGAGATGTTCCAACTCATCACCTTCACCGCTCTGCATCATTGTCTGGTATTAACACTGGCCATTATATACTATATTTGGAAAGAACCAGAAGGTACCGTATGATATTGTTTTTTCCATGTCCATGGTGCCTGCCTCTTCTGCAGGCAGTAGGCCTTTTAATCTTTTTTAAACATTTCTGGAGCATGTACTGCTCACCAGTTGTTGTATTTCAGTGGCAGACATCAACACACTTTGGTTACACTCGACACCACCGCCATTTCCTGTTTGTGTTTGTTCATCTTCACTGACCATGTCCACAGACGCATTAGTAGAACTGTTACCAGCATCACTGTTTTCCTCTGCGTGGACACTAGTTCCTGGTGGATCTTGAGTTTCCTCATCTGGTACTGACATTTGAATGTCTTTAGTTTGATTTGAGCTGGAAATTGAGCTTTGAGTTCGTTCATTTAATTTTTTTCAAATCATTAATTTCCTAATTTTTTGCGTGTTCACGGGGTTTGTTGGCAGCTACCTGTTGTGTCAGTACGTCTGTGTCGCATCATGCTGATCTTTCGTTGATGGCTGGTGATAATCCTGGGGCTTTGGTGGGGAGGGTGGACCAGGGGTAGGCCATAGGGAATACCCTAACAGCAGTAGGGGTACTTGAGACCTGCCTGGTTGGCGGGTTTGGGCGCCGAGGGGGTGTAGGAGCTCTAGGACAGCCAGGGTGCCATACAGGAACTAAGTGTTTTGCAGTTAACACACTTCTGTTGAATAGTTTCTCCTTGAACAACTTTATTTCTGCAAGCCTGTGTTGCATGTTGTCCTGGGCAAAAACCACACCACGGCTTGGTAGAGGGGCATAATCGGGCCACATGACCCTAGTGTTGGCAGTTGTAACACTTCCGGGTAGGGGGTCAATAGAGTTGCCTTAGAGTCCAGTAGGCACCACGGACTCGAATGGGCTTGAGTGGGTCCCCGAGCCAACTCAGTCTGCACTAACTACGTTCTTGCCCCTGAATTGCTTCGTCCTTCTGATGTTGGAATGAGCTTCTAGTAGTGTAGGGGTCTGGTACTGGTCGAGCTCTATGACCAAGATAGTTTTTTTGCTCGATGGCTGGGACGGTTGTTCCATGGTTATTTTCTTTATGCTATTGGTGAGGAGATCCCGTATGACTGCTGGGTCGTTTCTGACCGGAACAATATATTGTGTACCTCCACCTCCTCCCCCTGCTGTTGCTGCTCTGGTAGTGGAGTGATTATGTGATATGATTATTCACGGCAACAGTGCCAATTTCTGTTCAGTTATAAGGAGCACTTCTGGGAGAAAGTGTCACCTCCTACTTCTGGAGGACAGTGCCACATCTCACTTCTGGGAGAAAGTACTATATCTCACTTTTGTGGGCAGTGCCACCCCTCTCACTTCTGGGGGAAAGTGTCTCCCCCTACTTCTGGGGGACAGTGCCACATCTCACGTCTAGGGTAAGTGCCATATCTCACTTCTGAGGAACAGTGCCACCCCTCTCACTTCTGCGGGGCAGTGCCATCTCCTACTTCTGGGGGACAGTGCCACATCTCACTTCTGGGGTACAGTGCCAACCCTCTCACTTCTGCGGGGCAGTGCCATCTCCTACTTCTGGGGGACAGTGCCACATCTCACTTCTGGGGTACAGTGCCACCCCTCTCACTTCTGCGGGGCAGTGCCATCTCCTACTTCTGGGGGACAGTGCCACATCTCACTTCTAGGGTAGAGTGCCACTCCTACTTCTGGGGAACAGTGCCACCTATCACTTCTGGGGGACAGTACCACGTCTCACTTCTGGGGTCAGTGCCAACTTCCTACTTCTGGGGAACAGTGCCACCTCTCACTTCTGGGAGACAGTGCCACCTCTCACTTGTAGTGGACAGTGCCAAGTTACCCATTGCTAGAAAAGACGGACATTGGGTCTTCAAAATCGATATCATTATGAAAAAATTTTTTCAAGAATCTCTCGACATTTCAGTCATTGAACGTAAACCGATCATAATTTGTGTCGTGTAAACATCTGCATCAACATCTGGCTCTTGTTAATATTAGCATCTGCATGTGTGGTGAGTGTAAATGTTATCTCGAGCTTCTCTTGCATGACGTGGAGGAAACACACTGTCCTCGTCCTCACCACCAGTAAACAAACCCGGCTCAGATTCTCACACATTTGTTCTCTAAATTTAACTCGAAGTGAAGGTGTCAGGTTACATATAAACTGACTTTCTTTAAGATAAGATACAAGGAAAGTTTCAAAGGTCTGGGTGTTGATCAGTATCCGCCTTATACACAGTTCATAATTGGAGATGAAAGAACAAATTTAACTGTCTCATTCTAGTTAACTTACAAAAACGGTTTCTTAAAGGTTCTTACGAGTAAATTTTCCCTCCTTTCCCTCCTCTTTTCGCCCACATACGAGTAGTCTTCGCCACAGTAATAATAACAGCGTAAACGCATGAATCATAACACTGAAATCCCACTGTGTTTTGCCCTCTCCTACAGTGGGATTTCAATGTTTACTTACCTCAAGTTAGAGAAAAAGATGTATCGATCTCCGAAAAATTTGGGAAGTCAAAATGGCTCTTAATATTACACTGAGACTCTACAGTAAATATTACGTGTTGTCTTGTTTATATATCTTTGAAAACTGCCATCTAAAAGAACACAGAAAGGAGACGATAAGTATGGGTGACAACGAAACTAAGAGAATGTATGACGTCAGGATATTATCTAGCGCTCCCTCCCTCACTCCACCTACTCACTGCCTCACTACACGAACGCGCCAGATTACCCGCCCTGTAAACCTTAGCTCTACTAAGACACAAACACAGATACATAACTGTTGTTTTTGTGGCTTCCTACTTATCAATCTTGGGTCCCGATTCTCAAAGAATCTTACGATGAATATTCCTTGTAACTAAATTATATAAGAATGTATCTTTATGTTAACTTAAGCTGAAGTAAAACACACACACACACACACACACAGTAAATGTTTATCTTGAGTACGTGTGTTCACTTAGCACCAGAAAGGCGACAAAAATGAACGAAGTGTATCTTTCATAGATGTCAGTGATCAGAGTTATAGTTTATAACTAGCGGAATCGCGCTAGGCCACGGTAGGACGCCACCTTCCGGGAGGCTCCACATTGTCTCACTGTAGTGCTTTAAGGTAGACCACATTTTTGGTTTTGCCATTAGCAGCAAGTATGTACAGATTTTTGCCAGTTCCCACTCTGGAGCATCCAACATAGAACTGTCCATGAGAGAAGCAAGGAAACACCAGGTTTAGTCCAACCATCTTTAGGGACTGTCCCTGGCTTTTGTAGATGGTCATGGCAAAGCTCACTTTAACCGGGAACTGAAGTCGCTTGAACTCAAATGGCAGGTCAGTGGTGATGAGAGGTATCCTTGGTATAAAAAGTCTTCTCCTTTAGCTTTTCCTGTCAGTATTGTAGCTTCCAGTACATGTGGCATCATGTTCTTCACCACCAGTCTTGTGCCATTGCAGAGGATTGGTGGTTCAAGATTTCTTAAGAGCATTATAGGAGTTCCAATCTTGAGAGTGAGGTGGTGAGGAGGCATTCCAGCGGGCTCCAAAGAATTAAGGAATTCTGCATGGTACTGGACTGCTTGGTCCTGGTCGATTACTGTATCAACAGATTTGAATGAGGTCTCACTGCCTTGAAGCTTTCTGAGTAGAGTCATGTTGATTTCAGCCACTGTTTCATTCTTTGGTGCCAGAATTGCGCGTTCACGCAGCCACTTGTGATCCTTGTAGTGGTGAAAAATGTTTGGGTAGACCATGTTAGTGAGCTCAGTTGAGGACTTTACAACATTTCCACATCCTTGAGGAATGATTATTTGTCCTTCTGAATCAACAGGGAAAGTTCCATTCCCAATCTGTAGTAGAAGGTTTGCAAACCGTCCAGCATCCTAATCTCCTTGTAGATGTACTCTCATGTGTTACAAGTTGGGGATTTAGAATATAGTTTAAAGTCTACCCAGATCCCAACAGGCAACAACAAAAAAAAAAACAAAGACAATCGGACTATAAAAGGGTAGACAAAGGATGCGAGTTTTTGTTGTGTATAATAAAGTACCATAAATTCCTTAACAAAATATTCAGCTTTCTATAATTTACCCTTAACCATACTTAACCTAAACATATGCAACATTGGCTTAACAGTATATACACATTTACACAACATACAACAATCTGAAGCAAGGTGGAGGTGGGGAGGCAATATAAGATTACAAAATACTCAAGTGCAGTGCTGAGATGGCTGACGAGTAAGGCTGAGTATTGAAGAAGATGGTAGGTAGTCACTGTGCCGTAGGTTTTCAGGATAGGTGATCCTAGTGTGGTCACTTCCCAGAGTGAACTGAACTTTCCTCGATCTGGAGCTGATGAGGAAGACTTGGAGGAGGTGACGCAACAACCAGGATATGGAGAAGGTAAACCCCGGAGTGGTAACTAAGACCAAGGTATATGAACTCAAGACCAGGGTATATGAACTCAAGACCAGGGTATATGAACTCAAGACCAGGGTATATGAACTGAAGACCAGGGTATATGAGCACAAGACCAGGGTATATGAACTCAAGACCAGGGTATATGAACTCAAGACCAGGGTATTTGAACTCAAGCCCAGGATGTGTGAGCTCAAGACCAGGGTATATGAACTCAAGACCAGGGTATATGAGCACAAGACCAGGGTATATGAACTCAAGACCAGGGTATATGAGCTCAAGACCAGGGTATATGAATTCAAGACCAGGGTATATGAACTCAAGACCAGGGTATATGAGCACAAGACCAGGGTATATGAACTCAAGACTAGGGTATACGAGGACAAGACCAGGGTATATGAACTCAAGACCAGGATATATGAACTCAAGACCAGGGTATATGAGCACAACACAAGGGTATTTGAACTCAAGATCAGGATGTATGAGCTCAAAACCAGGGTATATGAACTCAAGACCAGGGTATATGAGCACAAGACCACTATCTCAGCTGGTTTCCTGATGTCATCTTTCTCTGGAGTGAAATGCCACAAATACTTCCTTCCTGGTTCACTGCAGCAGGAGTAGTGTTCCTCCTTCACCATGGCAGGGAACAACTTGTCAGAATCTCCAACTTTCATGAACACTTTAGTGTCATCCCTTCTCCCATCAAAGAACAAACAATTGATTCCATTTTCTCTTATCCCCTTATCAAACTCCTCTTCTAGGTTACTGACAAGTTTCTCCTGAGCTCTCCTTACTTTGTTATGATCTATCACCAGGTGAACATCATCAGGTGTTATCAAACCACCGTCAATCCAGGCAGCTGTTGCTATCTCTGCAGTTTCTCTGAGACCAGTGTGATGTCGCATGCTGGCCAGAGCTATGCTCGGGATATCTTTCCTATTTCGAATGTTATGCCTGGAAGGTTTGGGATCATTATTTTCTGGGTGAGGGACAAAGTCACCATTCTCCTGGTCAGCACTCGGCTCAGCCATGGGGAAGTCATTAAACTCTGAATCAGCTTGACTCCAATCATCGGCCTTTTTTACCTCACCCTGGGCCTTCTCAAGTCTCTTTTCCTCGGCAACTCTTCTCCTCTTCTGTCTCTCTGTGGCAGCCTCCTGTCTCTTGGACTCCGGAATATCTTGGCTAGAAATCATGAGAGCCCCTATACTGCCAGTCTTCTCTCTCTGTGCTTTGACAAATGCCAGTTCGATCACAGGAATCTTCAGTTCACGCTTGCAAATACAGGAGATGTGGGCCTCGGATTTACAGTCACGATCGCATCCAAACTCAGGACAGAGAACAATTGGGCACTTGCAAGTAATTATGTCAAATAACTGGTCCAGTTGCTTGGCAAAGCTGTCCTTAACTGCAAGTTTTCCTCTCCCAAGAGAGATATCTCTTGCCTTTTCCCAACTGGCTAGCAGTCTCTCACTAATCTTCTTCTGACTTGTTATGACTGGAGGCTTGAACTGAGCGTTAGCCAGAGTGTACTGTGCCAAGACAGCTTTGGTCATATCACTGGCAATGTCTTTGCTTGTGTAAGTTCTTTGGTTCTTTTCACTGATTTGCCTGATTAAAACACCGTATCTCAAACCATCTCTCAATGTAGGCAACTCCGACTTCAGGAGCTCTCTCCCAGACCCAAGATAGTGACTGAGATGGCTGGATTTTTGGTTCCTCGTCCTGACACAAGCAGCCATCGCAAATATTATCAACTTATAAATGCATCAGAATCTGAAACAGAAAAAAATATTGTTAGTTGGGTTGTTAAAGAATGAAGTCAGAAAGCAATGTTCACTATTTAATTGTAATGCACTAATGCAGCTGTACGTTAGATTTTCGATAAATTTCACGCTAAACTTTACCTAGCAAAAGGTTGCAAAATATTGAAACTGAAATTATTTTCTGTTTATATACACTAAAATCTACCAAAAAAGTGATGGGCCATTAGTTTTAGCTGATCTTCCCTCCTATGACACACCCTACTGCTTATAGCACCACAGATTACCCAGATGTCACAGACGTTATGAAGAATGCAGAAGATGTGATTCCTGAGACACTGCGTGCCTTTTTGGATACAGCTATTAAAAAAATAGAAAGAGCGAAAAGGAAAAAGAAGGAAGACAGTGTACAACGATCGCTCATTCAATAATTGCTGCAACCCGGCCACGGTCGTCTCAATCTTCCATACTATACTTGGTCTGTCAGTGTACTTATTTCGGAAAGTTGTTTCTAAAAGCATTGTCAACACAGTGCCAAACTTGGGCTTTTGTTCTACTTATAATGATGTCACATTGTTCGAGTCATCTGCTGTAACTTCTTGGAAACCTGATGTGGACAAAGATTCTTTTGTCAATACGTTATTGACAATGCCTTAACTGGCAAAGGAACATTTCACTCGATGGGTGGAATAAAATGCATAACTCCATCAGAGAATGTAATAAATCAGGAAATTACCAAATTGCGAACTGTTCCATCTTCAACAGAGATTGCAAAAACTGGACAAATGAAAATACAAACTTTTCAAGGGAAACGAAAGGAAGGTTTGAATGCTTTAAAACTGCAAACTGTGTACAAATGTGAAGATTGTACAAATGTCACAATCCCACCACCAAAGGATGTTCTATGGATGTATGGAAAATTTCTGCAGACCCCGTCATGACAAGGTTTCATGGAAGCCATAACAGGTACTCTACCTTATGATCAGACAAATATTCTTGCACTACCTTTCATTAATCTGCCACCGACAGCGTACAACACAGCGCTAACTGCTTTACAATTTGCTGCTGAAGAAACAAAGAAATCCAATCAAATGACGTGCCTTGTTACCTTTGACCAACCACTGTATATGAAAGCTAAGGATATAGTGTCTCCAGGTAAGGCTCATCAAGAAGGTAAACTTCCAAACATTATAATGAGACTGGGAGGATTTCATCTTTTAATGTCATATCTCGGATCAATTGGTTACATTATGGGAGGCAGTGGAACTTCAGAGCTATGGTCTACGGCATTTGCTTCTTCATCTGTACCTCATATGCTTTCAGGACATGCCTCTGCACATCTGTTGACATACTGAGCACTGGCAAAAATCATGTTTCATAAAAATGCTGTTCATGATACTGACAAACAATATGTGCAACAAATCCTCTCAACTTTCAAGAGTCAGCCTCCAACATTCAACTCTGTGGAAGGCGATAATGTTCGTAAAAAATCCAAATGAAGCTCACAGATCAGATTGCATTCTAATGCAAAAAGGAAAGAGAGCTCAGTTATGGTTACAGTACTTTGATCTTGTTACTGTCGCATTGCATTTCATTGTGGGAGAGCGCATGGGAAATTGGAATCTTCATTTACAGTAGATAGCATAAGAGCTATGTTGCCCATTTTTTTATGCAAGTGGACATATTCTGTACGCCATATCCTGCCAGCTCTACCTCCAAGATATGGATTCTCTTCATCTCAACTTGCCATACAATGAGTTATCACAAATTTTCATCAGAGGATTACTTCATAATTCGACGTTCAGAAAAGTACTGGTGTGGTGTATGGTCTGATATGACAATAGAACAAACTCTGATGAAAAATATGAAAAGTGTTGGAGGCATTACTCATGGGAGAGGCTTCACCGAAAGTGTTCTAAATAAATTTATCTTTGGTTTACCTGCAGCTCACCACGTTTGTGAAAGTGTAGAAGAGTTTTGTGGAGTTGGGACCAGCAGCAGCGTTCAACATATTGAATTATGGGATGCAAGGATAGGAAAGGATGAAGAGGATGTTCAGAAGTTTGTTGTATGGCTTCAACATCACTGTCCATTCATCAGTACAGAAGGCCTCGTTTCAGTGTCAAGTGGTCTGGTTGCACCTGATAACATAAACTGCTACAAAGTTAAAGTTATTGGCAAGAAAATAATGGACGAATCTCTGAGAAATAAAGAAACATTTGGCGAATTTAAAGTACAGCGCAGCAAAAGAGTGAAGCCAATTTCTTTTACCAATACCTGTGTTGAAGTTGCAGATGACATCATACAGGTGGATACTACTCAATTATTTCAGCGATTAATTTGCACTGTAAAGTTACCTGAAGACTTGAAGACTCGTTTCAGTCATGAGTTGGCTTCTGTCCCGTTATCCATATGAGAGAGGAGTAATGAGAAAGACGAAGAAGTCTTCTTTGTACAACATGTTCAACAATGTCAAAGAACGAGTAATTCATCAGCCAGGAGCAAAGTATGTCATTGATGGAGGTAACTTGATCCATCGTGTTGTTTGGCCAAAGTAAGGTACATCTGCAAATGTTTATGTTAAGTATGTTCAGTTCATTCGAAAACACTACAGTGAAGATGTCACAGTCATTTTTGATGGTTATTCCACAAATGAAGTCAGTATAAAGAGCACCGTGCGTCAACAACGACTTTTCAAACTCATTTCACCTGAAATAATATTTGGTGAGAATACCCCTCTTAGTGTGCCTCAGGAGAAGTTTTTGAGTAATCTAAAAAGTACGGAGCGTCTAATCATGCAACTTTAGCAGAGATTTCAGAGTGAAGGTATTGAGACACAGGTTGCCGCAGATGATGCCGATGTACTAATTGCTCAGAGTGCAATCAGAGAAACAATCCAGCAAGAGTCTGTTGTTGTAGTTGGACAGGATGTGAATCTTTTGACGCTACTTGTTGCACTGACTCCAGAGGATGAAGATATTCTATTTTTTTAAAGAAGCACAAGGAAACCTCCAAAGAAAGGTTTATAGGTCTCAAGACATGCAGTGCTCCAGCATTTTAAAAACACCAGAGACTCAATTTTGTTTGCTCATGCTTTCAACGGCTGTGATACAACGTCTTCGTTTAATGGACATAGGTAAATTAAAACTGTCATTCTTCTCAACAAGGATGATCATTTGCAAGATATTGTGTCGGTATTCAACAATCCTCAGTCAACCCGTGACGAAGTAGCAGTTGCTTGAGAACGGTTCATTCTTGCTCTATATAAAGCTCCGAGCAGTGGAACAAATCTCTATCATTATAGATTTGTATCATTTAATAGACCTTTCAGTCACTCATATCATGCTGTATTCTTATTAGATCTTCCATCCACTTCTACAGCAGCTCGGCAACACAGTTATCGTGTTTATCACCAAGTTCAAACGTGGCGAGGAGAAACACTACCTGTACAGCCGGAGTTGTGGGGATGGAAAAAAATCAAGATTCTCTGTCACTTTCTTATACAACTGAGGCACCAGCGCCAGTAAAGGAATTGAAATTTATTTCATGTGGTTACAAATTAGGATGTGGGAAGCGGTGTGGTTGTGCAAAAGCTGGCTTACGCTGTTTTGTAATGTGCACTAACTGCAGTGGTCAAGCCTGCCTAAACTCCACATCCAGTGAGAATCCCACAGATGACCTCATTTTATCAGAAGATGAGCAAATAACTGCCCTTTATTGAAAACATCTTAAGCAAGAAATGGGTGGATTAGGACGACTGGGGACACCACTCGAAAAGAAAACCCCGCTAAAGACTATCTCATGGGTGGTGTGGAAATGAGTCTCCGTTATATAAGGATGAATCAGAAAACATTTAAAACATAATAAAACTTGTATCTCATCTATCCAGATAGAGAACTTCCAACTCTACAATTTCATTTATGTTCATTTTTAATGAGAAATTATTCGTTTGAGAATTATTGATGGGAAACTGAACGCGAGGCGGAAATATCTTGATTTACGTTCAAACTCGCCTTTCACTTCCGGCCTTCTTTATGCAAAACTATAACTCCTAGGGAAAAAATGCATATAGAAAATCTTGTGCAGAATTATATTTACAATATTTTTGTATATGAACTTTTCTCGTCCGCTTCACCGTTTTCCAAATAATAGGAAAAATGTAGTAAAAAGGACCCCCCACAGGGGAACTCTTTTGATCTTTATTTGCAGAGCCTTCAGGAGTTATGTGTGCAAAATTTAATATCTTTATATTTTGTCCGCTAAAAATCCCCATTTGACTGGACTACTCCGAACTATCAACCCGCCCAGTACCGCCCTGTAAGACCCTGCCAGAATTTATCTCCAACATTAACTTTAAAATTAATCCATCGTGTCTGTGGCGAGTTACTGAGTGAATACGAAATCTATCACGGACAGACGGATGGAAGACGGAAGGACTGACAGTCGGATGGACATACGGATAGACAGATGGATGGACGGACGGATGGACCGATGGCAGCTAAAGGTAGTAGTAGGTAGTAGGCAGCAACCAAACAGGGAGGTACTACCACCTGGGAAGATATTGGAAGCATAATGTGTTGTCTAATGGTAGACCCTGCTGCTATATGGCATCACGAAAATTGTGACCAAGTCCCAGGTTGCTGATCTATCTTTCTGCCTCATTTACACACAATTGCAGGGTCTCAACGGTCTCTCTTACTATTGACAACACCACAACTAAAACCTTACTCATTCTTGATCTGTTTTATTCATTCTATTTTATTCTCCTATGTCAGTTGATGTTAATACTGAAGCGGGGCCTTCTCGGATGGGTCCCACTGGTCGGGAAGGTTGTGGACCCCAGGGCCGACCTGATCATCATCAAGCTACTGGGGCCTCAACTGACCCCACTACGGTTGCTGGAGGATCGGCTTTTTTCACGCTTCATTTCTCCAACATTCGCGGACTGAGATCCAATTTTTCTTCTGTGGAGCACCATCTATTAACCTCTTCCCCTGATCTCTTACTTCTCTCTGAACTTCAACTGACCAAAGCAGCTTCATCCAAACCTTTTCAAGTCTCTAACTACAACCTTTATACCTCCTTCCGTTCTAAGGGAGGTGTATGCGCCTACTGCAATACACGTACACCTATAGCCCGACTCACAGATCTTGAATCTCCCTTTAATGATGTTATCTGGCTCAAAATATCTCTACCTACTGCGACTATTTTTCTTTGTTTCCTATACTGTTCTCCCAACTCTACCAACTATTTCGAACTCTTTGACTATCTCACTTCTTGCCATGAGTCGTTGCTATCCACACACCCCAACACCGAGATCCTCTACCTAAGGGATTTCAATGTACATCACAGAGAGTGGCTTGGCTCTGCAAGGGATGACCCAGGTGGAGCTGAGGCACTCTCTTTTTCCTTACTTAATGATTTGGAACAAATAATCAAATACCCTACAGGCGTTCCTGATCGACACGATCAACTTGCTAACATTCTTGATCTTTGTTTTACCTCTAACCCCTCACACTATTCATACTCAATTTTTGCCCCCTTAGGGCCTTCTGATCACAACCTTATTTCTATTAAATCAAACTGGGCACGACCACCTCCCCCACCCCCCTCTAAACGCCAATTATGGCACTATCGGAGGGCAAGCTGGCAATCCTTGCGAGAATTCTTCACCGACTTTCCTTGGGATGAATGTTGCTTTTCCACTCGTGATGCCTCAGTATGTGCTGACAGCATTGCTGGGGTTATACAGGGCGGTATGAGTGCATTTATCCCATCTTCTACCAAAACTTTCACATTACAGTCATGGTTTGATCGCTCCTGTTCCCTTGCTTGCAGGGTGAGAGATAGGGCATATCGAGCTATGAAACTATCTCCTTCTCCTATTACCCACACCTCTTTCATTACTTCTAGGAATCGTTATAAGGCTATTCTTCGTAGGGCCAAGCGGAATTCTATGAAAAGAAAGACTGCTGTCCTGACTAATTCTTCCTCTAGTAAATCCTTCTGGTCCTTAGCTAAAAACATCTGTAACAACTTCTGCGCGCCTTCTTTTCCTCCCCTCTTCCGTCCCAATAACTCTATAGCCAACTCTCCCCCTGAGAAAGCCAACCTCTTTGGCACCTTATTCTCCTCTAATTCCACCTTAGACGATTCCCACTCTACCCCTCCTACCCCTGCACCTCCTACTGAACCTATGCACTTTCCTATAATCTCCACTCGCAGGGTTGCCGGTGTGTTATCCAGGTTGGATGTGAGTAAGGCGCATGGACCGGACGGAATACCCCCTCGTGTTCTGAGGGAGTGTGCTGAAGCCCTGGCCCCTGTGCTTGCTCGCCTCTTTCGCCTTTGCCTCAAAACCAAAACATTTCCTTCTTCTTGGAAGCATGCCTTGGTTCAGCCCATCCCGAAGAAGGGTGACCATTCTAATCCCTCTAACTATCGCCCCATTGCCCTAACTTCATCCCTCTCTAAGATTTTCGAAACTATCTTGAACTCCCATTTTCTCCGTCACCTTGAACGCCTTTCTCTTTTGTCGGATCACCAGTATGGCTTTTGCCAGGCAAGATCTACTGGTGATCTGCTCTCCTATTGCACCCATCTTTGGTCATCCTTTCTTAGGGATTATGGGGAAACTTTTGTCGTGGCCCTCGACATCTCCAAAGCATTTGACAGGGTATGACACAAGTCTTTGCTATCTAAACTTCCCTCTTATGGTTTCTCTCCCCCTACTTTGCTCTCTCATCTCTAGCTTCCTTGAGAATCGATCCATGGCAGTTGTTGTCGAGGGATCGATTTCTCGCTCTTTCTCTACCAATAGTGGCGTCCCACAGGGTTCTGTTCTTTCACCAACTCTCTTTCTTCTTTTTATCAATGATTTACTTCACACTACAACTAATTCTATCCATTCTTACGCCGATGATTCTACTCTTCACTCTTCCTCACATTTTCCCCTTCCTCCTAACTCTCAAACTAGATCTGTTTCTAGAACTGATATCATTACTTCTATCAACGCGGATCTGTGCAGCATCTCTGAATGGGGAGATACAAACTTGGTTAAGTTCAATAGTAACAAAACTCAATATTTACCAATTACAACTTTGTAAAGTAGACGATCTCCCTCAAATTACATTTCAGGACGCTATCATCCCCCCAAATTCTGAAATAAATATGTTAGGCCTCACCATTTCCTCCAATATGTCCTGGAAATCACACATCCTTAGTATAACTAAAGCTGCCTCCCGAAAGTTGGGAATGCTGTGCAGATGCCGCAGCTACTTCACTCCTGAGCAGTTGCTCCAAGTATATAAGGGATTCATTCGTCCTAACTTGGAGAACTGCTCTCATATCTGGGGTGGCTCTTCTTCTGACCAGCTGTTAGGTGGAATCAAAGGCATTTCGTCTTATTAACTCTCCTCCTTTAGTCGACAATCTCTCTCCCCTTTCTCTTCGCCGCAATGTTGCTTCACTCTCTCTCTTTTACAGGTACTTTAACGGGCAATGTTCAGGGGATTTGGCATCCTGTGTACCGCCGGTAAGGCCGTGGGTTCGTAACACTCGTCTTGCCCGCGGTGCCCACCATTTCTCTGTGGATATCGGTCACACGAGAATAACCCGTTATAGTACCTCCTTCTTTCCTCACACAGCCAAACTGTGGAATGTTTTGCCTTCTTCTGTGTTTCCATGCTCTTACAATCTGTCTCACTTTAAAAAGCTGGTTTTCCGGCATCTTCGTGGTGTAGATTAATACAGTTTAACCTTTTTTTCTATATTTTCAATTTCTTTCCGTTCTTTTTTTTCGCCCCCCCCCAGGCTCCGTTGTGGGTCGTTTGACCTGTGCCCGGGTGGGCTGATTCCCGTAAAAAAAAAAAAAAAAAAAAAAAAAAAAACTTTCGGTCCTGGAGGAATATTGAGAGAGGGAAATTTAACGCCAGTTAACAAGGAACGGCACTCTCAATACAGTAAAATTTGTTTGATGCAAATTTAGGAAAATGTGACATCCCTAAAAATTACATCGACAAATGCTTTGATGTTCTTGAAACACTAGGAGATGGTCTAATGCTCCCTGAGGTGTGAGGACGTTCCTGAGGCAGGAGTGTGAGGACGCTTCCACACATTAAAACTCACGGTAAACATTGGTCTCTGATACTGAACTGTGACAGGATCAAGACTGAAGATTTCAAGATCAAATGGTTCTCTGCCCAAAAAGACCTAAATCCTAATCGTCCATGAGGCATTACGATCTTGAACATTGCAGTTGGAGCCCATTAAAATTGGGATCCATTGGAATTAGAACTTACTGGGATTGGGGCCTGTTAATTCTAAGTTCCAATCTCAATAATTAGGCTACTATAGGATCATACCAATTAGGGCCGGGACCTGTTTGACGAATCAAAAACAGATAAAGAGGACTGACGCCTCCATAACACGAAGCCGATTAGCTAATAGACCTGAAAAGTAGGAGAATGAATCTAAGACAGCATGATGAGGGTCATTTTATCTCAGTGTAGCAAGAAGTTTGAAGGAGATACGGATGCCTCTACAACAGGTGAGTGTCATCACTGTACCCACTTGAATGGAAGAGGTGAGGCTCGGACCTGGAAGAAGGTGGGAGGGGGAGGACTTCGATATCCTCACAGACGGCTTGAGGGAAGGGGAGACTTTCATAGAGACAACGACGGGACCACAGGCGACCACAAATACGGTGTAAGGATAAGGAGCTGGTCCTACGTCCGTATAAACGAGTGGGGACATCACGTTGGCTCACTAATAAGGGAGGGACACCAACGTCCTCAAAGATGGAGAGGAAAAGTATAACCTTCCTTTAAAACTGTTGTGGACGTACCTGAGATATGATGTGTTAATGGCCCTCGAAAAGCTGTTTCAACTGACACTTACCTGGAAAAGGAAAAATCCAGTTGAGATTACCTGCCGTCGACCCCCCCCCCCCCCCCACACACACCTATATGATTATTCACACTTAACTTACAGTAATCCAAGGGCTAAGGGGGGGGGGGGGGGCGGGGAGAATCACCCGTCTGAAGCCAAAAGGTTTGATGGTATTTTTAAATGTATATTATATGAGTAAGTCAAAATACCGTTTCTTACTTGATACAGCCCGGCCAAAAACCTGTGGCAAGGGGCGAAAGATTGTACATAACAGCCTGAGAGCTATATTGTCTATGTTTTCATGAAAAGTTTCTCAAGATTAACCATTTACGTATATTTTTACCATTCTATATAATTAATATTGGAAATTGTATAATTTGGAGGTCAATACTATAAGTGAGTGATGAGGTTTGCCATTAAATGCTGTACTTTATTTCTATAAGATATCGCTATGGAGGTGTTAGTGATGAAAATCTGTATTGCATTTCAATTGGCTGTGCAGCTTCAGAAAAAGTGAAAGAAGAGTTGACACAGTGTATTGATATTGGCCAGAATTGGTGTGTTGAGTTCGTATCAGGCTGCTTTAATGATGCTAGTAGATATGAAAACCAATACCACGGCGTAGAGTGAAGAACTTTGCAACAGAGGGAGTAAAGGTTAAGTTAACTGGGAAAGATATGAAGATCCAAGCGATACAAGCAACAAGAGACTACTTGGAAGGTTATTATACCTAGTCACAGAAACTGATATTAATCTTTCTAAAATTTTGAGTTGCCCCATCACCCCTGTATCTGCATCTCTGGCCCAATTTAATGAATTATCAATAAAACAGGAAAATCTGTACAGAACTCTTAAAGAAACTTGAAACGAAAGTAAACAGTCAGCCACCTTCCACAGTCGATACTTGTGTTATAGATGCAATGTTTCTCATCAGATCTTTGTCAGATCTCCCTGCTGTCAAAGTTGTGAGCTGTGGACGACATTCTATTTGAATTACGATAGAATTGCCTTAGCTGTTTATTTAGTTCTGGGGTATGAGGTTTGATAAATAAGTACTATATGACTGCTTCATAAGAAGATTGAGATTGGTTATTTTTTGCATAAGAATCATGGCAGCGTACCTTTTTTTTGATGCACTTTAATACCCTTAAAGTGCGGTACGATATGATATAAACAGGTTTTGTCATAGGCATACAATTCAAAGATTGTAATCAAATATACAGTTAGTCTACAGTTTATCTTGAACTTAAGTGTGATTCTATACGAATCTAAAATTATATATATCAGGGATATTATGCCTTTTTTTACTTGTTCACTATGATATCAGAAGTTTTGTTTTAATATGTGATAACTGTGCGTCTATGGATTCTATACGTTTTAACATGTAATATCTACAGTGTGTTTCTGTGGTTTTTATAATGTATATTTTTTGTTGCTTATATTGAATTCCAACACAACTGCACAAAAAAATAAGGTCAAATTGCAATAATGGCCACCGAGCGGTACAATTTTTAGCCCTTTGCCACAGGTTTTTGGCCGGGCTGTATCAAGTAAGAAATGGTATTTTGACTTATTCATATAATATACATTTAAAAAATACCATCAAACCTTTTGGCCTCAGACGGATGGTTAACCCCTCCTAGCTCTTACTCTACAGGAACAACTAAGACAGAACCAATGAGCTTATGCATTAGTTTATGCCAAATGGATGACTAAGAGAACTTGCTCAATGTGTCAAGTAAACAACAGACGTATTATTAGCAGTTACCTTGTGCTGGTGGTCATGGAAGCCCTGGGGCCGTACAGGGTCACCTCCTGGCACCGTCTTGACACTTTTATGACACCGCATGGCACTTGACGACATCTTGCTTTCCTCCATGACACATTTTACACGATAGTTCAAGACACTTTGCAACACTTTACGACATTAGTGCCACTTTACGACACTTTGAGAGACTTCACAGCACCTTCGACACTTTACGACACCATTTATTGCTTGGACACTTTTTAACTATTCGACAATTTATGACACTATGAAACTATATGGCTTTTACGGCACTTTAGACCGCTGACACTTTAGGACACTTTGACACCTCAGTACACATCATGACACATCAGATACTGTTTAGGTCATTTTCATTTTTCACCACATCTTACGAAATTATACGACACTTATTCGACTTTATGGCACTTTATCAGACCCACTGGCACTTAAAAGCATTTTATAAAACTTCTGAATATTACATGAATCTCTTATGACACGTATGAGTGAAGTCTTCATGCTACAAACGTTTGACATCACGAATAAAACTTCATAACCCAAACACTTCACACTTTACTACAGTGACAAACACTTACTAATACTTTACAGACCTCGTCAATTTCATTCTCTTCGCTGGCTATTTGTTTGTCTATAAGCATCCGTGTACAATACGTCCTTAACGGCACTAAGGCAGAGGCAGCACCGAGTGTGTCTGTCTTGTTAGAGGCCTTTGTTGACATTCTCATAAATCCGAAACCACGAAAGGAGGCAGATTCAAAATTTGAGCGAACCGCCAAACCTCGTCCCAGTAATAGAATGGACTGAGTTTGGTCGTGTTTTACTCATTTGTTTCTCCACACATGTAGCTTTAGATGTCTTTGTCTTTATCTGTTCTAATTATAAAGTATCAGGCAGTTTATTACACAAGGTTATATGCCAATATTTTAGTTCGTATATTGGCTCGTTTTAGGATGATTGAGTCTGATGTATCGAAAACAAATGAGAGCTGTTTCTAAACCCTCGAAACACTTACGTCATCGATGTTTCAAAGTGGTGTCAGTCAACTGGTGGCAAAAAATATCCAGAATTTTTTATATTGTTTATCCTGGTTTAATGTATATCACAAACAAGCGAAAAACAAATGTAAATAAGATAAAACTTTATTTAACATAACAAATAACGATAGAACATTTTTAAACTATTTTCTTATTCCAAAAGTCAACGCTCACGAAGACGTGTGTGTTGTCTTAGGTCGAACAACCCAGACCACGACTAAACCAAAGCTGCCAACAGACTCCACACATCTGTTTGGTATAGTGTGTGGTTTAATATTTCAGGCAGACAACAGACAAACCAAAGGAAGTCAATCACCTTAAATTTAATTCTTCAAATGCGTTCAAAGAGAAGGTGTCGTACTCAGAGGGTTTGTTTGGACAGTCACCGTGAAAAACTTGGACCCAGAGTTCCTGACACTGAAGCACCGACAACGATCCAGGAAGTTTGTGTGTTTCTGCAGGTGGGTGAGGGAGGGATGGGCCAAGTCAAGTTGGGTTCACACGCCTGTATGGTAACACACCTGTATGCTAACACACCTGTACGTCCACACACCTATACGGTCACTCACCTGTACGGTCACTCACCTGGACGTCCAAACACCTTTATGCACACACACACACACCTGTATGTCCACACACCTGCACGGTCACTCACCTGTACGTCCACACATCTGTATGTACACATACCTGTACGTACACACACCTGTACGTCCACACACCTGTACGTCCACACACATGTTACGTCATGTAGAAAAATGTAAATTACTTAGTCTAGGAGATGTGAACAGAGAAACCAGATACCAGATGAACAACGATGTTATAGAGAAATGCGACTGTGAAAAAGATTTAGGAAGGAAGGTAAGTAGGAATCTTAAAGCAAGACAACAATGTGTTTTTACTCGAAACAAGGCTGATAAAGTACTTGGGTTCATGCAAAGGAATGTTACCTACAAGACTAGCGAGGTCACCCTAAGGCCTAAACTATATCTTGCGCTTATGAGACCTCACTTAGAATAATGAGTTCAGTTCTGGTCACCGTACTACAGAATGGATATAGGAATCCCTAGAAGGAATTAAGAAGAGAATGACAAGACTAATCCCGGGCATTAGGAATCTTGAGTACAGAGACAGGTTAAAGCATTTTAATTTTTACTCCCTCGAGAGACGTAGAGTGAGGGGCGATATGATCGAGGTGTATAAATGGAAGTCAGGGCTAAACAAAGGTGATATAACAAAGGTACTCAAACTATCTAACCATGAGCAAACTCGTAACAATGGTTTCAAATTAGACAAATTTAGATTTAGGCGGAAGTTAGGTAAACATTGGTTTGGAAATAGAGTAGTGGATGAGTGGAACAAGTTAACAAACATCATCGTTAAACAGAATACGCTGGGTAGCTTAAAATATAGGTTGGATGGATATATGAGCGATAAGGGTTAGGTGTAAACGGGACTGCCTAGTGTGGGCCAATAGACCCGCTGCAGTGTCCTCCATTCTTATGATCTACTGTTCTTATGTCACTCACCTGTACTTTCACTCACCTGTACGTCCACACACCTGTACACACATACACACACACACACACACACCTGTACGTCCACACGCCTGTACGTCCGCACACTTGCAAATCTTAAAAGCATCAATGCACTAACAACAAATGCATCAACAATAACAACAACAACTACAATACCAGTATCAATAACAATAACATCGACACTATCAATATAACAACAACAAACGTATCAACAACTACAACAAGAGCAATGCAAAAACAACCAATGCCCAAATAAAAACAACAACAACAATGATATAAATTACAACAACAACAACAACAGATGCCTCAATAACAACAAAAACAAGAGAGAGGTTCCCGCGACATCATTGGTGGAAACAAATCGCCAATAATTCAGGTGAGATTAACAAGGAATAATTACTCTCTGACTCTCACATCTTGTACCACTAGTAAGACATACTTGGACTCTCACGTTTCCTCGGGGCCCAAGATGTTGGTCTTTCGTCAGTGTTTTAGATAAACTTTTATTTCCTACCTGGTCTAAGTGCTTTTTCTTGTTTGGATTCCAGATACAGTTCACCTGAAGGTTAATCATCCCTCCAGCTTATTGCTTCTGATGATTAAATACCCAAACGTTATCTGGGGGAAGGAGAGGTTAGGTTAGATTAAGTTATGTTAGTTTATGTTATGGTAGAGTGTTAGGTTACTGTAGGTTATGGTAAATTAAATAGAATAGATTAAGCTAGGTTAGGTTAGGTTAGGTTAGGTTAGGTTAGGTAATGTCAATTTAAGTTAGTGTAGGTTAGGTTAGGTTAGGTTATGCTAGATTACCTGTATGTTAGGTTAGGTTAGGCTAGTTTAAGTAGATTTGATTAAGCAAGGTTAGTTTGGTTAGGTTATTCTATATTATATTAGGTTCGGTTTAATCATTCATCCATTCGTCTCTGCCTTCCCCTGGTCGTCCTATCTTCATTTTTGCCGCCCATTAAAATTGCTGTTATTCTCTCATCCCTAACTATATGATCAATGTATCTCAATTTTCTTTTTCAATAAATTTCAAGTATTTCTCTTGAAGTTTTTGCTAATCTAAGTCCTACATTTGTTTTCCTGTCAGTGCAGCTTATTCTTAACACTCGCCTGTAGCATCACATATTAAAGGCCTCCAACTTCTTTCTGGTGTCTACTGAGAGTGTCCACGCTTCTGACCCAAACTAGAGTCTTTACCATTTAAAGCCTTAGTATGAATGATAGACCCGCCCCACAGTCCCACAACAAGGTGAAGGTTACCTCACACACACACATACCTCACCCCCCCCCCCTCACACACACACACACATACCTCACCACCCCCCCCCCTCACACACACACATACCTCACCACCCCCCCCTCACACACACACATGCCTCACCAACCCCCCCCCCCTCACACACACACATACCTCACCACCCCCCCCCCTCACACACACACATGCCTCACCACCCCCCCCCCCTCACACACACACATACCTCACCACCCCCCACCCCCCAAACACACACCTTAATTTTATTCATAGCTCGCCGCGTTCGAAACCCTCTGAAGCAGCTCCCTTAAACCTGCTCGCTACGTTCGAAAATGGGGATTTAGTAGCTGTATAAACGTAACTTGTGTTTTTTTAATATTTACAAAGTATCTGAAAAAGAACTGCTGTTCTTTAATTTTTTTTTTTTTTACAATGTAACTGACAGAAAACACATTATTTTCGAAGACTCTTGGGCCACTTAAAGGGAACTCCGGAGGTATTTAAGATTACCGCGAGATTTTTTCAAAACCTTTTTGAGTCTAATAATAATAATAATAATAATAATAATAATAATAATAATAATAATAATAAAGTGGACAATATATTCGAAAACTTGTGAGTTAAGTAAAACCATCTCATATTTTTCGAAAACTTCAGAATTAAAAAAAATGCTTAAAATGTTCGGAACTTGTTTGTTAAGTCAAAACAAAAAAAAACATAAACAACGTTATCGACACTGGCGGATTTCACGATGCAATTTGGATGCTTTATTTTAACCATATTTTTTAGTGTCAGGTGCAACCTAACGCGGCCACTGTTTAATTCTTATTCATAGTTTTGGGTAGAAACCTTCGTGTGGCGAGCTTTCCTTCATGGCGTCTTTGTGTGGTGGAGAGGAAGGCCAAGCACTACGATTGTTCACGGTGGCGCTGATCTTATGGTGCGGGCTGACGAGTCTGCCTAATTTGCTCGTGTAAATCGTTGATGCTTTGTATATGAGGGAGAATGTTGTTGTTGAAGCATCGTACCTCTGGCCCTATTATTGTACTATTGATGATGTACTTCTGGCCCTATTGTTGTACTATTGATGATGTACCTCTGGCCCTATTGTTGTACTATTGATGATGTACCTCTGCCCTATTGTTGTACTATTGATGATGTACCTCTGCCCTATTGTTGTACTATTGATGATGTACCTCTGGCCCTATTGTTGTACTATTGATGATGTACCTCTGCCCTATTGTTGTACTATTGATGATGTACCTCTGGCCCTATTGTTGTACTATTGATGATGTACTTCTGGCCCTATTGTTGTACTCTTGATGATGTACCTCTGGCCCTATTATTGTACTATTGATGATGTACTTCTGGCCCTATTGTTGTACTCATGATGATGTACTTTTGGCCCTATTGTTGTACTATTGATGATGTACCTCTGGCCCTATTGTTGTACTATTGATGATGTACCTCTGGCCCTATTGTTGTACTATTGATGATGTACCTCTGGCCCTATTGTTGTACTATTGATGATGTTCTTCTGGCCCTATTGTTGTACTATTGATGATGTACCTCTGGCCCTATTATTGTACTATTGATGATGTACTTCTGGCCTTCTTGTTGTACTCATGATGATGTACTTTTGGCCCTATTGTTGTACTATTGATGATGTACTTCTGGCCCTATTGTTGTACTATTGATGATGTACCTCTGGCCCTATTGTTGTACTCTTGATGATGTACCTCTGGCCCTATTATTGTACTATTGATGATGTACTTCTGACCCTCTTGTTGTACTCATGATGATGTACTTTTGGCCCTATTGTTGTACTATTGATGATGTACTTCTGGCCCTATTGTTGTACGATTGATGATGTACTTCCGGCCCTATTTTTGTACTATTGATGATGTTCTATGTACTGTATATACTGTATAAAGTTGTTCTTTATTTTTAAAGCATCGTCATGTCATACTTGTAATCCTGCTGTAAAATATCGCATCGGCGTAAATTATGGTGAAATATAATAAAAATATTGTGCTTGGTTCTTAGATGTTGTACCATGTGATAAAATATGGCACCACATATCAATAAATAATGTACTGTGTTGTAATAAAATAAGCGCATTGTCAGGCGAGCGTGGGCTCCCTACCTCTGTTAACGCCACCATAAAGTACTCTTGAGCTTCCCTACTGGCTCACCCACACCCGTGTTAAATTAATATTTAAATAAAGAACGCGTACAATAAATTATCCTCTTCGTTTATTCACCGCCGATAATATGAATCCTCTTTACGAATATAAGATTCCTAATTAAAAAAGCTCCGAACCTTAATCAGCAGGTTGCGCGTCTAAGCCCAAACAAAAGACGAACGAGTTTTGTTGTTATGCATAAACAGGTGGTGTGTAGTAGGGATGAGCGTATCTTTTTTATCTACACTGCGGCGAAATATGCTTAGAGAGAGAGAGAGAGAGAGAAAGAGAGAGAGAGAGTGAGAGTAACAGGTTGGTGAGAGAGTAGATCCATATTCTTTTGTGTGATAATAATTTCCCACACAGTCCAGCAGTATGGGAAGGGTTATGGAGGAGTCTTATGGTCGGGTAGAATGAGCTCTGTCAAGTGTCCCTCCTATTTTCTTAGGCGTTATGAGATGGGTTCGAGTATAAGAGGGAGAAAGACTTTGATGTTTGGATATAGAAGCGAAAAAAGAAATATATATATGATATATATATATATATATATATATATATATATATATATATATATATATATATATATATATATATATATATATATATATATATATATATATGATAGAAAGAGATAAATTCAGACACTATTATTATTATTAGTATTATGACCTTTGTGGTAATGTTGGGGATATAAAAAACATGAATGATATTTAACACGCTTGAGGTTAAGAAACATTAAGAACATTATTAGTCCCAATTTTTGTGATGTCATATGGCACATTTGATACTGAGATGTGTGTGTGTTTGTGTGTGTGTGTGTGTGTAATAATAATAATAATAATAATAATAATAATAATAATAATAATAATAATAACAATAATAATAATAATAACAATAATAATAATAATAATAATAATAATAACAATAATAATAATAATAATAATAATAATAATAATAATAATAATAATAATAATAATTAACGGTTTATTGAAAGAGCATGGCAGCCGGAAGGCTGAAAATATACAGTTACATAATTGGGGATTGGATCTCTTGATTTACAAATAATATACAAGTAACATCAGTGATACAAATATGATATATAATAATTAGGTGGGGAGAAGCTCAAACTACAGGACATTTCAACATAGTGACAGTGCAAAAAGCAAGATTGGCTGGGAGTGAATACACTGGTTGATTACAAGTTATTGATAATTCTTACAATGGTTGGGACTGGGCTGTTCTTGTAGCGATCAGTTCGTGCTCGTATGGGTTGGATGAGGTTGTGGTGTCGAACAGCAATTTTCGGACGAGGGATCTCGGGTGGTAGTAGGAGCGAGTGTCGAAGATGGTGCAGAAGCTTCTCACGAAATTTGCAAATGAGGTCGTGGTGATGGTCAGAAGGAGCCGAGAGGGTCAGTGGGTTGAGCTCATCTTGATATGTGGAGTAGGAAGGGGAGAGAATAATCTTGCATGCCCACTTTTGCACTTTTTCTAGGTGTTTACGTTGTGTGACATTTAGGGAGGAAGACCAGGTAGGGGAGGCATAGGTGAGCTTAGGAAGTATGAATGTTGAGTAAATACTGAGGAGCTCGGGTGCAGGAACTCCGGGGGACTTGAGTCGACAGAGGAGGTGGAGACTGAAACTGGAGGATTTGACAACTTCACTGACGTGTGGTTTCCAATTTAGTCTGTCGCCTATGGTGACACCGAGGAGCTTAGTGGAATCTGCAACCTGGAGTGTGTTGGGACCTAAATTAATGGAAGGGGTTAGGACAACGTCGGAGGAGAGGTTCATGTGCATAACCATGGTCTTGGTATGGTTGATGGTGACGTGGTTGTTGGTGTCCCAGTTTTGGTGACTGTTCAATAAATCCTGAAGGGCGGTATAGTCAGGAGCAGAATTGTTGACACTGATCCCAATGGTGGAGTCGTCGACATTTTTCCAGCGAGCAGGGGTTTCTCTTAGGGCATCATTGATAAGCATAAGGAAGCATAGTGGTCCCATCTTGGTGCCTTGGGGTACGCCACAGGTGAGTGACTGAAAGGTGGATACAGCCCCTCGGAAGCGTACAGCTTGGCCTCGGTTACTGAGGAAGTCTGTAAGCCATGGTATAAGACTTCTTCGAAACCCGAGGTCGATAGATTTGTTGATGATCAAATCGTGGTCGACTAGGTCAAATGCTTTGGTGAAGTCAATGAAGGCGACAGCTACAGACGATTTTCGTTTTTCCAGATGGCGGTATATGTAATCGAGAAAGCTGGAGGAAGTTTTCATATTACCAAACTGCTGAGGATCTACGGTGCCTGCAATAACAGCATAAGCCCAGTCAAACACAAAACTTTCACAGATTAAGCTGGGTATTGGGGTGATTTCAATGAGTCGTAGCTGATTTAAGGATTGTGGGCTGGTTGACTTGGGCACTGGTGACACATATGAAGTCTTCCAGTCAGATGGGCATCTGGCGGGACTGAGGGAAGCATTGATGTTGGAGCAGAGGGGTTTGGCTAGCTCCTGGGAGAATTCTGTGAAGAGTTTCATTGGGAAGTCAATGGGGGTGGTGGAGCGTTTTAACTTCAGTTTGTTCAGACGTTTTGCTACTTCAAATTTTTCTATTAAGTCAATGGTAGGTAAGCAGGGAGATTGGTTGCGTCAAGTCGGGGAAGAGTCTGGCATATAGTAGAGAAACGGTTATTTGATTGCTCAGCTGCGTCAACATTAGTGAGATGGCTAAGGAATGGGAGGGGGAGTGTCTTATTGTTTAATCCACAGAGTTCTTTAAGCTTTCAATACCACTGACTGATATTGGTCTGCTTCAGGTGTTGCAATTTGGTTGGGTAGCGAGACTTCTTTGTAGTGCGCATTTCGCGGATGACTCGGTTGCGAAGGGAACTGTAGCGGTTGTGGTCATTGAGATAAAAGGCTCTGTCTCTCTGTTGCATAAATCTTTTGATCCAAGGTGTGATCCAGGGCAAGTCAGCTGGGTGACATCTGACGGACTTCTCGGGGAAGAAGTGGTGGTGAGCTTCCGTGGTGGTGATGGTATAATTTATCCATTTGGTGTCCACGTCATCCACACTAAGTACTTCAGTCCAGGGATGGTGAACTATCCACTGCCCGAAGAGACGCACTGCAGAGTCAGTAATCGGCCTGTAGGTCTTGATGTAGGGTCTCTGTACTTGAGTGGGAATGGCAGCTGGGGACCAGAGCACTGATAGGTGTGCACTACACCCGGTAGGAGGCATTGGTTGAGGTGGTTGGTACTGGTTCACTAAGTCAGTTAAGATAAGGTCAAGGGTATTTTGACAGTGTGGGGAAGGTCACAACTTGTGATAGTGATAGCTGGTCCTGGATATCAGTGGTGTCAATTTCATTGTAATCCCTGCATAATACTAACTTGGCGCATGGGTACCTAACTCTGAGGTGGTCTGAGGTGGTAATGAGATGATTGATAAGAGTGTCCCTGGTGGGTGAGCGAGGCAGATGGTATGACACGTAGATTGTCATAGAAGCAGTGTGGCGAGGGTGGGCCCGTGGCACAACACGTACCCATAATGCCTCCACATCTGCTGGGACTTGAACATCCAGGCGTGACAGGCGTAGATCATCTTGACAGACGAGGGCAACACCCCCCCTCCCCCACGCGTCCATGTGAATGAAGGTGATGAAAGAGTTGATATCCCTCATTATGACATGTTTCAGGCACAATTTGCCAAGCCTCACATATGGCGACGGCGTTGGCAGTGACTGACCTGGTTGTGGTTGCCAGCTCATCAAACTTATTAGCGAGGGAAGTGACGATGGAGAGCAGTAAAGACGGGAGATCATACCAAACCGCAAAACTTCAGTGTAATGGTACGGTCTGTCAGGGGACGGTTTCTCTGGTTTCCTAGTGGAGGTTATGATCCTAATGGGCTTTTGTTTATGACGCCCCTGTCTGCGGCTGCGCGCATGGAATTTGTTCAATGACTTGAGTCGCGTGATAACACTGCCGCTAGATAACCGTTCCCAAGCTTTAGAAGTTTAGAAGGTACAGAAAGCGTCTGGAGTAAGTAATTGGTGGCCATCTGTTGATATCTGTTGTTGTGGACGAACGGAAGTGTTTGTCCCCTGTGGTCATAAACTCACAGGCGGCACTTTGGGGGCCACTGACACTGGTAGACATCTGTTAATATTTTGTCTGTCGTAAACACCATGAGTCGCCGACACAGTATCCACGATATATGTAAACACTGCGGTGGTCCTTGTCAAAGTGCCCACTATCTGGTGTTACACTGCTGTGTTTTTGTGCTTTTCCCTGGAGTACACTATAGGAACACTGTTTGGACTGATCACTTGAATGTTTTGCTGAATAAATCCCGGTGTAGTAAAGATGGTAGGGCGTTGGGATATAACAGGGGGAGGGGAGGGCACAGCCAAACAGACTCGGCCTGGCTGCCAAAACCGGGAGCGCCTTCAGGGCACGTCTTGTCTCACTGAGGTTGAAAAGTGTGTGTGTGTGTGTCATACCTGAGTCAGAACACAAAGATAATATATTTTCAACATATCTTTATAAGATACAGTTGATAATTCTGGATTTCGGAGAGAAAATAAGAACCATCCATGTCGATCAGAATACATGAACCGAACAGGAAACAATCTCATCTGGGACACAACAGGTTTTAGATCACCTGAAGATTAAGCACCCCAGTTTATTTCACCTGAGACTGTCTTACCCCCCCCCCTCCCCCTAGTGCACGACCAAAGTTTCTAACACACTGTTGAGCTGAATTTTTTTTTTTTTTGGGGGGGGGGGGGGCCTGTGCACCTAATTTTCGTCAGACAGACCTAGTACAGTAGATGAGCGATCCCCTTAAGTCTATGGCTAACTCTTTAATAGTGTGTTTGTGTGTGTCTGTGTTTGTTTGTTTGGTTGTTTTTTCCCTTTTTAACATGGAACTCAAATTTGGTTATGTAATTGTAGTTGTTTTCTGGGGGATACAATCAGCACCAAACCCGGGCAACGTCCGCTACACCAACAGTCCATAATGATGGGAAGAGATGAACACAAGCTTAGAGTAGTGAGAGGGTGAGTGGTGACGAGGGTGAGTGGTGACGAGGGTGAGTGATGACGAGGGTGAGTGGTGACGAGAGTGGAGTGGTGATGAGGGTGAGTGGTGACGAGGGTGAGTGGTGACGAGGGTGAGTGGTGATGGGGGTGAGTGGTGACGGGGGTGAGTGGTGACAGGGGTGAGTGGTGACGAGGGTGAGTGGTGCGAGGGTGAGTGGTGACGAGGGTGCGTGGTGATGAGGGTGAGTGGTGACGAAGGTGAGTGGTGACGAGGGTGAGTGGTGACGAGGGTGAGTGGTGACGAGGGTGAGTGGTGAAGAGGGTGAGTGGTGATAGGGCTAAGTGGTGATGGGGGTGAGTGGTGACGAGGGTGAGTGGTGACGAAGTTGAGTGGTGACGAGGGTGTGTGGTGATGGGGTTGAGTGGTGACGAGGGTGAGTGGTGACGAGGGTGAGTGGTGATGGGGTGAGTGGTTTACGAGGGTGAGTGGTGATGAGGGTGAGTGGTGATGAGGGTGAGTGGTGACGATGGTGAATGGTGATGGAGTTGAGTGGTGACGAGGGTGAGTGGTGACGAGGGTGAGTGGTGACGAGGGTGAGTGGTGATGGGGTGAGTGGTGACGAGGGTGAGTGGTGATGGGGGTGAGTGGTGACGAGGGTGAGTGGTGACGAGGGTGAGTGGTGACGAGGGTGAGTGGTGACGAGGGTGAGTGGTGATGGGGGTGAATGGTGACAAGGGTGAGTGGTGACGAGGGTGAATGGTGATGAGGGTGAGTTGTGATGGGGGTGAGTGGTGACGAGGGCAAGTGGTGATAAGGGTGAGTGGTGACGAGGGTGAGTAGTGACGAGGGTGAGTGGTAACGAGGGTAAGTGGTGACGAGGGTGAGTGGTGACGAGGGTGAGTGGTGACGAGGGTAAGTGGTGACGAGGGTGAGCGGTGACGAAGGTTAGTGGTGACAAGGGTGAGAGGTGACAAAGGTGAGTGGTGACGAGGGTGAGTGGTGACGAGGGTGAGTGGTGATGAAGGTGAGTGGTGACGAGGGTGAATGGTGATGAGGGTGAGTTGTGATGGGGGTGAGTGGTGACGAGGGCAAGTGGTGACGAGGGTGAATGGTGACGGGGGTGAGTGGTGACGAGGGTGAGTGGTGACGAGGGTGAGTGGTGACGAGGGTGAATGGTGACGAGGGTGAGTAGTGACGAGAGGAGTAACCTGATGCATAAAACAACACGTCATGTTTATTTAATAGTTCATGTGTGCTTTTTCACGGCAGGCTTTGGTGATGAGAGAGAAAGAGAGAGCGAGAGAGAGAGAGAGAGAGAGGGGGAGAGAGAGAGAGAGAGAGAGAGAGAGAGAGAGAAGCAGACAAACAAACAAACAGACAGAAAGACAGACAAACAGAAAGACAAAGATAATAAACAAGAGAGAAAAAATATTTGGGGGAGAAAAAGAGAGAGACAGAAATAGTATATAGAGAGAGAGGGGAGGGGAGGGGAGGGGAGGGGAGGGGAGGGGAGGGGACGGGAGGGGAGGGGAGGGGAGGGGAGGGGTTTATGTGTACGTCATTGGGGTCAGCAAGGTCGGGCGTGTGTTAATTTGCCCCAAATAACCCTCACCCACATTCACTACTGACGAGAGAAGTATGTCCCTCTGACCTGTCCTAATAGCTCTAGACTTATTTTAACCTAACCTAACCTAACCTAACCTGACCTGACCTAACCTGACCTAATCTAACCTTAATACATGTGTGCGTGTGTGTAGCACCAGTGAGGAGACAAAATTTCCGGTGATAATCTATCTATAACAGGGGTTCTCAATCAGGGGGGAATTTCCCCCCTCAGGTTTTCAAGGGGGGGGGGGGGAAACTGATACTAATATGGAAAAAATAAAGGATTTTCAGTATTATATGCATATTATTTGGAATGCACTTTTTGAGGCAGACAATCTTGGAAAGGAGGGGGGAATGACATTCTGACATATGGTGAAAGGGGTGCATGGGGCAAACAAGGTTGAGAACCACTGGTCTATAACGTCAATTCCGTCTCTATATGTTAAGGAAGGTCTCGGGTCTGATGCCATTTAAGGGTGCAATTATTCATACTTTATGTTTAAGTGAACCAGTTTGAAGATTGTTAAGTCTTTTATCTGAGGTTTATTCATAGTAAGAGCCCTTGAGAATCTGGACCCTGAATTCCTATTATGAAAGATTTACGAGGCGAAGTTTTCCACTGTATCTTGTGTTAAGTGAAAGTTTTATGGTAGTGTGTGGTCCATCTCGAAGCCATGGTGGCCGCCATATATGCTGTCGTTGTTATGCTGAAGTGAGGCTCTGAAGTATGTTCCAAGGTTCGTGGTTAAGGGAAGAACTTTTCGGGTCTTCTGAACTGGCCCTTGAGGACACCGTAGACTTCAACAGCGACTCTGGCCCTGTTGACGGTCACTGTCACTCATGGTGTTGTGATGAACTACATTTGTGTACAACCACACCCAGCAAAGGGAACCTGGAACTTGTTAACGGGTGATTTTAAAAGTTAACATTATTCTTGCATTCTAGTGCGAGTTTATGACTCCTTGTGGGTGTGTGTGTGTGTGTGTGTGTGTGTGTGTGTGTGTGTGTGTAGCTTTTACCATCTTCAAGAAATAGTTAAAGATTAGATTTCCATGTTGTTTACGATTTTAATTGTCTGTGAGGGCTGCTCTGTAGTGACTTGCTTGGGGAGGTACAGTACCAGGCTGTAAACAGTTAGTCCATCTCGATAGTTAACCTGTGATAATCAGACTTTATTTTGGTTGTGTACCGGTGCTCGTTTTCCAGTGTTACGTGCCCTCACCAGTGCTTGGTCATACTCGTGTAGTTGGGACATAGAGGGAGTGTGAGAGGGAAGAGGTCATTTTCTTGTTCATGTTATAAAGTGACGAGTATTAAATCTATAGTGTTTGTTTCTTTCCACAGTTGCATCATTTTGTTACGCCTTTCGTAGATTAATGAACCAGTACGCGCACTGGGTGTGTCAATTTTGTCAACATGCTAAAAATCAAATTTGGTAGTCAAAATATTGTGCCTCTTTATGTCTAAACTTGAGATTAGCAAACAAAAATGAATTGAAATAACCCTCACCTACATCAATTATACCTTAAAGTTTCAAATATCAGTATTTCAACAAATTAATGAGACTTGATTAGAATTATTCACTTGATATTAACTAATCTCATGTAAGCATATGGATTATGGAGTATTTTATGGTTCTATAGCTTGTGTACAATATGCATGTCACAACATGAACATGAACAGGCTCTCCGTGTGGGACAGTTTAATTCTTGTTTTGACTTGTACCAAGCGTGAGGATAAGGCGCCCGGCTCACTCTCCTTCTAGATATCATAGACGGTGGTTTGCTCTCATTGCACTTGCACCTACTCTACCAGACGAATTCTACATTTTAATTATTGTAAGTAGGGCATATTGATTGTCGCAGTTACTTATATCATTGTATAAAACATTATGTTCTAAGAAATTATTATGTTATTTCTGTTACAGCATTTTTGATAAACAAATTGATATTTTTTGAAACAACAATTGAATTATGAAACATTGAAATATTTTTCTATTTGTCAGATAGTGTGAAGATGTCAAAATTGAAGACAAGAAGTCAGTTGTCAACCCACTTGAGCCTGCTAGTTGGTAAAGGGAAGGAGCTTCCTGTATTAGAACTTCCAACAGTGAGAGGACATGCTAAGATTAGGGTTACTCCTTCGAGAAAAAAATGCAAAGGACAGAAGGAACTATACAGATAAAGAACTCATAAATGACATGATAGTCCCTCTTCTGCATCAATGGACAAAAGCTAATGCACTATTCAAACCACCTGTGATTAATCAGTGTCGAACTATTGAGCTAAAACTAACGAAATTATGGCACAAAGCAGTTGAAACATCACTTGGTAAAGGAAACTTGGCCAGGAAAAATGAATTTCTGCACACACTTGATACTCTGTTTGACATTTTGACCTGCAAGTGCTCCATACAATTATGTTCTGAATCCAACTGTTCTCACTCAGGTAAGAGAGAAAATAATTCCCACATTGATTGTGGTTGTCCTCGTGAAAAGAAGATCCCTGTTTTAGAGCTTGAATTTATAAAGGCACAGAGGACAAAGGCAGAAGGCCAAGGAAGTATGCAAATGGGTTCAATAGATTATTCAGAAACAAAGAAGCAGATTGCTAATGCCAAGAAGAGAGAACAAATCCGAGAGAGGGAACAAAAGAAGAAAATGAAGAGTGAAGAAGCCATCCAAAGAGAGGAAGAGCTGTGTCAAGATGTTTATCACTTCTTTGATAGTTCTTCTGATGAACAGGAAGCAACATCAGATGATAGTTCCAAAGAGCCATCTGAACCTTTACCAAAGAAAATGAAATACAACACAAGAAATATTTCAAACATTGCTTTAGCTAGTATTCGCCACCATGCTGGACTTCGTGAGGCTGCAGAAATTGCAACTGCCGCTTGGATAGATGCAGGCCTCATCAGCCGAGAGGATGTATCTTTGGTGATAGATCATAATAAAATTAGAAGAGCACAAGAAAAAATAATGAAGGAAATATCTGATCAGCATGAAAAAGATTTAAGCGAGGGAGGGCTCTCCTGTCTTTTGTTTGATGGAAGAATAGATGACACAAAAGTTTTGCTAGAAGTAGAGGGAGTGAACAGAAAGTTTCCAGGTCTCATCAAAGAAGAACACTACTCTGTCTGTTCTGAGCCTGGTGGTCGGTTTTTGTTTCACTTTGCTCCCGAAACTGAAGTAGAAGGGAAGAAACATGCAGAGGTCATTGCTGATCATATTTTATGTTGGGTTCAGGAGAGAGGACTTGGCAGTTCACTGCAGGCTGTTGGTGGAGATTCAACTGCAGTGAACACCGGATGGCAGGGGGGTGTAATGACGCATTTAGAGAAAAAACTAGGAAGAAGACTTGTTTGGATTGTATGTGATTTACATACAGGCGAGCTACCTCTTCGTCATCTCATCCAGGAACTTGATGGTCCTACAAAGAGCAACAACAAGTGGTCAGGTCCCCTTGGCATCATGCTGGATGAAGCAACACAACTGGAAATAAATACAACCTTTCCAAAGGTCGAAGTTGGCCCTCCCCTTCCGGCGTTGTCTGAAGGAGTCATCAAAGATCTCAGCACAGATCAATCCTATGCTTATCGTATTGCCCGAGCAATAAGATCAGGAGAAGTGCCTCAGTCATTGGCTCTCTTGGAGATTGGACCTGTCAGTCACAGCCGTTGGTTAACTACAGCTCTTCGTTTCTGCAGGATTTGGATTTCCAAACACGAATTGAAGGGCAAAGTGCTGAAGAATTTGAGGTTAATTGTTGAATTTATTATTGGAGTTTATCTTCCCCAGTGGTTTAGTGTGAAACTTAATCCTATGTGGGTGGATGGGCCCAATCACCTTTTGTTTCAATTGCAGCTAGTAAGAACACAGAGGAAGGTAGTGAGGGACATCGTGTTACCTGTGGCAAGAAGGTCCGCTTGGTATGCTCGATCAGAAGCAGTTTTGCAAGCAATGCTTTGCAGTCAATGTACCAATCTCCGAACCGAGGCTGTAGAAGTCATTCTAAAGATTAGAGGAACGCTAATAGATGACGACCAGTTGGGAGACTGTTCGTTTCATTCAAGAAAAGTTCCCCCAATAAACGTCAATGCCACCAAATTGTCAGAATTGGTTGACTTGAGTTTGGAAGTCTTAGAGCCACCATTGACAACAAGTCTAACTAGCCAAGAATTGAGAAACCTTAAAGAGACTCCAATGCAGGTGCCGAAGTGGCCTTCCCACACTCAAAGTGTGGAGAGATGTGTGAAAATGGTCACAGAAGCAGCGGGCCATGTTTACAGCCACGAGAGGCGAGAAGGTTACATCAAAGCACAAATAGCAAGCAGACTACTGATGACAAGAAACCAAAGCAAAGAGAGTATGAAGGCATTGGTTACTTTCAAATAGACTTCGGATAATAAAATATAATAATTTGAAACTTGAAACAGTAACATGTGTGCAAACGCTGGTTATGCTATAAATTCACAAATATGTACATTTAAAAATCCATTTGATGTAGGTAGGACTTATTATAAAAAAAAATTTATGCCAGAATATTGTTTTGCATGCTTAAAGACTACAATAAATTGCTACCAAATTACTCGATTTTCAATTTAGCCAGTTCACCCCCTAAATTGACACACCCTAACGCGCAGGTATTGGGTGTTGTGTTGTCGTACGCTCACCACTCATGTTACTCAAGTTTCCCGGCAGTTTTTAACTATTTGTGCAGATATTCCGTAGTTAACCTTCAATAGTTGAACCAAAAACGTCAAGTAAGAGTATAATGTAGGCGGGAGGTGTTGTTGTTGTTGCAGGTGTGGGTGAGTGAGAGGGGTGGCTGGGCCGTGATGAACAGGTGTGGGTGAGTGAGAGGTGTGGCTGGGCCGTGATGAACAGGTGTGGGTGAGTGAGAGGCGTGGCTGGGCCGTGATGAACAGGTGTGGGTGAGTGAGAGGTGTGGCTGGGCCGTGATGAACAGATGTGGGTGAGTGAGAGGTGTGGCTGGGCTGTGATAAACAGGTGTGGGTTAGTGAGAGTTATGGCGGGGCCGTGATTAACCCATAACGTCACCTCCACCTCCTCGGGCGACATTCCCACAAAATACGGCCATCATGCCGTCGCGTCGTGCTCACACTCCTAGTTTTTTCTCCTCATTCCTCCAGGAATCGCAGGTTCCTCGCCTCAGTATTATACTTATGATCCACAGTTCCTGAAAGATGTTTCTTTTCTTTCTTTTTTTAAGGGGGGGGGGTGTGGGGGGTGTGGGGGATCTGTGGTGTTGGCTGTGACTTATTATGGTTGTTGTCAATTAGAAACATATTTTTTTATTCCTGCACCTGGTGTCATATCGTAAAAACTTTAAATACCTTCGATAAAGATTATGAAACAAAATAATACACTTTCCATAGCTCGTCAAAATTTATACAATTTAAATAGAGTATACACTAACGCCTGTATTACTGCTAAGCTTATTATTATCTCTGCCCCCCCCCCCCCACTTCCCTCACCCTCCTTCCACCTCCGTGCACTGATACAGTATATACTGTAGTGTATAATTATGTATGTCCGATTGCGCTCACAAACTGTCTGTGTAAGATCATGGAACGTATGATAAAACGTAACTAATGTATTTTTGGGAAAATAACAACATATTGAATGATCGACAGTGTGGTTTCTGCCAAGGTAGAAGCAAACTAGATCATTTAATAAGTCTTGAAACAGACATCTCAAAGGCCCTTTGCAGTAAGCAAATATTAATTGCAGTATTCTTAGACATCGAAAAAGCTGAAATAGGCCCCTGTCTCATCAACAGAACATATTATATAAATGGGTCAATACATCTGAGATTATATTCAGATTCACCCCCTGTAACTTTCCACTGTCTATGAGTAAGACATGAGTCGGACACGTGAGCGGGCAACTCTCCCAAGAGGGCGAGACCCGTAGCTCAGCATTTCTGTAAACCCGCACTGCGAGGTCGTCACAGTCAGTAGCTCACCTCAACTTACATCGTAAGGACGTGACCTAACGTTTATTATACATAAACGCTGTCCCCTTCTCATTCACTCCAAGACAGTGAGACTTACGGTTGATCAACACTCTGGAATTATATATATACAACCTTTTATAATAAAACAAAGGAACTACCGTTTGGGTTTCGTTACTTAAAACCCAAATATAAATATATGTGAACGGACTGGTTAATTGGACAAGCAGCCGATTCAAAGCCTACGACATGACATGGCGAACTGGCCGCAAGATGAAGCTCCAGGCATTAGGTCTGAGAGGTAATTTACCCGTTATCATGAGAAATTTTTTTTAAGACAGAACTTTTTCCGTCAAATTAAAAAATAACGGAATGTCGGACACATTTGTCCAAGAAAACGGAGTCCCACAAGGCAGCGTCTTGCATCCTGCACTATTTCTCATAATGATTAATGATTTCCTATCACCAGCACCCAGCCGAAGTGACCTCAAATTCTCATTGTTTGCCGACGATTGCGTAATTTGGTACTCCTCTCGGGTCGAGAGATGTCCTGCCGCAGAAGAGTGGCCAATACAATGTGGATTTAGGTTCTCAGTTGAGAAGACAGTAGGAGTGGTCCACCAAAAAACGTAATGTAAATAACCCAGTATTGAAATTAAAATTCAGACTTTAAAGAAAATTTCGGTATTCATTTTGACCGGAAATTAACGTGGAAAAACCACATTAACGAGCTTGAAAGTAGATGTATTAAAATCACAAACATGCTGAAAGTTTTATCAGATACGACATGGGAAGCCGATTAGAAATCTTTATTAATGGTGTATAAAACCCTCATCAGATCGAAACTCGACTATGGATGCCAGCTGTATGCATATGCATGCGACACCACACTCGCAAAGCTGACCAGAGTACAGGACCGATGCCTTCGTCTATGTCTGGTTACCTACAGGTGTCCACGTATAGACGGATATGTTGACGATAAGGTACGGGCTGACTGTGGCTAGAAGGCGCAACTCAGGGCACCCAGGTTGATATGCTGTCGCTAACCCCCGCTACCTGCAACTGCGTAGGTCTCATGCCTCGGCCGTCCGCCTCCAGACCTTGTGCCAGGGTGCTGGTATCCATTTCGAAGACGTTGATAGATAGGTTCCACCGTTGTGTCCGCCATGGAAGAACCCCAACTTTCATGTGGAAACATCGTGGCCTCCAGGGGGGAAGAGGGACCTACATCCCGAGCTCCTAAAGCAACTTTTCTATCAATTTCTAGAGGGATACAGCGCCTATGCTCACGTGTACACAGACGGGTCCAGGACTGACGACAACGTTGGGGCTGGTATCCGGAGCAGAGACGGGGAGTGGACTTTCCGCCTGCCCCGGCATACAAATATATTCACTGCAGAGTTGTTTGCAATAAATAGAGCCATTGACATTGCAATATCAAGCGATGTCAATGATATTGCTATCATTTCGGACTCTATGTCAGCTCTTAAGCAATTCAAGGTGGTGATACCACCAGCAATGAGGTACAGGGCAACATTATTAATAAACTACATGAGTGTGCCAAGAACATTGTGTTGATATGGGTGCCTGAGCATTGCAACATTCGGCGCAAAGAACAGGCAGACAAACTAGTTTAAGCGACTGTGGGTCTCAGCGGGACAACCAACGTACCCTGGGAACGGCAGTCGTGTCTCTCCTTGGGGAAGACATGCAACAAGCAAGTGGCAGCTGGAATGGACTAGGTTAAATCTTCTCAACAGCTGCAAGATTAACAAAATTATGTCCATTAACCACATTCTGACAGAGTGCAGCCAGCACGAACCAGAACGCCGGCGACTGGTGATGCTAGTGACCAAGCGAGGCTTCGTCCAAACCTATTGCAAGATGATGTCACCATAAGTGACGCTGTAATACTCTTCCTCGGGGAGGCCCATCTTATCGGCATGCTGTAAATGATACACGCAACATATTATTTTTATAATATGTATGTAACCATGCCCTAAATAAAATAAGAATCAATAAGTAAAAGAAAACAAAGAATGAAAACATACAACACAAGAGTCATATCACAGATATTTCAATTCAATTTCAATTTCAATTGTTTATTCCTTGATAGAGGAAGCGGGATCCTAGTACTGTCACTAGGTACCCCTGTACAATAACACCAGTTGCATCTGGTAAGTGTGACAAGTATATACAGTATAAATATTATAAAGGGGCTTACTAAAGCCTAATGAAGGAAGGATATTCCTTTAACACATAATCAATGTTATTTACAAAATATCTGGCCAGTATGGGGAGGATCATCGTGTCTCCGTCAGGGGGTCGTGGAGTGGTGGTCCAGCAGGCGTCACGGAAGCGTTGTGTGTGGGGACATCTTAGTAGGTAGTGGATAAGGGTGCGGCTGTCGGGTCTTCTACAAAATGCACAAGAGCGTTGCTCAGGGGATGCGGGGATACTAATCTCCCAAGCAAAGTCATACCCAATGATGATACGGGCAGCAATCACGTCCCCTTTCCGCGACCCTTTCCCATAGACGTACGAGAGGTCAGGAAGTTTACGGAGGACATCGTACCAGGTGGGCGGGGAGTCCAGGGGGGGGTGGCTGCTTCCCGAGCTTCTCTCTCTCAATTCAATAACGAAGGAATATTGTAACAAAATCAGACGTTGGTTGTTGTTGCTGTTGTTGTTGTTGTTGATATTGTTTAAGTTGTTGTTGCTGTTGTTGTTATTCTTGTTGTTGTTGATTATGTTGTTGATATTGTTTAAGTTGTTGTTGCTGTTATTGCGTTATTGTTGCTCTTGTTGTTATTGTTTTATTGAGACAAAATAGAACATTTAACAAAAGATTATCGTAACATAATCTTACCTTATTATATATTTGGTGGAAGGAATTAACTGAGGCAATTAAACAAAGATGTTGAGGACAGTAGTACAGGTGTTTTGTTTATAATGTGTCAATGAATCATTTAAGAAGTTCAGAGTGTGTGTGTGTGTGTGTGTGTGTGTGTGTGTGTGTGTGTGTGTGTGTGTGTGGAAGTCATCAACTCTCGCTAAGGTGAGGTCGTGTGCTCGTCGAGGGTTACTTGTTGTATGACCTTTTAGAAAGATAGACAGACAAACAGGCAGGCGGGCAGGCAGGTAGGCAGACAGGCAGGCAGGCACATACATACATACATACATACATACATACATACATACATATATACATACATACATACATACATACATACATACATACATACATACATACCTAAAGAGGGAGACATTTTGGAAAATAAAGAGAGAGAGAGAGAGAGAGAGAGAGAGAGAGAGAGAGAGAGAGAGAGAGAGAGAGAGAGAGACATCCTCCTACACTCAGGATATGGTCTGATAGCCAAGACGTGACCTACCTACTATCACACATCATGTCTCTCTGTGTAGCAGGGAGGGAAGACAGGGAGACTAGGGAGGGCAGGGAGGAGAGGGGATGAAGACTAGAGGGTAGGGTGGGAACAGAGAGGAGAGGGAGAATAGAGAGGGCAGGGAGGAGAGAGGGGGAATAGTAGGGAGGGTAGGGACGAGAGGAGAGGGAGACTAGGGAGGGAAGAGAGGGAAGAGAGGGAGACTAGGAAGGGCAGGGATGAGAGGGAAGGAATAGAAGGGAGGGCAGGGAGGGCAGGGAGGGAAGGAATAGAAGGGAGGGCAGGGAGGGAAGGGCTGTTAGGAGAGGAGAGGGAGACTAAAGAGGGCAGGGAGTAGAGGCGAGGGTGACTAGGGAGGGCAGGGAGGAAAGGGAGGGAGACTAGGAAGGGCAGGGAGGAGAGGAGAGGGATACTAGGGAGGTGAGGGAGGGAAGGGCGGGGAGGAGAGGAGAGGGAGACTAGTAAGGACAGGGAGGGAGGAGAGGGGAAAGATAGTGGGGAGGGAAGAGAGGGAGATCATCACTACACAGTTCATAGCATCACTATACATCATCACTATAGTTCATATCATCACTACACAGTTCATATCATCACTACACAGTTCATAGCATCATGATACATCATCACTATAGTTCATACCATCACTACACAGTTCATAGCATCATGATACATCATCACTATAGTTCATACCATCACTACACAGTTCATATCATCACTACACATCATCACTGCACAGTTCATAGCATCACTACACAGTTCATAGCATCATGATACATCATCACTATAGTTCATACCATCACTACACAGTTCATAGCATCATGATACATCATCACTATAGTTCATATCATCACTACACAGTTCATATCAACACTACACATCATCACTACACAGTTCATAGCATCACTACACAGTTCATAGCATCATGATACATCATCACTATAGTTCATATCATCACTACACAGTTCATAGCATCATGATACATCATCACTACACAGTTCATACCATCACTACACAGTTCATAGCATCACTATACATCATCACTATAGTTCACATCATAACTACATACTTCATAGTATCACTACACATCATCACTACACAGTTCATAGCATCACTGCACATCATCACTATAGTTCACATAATAACTGCACAGTTCATAGTATCACTACACATCATCACTACACAGTTCATAGCATCACTATACATCATCACTATAGTTCACATCATAACTACATAATTCATAGTATCACTACACATCATCACTACACAGTTCATAGCATCGCTGCACATCATCACTATAGTTCACATCATAACTACATAATTCATAGTATCACTGCACATCATCACTATAGTTCACATAATAACTGCACAGTTCATAGTATCACTACACATCATCACTACACAGTTCATAGCATCACTATACATCATCACTATAGTTCACATAATAACTGCACAGTTCATAGTATCACTACACATCATCACTACACAGTTATAGTATCACTACACATCATCACTACACAGTTAAGCATCACTATACATCATCACTATAGTTCATATCATAACTACACAGTTCATAGTATCACTACACATCATCACTACACAGTTCATAGCATCACTATACATCATCACTATAGTTCACATCATAACTACATACTTCATAGTATCACTACACATCATCACTACACAGTTCATAGCATCACTATACATCATCACTATAGCTCAAATCATAACTACACAGTTCATAGTATCACTACACATCATCACTACACAGTTCATAGCATCACTATACATCATCACTATAGTTCACATCATAACTACATACTTCATAGTATCACTACACATCATCACTACACAGTTCATAGCATCACTATACATCATCACTCTAGTTCATATCTTAACTACACAATTCATAGTATCACTACACATCATCACTACACAGTTCATAGCATCACTATACATCATCACTCTAGTTCATATCATAACTACACAGTTCATAGTATCACTTCACATCATCAATACACAGTTCATAGTATCACTACACATCATCACTACACAGCTCATAGCATCACTACACATCATCACTACACAGTTCAGAGCATCACTACACGTCATCACTACACAGTTCAGAGCATCACTACACGTCATCACTGTAGTTTACATCATCACTCAGCTCTGTAGTAGCGGGTAACCTCTTACTACATTCTTTCACAAGTGCCTGAGGAGCCTGGGGCTCCTGGGGTGCCTGTATTATATATATATATATATAAAACATTTTCTTTGCAAAATGGGTGATCAGTACAAAAGATTTTTTCAAGAATCCACCAGTCAACTCCGAGGCATGGACGCCGAGTTAGCCGAGGCTTACACCACTTTAAGTGGTGTAAGGGTTGTGGGCTACAGCGTCTCCCTTGAAATTCCCGCCAACACAAACCTAAACTTTGTGTTGGATAAAATTGCAGATCTGGAAGACCTCCGTTACCACAACATGACCGTAGTACAAGGATGCTCGTACCTACGGGAAGAGGTAAAAAAACTGGAGAAGATTCCAGACAAGGGGATAATGTTTTATTATTCCGCCTTGACCGGAAAACAAACTAAGAACGGGTACGTCAAATTTGAATATGTGGTGATTCCACCATTGGCGTTGCAGAAATTCAAAATTTGTTTCAAAAAGGAAAGTTTCGATAGAGAAACTATTTGTGTAATACATTACTTTATTACCGACTCACTCTCCCGCCTGGCCCGCTGCACCACAACAAGTGAGAGTCCCCAGGTGACCGCCGAAAGGGACACTCCCCAGGAGGTGGTCAACGACAGTCACACTCTCCAGGAGGTGGTCAACGAGAGTCGCACTCTCCAGGAGGTGGTCAACGAGAGTCGCATTCTCCAGGAATTGGTCAAAATGGGAGAATACGACAAAGGTTTTTTCCTGGCAGCTGCTAGCAAACTCCGTAGCGTGGTCGACGAGTTAGCCAAGGCTTACACAAATTTAAGTCGTGTAAGGGTTGTGGGCTGCAGCGTCTCCATTGAAATTCCCCCCTACACAAACGTAAACTTTGTGTTGGATAAAATTGCCGATCTGGAAGACCTCGGTTACCATAACATGACCGTAGTACAAGGATGCGCGTTCCTACGGCACCAGGTAAAAATCCTGAGAAATTTACCAGACAAGGGGATAATGTTCTATTATTCCGCCAGGTGCGGAAGACAAACTAAGTACGGGTACGCCAGGTATGAATATGTGGTGTATCCTCCACTGGTATTGAAGAAATTCAAATTAGGCTTTCAAAAATAATGCTTCAATACAGAAACTATTTGGGTAATGCTAGATAATGCTATTAAATCATAGCAGCTCATCAAAAAAGGCCTTGCCTCCTTCACCACAACAAGTGACAGTCCCCAAGTGGTCACCGACAGTGACGCTCCCCAGGAAGTGATCGCCGACAGTGACACTCCGCAGGAGGTGGTCACCAACAGTGACACCCCCATGGCGGTGGTCAGCGACAGTGACACTTCCCAGGAGGTGGTCACCGAAAGCGACGCTCCCCAGGAGGTGGTCACCGACAGTGACACCCCCATGGAGGTGATCACCGACAGTGACACTCCCCTGGAGGTGGTCACCGAAAGTGACGCTCCCCAGGAGGTGGTCACCGACAGTGACACCCCCATGGAGGTGATCACCGACAGTGACACTCCCCTGGAGGTGGTCACCGAAGAGGACACTCCCCTAGAGGTGGTCACCGACAATGACACTCCCTTGGAGGTGGTCACCGAAGAGGACACTCCCTTGGAAGTGTTCACCGAAGAGGACACTCCCTTGGAGGTGGTCACCGAAGAGGACACTCCCTTGGAAGTGTTCACCGAAGAGGACACTCTCTTGGGGGTGGTCACCGAAGAGGACACTCCCTTGGAGGTGGTCACCGAAGAGGACAGTCCCTTTGAGGTGGTCACCGAAGAGGACAGTCCCTTGGAGATGGTCACCGAAGAGGACACTCCCTTGGAGGTGATCACCGAAGAGGACACTCCCCTGCTGGTGGTCACCGAAGAGGACACTCCCCTGGAGGTGGTCACCGAAGAGGACACTCCCTTGGAGGTGGTCACCGAAGAGGACACTCTCTTGGGGGTGGTCATCGAAGAGGACACTCCCTTGGAAGTGTTCACCGAAGAGGACACTCCCTTGGAGGTGGTCACCGAAGAGGACACTCCCTTGGAGGTGGTCACCGAAGAGGACACTCCCTTGGAAGTGTTCACCGAAGAGGACACTCCCTTGGAGATGGTCACCGAAGAGGACACTCCCTTGGAGGTGATCACCGAAGAGGACACTCCCCTGCTGGTGGTCACCGAAGAGGACACTCCCCTGGAGGTGGTCACCGAAGAGGGCACGCCCTTGGAGGTGGTCACCGAAGAGGCCACTCCCTTGGAGGTGGTCACCGGAGAGGACACTCCCCTGGAGGTGGTCACCGAAGAGGTCACTCCCCTGGAGGTGGTCACCGAAGAGGACACTCCCTTGGAGGTGGTCACCGAAGAGGCCACTCCCCTGGAGGTGGTCACCGAAGAGGTCACTCCCCTGGAGGTGGCCACCGAAGGGGATACTCCCCAAGAAGTGCCCCGTAGAGCTGCTGCACAAAAGCTCCGGGCCAATAGGCCTCCTCACCAGGCCAAGAATACCTTTGTCCCAGGGGCCAAAGGTCATCTCAAATCATAGGCTGAGCACCCAGCTAACAGGGTCGCTGAAGCCCGTAAAGTTGCTGCCCAACAGGCCCGGGCCATAGCCATGGAGCACCGCCTGAAAACTCGGGCCAAGAATACCTTGGTCCCAGGGGCCAAAGGTAATCTCAAATCAAAGGCTGAGCACCCAACTAACAGGGTCGCTGAAGCCCGTAAAGCTGCTGCCCAACAGGCCCGGGCCATGGCCAAGGAGCGCCGCCTGAAAACTCGGGCCAAGAATACCTTGCTCCCAGGGGCCAAAGGTAATCTCAAATCAAAGGCTGAGCACCCAACTAACAGGGTCGCTGAAGCCCGTAAAGCTGCTGCTCAACAGGCCCGGGCCATGGCCAAGGAGCGCCGCCTGAAAACTGCTATGAAACAAAAGTGATTAATCCACGTTGTTTTCTTTTTGTTTATGTTTTTGTGTAAACTGAAAATAAAGTATAAATTAATATTATTTGTATAATTACTCCACAAATAACTCATAAAGCATCTCCTGCATACACTTCTTACTGCACTTACTTATCACATATATACAGAACTGATAATACCTGGGTATAAATAACACTTTAAAATAGCCCAACTCTCATATACAAACATATCACTCACCGGGGTATTCTGTCTTGCTGTCCAAGCATTTTCCTAGTTTATGGCCAACAATATACATATATATAAATATATATATATATATATGTATATATATATATATATATATATATATATATATATATATATATATATATATATATATATATATATATATATATATATATATATATATATATGCTTATAACCACAAGGAAAGAAGAAAACACGAAGTTCCCAAGCGCTTTCGTGTAATTCACATGTTCAGGGGTGAGTTAACTTTTGAGAAAAGGAAAGGGTAAAGGAAAGAGAGAGTGAGAAGGCCATCAATAGTAATCATTCGGGAAATTTAGCTGTGAAAGATAAAGTTACAGTCAGTCTAATTGAACTGCCGCGTCTATGGCAGAGTTTACTACAAAGGTCCCTACTGTGACCCCCCCCCCCCTCTCTCTCTCTCTCTCTCTCTCACACACACACACACATACACACACACATACACACACACACACACAGGGTGACCCGGTCCAGCACGTGTCATAGACCACAGCTGGGGTGGGGAGGACAAGAATTTAATAACAGCCTCCAGGGGTAAAAGTGAATTTCATTGGTAAAAATGGGAGACAGTTACTTATAGGTGAGAGAGTAAAGATAAAGCTTTGTTGACGTGTGTGTGTGTGTGTGTGTTTTAGGGGAAGGAGACTAAGTTAGGGAGAGTTGAAAGTGTTTGAGCAAACAAAGAGAACAATAAGAAAATAATTGAAAGAGAAGAAGAACAACAACAAAACAAAGGGAAAATCACAACCCAAATAAAGACAGGAATGACCTGCTGGTACTGTAGACTAAACTCACAAATCTCAAAGACCTCAACCCGAGAATGACAAACAAAAAGACAGTCAAACAGACGCGGTGTGGCCTGGGAGAGCACGCAGCCAGACACTTAGTAACATTGGCTTGGATCAAATTTGCATGTAGGTTGAGACAGACATTCTGCTTGTCACCCTCAGACCACACCCAGGTGAGTGGTCCTCTGATGGGGTGATGCGTGCCGCAGGGTTGTCAAAAACCATTCTTGTTGTTTTAATGCTCTAGCCGTAAATTTTAAATCGCTTTAATGTACAATATCTTAAAACATAGATCATTTTTCTATATAAACACGTTAGTGTTGTCTTAAAAATAAAATGCACTTGAGTGACTCACGCCATAGATGTGTCAGTCATTAATGTTTCAGCGACTGACGCAGGTGGGAAGACTGGTCTATGGGTCACTCATGAGTCTTTGAGCGACTGACGCCATAGGTAGACTGGTAGATGTGTCACTCATGAGTGTATGAGTGACTGACAGGGAGTAGAAATTACACATAAAATAATAACCATGACGTCGAAACTTCACCGGAAACAATGGCCTGAAGGGAGGTAGAAATTTCACGGGTTGGCAGGTACTAACATTCTACCTTATTTGTTTATGGTAAAGAAGCCTTTGAAATGTTGATGAGGTATTACACAGGGAAAAAATACACCCCCGCCCCCTCCTCCCTCCTCTCACCCTTCCTCTCTCTCCCTCGTTTTCCGCCTCTCAAAGCTTAAGACGAGTTAACAAGTCGTCTGTAATGAATGTGCTTTGTGTTGGGGTGCATCGTTGAGAGAAATCCAATTAAAAATTTTCAATTTCAATTGTTTATTCCTTGATGGAGGAAGCGAGATCCTAGCGCTGTCACTAGGTACCCCTGTACAAGGACACCAGAAGCATCTGGCAAGTGTGACAAGTATATACAGTATAAATATTATAAAGAGGCTTACTAAAGCCTAAGGAAGGATGGATATTCCTTTAGCACATAATCAATGTTATTTACAAAATATCTGGCCAGTATGGGGAGGATCATCGTGTCTCCGTCAGGGGGTCGTGGAGTGGTGGTCCAGCAGGCGTCACGGAAGCGTTGTGTGTGGTGACATCTTAGTAGGTAGTGGATAAGGGTGCGGCTGTCGGGTCTTCTACAAAATGCACAAGAGCGTTGCTCAGGGAATGCGGGTATACCAATCTCCCAAGCAAAGTCATACCCAATGATGATACGGGCAGCAATCACGTCCCCTTTCCGCGACCCTTTCCCATAGACGTACGAGAGGTCAGGAAGTTTACGGAGGACATCGTACCAGGTGGGCGGGGAGTCCAGGGGGGGGTGGCTGCTTCCCGAGCTTCTCTCTCTCAATTCAATAACGAAGGAATATTGTAACAAAATCAGACGTTGGTTGTTGTTGCTGTTGTTGTTGTTGTTGATATTGTTTAAGTTGTTGTTGCTGTTGTTGTTATTCTTGTTGTTGTTGATTATGTTGTTGATATTGTTTAAGTTGTTGTTGCTGTTATTGCGTTATTGTTGCTCTTGTTGTTATTGTTTTATTGAGACAAAATAGAACATTTAACAAAAGATTATCGTAACATAATCTTACCTTATTATATATTTGGTGGAAGGAATTAACTGAGGCAATTAAACAAAGATGTTGAGGACAGTAGTACAGGTGTTTTGTTTATAATGTGTCAATGAATCATTTAAGAAGTTCAGAGTGTGTGTGTGTGTGTGTGTGTGTGTGTGTGTGTGTGTGTGTGTGTGTGTGTGTGTGTGTGTGTGTGTGTGTGTGTGTGTGTGTGTGTGTGTGTGTGTGTGTGTGTGTGTGGAAGTCATCAACTCTCGCTAAGGTGAGGTCGTGTGCTCGTCGAGGGTTACTTGTTGTATGACCTTTTAGAAAGATAGACAGACAAACAGGCAGGCGGGCAGGCAGGTAGGCAGACAGGCAGGCAGGCACATACATACATACATACATACATACATACATACATATATACATACATACATACATACATACATACATACATACATACCTAAAGAGGGAGACATTTTGGAAAATAAAGAGAGAGAAAGAGAGAGAGAGAGAGAGAGAGAGAGAGAGAGAGAGAGAGAGAGAGAGAGAGAGAGAGAGAGACATCCTCCTACACTCAGGATATGGTCTGATAGCCAAGACGTGACCTACCTACTATCACACATCATGTCTCTCTGTGTGGCAGGGAGGGAAGACAGGGAGACTAGGGAGGGCAGGGAGGAGAGGGGATGAAGACTAGAGGGTAGGGTGGGAACAGAGTGGAGAGGGAGAATAGAGAGGGCAGGGAGGAGAGAGGGGGAATAGTAGGGAGGGTAGGGACGAGAGGAGAGGGAGACTAGGGAGGGAAGAGAGGGAAGAGAGGGAGACTAGGAAGGGCAGGGATGAGAGGGAAGCAATAGAAGGGAGGGCAGGGAGGGAAGGAATAGAAGGGAGGGCAGGGAGGGAAGGGCTGTTAGGAGAGGAGAGGGAGACTAAAGAGGGCAGGGAGTAGAGGCGAGGGTGACTAGGGAGGGCAGGGAGGAAAGGGAGGGAGACTAGGAAGGGCAGGGAGGAGAGGAGAGGGATACTAGGGAGGTGAGGGAGGGAAGGGCGGGGAGGAGAGGAGAGGGAGACTAGTAAGGACAGGGAGGGAGGAGAGGGGAAAGATAGTGGGGAGGGAAGAGAGGGAGATCATCACTACACAGTTCATAGCATCACTATACATCATCACTATAGTTCATATCATCACTACACAGTTCATATCATCACTACACAGTTCATAGCATCATGATGCATCATCACTATAGTTCATACCATCACTACACAGTTCATAGCATCATGATACATCATCACTATAGTTCATACCATCACTACACAGTTCATATCATCACTACACATCATCACTACACAGTTCATAGCATCACTACACAGTTCATAGCATCATGATACATCATCACTATAGTTCATATCATCACTACACAGTTCATAGTATCACTTCACATCATCACTACACAGTTCATAGCATCACTATACATCATCACTATAGTTCACATCATAACTACATACTTCATAGTATCACCACACATCATCACTACACAGTTCATAGCATCACTATACATCATCACTATAGTTCACATCATAACTACACAGTTCATAGTATCACTACACAGTTCATAGCATCACTATACATCATCACTATAGTTCACATCATAACTACACAGTTCATAGTATCACTACACAGTTCATAGCATCACTATACATCATCACTATAGTTCATGTCATAACTACACAGTTCATAGTATCACCACACATCATCACTACACAGTTCATAGCATCACTATACATCATCACTCTAGTTCATATCATAACTACACAGTTCATAGTATCACTACACATCATCACTACACAGTTCATAGCATCACTATACATGATCACTCTAGTTCATATCATAACTACACAGTTCATAGTATCACCACACATCATCACTACACAGTTCATAGCATCACTATACATCATCACTCTAGTTCATATCATAACTACACAGTTCATAGTATCACTACACATCATCACTACACAGTTCAGAGCATCACTACACGTCATCACTACACAGTTCAGAGCATCACTACACGTCATCACTGTAGTTTACATCATCACTCAGCTCTGTAGTAGCGGGTAACCTCTTACTACATTCTTTCACAAGTGCCTGAGGAGCCTGGGGCTCCTGGGGTGCCTGTATTATATATATATATATATAAAACATTTTCTTTGCAAAATGGGTGATCAGTACAAAAGATTTTTTCAAGAATCCACCAGTCAACTCCGAGGCATGGACGCCGAGTTAGCCGAGGCTTACACCACTTTAAGTGGTGTAAGGGTTGTGGGCTACAGCGTCTCCCTTGAAATTCCTGCCAACACAAACCTAAACTTTGTGTTGGATAAAATTGCAGATCTGGAAGACCTCCGTTACCACAACATGACCGTAGTACAAGGATGCTCGTACCTACGGGAAGAGGTAAAAAAACTGGAGAAGATTCCAGACAAGGGGATAATGTTTTATTATTCCGCCTTGACCGGAAAACAAACTAAGAACGGGTACGTCAAATTTGAATATTTGGTGATTCCACCATTGGCGTTGCAGAAATTCAAAATTTGTTTCAAAAAGGAAAGTTTCGATAGAGAAACTATTTGTGTAATACATTACTTTATTACCGACTCACTCTCCCGCCTGGCCCGCTGCACCACAACAAGTGAGAGTCCCCAGGTGACCGCCGAAAGGGACACTCCCCAGGAGGTGGTCAACGACAGTCACACTCTCCAGGAGGTGGTCAACGAGAGTCGCACTCTCCAGGAGGTGGTCAACGAGAGTCGCATTCTCCAGGAATTGGTCAAAATGGGAGAATACGACAAAGGTTTTTTCCTGGCAGCTGCTAGCAAACTCCGTAGCGTGGTCGACGAGTTAGCCAAGGCTTACACAAATTTAAGTCGTGTAAGGGTTGTGGGCTGCAGCGTCTCCATTGAAATTCCCCCCTACACAAACGTAAACTTTGTGTTGGATAAAATTGCCGATCTGGAAGACCTCGGTTACCATAACATGACCGTAGTACAAGGATGCGCGTTCCTACGGCACCAGGTAAAAATCCTGAGAAATTTACCAGACAAGGGGATAATGTTCTATTATTCCGCCAGGTGCGGAAGACAAACTAAGTACGGGTACGCCAGGTATGAATATGTGGTGTATCCTCCACTGGTATTGAAGAAATTCAAATTAGGCTTTCAAAAATAATGCTTCAATACAGAAACTATTTGGGTAATGCTAGATAATGCTATTAAATCATAGCAGCTCATCAAAAAAGGCCTTGCCTCCTTCACCACAACAAGTGACAGTCCCCAAGTGGTCACCGACAGTGACACTTCCCAGGAGGTGGTCACCGAAAGTGACGCTCCCCAGGAGGTGGTCACCGACAGTGACACCCCCATGGAGGTGATCACCGACAGTGACACTCCCCTGGAGGTGGTCACCGAAAGTGACGCTCCCCAGGAGGTGGTCACCGACAGTGACACCCCCATGGAGGTGATCACCGACAGTGACACTCCCCTGGAGGTGGTCACCGAAGAGGACACTCCCCTAGAGGTGGTCACCGACAATGACACTCCCTTGGAGGTGGTCACCGAAGAGGACACTCCCTTGGAGGTGGTCACCGAAGAGGACACTCTCCTGGAGGTAGTCACCGAAGAGGACACTCCCCTGGAGGTGGTCACCGAAGAGGACACTCCCTTGGAGGTTGTCACCGAAGAGGACATTCCCTTGGAGGTGGTCACCGAAGAGGACACTCCCTTGGATGTGTTCACCGAAGAGGACACTCCCTTGGAGGTGGTCACCGAAGAGGACACTCCCTTGGAAGTGTTCACCGAAGAGGGCACTCCCTTGGAGGTGGTCACCGAAGAGGACACTCTCTTGGGGGTGGTCACCGAAGAGGACACTCCCTTGGAGGTGGTCACCGAAGAGGACAGTCCCTTTGAGGTGGTCACCGAAGAGGACAGTCCCTTGGAGATGGTCACCGAAGAGGACACTCCCTTGGAGGTGATCACCGAAGAGGACACTCCCCTGCTGGTGGTCACCGAAGAGGACACTCCCCTGGAGGTGGTCACCGAAGAGGACACTCCCTTGGAGGTGGTCACCGAAGAGGACACTCTCTTGGGGGTGGTCATCGAAGAGGACACTCCCTTGGAAGTGTTCACCGAAGAGGACACTCCCTTGGAGGTGGTCACCGAAGAGGACACTCCCTAGGAGGTGGTCACCGAAGAGGACACTCCCTTGGAAGTGTTCACCGAAGAGGACACTCCCTTGGAGATGGTCACCGAAGAGGACACTCCCTTGGAGGTGATCACCGAAGAGGACACTCCCCTGATGGTGGTCACCGAAGAGGACACTCCCCTGGAGGTGGTCACCGAAGAGGGCACGCCCTTGGAGGTGGTCACCGAAGAGGCCACTCCCCTGGAGGTGACCACCGAAGGGGATACTCCCCAAGAAGTGCCCCGTAGAGCTTCTGCACAAAAGCTCCGGGCCAATAGGCCTCCTCACCAGGCCAAGAATACCTTTGTCCCAGGGGCCAAAGGTCATCTCAAATCATAGGCTGAGCACCCAGCTAACAGGGTCGCTGAAGCCCGTAAAGTTGCTGCCCAACAGGCCCGAGCCATAGCCATGGAGCACCGCCTGAAAACTCGGGCCAAGAATACCTTGGTCCCAGGGGCCAAAGGTAATCTCAAATCAAAGGCTGAGCACCCAACTAACAGGGTCGCTGAAGCCCGTAAAGCTGCTGCCCAACAGGCCCGGGCCATGGCCAAGGAGCGCCGCCTGAAAACTCGGGCCAAGAATACCTTGGTCCCAGGGGCCAAAGGTAATCTCAAATCAAAGGCTGAGCACCCAACTAACAGGGTCGCTGAAGCCCGTAAAGCTGCTGCCCAACAGGCCCGGGCCATGGCCAAGGAACGCAGCCTGAAAACTGCTATGAAACAAAAGTGATTAATCCACGTTGTTTTCTTTTTGTTTATGTTTTTGTGTAAACTGAAAATAAAGTATAAATTAATATTATTTGTATAATTACTCCACAAATAACTTATAAAGCATCTCCTGCATACACTTCTTACTGCACTTACTTATCACATATATACAGAACTGATAATACCTGGGTATAAATAACACTTTAAAATAGCCCAACTCTCATATACAAACATATCACTCACCGGGGTATTCTGTCTTGCTGTCCAAGCATTTTCCTAGTTTATGGCCAACAATATACATATATATAATATATATAATATATATATATATATATATATATATATATATATATATATATATATATATATATATATATATATATATATATATATATATATATATATATATATATATATGCTTATAACCACAAGGAAAGAAGAAAACACGAAGTTCCCAAGCGCTTTCGTGTAATTCACATGTTCAGGGGTGAGTTAACTTTTGAGAAAAGGAAAGGGTAAAGGAAAGAGAGAGTGAGAAGGCCATCAATAGTAATCATTCGGGAAATTTAGCTGTGAAAGATAAAGTTACAGTCAGTCTAATTGAACTGCCGCGTCTATGGCAGAGTTTACTACAAAGGTCCCTACTGTGACCCCCCCCCCCCCTCTCTCTCTCTCTCTCTCTCTCTCACACACACACACACACATACACACACACATACACACACACACACACAGGGTGACCCGGTCCAGCACGTGTCGTAAACCACAGCTGGGGTGGGGAGGACAAGAATTTAATAACAGCCTCCAGGGGTAAAAGTGAATTTCATTGGTAAAAATGGGAGACAGTTACTTATAGGTGAGAGAGTAAAGATAAAGCTTTGTTGACGTGTGTGTGTGTGTGTGTGTTTTAGGGGAAGGAGACTAAGTTAGGGAGAGTTGAAAGTGTTTGAGCAAACAAAGAGAACAAGAAGAAAATAATTGAAAGAGAAGAAGAACAACAACAAAACAAAGGGAAAATCATAACCCAAATAAAGACAGGAATGACCTGCTGGTACTGTAGACTAAACTCACAAATCTCAAAGACCTCAACCCGAGAATGACAAACAAAAAGACAGTCAAACAGACGCGGTGTGGCCTGGGAGAGCACGCAGCCAGACACTTAGTAACATTGGCTTGGATCAAATTTGCATGTAGGTTGAGACAGACATTCTGCTTGTCACCCTCAGACCACACCCAGGTGAGTGGTCCTCTGATGGGGTGATGCGTGCCGCAGGGTTGTCAAAAACCATTCTTGTTGTTTTAATGCTGTAGCCGTAAATTTTAAATCGCTTTAATGTACAATATCTTAAAACATAGATCATTTTTCTATATAAACACGTTAGTGTTGTCTTAAAAATAAAATGCACTTGAGTGACTCACGCCATAGATGTGTCAGTCATTAATGTTTCAGCGACTGACGCAGGTGGGAAGACTGGTCTATGGGTCACTCATGAGTCTTTGAGCGACTGACGCCATAGGTAGACTGGTAGATGTGTCACTCATGAGTGTATGAGTGACTGACAGGGAGTAGAAATTACACATAAAATAATAACCATGACGTCGAAACTTCACCGGAAACAATGGCCTGAAGGGAGGTAGAAATTTCACGGGTTGGCAGGTACTAACATTCTACCTTATTTGTTTATGGTAAAGAAGCCTTTGAAATGTTGATGAGGAATTACACAGGGAAAAAATACACCCCCGCCCCCTCTTCCCTCCTCTCACCCTTCCTCTCTCTCCCTCGTTTTCCGCCTCTCAAAGCTTAAGACGAGTTAACAAGTCGTCTGTAATGAATGTGCTTTGTGTTGGGGTGTATCGTTGAGAGAAATCCAATTAAAAATTTTCAATTTCAATTGTTTATTCCTTGATGGAGGAAGCGAGATCCTAGCGCTGTCACTAGGTACCCCTGTACAATGACACCAGAAGCATCTGGCAAGTGTGACAAGTATATACAGTATAAATATTATAAAGAGGCTTACTAAAGCCTAAGGAAGGATGGATATTCCTTTAGCACATAATCAATGTTATTTACAAAATATCTGGCCAGTATGGGGAGGATCATCGTGTCTCCGTCAGGGGGTCGTGGAGTGGTGGTCCAGCAGGCGTCACGGAAGCGTTGTGTGTGGTGACATCTTAGTAGGTAGTGGATAAGGGTGCGGCTGTCGGGTCTTCTACAAAATGCACAAGAGCGTTGCTCAGGGAATGCGGGTATACCAATCTCCCAAGCAAAGTCATACCCAATGATGATACGGGCAGCAATCACGTCCCCTTTCCGCGACCCTTTCCCATAGACGTACGAGAGGTCAGGAAGTTTACGGAGGACATCGTACCAGGTGGGCGGGGAGTCCAGGGGGGGTGGCTGCTTCCCGAGCTTCTCTCTCTCAATTCAATAACGAAGGAATATTGTAACAAAATCAGACGTTGGTTGTTGTTGCTGTTGTTGTTGTTGTTGATATTGTTTAAGTTGTTGTTGCTGTTGTTGTTATTCTTGTTGTTGTTGATTATGTTGTTGATATTGTTTAAGTTGTTGTTGCTGTTATTGCGTTATTGTTGCTCTTGTTGTTATTGTTTTATTGAGACAAAATAGAACATTTAACAAAAGATTATCGTAACATAATCTTACCTTATTATATATTTGGTGGAAGGAATTAACTGAGGCAATTAAACAAAGATGTTGAGGACAGTAGTACAGGTGTTTTGTTTATAATGTGTCAATGAATCATTTAAGAAGTTCAGAGTGTGTGTGTGTGTGTGTGTGTGTGTGTGTATGTGTGTGTGTGTGTGTGTGTGTGTGTGTGTGGAAGTCATCAACTCTCGCTAAGGTGAGGTCGTGTGCTCGTCGAGGGTTACTTGTTGTATGACCTTTTAGAAAGATAGACAGACAAACAGGCAGGCGGGCAGGCAGGTAGGCAGACAGGCAGGCAGGCACATACATACATACATACATACATACATACATATATACATACATACATACATACATACATACATACATACATACATACCTAAAGAGGGAGACATTTTGGAAAATAAAGAGAGAGAAAGAGAGAGAGAGAGAGAGAGAGAGAGAGAGAGAGAGAGAGAGAGAGAGAGAGAGAAGAGAGAGACATCCTCCTACACTCAGGATATGGTCTGATAGCCAAGACGTGACCTACCTACTATCACACATCATGTCTCTCTGTGTGGCAGGGAGGGAAGACAGGGAGACTAGGGAGGGCAGGGAGGAGAGGGGATGAAGACTAGAGGGTAGGGTGGGAACAGAGTGGAGAGGGAGAATAGAGAGGGCAGGGAGGAGAGAGGGGGAATAGTAGGGAGGGTAGGGACGAGAGGAGAGGGAGACTAGGGAGGGAAGAGAGGGAAGAGAGGGAGACTAGGAAGGGCAGGGATGAGAGGGAAGCAATAGAAGGGAGGGCAGGGAGGGAAGGAATAGAAGGGAGGGCAGGGAGGGAAGGGCTGTTAGGAGAGGAGAGGGAGACTAAAGAGGGCAGGGAGTAGAGGCGAGGGTGACTAGGGAGGGCAGGGAGGAAAGGGAGGGAGACTAGGAAGGGCAGGGAGGAGAGGAGAGGGATACTAGGGAGGTGAGGGAGGGAAGGGCGGGGAGGAGAGGAGAGGGAGACTAGTAAGGACAGGGAGGGAGGAGAGGGGAAAGATAGTGGGGAGGGAAGAGAGGGAGATCATCACTACACAGTTCATAGCATCACTATACATCATCACTATAGTTCATATCATCACTACACAGTTCATATCATCACTACACAGTTCATAGCATCATGATGCATCATCACTATAGTTCATACCATCACTACACAGTTCATAGCATCATGATACATCATCACTATAGTTCATATCATCACTACACAGTTCATATCATCACTACACATCATCACTACACAGTTCATAGCATCACTACACAGTTCATAGCATCATGATACATCATCACTATAGTTCATATCATCACTACACAGTTCATAGTATCACTTCACATCATCACTACACAGTTCATAGCATCACTATACATCATCACTATAGTTCACATCATAACTACATACTTCATAGTATCACCACACATCATCACTACACAGTTCATAGCATCACTATACATCATCACTATAGTTCACATCATAACTACACAGTTCATAGTATCACTACACAGTTCATAGCATCACTATACATCATCACTATAGTTCACATCATAACTACACAGTTCATAGTATCACTACACAGTTCATAGCATCACTATACATCATCACTATAGTTCATGTCATAACTACACAGTTCATAGTATCACCACACATCATCACTACACAGTTCATAGCATCACTATACATCATCACTCTAGTTCATATCATAACTACACAGTTCATAGTATCACTACACATCATCACTACACAGTTCATAGCATCACTATACATCATCACTCTAGTTCATATCATAACTACACAGTTCATAGTATCACCACACATCATCACTACACAGTTCATAGCATCACTATACATCATCACTCTAGTTCATATCATAACTACACAGTTCATAGTATCACTACACATCATCACTACACAGTTCAGAGCATCACTACACGTCATCACTACACAGTTCAGAGCATCACTACACGTCATCACTGTAGTTTACATCATCACTCAGCTCTGTAGTAGCGGGTAACCTCTTACTACATTCTTTCACAAGTGCCTGAGGAGCCTGGGGCTCCTGGGGTGCCTGTATTATATATATATATATATAAAACATTTTCTTTGCAAAATGGGTGATCAGTACAAAAGATTTTTTCAAGAATCCACCAGTCAACTCCGAGGCATGGACGCCGAGTTAGCCGAGGCTTACACCACTTTAAGTGGTGTAAGGGTTGTGGGCTACAGCGTCTCCCTTGAAATTCCTGCCAACACAAACCTAAACTTTGTGTTGGATAAAATTGCAGATCTGGAAGACCTCCGTTACCACAACATGACCGTAGTACAAGGATGCTCGTACCTACGGGAAGAGGTAAAAAAACTGGAGAAGATTCCAGACAAGGGGATAATGTTTTATTATTCCGCCTTGACCGGAAAACAAACTAAGAACGGGTACGTCAAATTTGAATATGTGGTGATTCCACCATTGGCGTTGCAGAAATTCAAAATTTGTTTCAAAAAGGAAAGTTTCGATAGAGAAACTATTTGTGTAATACATTACTTTATTACCGACTCACTCTCCCGCCTGGCCCGCTGCACCACAACAAGTGAGAGTCCCCAGGTGACCGCCGAAAGGGACACTCCCCAGGAGGTGGTCAACGACAGTCACACTCTCCAGGAGGTGGTCAACGAGAGTCGCACTCTCCAGGAGGTGGTCAACGAGAGTCGCATTCTCCAGGAATTGGTCAAAATGGGAGAATACGACAAAGGTTTTTTCCTGGCAGCTGCTAGCAAACTCCGTAGCGTGGTCGACGAGTTAGCCAAGGCTTACACAAATTTAAGTCGTGTAAGGGTTGTGGGCTGCAGCGTCTCCATTGAAATTCCCCCCTACACAAACGTAAACTTTGTGTTGGATAAAATTGCCGATCTGGAAGACCTCGGTTACCATAACATGACCGTAGTACAAGGATGCGCGTTCCTACGGCACCAGGTAAAAATCCTGAGAAATTTACCAGACAAGGGGATAATGTTCTATTATTCCGCCAGGTGCGGAAGACAAACTAAGTACGGGTACGCCAGGTATGAATATGTGGTGTATCCTCCACTGGTATTGAAGAAATTCAAATTAGGCTTTCAAAAATAATGCTTCAATACAGAAACTATTTGGGTAATGCTAGATAATGCTATTAAATCATAGCAGCTCATCAAAAAAGGCCTTGCCTCCTTCACCACAACAAGTGACAGTCCCCAAGTGGTCACCGACAGTGACGCTCCCCAGGAAGTGATCGCCGACAGTGACACTCCGCAGGAGGTGGTCACCAACAGTGACACCCCCATGGCGGTGGTCAGCGACAGTGACACTTCCCAGGAGGTGGTCACCGAAAGTGACGCTCCCCAGGAGGTGGTCACCGACAGTGACACCCCCATGGAGGTGATCACCGACAGTGACACTCCCCTGGAGGTGGTCACCGAAAGTGACGCTCCCCAGGAGGTGGTCACCGACAGTGACACCCCCATGGAGGTGATCACCGACAGTGACACTCCCCTGGAGGTGGTCACCGAAGAGGACACTCCCCTAGAGGTGGTCACCGACAATGACACTCCCTTGGAGGTGGTCACCGAAGAGGACACTCCCTTGGAGGTGGTCACCGAAGAGGACACTCTCCTGGAGGTAGTCACCGAAGAGGACACTCCCCTGGAGGTGGTCACCGAAGAGGACACTCCCTTGGAGGTTGTCACCGAAGAGGACACTCCCTTGGAGGTGGTCACCGAAGAGGACACTCCCTTGGAAGTGTTCACCGAAGAGGACACTCCCTTGGAGGTGGTCACCGAAGAGGACACTCTCTTGGGGGTGGTCACCGAAGAGGACATTCCCTTGGAGGTGGTCACCGAAGAGGACAGTCCCTTTGAGGTGGTCACCGAAGAGGACAGTCCCTTGGAGATAGTCACCGAAGAGGACACTCCCTTGGAGGTGATCACCGAAGAGGACACTCCCCTGCTGGTGGTCACCGAAGAGGACACTCCCCTGGAGGTGGTCACCGAAGAGGACACTCCCTTGGAGGTGGTCACCGAAGAGGACACTCTCTTGGGGGTGGTCATCGAAGAAGACACTCCCTTGGAAGTGTTCACCGAAGAGGACACTCCCTTGGAGGTGGTCACCGAAGAGGACACTCCCTTGGAGGTGGTCACCGAAGAGGACACTCCCTTGGAAGTGTTCACCGAAGAGGACACTCCCTTGAAGATGGTCACCGAAGAGGACACTCCCTTGGAGGTGATCACCGAAGAGGACACTCCCCTGCTGGTGGTCACCGAAGAGGACACTCCCCTGGAGGTGGTCACCGAAGAGGGCACGCCCTTGGAGGTGGTCACCGAAGAGGCCACTCCCTTGGAGGTGGTCACCGGAGAGGACACTCCCCTGGAGGTGGTCACCGAAGAGGTCACTCCCCTGGAGGTGGTCACCGAAGAGGACACTCCCTTGGAGGTGGTCACCGAAGAGGCCACTCCCCTGGAGGTGGTCACCGAAGAGGTCACTCCCCTGGAGGTGGCCACCGAAGGGGATACTCCCCAAGAAGTGCCCCGTAGAGCTGCTGCACAAAAGCTCCGGGCCAATAGGCCTCCTCACCAGGCCAAGAATACCTTTGTCCCAGGGGCCAAAGGTCATCTCAAATCATAGGCTGAGCACCCAGCTAACAGGGTCGCTGAAGCCCGTAAAGTTGCTGCCCAACAGGCCCGAGCCATAGCCATGGAGCACCGCCTGAAAACTCGGGCCAAGAATACCTTGGTCCCAGGGGCCAAAGGTAATCTCAAATCAAAGGCTGAGCACCCAACTAACAGGGTCGCTGAAGCCCGTAAAGCTGCTGCTCAACAGGCCCGGGCCATGGCCAAGGAGCGCCGCCTGAAAACTGCTATGAAACAAAAGTGATTAATCCACGTTGTTTTCTTTTTGTTTATGTTTTTGTGTAAACTGAAAATAAAGTATAAATTAATATTATTTGTATAATTACTCCACAAATAACTTATAAAGCATCTCCTGCATACACTTCTTACTGCACTTACTTATCACATATATACAGAACTGATAATACCTGGGTATAAATAACACTTTAAAATAGCCCAACTCTCATATACAAACATATCACTCACCGGGGTATTCTGTCTTGCTGTCCAAGCATTTTCCTAGTTTATGGCCAACAATATACATATATATAAATATATATATATATATATATATATATATATATAAATATATATATATATATATATATATATATATATATATATATATATATATATATATATATATATATATATATATATATATATATATATATATATATATATGCTTATAACCACAAGGAAAGAAGAAAACACGAAGTTCCCAAGCGCTTTCGTGTAATTCACATGTTCAGGGGTGAGTTAACTTTTGAGAAAAGGAAAGGGTAAAGGAAAGAGAGAGTGAGAAGGCCATCAATAGTAATCATTCGGGAAATTTAGCTGTGAAAGATAAAGTTACAGTCAGTCTAATTGAACTGCCGCGTCTATGGCAGAGTTTACTACAAAGGTCCCTACTGTGACCCCCCCCCCTCTCTCTCTCTCTCTCTCTCTCTCTCACACACACACACACACACATACACACACACATACACACACACACACAGGGTGACCCGGTCCAGCACGTGTCGTAAACCACAGCTGGGGTGGGGAGGACAAGAATTTAATAACAGCCTCCAGGGGTAAAAGTGAATTTCATTGGTAAAAATGGGAGACAGTTACTTATAGGTGAGAGAGTAAAGATAAAGCTTTGTTGACGTGTGTGTGTGTGTTTTAGGGGAAGGAGACTAAGTTAGGGAGAGTTGAAAGTGTTTGAGCAAACAAAGAGAACAATAAGAAAATAATTGAAAGAGAAGAAGAACAACAACAAAACAAAGGGAAAATCATAACCCAAATAAAGACAGGAATGACCTGCTGGTACTGTAGACTAAACTCACAAATCTCAAAGACCTCAACCCGAGAATGACAAACAAAAAGACAGTCAAACAGACGCGGTGTGGCCTGGGAGAGCACGCAGCCAGACACTTAGTAACATTGGCTTGGATCAAATTTGCATGTAGGTTGAGACAGACATTCTGCTTGTCACCCTCAGACCACACCCAGGTGAGTGGTCCTCTGATGGGGTGATGCGTGCCGCAGGGTTGTCAAAAACCATTCTTGTTGTTTTAATGCTCTAGCCGTAAATTTTAAATCGCTTTAATGTACAATATCTTAAAACATAGATCATTTTTCTATATAAACACGTTAGTGTTGTCTTAAAAATAAAATGCACTTGAGTGACTCACGCCATAGATGTGTCAGTCATTAATGTTTCAGCGACTGACGCAGGTGGGAAGACTGGTCTATGGGTCACTCATGAGTCTTTGAGCGACTGACGCCATAGGTAGACTGGTAGATGTGTCACTCATGAGTGTTTGAGTGACTGACAGGGAGTAGAAATTACACATAAAATAATAACCATGACGTCGAAACTTCACCGGAAACAATGGCCTGAAGGGAGGTAGAAATTTCACGGGTTGGCAGGTACTAACATTCTACCTTATTTGTTTATGGTAAAGAAGCCTTTGAAATGTTGATGAGGTATTACACAGGGAAAAAATACACCCCCGCCCCCTCCTCCCTCCTCTCACCCTTCCTCTCTCTCCCTCGTTTTCCGCCTCTCAAAGCTTAAGACGAGTTAACAAGTCGTCTGTAATGAATGTGCTTTGTGTTGGGGTGTATCGTTGAGAGAAATCCAATTAAAAATTTTCAATTTCAATTGTTTATTCCTTGATGGAGGAAGCGAGATCCTAGCGCTGTCACTAGGTACCCCTGTACAATGACACCAGAAGCATCTGGCAAGTGTGACAAGTATATACAGTATAAATATTATAAAGAGGCTTACTAAAGCCTAAGGAAGGATGGATATTCCTTTAGCACATAATCAATGTTATTTACAAAATATCTGGCCAGTATGGGGAGGATCATCGTGTCTCCGTCAGGGGGTCGTGGAGTGGTGGTCCAGCAGGCGTCACGGAAGCGTTGTGTGTGGGGACATCTTAGGAGGTAGTGGAAAAGGGTGCTGCTGTCGTGTCTTCTGCATAATGCACAAGAGCGTTGCTCAGGGGATGCGGGGATACTAATCTCCCAAGCAAAGTCATACCCAATGATGATACGGGCAGCTATCACGTCCCTTTTCCGCGACCCTTTCCCATAGACATACGAGAGGTCAGGAAGTTTACGGAGGACATCGTACCAGGTGGGCGGGGAGTCCAAGGGGATGGCTGCTTCCCGAGCTTCTCTGTTTGCGGCGAATTTGGGTCCTAAGCTGTAAAAGTGTTCGAGGATCAACTTAGTCAGGTGCACAAAAAACTTGTCAACTGACTGGCTATTTCGTGTGGACTGTCATTAATTCACCATCATATAACCCATTCATATAATTCATCCAAAAACCAACACAACAACATCAAGACAGAAGACCACCAGAGCCCCAAGAACAAAAAGAAAGAAGACCATGAGAATACCAAGAAAAAGAAGAAATAAAACCATCAGAGTAGTTAAACCATCAAAGAAATGAGTGCAGGAATGAAGACCAAGAGTGCAAGAAGAAACCTCAAGAACGATCCAGAAGAAGAAAGAAGCCATCAGCTCCGGCCGAAAGGCGAAGTGGCCAGTATTCTCTAAACAAATTAAGCTAACCTAGGGGTCAGTCGATCCGCTCAGAGTGTAAAGAATAAGGCTAGTAGAACAACTGAAGACAATTGTTGTGCAAGTATTGTGGAATTGTTGTAATTAATATAAAGTGTAAAGACTAAGGAAATATACACTGGTAGTGTGCCGATTACAGTATATATTCGAAGTGAGAAGTCCAGCTGTGAAGCCATTACACTGTTAACAGTGATGTGAAGAATCAGTGATTATTAAAGCAGACTACAGTACACAAGTGTGTTTCTGTGACCTGGTGGAACTCTACCGGCCTGTTGTTTGTCTGTACACTGATACCGATCGTCGGGAAATTACCGGGGATTGGCGGGTAATTCGACAACACCTGTGAGGGAACCACTGCTCTGTCCATACGATCCTAGCCAGTGGTAACCAATGGTGGAAGCTGGGTAAGCGGTGAAAGGAGAAGGGTCTAACAGTATTTTACCTCACATTTTCCTTCTACTTCAGAGGGCAGTCCACTTTCAACAATTAATATTGAGAGTAATGTTATCAGTTAAAATACTCGAAAAATAAAAACTTCCCACAGATACGCTATAGAAAAAATTATTATATTTTTATTTCCTTTCTCCCTATATAGTACTTAATATATAAATAGGTGTTGGCAACTTCTAAATATTAACTAAACGTTTTCCTGACAAACTTATATTTGGTAATGATGAAGTAGATGGTTAGCACCAGAAAAAAAAATAATAAAACCAAAATTTCCGGAGATACAATTTCCACGATATTGAACACGAAAATGGAAATGAGAATGCACTGAACCTAACTGTATTTTTTTTACAAGTTGCCCATAATGTCCCACAATAATTTTGGTTCTAGGCCCAGGTATATCTCGTCACTTCTAACAACTTTTCTGAGTAACATTTCCGTCACAAATGATTCGTTTTCTAGAAAATCGATTTAATTTGTTAGGTTATGGGCAACTTGTAAAAATTTACCAACCTAACAGAACCTGATCTAACCAAAGAAACCTACCTTTTTTTGGTGAACGTGAGAGTACGAGCGGTTGTTGCACTGAACGGCATGTTTCTTCTTCACTGTTCGTTTTCTGTCGCATTTTGAGCACTTGCACGTTTTGCCAACTAGTCTATGTTGACAGATAACACTTGGAGACGGTCTTCATACTCCACAAGCACAGATAACTTGTGATATGATACCAAACACGACGTGACAAGGGAGACCAGAGTTAGATTTAATTTGTTTACATTCTGACGACAACAGGCCATATTTTCCGGCAAATATTAAAATTCTTCGCGCATACTCGTAGACAAAGCACACTGGGACTTGAGTTTAGTGTCATAGATCACCTTTTCGCAGCGTTTTATGATGGTTAACACAAAAAAGGAAAACAAAAAAAATCTGTACTCATAACTGAAATAAAAAGTTGTATCGATTTTATTAGTTACTATTATCCAAAGAACAACTGTGGAAATTATGAACGAAATACTGTATATAAACTCATGTTTTTCGAGTTGCAGTTACCTTAGCGAATTTTCTTAGAACTTACGATTTAGAGGGATTAAAATAAGTTCACTAACAAGTTCGCTGGACATAGTGTTGACTTCTTACTCATGTAAATATAGTTAAGTAGAATTAAGTAGAATATACCTGAAAATATTTTTTACACTAAACACTAGATAATTAAATAGCTTAAATGTTTATGTACGTATGTACTGTACATAATGTACATACATATAAATATGGACGAGTTGACAAAAGAAGTAAATTTGAATAACCCGTTCGTGTTTCCTTATCAACTGAGAACCTTTGATTTGGGCGTTATGTGAAAAAATTGTATCCTAAACTAAGAACTGTTTATTTACCAAAAGTTAGTAGAAAACTACCTCATAGTAAATTAGTAAAATTACCAAATATAAAACAATCATAGCTTCGTATTTCAGGAGGAAACTTATATGACACGTACAGGAAGTATTTCGCGGGCAAATGTCCCAAGGGCCAAGACGAGACGCCGCTTAGATAACAGATCTCCCAAGGCCACGAAACTAATTGGACGTTTAGGCTAAAAGCTCTTAATCTTTGATGGTCCTTGACCTACAGAGTAATCAATATAGACATCCCCGACATCAGTATTCTTTTAAAATGGTTCAAGGATATAATAGAAGAGAGAATATATCCAAATAAGACCTCTGAAGCCATGACGGAGTGAATTAACACCAGCCCCGCGATTCAGGATGCTCGCCTCACCCCATAATTACAGTAACTTTTTTATTTTGTAGGTAAGTTTTAGACTAATACTGGTTTGATATTGTTCCGGTGCAAATTTACAGCAACAATCGAGTTAGGTTGTGTTGTGGCCATGACATCAGGTAATGTAAAACGTCCTCTGATATAAACTTATTTTGGGCTGTGTGTAACAATAACTGATGCACGCTCCTCAGGTTATTAACACGGTTTAAATATAATGGTATGAGACGTAACTTAAGCTCTTAGAACTTTGTTATTTACTTATACCAGGATATTCCATTGATTTAATGCAAATATTACTCTCGATTACTACAGTACCTATTTTCAAGTGATTCTTAATATTTAAATTAAAAATGATAGGCTACACCTGCGCAAGATGTCTTCCGAGTATCATGGATGTTCCCAATCAGAATCGCAACGTATTCAACTTTTTATTTATAACGCCACAGCAATTGACAGTTATACTGCATCACTTCCTCCTTCTGATAAGTAAAGTTATGGTTTGGTCAGTTTTGTGCGTGTTTACCCCAAATTTCTCTACTTCAAAGTCCTGCCCACTTTTGGGGACTCCAAATTATAGGTAGTTGTGGGGGGCATACTTCCATAACAGCTCATTCCTGACATTAAAGGTCGGATTCAATAGAAACACCAAGAAAGACACCAGAAAAAACTATTTAAGTCAGTAGTTTACGTCCATCTACAATAACGAATCTTAACCTCTTGTGTTGTTGCTCGGTATATCGAATAATTGCTTAAAGTCGGACATATAATCAGTCAGTGACTTTGTGTCCAGATTACGGAAGCTATCTGCCCATTGCTAGTTTGGGGATCTGTTGGATGAGACGAGAGATGGTCTGGTGGGCGTTGTAGACAGTGAGGTAATTCAAGATGGTGAGGAATATACGACACATTGATCTCATCAGACTAGACGTGTGGGTGTGGTTATTCCAGACACCAGGTGGGGGTGGGGTCAGAGGCTGCCTTAGACGGACCCCAGCTCTGTTCAACTACCATTTTCGTCCCGCTAAGGTAAGATGCAATGTGAAGGCGATAAACCTGAGCTTCGAACAACTAGGCACCAATAAGAAGTCTTTTTGAGCCAAGAGATGTAGCTTTGTGTATGAAGGGGGATGGGGTAGCTGTGTGGGGGTGGAGAATGACGAAACGAAATATTCAAAACCTGATTTTGTAATGGTAAGATTATGATTTTGTTGGTTATCACAATAATAAGAATAATGACAATCAATAACGATAATCTTGTCAGCATGAAAAAGAACAAATACTACTGGGTTGTAAAAGTTACACTTTTATTGTGTGTTCCGTGTGTGTCTTATTAAAGTTCTTGTTCCATGTTGTCATACCATTGTTCCTTATCATATTATTCATGTTTCTTGTCAATTATTCCTCTTGTTCCATGTTCCTGTCAACCCATTGTTTCGTGTTGCTTGTCATGCCATGGTTTCTCAACTTTCTCATGTTCCGTGTTGCTTGTCATACCATGGTTTCTCATGTTCCGTGATGCTTGTGTAATAACACTGTTCCTTCCATACAGGTGTCAGAGCTGCTGAGTTTTTTCGCCCTCGCCAAGTATCGTTAATAGTTGCTGACGATGGATGGCTGAAACTAAAGACAGGGCCAGGGACAAGATGGTGGCTCCTCAAGTATGGACTGTCTCACGGAGGTAACTTTTATTATCGTTGCTTTGCTTTCTTCACTTTTAAGTTAGGAGTGGTTAAGCTAGAGTAGATTGGGTTGGGTTAGAATAGGTAAGGTTAAAATCGGATTTAGGTTAGATTAGGTTGGATTAGGTTAAATTAATTTAGGTGAAATTAGGATAGGTTAGGTTAAATTTAGGTAGGGTTAGATGACGTTAGGATAGGTTAGATTTGATTGGGTTTGGTTAGGTTAAATTAAATTATTTGACGATAGATGAAATTAGGATTGGTTACATTAGGTTCGGTTAGGTTAAATTAAATTATATGAGCATAAATGAAGGTAAGATAGGTTAGATTAGGTTGGATTAGGTTAAGTTAGGCTAAATTGAATTAGGAGGTATTAAATGAAGTTAGGATAGGTTAGATTTGATAGTAATGATGCTATTACCAGTTCTGTGATCTGTCAAAACTTGCTCTCCATGACACCACGTAAAGTTAAATGTCAAGAGGTAATTATATCGAGGCCAATGAGGATGAGTCTGGCTTACCATAATCCTACCCCGCCCTGACGTGTCACTTGCCAGCTTGAGTTACGCTCCTCGCCCCGCAGGTGGTCACTTGGGTGTTTGTCTGTATTACATTAGGCCATAATCCCTCCCACCTCTCATTCAGGCAGAAAGGATATTTTGGATTAGACGTTTTGTATCAGTATCAAAATAGGCCCCAATTTCAATAGGATTCAATCCCAATAGGCCACAATTCCAAAAGGCCTTAATCTCAATAGGCCTCAATCCCAATAGGCCTCAATCTCATATAGGCCACAATCCCAAAAGGCCTTAATCTCAATAGGCCTCAATCCACATTGGCTTCAGTATCAATAGGCCGTAATCCCACTAGGCCTCAATCCCAATAGGCCTCAGTCCCAATAGACCTCACTCGCAATATGCGTCAATCGCAATAGGCTGCAATCCCAATAGGCCTGGATACAATTAAGTAATGTTAGGTTAGGTTTGGGTGATGCGTAGTTAGGCCCCTGTGACGCGTAATATTAGTCAGCTGTTGTTGTCCAGTGTAATCCCTCACCTCTTAAAGTTGGGTCAGGTGTCCTTGTCATTTACATTCAGTTAGTTAATAAATCGTGCACTTGTTATTGTATTGTATGACCGCAGTGTGTTTGATTTCTGCTCTTAAGTTTGGGCTGTTTTCCCTCTTATAATCCGCTTCTAATATTACTTAATACAATATATTTTACTTATGTCTCTTGTAAGGTGAGTCACGTTTCTCACACATTCATAATCAGTTTGTTTATGCACTTAATATGTTCAATATACAATATATTATTTCTTACCTCTGACATGAGTCATGTTTCTGTCACCCACCAGCTGTTAGATACATTACACGAGATAATCCCCCACTAAGGCCTCAGACCTACTTACCTCGTTTGTATTAAAGTTCATTGTGTCATGCTCAGACAGAGACGTGTGAAGTTCCTTTTTTGTTCAATCACCGGAGTAACCGTGATCAGTGATGGCCAGCTGGTCACTGCAGGGTTCTAGTTATGTGCGTCCCTCGGTGTCTCAGGACGACTCGACTCTCTTGTTACTCTCTCCTCTCCTCATACGTGATTACTTTACTCTATTTTTTTTGGTGGAAATAGACTTTAAATTATGTATAGGTATTTCAGTATTTTTCGAGCAGCCTCATTTGATTTAGAAAAAATTCTATTTCGTATTATATTGTGTAGAGACACTTTTTATTGTGTAGTACTGTACAGTGTTTTAGTAAATCACATTAAGTTTATCACCATCAGCTGATTTCACCCAATTAAAGACCCTTTCCCTAACCTAACCTAACCTAACCTAACCTAACCTAACCACCAGACAACGTTAGGGTGAAATAAGCTGGGGAGGGAGCTGATGCTTAGGTGAACCGTTATTATTTTTTAATATAATTTCACCACTGGACGATGGGATAAGAAGCTCTTATGTGTGACCAGCAGATATATCGTCAGTTTTTTTTAATATTCAACGATTTTTAAATAACCTTAATTAATTTTGTGTAAAATTAGAATCGCAGTGAATGTTGCACTGCGTCAGACCAACCCGGGGACAGGTGGTGGCAGGAGTGGTGTCTTGCACGCCGCTGACATCACCTCTGCTATCTACAAATACTTCAGCTTGAAAATATAAATAATGTAAGCTTTTTTATTGTCGCTAATTAATTGGTTTAGATTTCATGTAGTTACCAAACTGTTATGATAATTGGGACACACAAAGACCATTAGCGTCTCCGGCTTGACAGCTCACACTCACTCTAGTGTGACATCATCGCCAAACCATCACATTAAACAGTGTAGTATTTAACGTTCTTGTCAGCCAGAAGACGTGGCACTGCTGTATGGAGTGCAGCATTCTTGAATAATTTCACTGGCACTCAGTTTGTGGTAGCGGGTGTACACTGTACAGTATGTGTGTGTTCACAGTTTCCTGTGTCTGCCACACTTAGACAGCCCCTGTGTCTCTCCTGACATGATGGATAACAATTTTCGTGTGTTCAGGTGAGGTGAAGTAGCCAGTGACCATCTCTTAGTCACACTTGTAATGTAATTCTTATTTTGATGTTGTGTTGGGGAGAAGAATGGTGGTGTAAACTGAGCCTTTGGTGAGAGTATGACCTCAGAGGCTGCTGTTGTTTGTTCTGGTTTGTACCAACACCAGAACCAGATCCCGTCACGCGTATTTGACATTAACTTTTTACAGTGGTGCTCCTCACCCAACACTTGCTTTATTAAACGATGTAACAACACCACAGTCACTCTCACCATTAAGACACTGACACCGAGTTTCCTGCCTGTACCTGACTTGGGTCCTTGTGGCCGGTAATTAACAAAGGGAATAAATATAAACATAAAACAAAGGTGACGTGTGAAGGTCCGCAGTAACGTCTCTCACAATACTCCGTCACAGAGTCAGTGTTGATTTCTTATGGCCCCACAAGTCCAGTACTGTAGTCCAGTTCGAGTGTTGCCAAACCTACACATAACGGTGAAATAATTTACTTAAGTCAGGGAGGCTGATGTCCAGGGCGTGTGTACACCACAGTAACCATTTATGACAAGACACAAGTCCTAACTTAACCTTGTAACCTAACCGAACGATCAAAGGTTAGATGAGTGAGTGTAGGACAAAAGCCCCCGAGCACAAAAAACAATACAAAAATTTATATCATTTTTTTACTTTATTGTTTACAGTTTATAGTTTATGAACCTAACCTTCCCTTACCTTACCTTACTTTACCTTACCTTACCGTACCTTACCTTACAACAATGTGTTCTGAGACAAGTTACGACATTGTCACACATACACATACTGCCAGAGTGTAACAGACACACACACCACCTTACTCGAGGCCACAGTCTGGTGTGGCTAACTAGCAATGTTCAAGATCATATCACCTGAAGCTCCATTAGTGAAGCTGTCAGGTGTACCCTGGCGATCCTGACAACACCTTTTGCTTGTGTGTGTGTGTGTGTGTGAATTTTTATTTCTGAATTTTGCCACGTACAGCGGTAGCTCAAAAGGATTACAGAGTAGAGACAACAAAGGGTCTGTATAATAGACTCCAGTGGTCAGCATATTATGGCATTGAATGTTACAGAGTATTACAAATAAGATTGCTTATTCAAGAACATTGTGTGCTTATTTCTATACAAAGGAATTGACTTAGCTACTAAATGAAAAAAAAAAGTGGCTACACTCTTAAAATGTCGGTTATCTTGCCATTAGAGATGAAGTGTTGTGCCATTTCACAAAGTGCTTGGACCTGTCCCTAAAAGTTTCTATCTTCACACAGTCGAGGACGTAGTGTTGGAGTGTGTGGCCATATGTTTGGCCACACACTTTACATTTAGTTTTGTTTACATCTGCTTGAGAGATACACTGCCAGAGGTACTTATATCCTAACCTTAGTCTAGCAGTTACAATATATTGTAATCTAGTGATCATGCTACTCTGCTTCATATGAGGGTAGGACAAAGGGCCCCTAGGACAAATAATAATAAGAATATTTTAATCATTATTTTTATTCTTTATTATTTACAGTTTGTGAATCTAACCTAACCTATTTTGCACTTTACCTGAGGGGGTTTTGTCCGGATTCTACTCCATATACTGTACATGTTTCATTTGATACATCTCATCATGGTAAACTATAGATCGACTAGTGCCTGTTTGCACCTGTCTGCTTGCATCAATTTCATCAATAAGTTCCTTCCTAATTATAGTTTTAAGGGTTCTTTTTGACAAACCCAGATTGTATTCAACAGTGTCTTTGTTAGACGCGACGGCATCAACTCTGTCATGTTTTATGAGGCCTATGTGAGAGGGGATCCACAACAGCTTGATGTTTAGTTTGTATGTGTGTGTGTGTGTGTGTGTGTGTGTGTGTACATGGCGTGTGTATATGTGTGTGTGTGTGTGAACGTGTAGTATGCGTGTGTGCACGTGTTTAAGTACGTGTTTGTGTGCGTGTGTGTGTGAACGTGTGGTGTGTACGCATGTGTGAATGTTTGTGAACGTGTGGTGTGAACGTGTTTGTGTACAATGAAAGACAAAAGTCGTGTCGTGAAATTTGGTGAAAACTTATGCCGAAGGGCTAAACTTTTGGTGCGCTCTCTGTCCTGTGGGAGGGGGCGCTCATAATGTTTCACCAGTTATATTTAATCTTCGGACAAAACCGCGACACGACTTTTGTCTTTGATTTTACATATGTGTGTGTGTGAACCTGTGGTGAGTTAGAGCTACAAAGTATCCACAATACCGTCAATAGTGAGTAAGGAAACTATTGAGTTGTTCGGGTGATGAGAGCATCAAACTACTCTCGTTATCCATCGCTTTACAAGTCGAAAATAACAAACACATACATGGAATAATATTATGTTAATATATTACAAGTACTGATATGTTTATGAACATTACTTTTATAGCTGATTATATTTTTTTTATAATAGCCTCAATGTGTTCATGTATTTATCGTGTGAATAATTGATCTAATGTAATATGAGGTAAGGAAACAATATTAACTTTTAAATTTTACACATTACCACGAAATTTATCAAGACGATACCTGAAAATCATGTCTGACTCCGCACCCAGATGCTTGTGTCTCTGCTTACTTGTTTTTCTTTTATCTACAGTAACACACACACACACACACACACACACACACCCATAATTTGTGCACTGCTTTGTCGAGGTTTATAGATTTATATAATATTGTATTACGTTATACCACTTATTATTACTAATTAACTCACCTGAAGTTTAGTTTAGAGAAGTGTTGAGTCATCGGTGGTATAAAGGACTGAAACTCAACACTCCTTCATGTACTTCTAAAATCCCCACCAGGAGCTGTACCGAGACGCCCCAACACTGCAGTAGGTCACCATCCTCTTTCACCCTCCTCATTCTTTATAGATATTTAATGTGCGTACACTGTACATAGTGGACTCGGCCCTTCTCTCACAGCCCATCCCTCTCTCTCCTTGCCGCCCTTCACTGCCACTCCCACCCCATCACCACAATGGTTCACCACCCGTTATCCTCCTCTCTATCCCTTGTAGTTATTTGAATGTTTACGTATTTGGAAACTACTCCCCCCCCCCCTCCAAGTACACACCCTTTTTGTCGCCTCCTCAACTCTCCCCTTCTGTCCAGCAGTCGTGAAAGTCATCCTCCCCCTTACACCCTTATACCCTTCCCTCCCCTTACACCCTTCCCTTCCCTTACACCCCTCCCTCTTACACCCCTCCCTCTTACACCCCTCCCCGCTTGCACCCCTACTAGTTACACCCTCCCCCTTTACACCCTTACCCCTTACACCCCTACCCCCTTACACCCCTACCCCCTTACACCCCTACCCCCATACACCCCTACCCCCTTACACCCCTCCATCCCCTTATATCCCTCCATCCCCTTACACCTCTCCCCCTTCCCTTACTCCCCTTCACCCCATTGCACCTTCTCCCTCCCCCTACACCTCTCCCCCTTACACCCCTCCGCCCTTACATGTCTCCCCGCTTACACCCCTTCCCCTTACACCCTACCTCTTACACCCCTTACTTACACCCCTCCCCCTTTGCACCCCTCCAACTCCTTATATCTTTCCCCTTGCACCCCTCTCTCCCCTTTCACCCTCCCTTACACCCCACCTTTCACCCCTCCTTCATACACCCCCCTACACCCCTCACCCCATTACATCCCTCTCTCCCCTTACACCCTCCCTTGCACTCCACCTTTCACCCCTCCTTCATACACCCCCCTACACCCCTCACCCCATTACACCCCTCTCCCCTTACACCCTCCCTTACATCCCACCTTTCACCCCTCCTTCATACACCCCCCCCTACACCCCTCTCCTCCCCCACAACCCACACAGCCTCCAGCCTCATCCTGAAAGTCACCACCACCCCCACCTCCCTTCTTAAACCCTCACTAAAAGGTTTAACTTTAGTGCTAATGATTATGTCAACAAGCATGGCCTAGTTGGAAGAGTCGGCAGCAGCAACACTATACATGTGTCTGTCCCTCCCGCCTCTGTATTTCTGTGTCACCAAGATCCCTCAACACGTGACACACACACACACACACACACACACACACACACACACACACACACATTACTACTACTACAACTATTTTTTTTTTTTTTGAACATGGCCTCTAGCCTCCCCCAATAGCCACACCTTCGCCGCCATTTTATTACCTTAATATTAAATATCCTAATATATAAGTAGCTATCCTATCTGTGTTGAATTAGATGAACCGCAGATCTATGGGGCATTCAGTGACTGTTGCCTCATAGGCAATGTCTGCAACTGTTGTCGGCTTTGGGGCCGAAGCTCTCGTTCCCCTCAGGCAGAGCAAAGCCAAACGAAGGAGAGAGAAGGACAGTCGACATCTCATCCAGGCTGTAACAAAACTTCTGGGGTGCTGCTTCTGTTCGGTTATCACCTCCGGATATCACCTCCACAAGTCTGGCGTAGAAACATCTTGCACTTGGTCCCATCCTACTAGAGGTTGTGAACACTAGAGGAGTGAAGCTGCCTTGATCAGCGTTCTGAATTCTCTCCCCGTATGCCCTTAACTTGTCGTTCTCGTTCCTCCTGTGTGCAGCATCGAGAGCTAAGTTACGGTGACATGCGGCCATGGGATCAAAAATCCTGATGTCGTTGAAGGCTCGCTGTCCCAGCATTCATAATCCTCGAGCACTGACGTCAACACTGGCTTCGTTGGATATGTTTGAAGTCCTATGTTGGAAAATCGCACAGTCCAATGGAAGGAGGGTCGGTTCTACCCTGACATCACAGCAGATTTCCTTCAACATATTTGCTGTGAGATCCATTACTTCGTCATACCTCATATGAAGCCCCCTTTCTTGTACACCATGGAGTGATCGACGTCATAGGAAGAGCCACACACGCATTGGGAGGGCAAACCTTCCACTCGACCTACCTACCTTAGAGCAATGGCATCTGTAAATTCTTGTTTATTGAGACTGAAACCATGTGCCCTTATCGGTAACGTAGTTAACCAGTTCGAGGCGCCCACTTCCTGCGCTATAGCTACTTTTTTTTAAAATTCTCTGGTACTTGCGACAACAGTTGCTGCAACTTATCACTTTGGCCGTGCTGTCGTTCTATCGTAATGGACCTTCGAATCTTGTTTACTTCACTGGTATCCACCTCCCCTGTTGCGTTCTGAGCTATTATGTGGTCCGTGAGGGCTGCCGTGAGCTTAACTGAGTCTTGATGTTCGGTGGCAGCAATCTCTTCTGGATTGGTCAATCACATACCTTCCAGTCTCGGTGGTAATGCAAGGAGTGATCTTTCTGCTGGGGTTAAGTGAGGGTGTTTCACTAATTTGGGTGAAATTGATGCCGATAGGTTCTTTCAGAGGGTGGAGGAGAGGCCCAATATCAGGGATAGTGCGCATCAGGTAGTTCCAGGGATGCTCGACTCTATGGGTGAACGCCGCAAAAGCTGCATGTGGCTCTGTGTTAGCAATCTCAGACAGAGCTTTGATTTCCCTAACCCACTCATTCACCTTTCCCGTTACGTACTCGGTCTTGAAGTCCGTCGTGCAGATTACTGCGCCTAGGTGTCTTTGGCCTTCCTTTGTTATTTTGACCTCACTTCCGCCAAACACCTCAATTGCCCGTTCATAATGTTCTGGCTTCACAATGAGGAAGGGCTTGCTGGCGTTTGGGTGGTACCCTATTTGTGGGCCTCGCGATGTTACCAGGTCCCACCACTTTTTGATGTCCTCCACTTTTCCTGCTCCTGCAAGGTCATCAGCATAAGCCACTTGTTTGACCTCAGTTGTTTCAAATTTTACTGTGTGTTGGAGCACGGATAGGCCTATTACGTACATTGCCATTGCAACAGGGTCCCCCTGCGTTGTTCCTTCGGTTGACTGTATGATGGTATCACCTCTTAGAGCCTTGTTTACTATGTAGAGGCCTGACGGATTCCTATAGGAGTTTTCAACATATATTACAAAGCTTGGACATTTGTTCTTGGTGTTATGCAGTGCGGCCTTGCGGTTAAGTATGCTGAATGCGTTTGAAGCATCCACCAGGAGAACGACCTCACAATCATGCTGCTCAAATATCGTTCTCATGGCGTGAATGGCGGCTTCCCCTCCAGCCTGGTGGCCAGCACAAACTTGCAGGTTCTCTGCTGCTGCCCTGACATCATCCTTTACCACCTACATTATGCTTTTTCCGATGATCCACTTCATCACTTCCCCCACCCCTATAGGCCTACATCATGGATTCTTATCCAGGGGAATGAGGCGGCAGACCGTCAGAGCATGGAGGTGATGGCAGCACGAGGATGCCAGCTTTCTTGCAAGGACGGCAATGGCAGTACAGAGATCACTTGCTACAGGGCCAAACTTGTTAGTGCTGAGGATGACTCTCCAACCGTTTGCATCCAGGCCTGAAGGGCCAGCACCTCCTCGTGTCTTCAGTGCCTGTTTGCACACCATCCCTCCTGTTATTTTCTCAAACAGAACAGCATTTGGTGGGATATAGTCACCCTGGAACCTGATGCCTTCGTCTTCACTTGCCGGGGGATGTTTTTCTTTAAGTTGTTTTAATGTCTCTCTGCTTATTGGCAGAACCCCACCAGAGGATTCCTCTGTGAGATACCTTACCGCCGAGGACACTTTTCCCACACTCATTTTGTTTTTAAACTTTCTTGCCACGTCATCGGTGTTTTGCTTTCCGTCACGACCACATTTTAGTCTCTCCTGCAGTGTTCTTGCTTCACTACTACTACTACTACTTTGCTGTTACTCGAAATCGAGTATGACGACCATCCTACTATGATGCAATGATATGAATTATTAAGGATGTCACCTTCATTGGTGAGCTCTGAGGTGACTCGAGAGCCCGATACGGGACTGGCGCTTGTCTGCCTCGGTATGCAGTCGGGCTAACTCGAAAGTATTGATCCTCCAAGCGTTACAGTGTGGAGTAATAGTCTCCCAGGTGAGGGGGTTGATTTGGCACTTTTTCAGATTTGTCTTAAGACTATCCTTATATCTTAGCCGTTGTCTGCCAGCGTTACGTTTACTATTCGTTAGGTGACTGTAAAGTAGCTGCTTTACCAGTCTACTGTCGTCCATGCGTAGTTGTTCATGGCTGGTGGTAGCCTCGATGCTCCTACAGCGAGAATAGTGGCTTTTGTTCTCTTGTCTTCCCAGCGAACTTTGAAGATGGAATGTAGACTATGTTAGAGGAAGTTTTTAAGTGCCTTCAGGTGCCTCCTGTATGTGACCCATGTCTCGCTGCCATATATCAGGGTGGGGAGAACCACTGCTCGATAAACGTGCAGCTTTGTAGATAATTTCAGCTCCCTACAGTTGAGATGCATATCTGATCCAATGTTGAATCTCTTCATCGATGTCCGCGGTGGTGGACAGGTACTGGAAGTGGGTAGCATTAGAGAGGGTAGTACCGTTAAGCTGGATGGATGGTGGAGGTGTGTTTGAACCAGGGGCAGGCTGAAAGAGAATCTGAGTCTTTCATGATTCACCTCGAGGCCATAGTGTGCATATGCATCTGCATAGGTGTTCAGGATCTCCTGTGGGTCGTGTTCAGTGTGAGCGACGAGGGTGAGGTCGTCTGCCTACTGAAGTTCAGTGATAGAAGCGGCCGGCACCTTTGTTGCTGCCTGGAGTCGTCTTATGTTGAAAAGACCCTTCATCCGGTACTCGATGTCCACCCCGCCAGCTAAATTGGCACTGGTACAAGTAAGGAAGGCAGTCAAGAAAATGGAAAAGAGAGTTGGTGCAATTACACACCCTTGTTTTATCCCTGTTTTGATGTGGAAGAACTCAGACTGGGTGCATTTCACGCACTATATTTCTCCACCATTCATTCATTAGTTTGCGAAGTTCATGCTGGACCACCGTTTTCTTCTTGTGAAAGGTTTCAGCTTTGGTCCGAAACTTAGGGTTGTTCTTCCAGTCAGTGAGAGCAGCATGTTTACTATTGATGAGTACCTCGATTTCCAGGTCGTTTTCATCAAACCAATCTTGGTGGTTTCTTTCGATCTGACCGAGGGTCTTACTGCAAGTTTTTTTTTTATGACAGCATCGAGGACGCTCCATTCGGCACTGACATTTTGGTTGTTTGTTGGGTTATTCAGCAGCCCATCGTTGAGCTGCTCTCTGAAGGCTTAGTGTTGAAGCCTCTTCGGGAGACTTGTTGCCTTCACTGTTTTGAGGCTAGGTGAAGGGAGAGTTTGGTTCTGACTAGCTGATGATCTGTATCACAGTGGTCTGAGCCATGCGTGGCTCAGGCGATGAGGATATCTCGGCGATATCTTTCTCTGACAATGATGTAGTCAATGAGATGCCAATGTAGGGATTGTGGGTGTTGCCAAGATCCCTTGAACTTGTCGGCCTGCCTTAAAAAGGTGTTGGTGACAGTGAGGTTGTGTTCAGCACACTTGCTGATGAGGAGTAGGCCGTTGGGATTACCCCTGCCTACTCTGTTTCGGCCCTCTGATTCCCTGCCATATGTCAGCATCTCTGTCAACTCTGGCTTTGAAATCACCAAGGAGCACAACCTTGTCTTCTCTGGGGATAGAGGTTAGCACTTTGTCAAGGTTGGCATAAAAGGCCTCCTTGATATCACCCTCTGCATCTAGTGTTGGGGCGTGTGCACTGATGAAGAAGGCATGACGTGAGTGATTCAGTGGGACTCTGAGAGCCAAGAGGCACTCGTTCATCCCAGCAGGCATTTCAGTTAAGCTGTCTAGGATGGATTGGCGAATGGCAAAGCCAACTCCATAAATGCAGTTCCCCTCTGCAGCAGGCTTACCCTTCCAGAATAAGGTATAGCTGGACCCCCGTTCTGTGAGTCAACCCTCGTCTGGGAGCCGGGACTCACTAATGGCTGCTATGTCGATGTTATACCGAGACAGCTCTTTTGCCATAAGGGCGGTTCTTCTTTCTGGATGCTCATTTGTGCCAGAATCCAGAAGGGTCCTGACATTCCATGCAGCAACCATAAGAGGTTGTACTGTATAGTTTGTTTTTCCTGTGATCTGTGATTATGATTGCTTTTGGCCGAATTAGGATGACCTTACTGGGTGCGGTTGCCCAGTCATTTTTTTTTTTTTTTTTTTTTTTTTTAAGGCATGCTACGTTTAGGACACTTTCTAGCCCCCTCCCCATATGGGGTGAGCAGAGCGGTTCATGGAAAAGCTGCTCAGTCGCATAGACAGGACCAGATTGCACTGCTGCCTCGATCCCAGTGCATAAACGACCATCTTATCTATGCCGCCCATGTGCAGAGCTGTGACTAGAGACTCCCGGCAGTTATCTCTGCCCGTTGCCATAGAACGTTTGGGGTTTGGGGTTATAAAGATTTTGATGATGGGAAGTATGAGCTGGATGATAGTTGCGTGGAGTTGATTTAAGTGGTGAGGCAGGAGCGCAGGCTGCAACTATACATCTTGGCTCTCCCTTTTCCTGCGCCTGTAGTGCAAACAGTTGCAACGACTGGGGAGAATGAGAAGTGCAATGTACTGCCGATAGTCCAATTTGTTGGGTTTCGCCTTAGTAGCCTGTACATCATGCATTGTCTTCATCCGCCGGTATAGTCATTGGGTTCCCATGTAGGTCACCTCATCCGCCTATACCCTCGTTTGGGTCTTACTTGAGCTTTGTAAGCTTGTCTGCCTGATGCGGGGTTTCACCACCGATTTTTCGTTCGGGGTTTTCTCCCTGTAAAGGCCTGGGACTTATGGATGGAAATCCCTTACCAGACTAATCAGGATCTTAATATAGGAAAGTCAAGGGTCATGGTTTTCTGAGGAATAACAAACAACCGTTTGAGATGGACATCTCTTTACTATAAAAAAAATACAACACAAAACTCTGACACCACTCAACGAACATCAAGTAACAATTACGGGAGTCAAACAATTAACGGAATGCAAACAATTAAAGGAAGCAAACAATTATTGGGAGCAAACAATTAATGGGATTCAGCAATTAATAGAATCAAAGAATGGAATCAAACAATTAATGGAAGTCAACAACTGATAGAATCAAACAATAAAAGGGAGTTACCATTTAAAGGAATCAAACATTGAACAGATATTTCCTACGACAGTGGCCCGGGGGGAAGGTTCCAGAACACAGTGATCCACTCTCAGGGGTAAGCGTCCGTTCAACCTCACTCGAGCGACAGCGGCGGATGTCTTGATACAGCAGAAACAAACACCGGGGGCACCGACGGTGGAGAGGAGCAGCGGTAGTGGTTGATGTCCAATAATTGACAGTCGACAGGTGAAGGTCTGGGAAAACAGCCCACGAGTCCAGGACCTATGATGAGATCACAGCCAGAATTTGACGAACACCTGGGTAGCTAGATAGTGACTGTATGGCGGCTGGGGTGAATCTGCCGGTGTCACAGGTAGCAGCGAACCTCCTCACCTCCGTCCACCCCCCCCCCCCCCCCCTCCTAAGTGGGGGTCGCACCAGCAAACAAGAGCGTTAGCAGCGGTAACGAGCAGGAAGATCGTTTCCACCCTTACACTCCCGTAGCCTTATACCTACCAAGGTTAATCAGCAAGGCAGCGGGGCAGCGGTTGGTAGGCTCCAGGACGTGGTTACAAACTGGATGGATGGTGGAGGTGTGGTTAAGCCAGGGGCAGGCTGGAAGATAATGTGCGTCTCATGTGCATGCACCTCAAGGCTGAAGTGTGTACATGCATGTGCGTAGGTATTCAGGATCTTCTGTAAGTTGCATTTAGTGTGAGCGATGAGGGTGAAGTCGTCTGTATACTGAATTTCAGTGAAGGAGGTGCCCGGCACCTTTGTTGCTGCCTGAAGTCGTCTGATGTTAAAAAGTCCCTTTCTTCCGGAACTTGATGTCCACCCCTCCAGCAAAATTGGCATTGACTCGAGTAAGGAAGACAGCCAAGAAAATGGAAAAGAGAATTGGTGCCAGTACACATCCTTGCTTTAACCCCATTTGAATGGGAAGAACTCAGTCTGGGTGCCATTGTGCAGGACACTGCCGTTCATTTGCCATAGTGGAGTTGCCTCAAATGGCAATGAATTTTGGTGGGCAGCCAAATTGACTGAGGGCTTCCCTGTTGACTAAGTCAAAGGCCTTAGTAAGGTCAATGAAGGCCATATATAAGTCACGATGCTGTTCTCAGGCACTTTTCCTGTATCTGGCGCAGCAAAGGTCATATCAGTGGTGCCACGTGATGGTCTAAAGACACACACACACACACACACACACACACACACACACACACACACACACACACACCTTTGGGTTGACTGGGTAATATTTCTCGGTGTACTGGACATACACTTCAGGGAGAATATTAGGTGTTATCTTATGAGGTCACACAGTCTTGAGTAACCTCCCCACAGGATGAGTATGGGAAACAGCAGTAATTTAGCTGTTGTCCGTGGCCAAATTCAGATTCATTCTCCTGGGCTAAGACGATGATAAGTATAATCAGTCCTTACCACTACACAATGCTTCTTCTTCTTCTTCTTCTTCTTCTTCTTCCTCACTCATCCTCCACTTTTCCACTCGTCCCCATCCTGCTCCCCACTCTACTCCTTCGTAATTTTCCTCTTCTCCTCCTCTTCCTCTTCCTTTTCTTCTACTTCTTGTTGGTTGTTATTGTTGTTTTTGTTTTAATTATTCTTCCCACTCCTTCTTCTCCTCCTCACTCATTCTCCTCCCCACTCCTAAGAAGATAAGAATGGAGGAAACTGCAGCGGGCTTTTGGCCTATATAGGCATCCCCGTTTACACCCAACCCCCTACGGCTCATACAGTACAGTATACCCATCCAACCTATATTGAAGCTATCCAGCGTGCTTGGGATAATGATGAAATTCGGTAACGTGTTCCACTCATCCACTACTCTATTTCCAAACCAGTGTTTACCTATTTCGCGCCTAAATCTAAATTTGCCTAATTTAAAACCATTGCTACGCGTTCTCTCCTGGCTAGATAGTTTGAGTACCTTTGTTATATCACCTTTGTTTAACTCCGACTTCCATTTATACACCTCGATCGTATCGCCCCTCACCCTACGTCTCTCGAGGGAGTGCAAATTAAGATGCTTTAACCTGTCTCTACTCAAGGTTCCTAATGCCCGGGATTAGTCTTGTCATCCTCCTCTTAATACTTTCTAGGGATTCTATATCCATTCTGTAGTCCGGTGACCAGAACTGAACCGCGTAATCCAAGTGATGTCTCACAAGCGCAAGATATAGCAAATACACATTGTTGACTTGGTTTAAGATTCCTACTCATCATTACTCCTAAATCTTTTTCACAGTCGCATTTCTCTATAACATCGTTGGTCATCTGGTATCTGGTTTCTCTGTTTACATCTCCTAGACTAAGTACTTTACGTTTGTCTACATTAAATTTCATCCGCCATTTTTCAGACCATTCGAAAAATTCCTCATATCCTTCTCCTTTTCTTTGTTGTTCTTCTTCTTCCCACTCCTCCTCACTCATCCTCTTCCTTCCCACTCCTTGTCCTCCCCACTCGTCGATCGCTCCTCCACCTTCCCACTCATCCTCCTCCCCACTACTCCTCTTACTCCTTCCCACTCCTACTCCTTCCCACTCTTCTTCATCCTCCCCACTCCTCCCCACTCATCCTCCTTCCAACTCTTCATCCTCCTCACTCCTCTTCTTCTCCTCCTTTTTTTCTTCTCATTCCTCCTCCTCCTCCTTCTAACTCCTCCCTTTCCTCCTTCCCACTCCTCCTATTCCCCCTTCCACTCCTCCTCCCTCCCATTCCTCCTTCCCACTCCTCCTCCTCCCCACTCCCACCCCTTGTTCATACTCCTTCCCACTTCTCTTCCTCCTCACCCCTCGTCCTCCCCACTCTTCCTTCCCACTCCTCCTCTTCCTTCCCACCCCTCCTCCTTTCCACTCCTCGTCCTCCCCACTCCTTTCGACTTCTCTTCCTCCCCACCCCTCTACTTTCCCACTCCTCCTTTCCACTCCTCCTCCTTCCCACTTGCCCTCCTTTCCACTCTTCCTCCTCCTCCTCCTCCTCCTCCTCCTCCTCCTCCTCCTCTTCCTCTTCCTTCCCACTCCTCTCCCACTCCTCCCCACTCCTCTGTTTGTATATCAAAGTAATAAATTAATAGCTCCCATTAACTTCACTTAACACATGCCAGTGACGTATATAATTCCTCTCATTATATTTTATCCTTGTTATTATTGAGTCATTGACAGCTGGAAGTGTATACGAACAGGTGTGACCTAGTGAGTGTGTGCGTGTCTCTGTCTGGGCGAGTGCGTTGGTTTTTGTGAGTGTTTTGTGTGTATATGTGGTGTTTGTGTGAGGGTGCTTGTTTGTGTATGTGTGTGTGTGCGTGTCTGCGTGTGTTAGTGTTTTTATGTATGTGTGCGTGTTTCTTTTTTGAGGGTTTTGTGTGTGTGTGTGTGTGTGTGTGTGTGTGTGTGTGTGTGTGTGTGTTTTTGGGAACTTGTGATTATGTGTGTGTGTGTGTATGTGTATAATAAACAAACATATAATATTAGATATAAAAATCACATGAAAACACAAGAATGGAGGAAACTGTAGCGGGCCTATTAACCCATACTGGACAGTCTCGTTTACACCCAACCCTTATCGTTATGCCTGAAGCTACCCAGAGTGTTCGAATTACCTACATAGTAACATATTTTAAGTGGTTCGAACCTTGAGTCACGGACATAATGAACCCGTTATTGGATATGCTTCGAACCCAAGTGATTTTTGTTTTGTTTTAGGATTGTATATAGATTATTATTATTATTTTTTAATACGATTATGTCCAGAAAGGATTCGAGGTTTCAGAGTTTGGTAGCTTTAAGGATTCGAGGTTTCAGAGTTTGGTAGCTTTAAGGATTCGAGGTTTCAGAGATTCATAACTTCAAGGGTTTGGGGTTCGATAGTGACTTTGAGAGATTTGGCTGAAAAATCGTAAATAAATACAAATAAATTCATCCTAACCCAATAAATACAAATAAATTCATCCTAAACCCAAAATTTAAGTCCTAACCTAAAAAATTACTCTGAACCTAAAATAACCTCAAACATAACCTAAAATTCAGGTCATCAGGTCGTGTTTGTTTTGCTGGTGACGTCAGTTGGGTCAGGAAGCCTCATCGTAAAGTAACCCGTAATGTCTCCTTCAGGCTTTTACGCCCTTAATGCACGAGTCATGAAGGCAAGCATAAACTACGCATGCTTCCCAGATGGGCTCTGTAAACGCTTTTGCGCTTCACCTTGCACAGGATGACAAGGGGGTGCCCAATAAACTAGCTCCCTCCCGGGTAAATAAAAAAAAAATATATAGTCGAGCGTCTTTTGTTTCAGTGATTTTTTTTACATGTATTTTACTGTAGCTTTTATATGGTGGATAAGGTTCATCGCTTGGTGGATAAAGTTCATCTCATGGTGGATAAAGTTCATCTCATGGTGGACAAAGTTCATCTCATGGTGGATAAAGTTCATCTCTTGGTGGATAAAGCTCATCTCTTGGTGGATAAAGTTTATCTCATGGTAGATGAAGTTCATCTCATTATGGATAAAGTTTATCTCACGGTGGATAAAGCTTATCTCATGGTGGATAAGTTCATCTCATGGTGGATAAAGTTTATCTCATGGTGGATAAGTTCATCTCATGGTGGATAAAGTTTATCTCATGGTGGATAAGTTAATCTCATGGTGGATAAAGTTTATCTCATGGTGGATAAAGTTCAACTCATGGTGGATAAAGTTTATCTCATGGTAGATAAAATTCATCTCATGGTGGATAAAGTTTATCTCATGGTGGATAAGTTAATCTCATGGTGGATAAGTTCATCTCATGGTGGATAAAGTTTATCTCATGGTGGATAAGTTTATCTCTTGGTGGGTAAAGTTCATCCCATGGTGGATAAAGTTCATCTCATGGTGGATAAAGTTCATCTCATGGTGGATAAAGTTCATCTCTTGGTGGATAAAGTTTATCTCATGGTAGATGAAGTTCATCTCATTATGGATAAAGTTTATCTCATGGTGGATAAGTTCATCTCATGATGGATAAAGTTTATCTCAAGGTGGATAAAGTTTATCTCATGGTAGATAAAGTTCATCTCATGGTGGATAAATTTCATCTCTTGGTGGATAAAGTTCATCTCATGGTGGATAAAGTTTATCTCATAGTGGATAAAGTTTATTTCTTGGTGGATAAAGTTTATCTCATAGTGTGATAAAGTTCATCTCATGGTGGATAAAAGTTTATTTCTTGGTGGATAAAGTTTATCTCATGGTGGATAAAGTTTATCTAATGGTGGATAAAGTTTATTTCTTGGTGGATAAAGTTTATTTCTTGGTGGATAAAGTTTATCTCATAGTGTGATAAAGTTCATCTCATGGTGGATAAAAGTTTATTTCTTGGTGGATAAAGTTTATCTCATGGTGGATAAAGTTTATCTAATGGTGGATAAAGTTTATTTCTTGGTGGATAAAGTTTATTTCTTGGTGGATAAAGTTTATTTCTTGGTGGATAAAGTTTATCTCATGGTGTGATAAAGTTCATCTCATGGTGGATAAAGTTTATTTCTTGGTGGATAAAGTTTATCTCATGGTGGATAAAGTTTATCTAATGGTGGATAAAGTTTATTTCTAAGTGGATAAAGTTTATCTCATGGTGGATAGTTTATTTCTTTGTGGATAAAGTTTATCTCATGGTGGATAAAGTTTATTTCTTGGTGGATAAAGTTTTTCTCATGGTGGATAAAGTTTATTTCTTGGTGGATAAAGTTTATCTCATGGTGGATAAAGTTTATCTCATGGATAAAGTTTATCTCATGGTGGATAAAGTTCATCATTCTTAACATTGCCTGGCACTCCCCTCCAGCCCAGTTAAAAACTTCTGTAAGCTTCGCCAGACGAACGTTCGACTGTGTTCTACTGGTGGTGGCGATCCTTAATGATTAATGATACAGGCAAAAGGTTTACCATTTTAACATCAACCTTGCTGTCAGCCCAACGCTCCCCTACCATGACCGGCAGTGTTCTTTTACGAGTGAGGGAATATTTCGAGTACTATCCATTGTGTGACTTGCTGGACGTACGATCACCCTTCGTACTAAGCAAAATAGTTGTGCCCTATTTTTGGTCTCCCGTTTTCTTTTGGCGATTATATTGAAATTGAGACGAAAAATCGCACACAAAGTAAATAAAAAACGCAAAAAATAAGTTGTTATGGGGGCAGGAATAGGTCAGGGGTGACGGGGTAAAGTGTGTGTTTGTAGAGTCTTCGTCGTGGCGCTAAATCAATAATTAACACGGGCTTTTTAACCTTAATCCAATCCAGATGTTGGGATCCTCTTGTGAAATAAATAACAGTTGATATGATGACACACATGTTAGATGATTTAAGAGACGGAGTTGTTTGTTTATGTATAACTCAGCACCACCTCCCTGTGTGTCGGGACTCATAATAATAACAGACGGTTTATCTATGAGATTTGCCTACATATACCATTGGATCCAGAATTATAATGGAGAGTGAAATGATATGAAGCGTTATGGTGTAATGGTGTTTGTAAGTTGATGATAATTATTGTTATTGTCTTAGGTGTTTCCTTTTGCTTTTTGCCTTTTTTGAGTACATAACTTTTCTTTATTGTATCTCTGCTTCGATCAAATTTATGTACAGTCACTTAAAAAAATATCTTTACAAAATTGTGTTGGAAAAATATGACACATCGAACGAAGGATTTTGTCAACTCTACCAACACAACAGGGGTCGCAGTGTTCATTCTGAAATTCATCGACCCCCCTCAAGTAGAGATAGTTTTTTGAGTGACTGTACCTACACAAGTGTGGGATATGGCCGTAGAAAAATGATAAGAGAAACAGAAAGATGAATAAAGATCCAGTAAGGTTTTAAGAGAATTATTAAACTTGACTTTTACGATAAATTTTCCATCGAGAATGATCCCGTGCTGAGAGCAACTTAATCTTATTAATCGTATTTGGTGGTGGTGGTAGAGTGAGTGATGAAGAGGGTTGGTATCACGCCCATCTCCCAAAACCAGAAGTCTGACGTTCTTATGCTACGCCCTGGCCCCCTGGTGAGTGCTCCCTGTCCTTAACTTTATCAACTAACAAACTAAACAATACGGGTGCTACTATAGCGTACGGTGTGCTAACCTAACCTAACCTAACTTGCCCACGTTTATTAGATTATACTAGTTATTATCCTCCTATTATTCCTTTTATCTCTTATTCCTCTTTCCTTATACATGATGTTTAGGAAATACGTCACATAATTCTGGTGGAGTATCCCTTGAGACATACATAAGGATAAATGACTTCACGACCACAGTGTTAATACCTCCTAGTTATAATACATGACACTTGGGGTTGGATTGTGGTAAAATCTATAGATTATAAAAGGAATATTCAGTGTTGTGTTGCTAGTGCAATTTATTTACAGTCGCGTGCAATTTGATATGAATTTTACAATAAATGTTCAAAGTTCCGGCCCTCTAACTAAGGCAGGTTAGATAGTACTAGCAATCCTGGTGGTGGTGGTGGTGTATGATAGAGTACGATGGTGGTTGTGTATGGTGGGGGAGGAAGGTGTATGGTGGAGGAGGATGATGTTGGTGGATGGTGTATGGAGGAGTACGATGGTGTATGGTGGAGGTGGTGTATGGAGGAGTACGATAGTGTATGGTGGAGGACAATAGTGGCTGGTGGAGGTGGTGTATGGAGGAGTACGATGGTGTATGGTGGAGGACGATGGTGCATGGTGGAGGTGGTGTATGGTGGAGGACGATGGTGTATGGTGGAGGACGATGTTTTATGGTGGAGGACGATAGTGTATGGTGGAGGTGGTGTATAGAGGAGTACGATGGTGGAGGACGATGGTGCATGGTGGAGGTGGCGTATGGTGGAGGACGATGGTGTATGGTGGAGGTGGTTTATGGTGGAGGATGCTGTGTATGGTCGAGGAGGATGGTGTATGGTGGAGGACGATGGTGTGTGGTGGAGGATGATGGTGCATGGTAGAGGTGGTGTATAGAGGAGTACGATGGTGTATGGTGGAGGACGATGGTGTATAGTGGAGGAGGATGGTGTATGGTGGAGGAGGATGGTGTATGGTGGAGGACGATGGTGTATGGTGGAGGAGGATGGTGTATGGTGGAGGACGATGGTGTATGGTGGAGGACGATGGTGTATGGAGGAGTACGATGGTGTATGGTGGAGATGGTGTATGGAGGACGATGGTGTATGGTGGAGGTGGTGTATGGTGGAGGACGATGGTGTATGGTGGAGGATGATGGTGTATGGTGGGGGACGGTGGAGGTGGTGTACGGTGGAGGTGTTGTATGGTGGAGGACGATGGTGTATGGTGGAGGACGATGGTGTATGGTGGAGGAGAATGGTGTATGGTGGAGAACGATGGTGTATGGTGGAGGTAGTGTATGGAGGAGTATGATGGTGTATGGTGGAGGACGATGGTGTATGGTGGAGGACGATGGTGTATGGTGGAGGACGATGGTGTATGGTGGAGGACGATGGTGTATGGTGGAGAAGGATGGTGTATGGTGGAGGATGATGGTGTATGGTGGAGGTGGTGTATGGTGGCGGACGATGGTGTGTGGAGGAGGAGGATGGTGTATGGTGGAGGACGATGGTGTATGGTGGAGGTGGTGTATGGAGGAGTACGATGGTGTATGGTGGAGGTGGTGTATGGAGGAGTACGATGGTGTATGGTGGACGACGATGGTGTATGGTGGACGACGATGGTGTTTGGTGGAGGACGATGGTGTATGGTGGAGGACGAAGGTGTATGGTGGAGGAGGTTGGTGTATGGTGGAGGTGGTGTATGGTGGAGGACGATGGTGTATGGTGGAGGTGGTGTATGGAGGAGTTCGATGGTGTATGGTGGAGGTTGTGTATGGTGGAGGACGATGGTGTATGGTGGAGGACGAAGGTGTATGGTGCAGGAGATTGGTGTATGGTGGAGGTGGTGTATGGTGGAGGACGATGGTGTATGGTGGAGGTGGTGTATGGAGGAGTTCGATGGTGTATGGTGCAGGTGGTGTATGGAGGAGTTCGATGGTGTATGGTGGAGATGGTGTATGGAGGAGTACGATGGTGTATGGTGGAGGTGGTGTATGGTGGAGGACGATGGTGTATGGTGGAGGTGGTGTATGGAGGAGTTCGATGGTGTATGGTGGAGGTTGTGTATGGTGGAGGACGATGGTGTATGGTGGAGATGGTGTATGGAAGAGTATGATGGTGTATGGTGGAGGACGATGGTGTATGGTGGAGGTGGTGTATGGAGGAGTTCGATGGTGTATTGTGGAGGTGGTGTATGGTGGAGGACGATGGTGTATGGTGGAGGTGGTGTATGGTGGAGGACAATGGTGTATGGTGGAGGTGGTGTATGGAGGAGTACGATGGTGTATGGTGGAGGACGATGGTGTATGGTGGAGGACGATGGTGTATGGTGGAGGTGGTGTATGGTGGAGGACAATGGTGTATGGTGGAGGTGGTGTATGGAGGAGTACGATGGTGTATGGTGAAGGACGATGGTGTATGGTGGAGGAGGATGTATGATGGCGGGTGTATGGTGGAGGGGGTGGTAGATGTGGTGTATGGTGGAATAGAAGGATGTATGGTGGAGCTTTCTTCACTCTTATGTCAGTACTTAAACTTTTTTCCACATCTGTACAGTATTCCGTTTCACGTCAAAACTGAGAACACAAGTGATATGTTTTGTGGCGTGTAGTCCTGTGCCAGTCATCGCTGTGTGACCCAGGCCGCTCTTAATGTACTTAGCAAACGCTGTCATTCACCCATTAATGTCCATGTTCATTCACACCCCGGAGGTCCACAATGATGCTGCTGGGACTCATTGTGTTTCTCGTGACATTAGGGAATATGAGTCTATAGTTTGTCTTCATACATTGAGACTTAAGAGTTCATTGAGGAGGTAGAGCGCCAGAGATGGTCCCGGTGATGGTACAACTTTCCCAGAAATAATGGTGGCCGGGATCAGATGAAGTTGTGGGGGCGGGCGGGTGGGTGGGTGGCTGGCTAGTGGACAACCCATTTTCCCTACACATCACCATTGTTTCTTATCACTTATTTCATTGAACAAGTATCATACTAATACCGACGTCTTATCTCTCTGATATTTTATAAATATTTTGATATTTATTGTGGCTCTGGGCTTATGAATAGCAACTATTGGACGGGATAAATGTTTGATGTTGCGACGTGTGGCAGCGATAGGGTCGGGTCAGCAGGGTTGCGCGGGCCATTTGAAGTCGTGTTGCGGCAGTGGTCGTGGGTGACTGTTCAGTGTGCGGCCAGCAGCCATACTTTGCGGACGGTAAGGTGTGTGTAGCAAGTGTTGACAGTGGACTTGAGGGTGACCTGTGTGGACGCGAGGGTAACCCCCTGTGGACCCCCGGCAGGAGACAGCAACGCCAGCCAGCGACACGCCGGCGGTATGAGGACCTCCAGCAGCTCATGGTGAGGCGATAACCTCTCATTGTTGACATTTTTACGGGTTTTAGTGATGCTGTTGACACACTACCAAGTTAGCTTCTGTCTTAGTGGTCTATAAATCGCCAGCTTACTGTCACTTGTTGTATACATGAGCTTTCTTGAAGATAAATTATAGTTTATACAAGAGACACCAACAGTTACTTACACTAAAGCTTACTTTGTGATTCATTGGCTTTAGTTAAGTAAAGTTTAAGAATTGCGAGTACTGTAGTTCTACCGCACGTAAGGAAACACTAATTGGTGTTTTAATTGGTTGTTGAATGTGTTTATCGGTTGGTGTTAGGGAGATGTACTTGTGTTGTGTGAGAGCAGTGGAGGAGGTAACATGACTTGTCACTTTGATGACAGTCACAACTGGGGACTACTATATTTTTTAGGTGGTGGGACTTTATCTTGGTGAAAAAATCCTGCTTGGAATTTATTCTTTAATGATTAATCTGTGCTCCCTCATACTGTGTGAAGAAGTTGTCTGATAAGCGTGTTAGGGATTTATCACTGGCTTAGTTGCATACAGTACCAGGCTCTGAATGGAGTTAGTCATCGACGTTACTACTCGTTGTTCTGTTGGTCTCGAGTTGATTGTTTGTCTAACTTGGCCGTGCTGCGGACACCAGCCAGGCCAGACCAGGCGGACGGTCATCAGGTTACGCGCGTCTGTCTGTCTGTGGGTCGTGGGGAGGCTGACGCGTGTCATAACAACTACAAATTCTGAGTCGCGAACAGATCTAAGACCGTCAGTGTCTTGTGTTTCAACCATTAGACTAAGTTCAGGTTAGTTTAAACACTTACTGATGTTAAACAAACGGACAGATGACTCAAGTTATTCAGTCGGCCAGAAAATTTACAAATAAAGAAATTGTATATATGGCGTAGACTTTTGGGAGCTGCAGGTCTCTTGTAACGGCACCTGGAAAACAATTAGAATTGTGTGATGAAAAGTATAAGGTAAGTGTTCACCGAGACTGCACAGAATTAACTAAATTATAGTGTTAGGAAAGTACATCTGATGTGACTCAAGTTCGTCTGGGGTGATAACTGACCTTGTGGCTGGCTGCGTTTAGTCAACTCAGTGTTCGTCTTGACTGACTCCACTGATGAATGTTTTTAAAGCGTAATGGAATGTTCCTTTGAATGTGGAATAACACAGCAACCAATTATTTAATCGCCATTGTGTGTATCGCTGACGGATGACAACTTTGAGGCAGAGTGAAGAAGTTCTTACCTACACGAGTCGGTTTAACTTAACATACATCTTTAAACCAGCATGTGGATCTCTCGGTGACTTACACCTAACCGAACCTAACCTAACTTTTAATATTTAGGTGAAATTATCTGGGGGTGGAAATTGTTCAGGTGATCCTTTACCAAAGTGGTGTTAGGATTAAAGGTGTTACAAACGGGGGGAGGGGGGGGGGGTGTGGTGATAAACGGGCCCTTACGCTGAACTATAAACCTGTTGTTGACGATCCCGTGTCTCTTAGGCTAAGCTGGTAGGGATTAGTGTGTATAATGATGATAATGACTGTAATAATTAACGGTTTACTGACAAAATACAACACCCACAAGGTGTAAATATTCATAAGACATTAGTACGTGATTATATTACGTAAAGGTAATGACGTGAGGGAGATGGCCATTTAACAAGGAACTTTAGCTTAGATGACTTGGCCCTCATTCTCGCCTAGCCCTCATTAACGCCTGGCCCTCATTAACGCCTGGCCCTCATTAACGCCTGGCCCTCATTAACGCCTGGCCCTCATTAACGCCTGGCCCTCATTAACGCCTGGTCCTCATTCTCACTTGGCCCTCATTCACGCTTGGCCCTCATTCACGCTTGGCCCTCATTCCCACTTAGCCCTCACTCTCACATTGCCCTCATTCTCACTTGGCCCTCATTCACGCTTGGCCCTCATTCTCACTTAGCCCTCACTCTCACATTGCCCTCATTCTCCCTTGGCTCTCATTCCCCCTTGGCTCTCCTTCCTTGGTCCTCATTCTCCCTTGACCCTCATTCTCACTTGGCCCTCATTCTTGCCTGGCCCTCATTAACGCCTGGCCCTCATTAACGCCTGGCCCTCATTAACGCCTGGCCCTCATTCTCGCCTGGTCCTCATTCTCGCCTGGCCCTCACTCTCGCCTGGCCCTCATTCTCGCCTGGCCCTCATTAACGCCTGGCCCTCATTAACGCCTGGCCCTCATTAACGCCTGGCCCTCACTCTCGCCTGGTCCTCATTCTCACTTGGCCCTCATACTTTGGTGATAGTTTTCGGCATACGTGTCTGTCTGTCCGGCAAGTACATGGGGTGGGTAGACTTCCAACTAGAAAAAAATGAATATTGGTTTAACTGATGTATAATGTGAGTTAGACCACTTTGTGTGTTTTACTTATAGATGGAATTACGTATATGTGTGTGTGTGTGTCTGTGTGTGTGTGTGTGTGTGTGTGTGTGTGTGTGTTTGTGTGTGTGTGTGTGTGTGTGTGTGTGTGTGTGTGTGTGTGTGTGTGTGTGAGAGACCCCACTGGTATTGTTGCCGTACCCTGATGGTCACATCCTCAAACTTCATTGGTAAATTGTTCTCAAGAAAATGTGTGTATGTTTCACCTGTCAGTCGCTGGGGTAGCAGACATGGGCCAATGATGTGGTAACCAATATTATCGGCCCAAACATTGATTACGACTCGTACTTGATGAGATGTACAGTATCTCAAAAAGGTTTCTGCCAGGATGGGTCCGATGACTTTCGAAATGCTACATGCAACTAGAGATGTCCCGGGAGGGTTGGTATGTGTGGCTCTGTGGCATACCAATCCTACTACATTTGGTAACCGAACATCATGTTAATTACGCCGAAATATATACACATTACTTAAGTCAAACTATACAGGGCAGGGACGCGCAAATCCTAATACCTATCATCCGTTGTGTCAATGTTTCACTCAGTGTGGACAGATACTGTTTGATATATTGTACGTGTGGCTGTCAACAGACCCACTCGTCTGTTACCACTTACTTTAAATAGAAGCTTAATATTTTATGTTTTATGTCCATAGACTTGTTGCAGTCCTCCCCTGCCCTTATGTATGTCTCAGGAATACTTCCCTAGAATTACGACAATATTTCCCATGTGCCCAGTGTAGTTGGTGTCTGTCGTATATGTAACTTATAACGAGTGGCGTTTAACGATTATTTGACGGTCATTTAACAGTGTGTGTGTGTGTGTGTGTGTGTGTGTGTGTGTGTGTGTGTGTGTGTGTGTGTGTGTCCTGGTGAGTTTTATGGCCTTACCTCGTCACCCCTAACTTTACAGCCTTTAATATCAGCAGTACTCTCCTGCCCCTATTGTGTGTGACCCAGGTATATCATTCTTCAGGTCACATTAACTTCCGTTCTATTGGGGTAAGATTGGGGCTCTTTAGGGGTCCATAAGGACTAGGGATCATTAGCACTTGGCCCCAATTTTAATGATTAGTTTAGGGCCAGGTGGAGTTGGGACCTAAAAGGACTGGACCGTATAATCCAGCCGACTGCCTGGGTTGATTACAGTATTATACACCTGAGGAACAAACTCATTAGTATCTAGTGGTATAACACCTGCTGCCTCGACCCATACCTCCAGGCGCGCCACCCGGACACCCTCAAATTTTCTAAGTTAATTTCTCTCAACTTAAGATGTAGCAAGTCTTTCTCGTCATGACAAAGTTTCAGTACAATTTCGACGACATTTAAGCATCCAGCATGACCCTTCTTGATGTTGTATTAATGAGTCGGTGAAATGTATTCTCACGTGACCAGTTAGGACAGACGGCAGTGGGAAGAGCTCTGACACCAACCATTACAAGACCAGAGCCTTCAGTTAGGGTACTTACCGCCTCCTCTGTTCGCTGTGTTTCCTACCCTTGAGTGACTGTGGCCCTCGAGCGGGGGAAAATACCTTAACTAAATTGGTGCTGTGGCTTTTACTTCGGGGAATAACAGGGTCTTGTACTGCAGTGTGTAGTCTCGTTCTCTGCTTGGTCATGTAGTGTACAAATAGCCTTCATTAGACGTTGGATTTGACCGAGAGTAAATATATATGTTTAAGTGTAGTTACGTGGTAAGATGTAAGCAACTGTTTAAGGTTTAGAGAATTTATGTAGAAGAAGCAAAGTTTTTATGGTTGTTTGGCTGTACTGTATTAGAGTATATTTATTAATGGCAAAACGTTCTAACTCCTTTACAAATATGAGCACCAAAGAGTTAACATTTTATGTATGGTTGAGGTACTCTGAACAGACATATAGTGAAGCCGCCAGCCGTCAGCCCTCTCTTAGTGTTTGCACCTGGACACAGAGGCTTTACCTATAGATTAATTAACCAGTAAACCTTTGCAGTATTTTGTGACAGGTGTGGCTGAGACCTCACAGTTATCACCAACAGTAGGTGAAAAAAATCTTAGTGGGGAAATTAAAACATTTTATTCAGTCAGGGAAAACCAAGATAAATAATGAACTCCAACAAAAATATCGACTTGGTTGAGGCTGGCGAGCGTCAGGGACCTCGTGGGTAAACACTACATTTATCTCAAGGAAGTTATTATTATACAGCGTAGAGTATCGTCTTTGTTACGTGGTGTTAGTAACTATATGGTATACTGTTAGCACTGTATTTAGTTTTATATCTTCCCGACATACTGTAGGTGGTGGTACTTTGCTAAACTCTCTCTCTCTCTCTCTCTCTCTCTCTCTCTCTCTCTCTCTCTCTCTCTCTCTCTCTCTCTCTCTCTCTCTCTCTCTCTCTCTCTCTCTCTCTCTCTCTCTCTCTCTCTCTCTCTCTCTCTCTCGACATACACACCACCAGCAGCACTTCGTAGATAAGATCCAATCTCCAGCTACCTAACTCATTATCCCTCCTGCCTTACACTCCCCCGTGTTTCTCTTGAGAGCGTCGTGGGTAGGTGGGTGGTTGGTTGGTTAAATGCATTGGGGGAATAACAAGAGATAGTGGTTAGTTAACTACACTGGGAGAACAGCAGTGAGACAGAGAGTACTTGTGTTAGGGCTGAGAGCTGGTGTTAAGTGTATCGCGGCCAGACGGTAACCCAAGGATGATCGTCCGTTATTGAGTGTAGACTGTGGACTGGGTGACAGTGTATTGTGTAGCACTCCGAGACCTCTTAAGGGATGGATCCACACTCCCTCGACCTCGCCTGCCACTTGGGAACGATTGATCCACAAAAGCCTTTAGAGATTTTGTTGCTTAACTGGGTAATCGGGACGTAGTTTAAACGGGTGACAGCTTGTGTGGCAGCAGCAGCACCCGCACTGGTGGCTGAGTGAGTGTAGATCATTGTATCATAGACGGACAGGGCGAGTAAATGGTGACTCAGGTGGTGGCCGGTGGGTGCAGTGATCCTCTGATTGTTGACCTGACCCTACGTGAGCCAGGTCACATTACCTGTCCCCACTCCCGCCGCTACTCTTACCTGCCGCTGCCTCAGGGGGAGAGATAAGGTCAAGATGGTGGCATTCTTGAGAGCTTTCCCCGCTTCTATCAGCGTCTCGTCTCTCAGCTCCTGCAGGTTATTGTGAGGAGTGAAGTAGTTGTAAGATCACCTGAACAATGGCTCACCACCGTAACACGACCTCGGGGGGTTAGATTAGATTAGTTTAAGATGACATAGACTGTGAAGCTAATCTTCAGTTAATACGATACGTTTATATGTAAGGTATATGTGCGGTAAGAAACCAATAATGTCATAATGTCTTAGTTTTCCTGTGTTACTACTGTACCTATCTGTTAGTGCTGTTAACCAATACTTGTACATTGTGTATTCTCTTATATGAACATTCGGAATATTTTATGCTTATGGTAATGCAACTGGGAACTTAAAAAAGTGGAACATTTTGGGTGCTACTATAGCGTGTAGTCTGCAAAGATATCTTTAGTCTAACCTAACCTAACCTCACATGTCCTGAACTAATCTAACCTAACCTAACCTAAATATTTTGTAAGACCGCACGCTATAGTAGTACCAAATTTTCGGTATCTGGGATGTAACATTAGCTGTGATGGTAGATGCAAGAAAGAAATCAAAACAAGAGTAGGTCAAGTAAAAACTGCATTTAATAAACTAAAAGACCTAATGAAAAGGGAATTTAACCTCAATTTAAGGGAAAAGGGCTGCTGAAAGGCTATATATGACACGGACTGATGTATGGGTCAGAAGCGTGGACACTTTCAGCAGACACCAGAAAGAAGTTGGAGGCCTTTAATATGTGATGCTACAGGCGAATGTTAAGAATAAGCTGCACTGACAGGAAAACAAATGAAGAAGTATTAAGATTAACAAAAACTTCAAGAGGAATAATTGAAATGTATAGGAGAAAAATAAGATACTTTGGTCATATAGTTAAGGAAGAGAGAATAATAACAGAAATATTAATGGGCAAAGTTGAGGGTAGGAGGACCAGGAGAAGGCAGAGACTGGGATGGATGAATGAAATTATAAACTGGGTCCCAAGAGAGGTGTAAGCCCTTAAAGGATTGATAAAAACAACCTGAGAACGTTGGAGTGGAGGACTGTGGTCACCAACCCTCAGATATGAGGCTGATACTTTGTTTGATTGATGCGTGTAATACCCACACCAGTCATTATTGTACGTGTAATACCCACACCAGTCATTATTGTACGTGTAATACCCACCCCAGTCATTATTGTACGTGTATTACCCACCCCAGTCATTATTGTACGTGTAATACCCACCCCAGTCATTATTGTACGTGTATTACCCACCCCAGTCATTATTGTACGTGTAATACCCACACCAGTCATTATTGTACGTGTAATACCCACCCCAGTCATTATTGTACGTGTATTACCCACCCCAGTCATTATTGTACGTGTAATACCCACCCCAGTCATTATTGTACGTGTATTACCCACCCCAGTCATTATTGTACGTGTAATACCCACCCCAGTCATTATTGTACGTGTATTACCCACCCCAGTCATTATTGTACGTGTAATGCCCACACCAGTCATTATTGTACGTGTAATACCCACCCCCGGTCATTATTGTACGTGTAATACCCACCCCCAGTCATTATTGTACGTGTAATACCCACCCGTCATTATTGTACGTGTAATACCCACCCAAAGTCATTATTGTACGTGTAATACCCACCCCAGTCATTATTGTACGTGTAATACCCACACCAGTCATTATTGTACGTGTAATACCCACCCCAGTCATTATTGTACGTGTAATACCCACCCCAGTCATTACTGTACGTGTAATACCCACCCCAGTCATTACTGTACGTGTAATACCCACCCCAGTCATTACTGTACGTGTAATACCCACCCCAGTCATTATTGTACTGTAATACCCACCCCGGTCATTATTGTACTGTAATACCCACCCCCTAATTCGGCGTGTCACAAATATTTAAAACTACCTTACAGGTGTTTGGCTTTGTGGTGGAGGTCAGGTCAGGTTTAGGTTAGTTTTTAGGGAAGTGTGTTTTACTTCATATTTTATTGTGGAGGAGGAACAAGGAATGTGGCTTTTCTTTCATTTTTCGTCCTGGTTTCCCGTCTCTCGTGGGGACTTAGTTGAGGCAGGTGAGGGAAGGGAGTAATGGTCGTGTGTGCTATTAATGTTCTTCCTTTATAAGTTGAGTGTACTGTAGGTCGTGGAGGGTGTACTGTACTGTAAGGTGGTTTATGTTTATGGCTTTATAAAATGTGTTTTGCGTCGTGTCTGTGTGGTGGCTAGGTGGGTGGTCTGGTCCAGGCTGCAGGTAACATCGTTTGGTCACCAAGGTAAACATTATTGTTCACCCGACTGGAAAATTGGACCTATAATGGTATATTTTGGTGACAGTGAAGCGATGAAAATAATAATGTTTGGGCTGACGTTTTGTGAACTCAATTTCCGCCTTTCATCACCTGGTTGACAGTGTTTTTCGCACGTGAGGAGGTTTTTTTTCTCTTGAGGCTGAAGCTCCTTGCCGCATAGTAGTCAGTATTTGTTTTATGAGAGGACTTTAAGTATTTGTTTAAAATGTAATTGTTTATTGAGGAAATGTGAATTTTTTTCCTTGCGATAATAAACGTTTATATGGCGACCAGTAAAAGGTGTGATAGACTGTGTGGGGTATCCTATAACGAACGGATCCTACTACGAATATTCCTATAACGAACGGTTTTACCTATAAAATTGAGAATGCTATAACGAACGCAACTCCTACAACGAACGCGGATGAATACCGGACTATTTCGCCTGGCTCATGAATATTGTTGTACGGCGACCCACAACAAGAGCGTCAGGCGCCATCTTTGTCTCCAGTGCACCGCTGTTATTGTTGAAATTTCGTCTTTTGATGTGGAAATTCGCGTTATTTTAACTATTTTGTTATACAAGTATACAATTGTAACAATGAATTGTCCAAAGCGAGTGAGAAAGCTAATAACCCTTGAAACTAAGAAAGAAATTATAAAGAAACGTGAGAATGGAAGAAGCATTGCAAAACTTAGTGATGAGTATGGGATGGCTAAATCGACTATATGTACGATTTTGAAGAATAAAGAGGAGTTAAAAACTGTGCAAGTGGCTAAGGGAATCTTTAGACTTAGCAAAGCAAGGTGTAATGTGATTGAAGAGATGGAAAATTTACTCTTAGTGTGGATAAAGGAGAAAGAAATGGCAGGTGGTAACATTAGTGAAGCTATAATTTGTGAGAAGGCCAGACAATTGTTTGAGGACCTTAAAGCCAAGACTCCCAGTGGAAGTGATAGTGATGTGCCAGTGTTAAGGGGTACCTGCATGCTGAATAACACTAAGGTAAGATAAAGTACCGTATTTTTTACATTTTCCACAGAATTTTTTCAGTGTTAAGCGGTTGTATTTGGGGGCCTGGAACCGATTAATCCTATAACGAACGAGGTTCTGGAACCAATTACGTTCGTTATAGCATACCCCACTGTATTTATAATTAGGTTTTACTATGCAAGAAAACGCTACCTAAAATTGTGTATGATTTCACTGATATTATTTTAACAGTATTAAAGTCACTTGCACCAGTTTCTTGATCTGATTAAATTCGACTATTTACATTACGTCATTGATTCTCACACGTTAGGCACTTCAAAATTTTCTCCGTGGCTGTTTTACCTAACAACACAAAGGTGGCTGCCAAAGTATGGTAAACTGTTTGGTAAAGACGACTCACTCTACACAAGGGTAAAGGATACCCTGCCCGAGGAGAAGCGGGGCTGTGGTAAGCTATCTTTATTACCAGGGAGTCAGGGGCCTCTCATTGCTGCCATAGCTGAGTGGCTGGGCAGAACGCAAACACGGGGACCACTTAACATCTTACGGACGTATATGGAAGGTAGAATGATAACTAATGCAAATGTTGGGTCCGGATGGTGACCACAACAGTCCTGGAAGAGGAACACCTAAAGAACAAAGGCCTGAATCTCAAAGATTCATACGGTCAGGCCGCACCTCGATTATGCTGTTCAGTTTTGGTGCCCTTATTATAGAATGGATATCAATTCACTGGAGTCGGTGCAGCGAAGAATGACGAAAATGATTCCGGGATTTAGAAACCTTCCATATCAAGATAGGTTAAAGAAACTAAACTTGCATTCCCTAGAAAGACGAAGAGTGCGGGGAGATATGATAGAAGTATTTAAGTGGGTGAAAGGAATCAATAAAGGGGATATAGATAAAGTTCTTATAAACTCCGAGCAGGATAGGACTCGGAGCAACGGATTTAGGTTGGATAAGTTTAGGTTTAGGAGGGAGATAGGAAGGAACTGGTTCACAAATAGAGTGGTGGACGAGTGGAACAAGCTTAACAACTTTGTAATAAGTGCTGGAACGTTGGAAAGTTTCAAAAGGAGGCTAGATAGATTCATGGATGATAGAGAGTGGTAGTAACTTTCGACAGGAGCTGCCATGCACAGGCCAACCGGCCTATTGCGGCTCCTTATCTTCTTATGTTCTTGTAATGTTTTCTCCTGACTGGGGAAGAATCTCGTTAGAATTTCCGGGAAGATTCGACCACCATCCTGGAGTCTGTGTGTAAAGGAGACATTTATAGTGTGTCTATGGACGAAAAACAATTGTCTTGTTGACTTAAATCCTTCAGCTGACTCATAAACAATATTTAGTTGTCAACTCGAGGGTTCAGGTTGACATGACATTTATAGGCTCATAAACGTCACCTTTACACACACACACACATCACACACTCGGTTATATGCCAGATATGACCCCTCAAGGAGGAGAGCCAGCTTAGAGCCTTTATGTTTCCGGATCCAGGTGTAGCACTAGGTGGCCGCCAGACATTCACGACGCACCGCATTTCCATATTTCGACAAGGACCCCACAGAGGCGCCTCTTTAGGTCATGTATATCTCAGATGTTCTACTTGTGGAGCCTTACCAGTTCTCTGCTCTGGGGTGTGGATAACACGGAACTGTACTCCATTCATATAAGCGGCTGCCATAATCATGCCTCTCCTGGTAGCTTCACTTACAGTATTAACTGTCCGAGACTTGGCTCTCATATATGCTCCACTCTTAAGCATTGCCGTCAGGGATGCTTCACGTACAAGTGTAGTTGTCATGAACATAACGATACTGTACCTTCTAGACCCGTTCATGGCCCATGATGGAGGCTGGTGACCCATCATTAGTGTACACCATCAGGACCTTGTGTAACTCAACAGTTCACACAAACAGTATATGATCCTTGGTGTGCTTACCAGCGATGGCCGTGACTTTGTTTACCTCCGTGCATAGACAGGAGTTTCCAGATGGCGGTGTCCGATGTCCGAGACCGGTGGCAGGGTCCTATGTCCAAGGTTGTAGAAAGTATCCATGGATCTGTCTCAGCCGTGTTGGCTTAGACAGATCCATGGACACTCTTGAAAGCAAATCAGAATCTTCAAGTTGGTTAACTGTATCATTTATCAGTAGAAGCGAGGCACTATCATAAATAAACTAACATTGAAGACAGTGAAGAGGACGTGTGGTTGACGAAGAAATTACTGAAAAAAAAAACATTTATACTGATGTAGATAAGTAAATATATTGACCAAGTTAAGCAGTACCGATATAAATACATACTGGTATATATTAGGTACATTAGCATTGATGTACAGATGAATGAAACACACAGGTATGCAGGTAGTGTGTATTAGCATAGGGAGAAGGAGTGTTTGGTGGAAGTATACTGTGCGGTGCTGGGCGGGAGGTGCGTGTAAGGCTTCAGGGTGGAGGCTGGCTGGCGGGAACGGTCGTCTGGTATGATGACACCACCGCCGCCCTGTACATAGCCTCCCACCCCCCTCTCTCTATCTATCTATATATCTATCTATCTATCTATATTTTAGTAGAGAAGGAAGGTGACGAAAGAAGAATAGAGGAAGGAGGTTAATAGTTTTGAAGAAGTTTAAGAGGTAGTAGTTGCCGGGCGTTTACTGTACACATACGCTCATGGTACGAGAATAAATGTATGTCAGTTTTGAATTAGATATTACCTACATCATTTAATTCCTTGATAAATACATGAATACAAATAAGAAAGAATGAAATAACTATACAAGATAACTTATCATTAACTTTAAGTGAAGGCGACAGAGCTGTAGATGTAGTCAGTCAGAAATAAACTTAAAGATGATGTATTTAAGCGAGGTTCACAATGACACCCGGGGCTAAGTTAAAAATGTCAGCCTTAAATGACAACTTGGTAACACAATGAAGGCTCTGTCACCCGACGCCTCCCTGGTAGGTTGTTTTACTCCAGGATGAAGGACACCAGCATCTTTAGCATGCCTTTTTATTCTAGGATGAAAGATAACCACCATTCATATCATGCCTTTTTATTCTAGGATGAAAGACAACCACCATTCTTATACTTTTAACTCCAGGATGAAAGACAACCATCATTCTTATCATGCCTTTTTATTCTAGGATGAAAGACAACCATCATTCTTATCATGCCTTTTTATTCTAGGATGAAAGCCAACCATCATTCTTATCATGCCTTTTTATTCTAGGATGAAAGACACCCATCATTCTTATCATGCCTTTTTACTCCAGGATGATAGACACAATCATACTTAACCTAACTTAACCCAACTTAACCTAACCTAACCTGACTTAAATTAACCTACCAGTGACTCGAGTTCTACGTCCTCTCCCGACCTGGATTATCCGGGGTTTAATGTTATCCCCGTGTTTTGATGCTCCATGGGGATGTGGATTATCCGTAGATCCGGGTAATCCGGTGGTTTAAGTCCTCGAAGGGTTCATTGGGGTCGGTTGATGTGGACGGTGTTTATCTGAGGGAGGTTCGGTTGAGGAGGGTTCGGTTGAGGGAGGTTTTTGTTGAGGGTTCGGTTGTGGAGGGTTCGGTTGAGAAAGGTTCGGTTGATGAAGGTTCGGTTGAGGGAAGTTCGGGTCTTGTGGCTCACTGTTTGATGTATTTCCTAAGGTTCATTAAAATTCTGTGTATAACGTCCACCAAACATACCGGCTGTGGCACCTCTCTCTCTCTCTCTCTCTCTCTCTCTCTCTCTCTCTCTCTCTCTCTCTCTCTCTCTCTCTCTCTCTCTCTCTCTCTCTCTCTCTCTCACACACACACACACATACATATATACATTTTTCATACCCAAGTGCATACTTTACCTCTCACCTTAGGCATTTCCCCCCTCACGCACTCACTCCCTCATTCACTCACGAGGTAAAGTAACATGACTGATGGCGTCTTACCCCTGTGTGGTAGCCCCTCTCAGCCCCCTCTTCCCTCTTGACACCTTCAGGTAAAAATATTCTCCTCCTCCTCCTCCTCCTCTTTTTCCTCCTCTCCTCCTCCTCCTCTCCTCTTCCTCCTCTCCTCTTCCTCCTCTTCCTCCTCCTCTCCTATTCCTCCACTCCTCTTCCTCCTCTCCTCCTCCTCTTCCTCCACTCCTCCTCTTCCTCCTCCTCTCCTATTCCTCCACTCCTCTCCCTCCTCTCCTCTTCCTCCACTCCTCCTCTTCCTCTTCCTCCTCCTCCTCCTTCTTCACCTCTTCCACCTCCTTCACCTCCTCCTCCCCCTGCTTTCCGTTCTTCTCCCCAGTCATGTCTCCCATCTCTCTTCACTCATTTGCCTCGTTATTAGAGCAACTCGCTTATTAAAACCCTCAGTTATTATTCCCAGCGTCGAGGAAACCGAGGCTGTGTATAGAATATTCATCGGTGTGTCTGTTTGTCCGCATGGTAACTCCACCAGAGAGGTTGTACTTAATGGAAAGGGTAATCTAATCTTGACCTCTAAAGTTCATCTTGATTAAACCTGCGACATATCTGGTGGTTTAGAGGTCATGGGCCGGGAGAGGGTGGTATTTATACTGGGTGGTGTGTGAAATAATTTAGGTAGGGGTTAGGTTAGGTTAGGTCAGGTTAGGTTAGGTTTGGTTTAGGTTAGGTTAGGTTTAGGTTTGGTATGGGTTAAGATTTTCGATCGAGTGTCGGGGTGTAGTTAGTGTGTGTAATGATAGTTCTCTTCTTCCTCTTCTAGTTTCCTCTTCCTTCTTCTTTCCTCTTTCTCCTCCTCCTTTTCTTCCTCCTCCCGTTTCTCCTCCTCCTCTTTTTATTCCACCTCCTTTTCATCCCATCCCCTTTTTCTCTCTCTCTTTCTCCTCTCCTCCTCCTCCTTTTTCCTCTTGTCCTTATGTTTCTCCTTTTCCTATTCCTCCTTATCCTCTTCCTCCCCTTCTCCCTCTCCTCTTGCTACTACTACTACTACTTTTATAAACGTGGCCTCCAGCCTCTCCCAATAGCCACACCTTCGCCACCATTTTATTACCTTAATATTAAATATCCTAATATATAAGTAGCTATCCTATCTGTGTTGAATTAGTTGAGCCGCAGATCTATGAGGCATTCAGTGACTGTAGCCTCATAGTCAATATCTGCAGCAGTTGTCGGAGTTGGGGCAGAAGCTCTCGTTCCCCTGAGGCAGAGCAAAGCCGACCGAAGGAGAGAGAAGGACAGTCGACATCTCATCCAGGCTGTAACGTAACTTCTGGGCTGCGATCACCTCCGCGAGTCTGGCGTAGAAACATCTTGCACTTGGTCCTATCCCACCAGAGTTTGCTACTACCACTACTACTACAATTACTGGTTGTTACATGAGCTCACTACACGATACATGACAACTGGTAACATGAAGTTGTGATAGAAGTCGTAGTTGTGAGTTGGTGTTGTGGCTATAGAGTCGACGGTTGCCTCACGTGTCTCGGATTCGATCCCAGGCCACAACGAATACATTCCCATGATAGTTTTGGCCAGAATAGACAGTAACGGGAACTGTATACATCAAACACACCAACCACCACACTCACTCTCTCCCTCTCATCCCTCTCACTCCCTCTCACCACCACCACATTCACTCTCTCCCTCTCATCCTCTCACCACACACACTCCCTCTCGCCACCACCACCACCACTCACTCTCTCCCTCTCGCCACCACCACCACCACCACTCACTCTCTCCCTCTCGCCACCACCACCACCACTCACTCTCTCCCTCTCGCCACCACCACCACCACTCACTCTCTCCCTCTCACCACCACCACATTCACTCTCTCCCTCTCATCCTCTCACCACACACTCTCCCTCTCGCCACCACCACCACCACTCACTCTCTCCCTCTCACCACCACTCACTCTCTCCCTCTCACCACCACCACCACCACTCACTCTCTCCCTCTCACCACCACCACCACTCACTGTCTCCCTCTCACCACCACCACGCTCACTCCCTCTCACCACCACTAAGCCCTCCCCCCCCCCCTCCTCAGCGTATTACATCTGATGATTAAATATCCTTAACTCTACTCGGGGGGGGGGGGAGGGGGGCTGTTAGGGTCGGTTAGGTTAGGTTATGTTAGACTATGTTAGATTTAGATCAGGTTAGGTGAGAGTGTTATATTTCGATAGGGTGGTTAAGTTAGGTTACGTTAGGTTACGTTACCAGACTCACGCTTCACCACAAGACACTCTAATAACTGTTACCAGACTCACGCTACACCACAAGACACTCTAATAACTGTTACCAGACTCACACTACACCACAAGACACTCTAATAACTGTTACCAGACTCACGCTACACCACAAGACACTCTAATAACTGTTACCAGACTCACGCTACACCACAAGACACTCTAATAACTGTTACCAGACTCACACTACACCACAAGACACTCTAATAACTGTTACCAGACTCACGCTACACCACAAGACACTCTAATAACTGTTACCAGACTCACACTACACCACAAGACACTCTAATAACTGTTACCAGACTCACGCTACACCACAAGACACTCTAATAACTGTTACCAGACTCACGCTACACCACAAGACACTCTAATAACTGTTACCAGACTCACGCTACACCACAAGATACTCTAATAACTGTTACCAGACTCACACTACACCACAAGACACTCTAATAACTGTTACCAGACTCACGCTACACCACAAGACACTCTAATAACTGTTACCAGACTCACGCTACACCACAAGACACTCTAATAACTGTTACCAGACTCACGCTGCACCACAAGACACTCTAATAACTGTTACCAGACTCACGCTACACCACAAGATACTCTAATAACTGTTACCAGACTCACGCTGCACCACAAGACACTCTAATAACTGTTACCAGACTCACGCTACACCACAAGATACTCTAATAACTGTTACCAGACTCACGCTACACCACAAGACACTCTAATAACTGTTACCAGACTCACGCTACACCACAAGACACTCTAATAACTGTTACCAGATTCACGCTACACCACAAGACACTCTAATAACTGTTACCAGACTCACACTACACCACAAGACACTCTAATAACTGTTACCAGACTCACGCTACACCACAAGACACTCTAATAATTGTTACCAGACTCACGCTACACCACAAGATACTCTAATAACTGTTACCAGACTCACGCTGCACCACAAGACACTCTAATAACTGTTACCAGACTCACGCTACACCACAAGACACTCTAATTACTGTTACCAGACTCACGCTACACCACAAGACACTCTAATAACTGTTACCAGACTCACGCTACACCACAAGACACTCTAATAACTGTTACCAGACTCACACTACACCACAAGACACTCTAATAACTGTTACCAGACTCACACTACACCACAAGACACTCTAATAACTGTTACCAGACTCACGCTACACCACAAGATACTCTAATAACTGTTACCAGACTCACGCTACACCACAAGACACTCTAATTACTGTTACCAGACTCACACTACACCACCTGCCTCAGACGCTATCAGGCCACTTATTGAAGCCTATCAGGTCAGCTGGAGGACTATCGGGCTGAGGGCCTGACCGGAAGACTGAGTGTGTGGGTGTGGGTGTAAGAGGAGCCGCCCCTCACCCCCGCCCCCCCACCCCCCTTCATATCTTCCCTCATATCTCATCTCCCCCCTTCCATTCATCTTCCCCTTTCCTTTCTCTTCCCCTCATCTTTCATCTTACTCCTTCCTTTCCCATTATCTTTCCCCTTACCCTTTCTCGTACCCTCATATTTCCCCTTTCCTTTCCCCCTTCCGCTCTCCTCTCCTTCCTCCTTTCACCCACTCTCCCCGTCCTCCTCACCCCCCCTCTCTTTCCTCACCCCCTCTACCTCCTTCCTCCCCCCCTCCCTCTCCCTACCCCTCTCCTCCCTTTCCTCCTCTCACCCCCTCTTCCCCTCTCCTCCCCCACAACGTTATCACCATCACTAATAATTGACCTACTGTATTTTAATTTTGTTTTGTACATGACTAATGGCCGGTGAGGGAGTAGGGTGATTGTGGGAGTCAGGAGGGGGAGGCTGTGGGGGGGAAGAGAAATTATGGGAGTGGGGGGAGGCTGTGGGAGTAGGGGGAGTCTGTTTTTTTTTTTTTTTTTTTTTTTGGCTTTTTTTTGTAGAGAAGGGGGGGGGGTGAAAGAAGATTAGGGGTGGGGGAAGGAAGTTATACAGTAGTTCGGAAATTGAAGAAATTTAGGAGGCGGCAAGAGAGGGCGGGCTGACCGCCTAGCTAAGCTAATAGTGTGTTTGGGTTGTGTCATGGGTTAGTTATTGTCTGTCGACACAGGCTCTAGACAGCCTACCCTGTCCCATATATGGGTGTTTTAAGGGCCTTATTTCATATTCCGCCGACCGTACTGGCGGATGCTGGTCTAGGGAGGTTGTCTATTGCCTGGCCGTGTAGATCGGGGGTGGTAATGGACCTTTTGAGATTTGGTAACTTTTTGGGAACCATGTATGGTTGTTGTCGTTATCTGGTGGGAATCTTTGAAGGAGTTCTTACTATGATCGTTTTATCTTTTGCCAGACTCTGCTGGCCAGGGTGTGCAGCTGCTGGTTGATGGGTTTTATTCTCAGGTCTCTATGTATTCTTCAGACGTCTTTTGGCCGTGTGATTTTATGAGTATAATATCTGCGTCAACTTGGTTGTACTGGTTGGACAAACTGAATTTATTAGTTCTCCAGTGGAGGACGTTATATTGCATTATTTTCACTGCCTTACGTAGCGTGTCCATCGTTTCTTGTTCTTGGTTTTGGGGTTCCGTGGGTTTTGTGATTTGTTCTCTGTGCGTCCATTCTTCAATCTTTTGATCATCGCACCGGATGACCTTTTGATGCAGTTTGTGAAATCGATCTGTTTTAGTTTAATGGCTTCGAGGATGTCCTCGGAAGTGTGGTGGTTGTACTTCCATTTCATCTTGCCATCAAGTACTCCTTTTGCGACTTCATCACGTGTACAGTCCTCGTTGATGTGGTCTGGTGTGGGTAGTTGTGCATCCACACCAGAGACTACTGTTGTCTCCTCTGTAATTGTTGGAGTCTGGGGGACAAGTATGAACTCTGGTGTGGGTACTTGTGCATCCACAACAAAGACTGCTGTTGTTTCCTCCGAGGTTGAGGTTGTTGCCCTGAACAGTTTTGGGATGGGCAGATTGTGGTGGCGTAAGCATTTTTCGAGTATTGTTTGAAAGCATCCTGGGTGCAGAACATCCTCCTCATGGGCGTGTTTGACAATCATGTTGGCTAGAATGTCACGGCCATGGAGGTATCTGTCTCTGGCATTCAACATGACTGTAGAGTCTGTAGTGACTGCAGAAGTCGGGGCCCCTGCCACCACTACATCTCTGGTTGTCGGTGCAGTAACTGCAGGAGTCGGGGTTCCTATCGGCAGCACAGCCTTGTATGGTGATACTGATGTTTTTGTGGCTTTTTGTTGTGCTTCCTTTATTTTTTTCCTTTCTTTTGGGACAGCTTATGGACATTGTGCTATGAGGCCCACCACAGTTAAGGCATTTTAGTGGTGCATTACATTGGTTCCAGGTATGTTCCCAGAGGAACATTTGGAACAGATCTTATATTCTCTGGGTTTGGGGCAGTTCACACTATCATGATCCTCAATGGCATAGCACCTGAGGCAGGTACGAGTGTGGTGGTACTGTTCCTGTTGTTTTTGGTGGTACGGTATGTTATAGGTGAATGCGAGGAGACCTGATTTAGTTGCTTTTTCAGCAACCTCGGCGCTTTTGAACTGGATTTTGATGATGCATTTGCCTTTTTTACTGGTGAATTTTTTGACATAGTCAACCTTGTTCTTCGCCCAAGCGTTTTCTTTTTCAATCGCTGCTTTTATTTCCACTTCAGACTCTTCGTGCATGGATTCATCCGTTTGGAAGCAGAGAACAGTTCTTTTAGCCTTCAAGGCAGGATTGGGTCATAGTGCTCTTCCCTTAGATTGTCTATACATCTCTAGGACAAGAGGTTATCCAGGTCTTGGTCTTCAAGCATGAGCATAATGAAGCCACCTTTTCTTTCTATTACGTACTGGTACCTGACATTGTATTTGCACACATTTTCCGTCAGCTTCCGCTTGGTGGACCTGTCTGGTGACCTCTGGTCTGTGGGGGTGGAAGGAGGCTGTGGGATGGAGGGAAGGTGAGGGAGGCTGGGGTTAAGATGAATGTGAGAGTCGGAGGGAGGCTGTGGGGGTGGAGGGATGGGTGGGTTGTAGAAGTGGAGGGTGGAAGTGTGGTAGTTGTGGTGGAGGGTTAGGTTAGGTTAGGATGGTGTCTTATTAAATACGTCGAAGAAAAACAAAGGACCGGAAACTGATGAAAAGGTTTAGTTGAGTGGGAAGGAAGGAAGGTGGGTGGGTAGGAAGGAGGGAAGGTGGGTGGGTGGGTAGGAAGGAAGGGAGGTGGGTGGGTGCGTTGGACGATGGGTAGGAAGGAAGGAAGGGAGGAAGGAAGGTGTGGAAAAGGAGAAGATTTATTTTTGACGAGAGGGAGGGGAAGCGTGTGAGACATCCATGATTAATGAAGACAGGAGTGGTGAGGGGGAGATAGTGCTGAGAGGGAGGGAAGACAGGAGTGGTGAGGGGGAGATAGTGCTGAGAGGGAGGGAAGACAGGGGTGGTGAGGGGGAGATAGTGCTGAGAGGGAGGGAAGACAGGGGTGGTGAGGGGGAGTTAGTGCTGAGAGGGAGGGAGACAGGAGTGGTGAGGGGGAGATAGTGCTGAGAGGGAGGGAAGACAGGGGTGGTGAGGGGGAGATAGTGCTGAGAGGGAGGGAAGACAGGGGTGGTGAGGGGGAGTTAGTGCTGAGAGGGAGGGAAGACAGGGGTGGTGAGGGAGAGATACTGCTGAGAGGGAGGGAAGACAGGGGTGGTGAGGGGGAGATAGTGCTGAGAGGGAGGGAAGACAGGGGTGGTGAGGGAGAGATAGTGCTGAGAGGGAGGGAAGACAGGGTGGTGAGGGGAGATAGTGCTGAGAGGGAGGGAAGACAGGGGTGGTGAGGGAGAGATAGTGCTGAGAGGGAGGGAAGACAGGGGTGGTGAGGGGGAGATAGTGCTGAGAGGGAGGGAAGACAGGGGTGGTGAGGGAGAGATAGTGCTGAGAGGGAGGGAAGACAGGGGTGGTGAGGGGGAGATAGTGCTGAGAGGGAGGGAAGACAGGGGTGGTGAGGGGGAGATAGTGCTGAGAGGGAGGGAAGACAGGGGTGGTGAGGGGGAGATAGTGCTGAGAGGGAGGGAAGACAGGGGTGGTGAGGGGGAGAAACTTGCATGAACGGGAGAGGGATGGGACAATAAGCTGAAGGGAGGGAGGGAGAAGGAAGACACTACAGGGAGGGAGGGAGGGAGGAGGAAGACACTGCAGGGAGGGAATGGGGGAGGGGGAAGACACTGCAGGGAGGGAAGGAGGGAGGGAGAGTAACCTTCAAGTTTCAGCAGCACATAGCGGTGTTGTGGAAGGAGACACCCGGATTCTGGACTTCTTACTGTACACTCACTTACTGTACCGTCCAACTCCTCTATTTTTTGTTGTATGTCGGGGCTGTGTCGTCTTCACCTCCTAGTGTTACATGTGTCACCAGCTTACCACCGCCTCAGTTGCACGCCGGTTGCACTATCGTTGATCTTATTGCACTTTTGTTAATGGAATTCTTGGCTATATATATGAGGGTATGGCGGGGCATCAGGGTGAGGAGGGGTGTGTGGGTATACCTCATTCATCGTCACTTGTTATGAAGGAAACTGTACTTGTGGATATCATTTTTCTTCATCTGTCGTCGTGATGGGTGTGGAGTGGGTGTAGTTTTTCATGGTCTCTTTGAGTGTGGCTTTTATGACTCGTATATAGCTCTGTTGCGGTCTTTGTGGTCTCTGATTCTGCATGGTCTTGGGTATTATCTTGCAAGCCCATCTACAGTATATAGTAGGAGTGTAGTATGTCTGTCTGTCTGTCTGGTGGCTCTGGTCTATTCATACACCGTGAGTGACTTTGTGTGAGTGACTTTGTGTGATGTGTTCATGTTAATTGCACCTAGGCTATAATTACCACGTGTTATTTGTTATAGACCAAAACCACCAATTCCTGGCAAGTGTGGGGTTAGGTTAGGTTATTCTGAGTTATGTTACGTTAGCTTATTCTCAGGGATACCTTAAGTTAGGTTAAGTTTTCTCAAGGATAGCTTAGGTTAGGTAGGTTAGATTAGTTTTTTATCAAGGATAGGTTAGGTTAGGTTAAGATAGTTTAGGTTAGGATACGTTAAGTTTTCTCAGGGATAGATTAGGTTAGGTTAGTTTATTTTCAAGGATAGGTTAGGTTAAGTTAGGATAGTTTAGATTAGGATAGGTTAAGTTTTTTCAGGGATAGATTAGGTTAGGTTAGTTTATTCTCAAGGATAGGTTAGGTTAGTTTATTCTCAAGGATAGGTTAGGTTAGGTTAGTTTATTCTCAAGGATAGGTTAGGTTAGGTTAGTTTATTCTCAAGGATAGGTTAGGTTAGGTTAGTTTATTCTCAAGGATAGGTTAGGTTAGGTTAGTTTATTCTCAAGGATAGGTTAGGTTAGGTTAGTTTATTCTCAAGGATAGGTTAGGTTAGGTTAGTTTATTCTCAAGGATAGGTTAGGTTATTCTCAAGGATAGGTTAGGTTAGGTTAGGTTATCCACAAGTAAGAGTTATGGGAGGGTGGGGTCGAGTGGCCAGACCTGTACTGTATCAAGCTTACTGTGGCTGATAATTATTATTTGACGTGGCGTAGCTTAAGGAGGGTGTGATAGCTAATTAGTGTTGTGTAGTGGATGATTAGTGTTGTGTTGAGGATGATAAGTGTTGTGTAGTGGATGATTAGTGTTGTGTTGAGGATGATTAGTGTTGTGTAGAGGATGATTAGTGTTGTGTAGAGGATGATTAGTGTTGTGTAGTGGATGATTAGTGTTGTGTAGAGGATGATTAGTGTTGTGTAGAGGATGATTAGTGTTGTGTTGAGGATGATTAGTGTTGTGTTGAGGATGATTAGTGTTGTGTTGAGGATGATTAGTGTTGTGTAGTGGATGATTAGTGTTGTGTAGTGGATGATTAGTGTTGTGTAGTGGATGATTAGTGTTGTGTTGAGGATGATTAGTGTTGTGTAGAGGATGATTAGTGTTGTGTAGTGGATGATAAGTGTTGTGTTGAGGATGATTAGTGTTGTGTTGAGGATGATGAGTGTTGTGTTGAGGATGATTAGTGTTGTGTTGAGGATGATTAGTGTTGTGTAGAGGATGATTAGTGTTGTGTAGTGGATGATAAGTGTTGTGTTGAGGATGATTAGTGTTGTGTTGAGGATGATGAGTGTTGTGTTGAGGATGATTAGTGTTGTGTTGAGGATGATTAGTGTTGTGTAGAGGATGATTAGTGCTGTGTAGAGGATGATTAGTGTTGTGTAGAGGATGATTAGTGCTGTGTAGTGGATGATTAGTGTTGTGTTGAGGATGATTAGTGTTGTGTAGAGGATGATTAGTGTTGTGTTGAGGATGATTAGTGTTGTGTAGAGGATGATTAGTGTTGTGTAGAGGATGATTAGTGTTGTGTTGAGGATGATTAGTGTTGTGTTGAGGATGATTAGTGTTGTGTTGAGGATGATTAGTGTTGTGTTGAGGATGATTAGTGTTGTGTAGTGGATGATTAGTGTTGTGTTGAGGATGATTAGTGTTGTGTAGTGGATGATTAGTACTGTGTAGAGGATGATTAGTGTTGTGTTGAGGATGATTAGTGTTGTGTAGAGGATGATTAGTGCTGTGTAGTGGATGATAAGTGTTGTGTAGTGGATGATTAGTGTTGTGTTGAGGATGATTAGTGTTGTGTAGTGGATGATTAGTGTTGTGTTGAGGATGATTAGTGTTGTGTAGAGGATGATTAGTGTTGTGTAGTGGATGATTAGTGTTGTGTTGAGGATGATTAGTGTTGTGTTGAGGATGATTAGTGTTGTGTAGAGGATGATTAGTGTTGTGTAGTGGATGATTAGTGTTGTGTTGAGGATGATTAGTGCTGTGTAGTGGATGATTAGTGTTGTGTAGTGGATGATAAGTGTTGTGTAGTGGATGATTAGTGTTGTGTTGAGGATGATTAGTGTTGTGTAGAGGATGATTAGTGTTGTGTAGAGGATGATTAGTGTTGTGTAGTGGATGATTAGTGTTGTGTAGAGGATGATTAGTGTTGTGTAGAGGATGATTAGTGTTGTGTAGAGGATGATTAGTGTTGTGTAGTGGATGATTAGTGTTGTGTAGTGGATGATTAGTGTTGTGTTGAGGATGATTAGTGCTGTGTAGTGGATGATTAGTGTTGTGTAGTGAATGATTAGTGTTGTGTAGTGGATGATTAGTGTTGTGTAGTGGATGATTAGTGTTGTGTAGAGGATGATTAGTGTTGTGTTTAGGATGATTAGTGTTTGTAGAGGATGATTAGTGTTGTGTATAGGATGATTAGTGTTCTGTAGAGGATGATTAGTGTTGTGTAGTGGATGATTAGTGTTGTGTAGTGGATGATTAGTGTTGTGTAGTGGATGATTAGTGTTGTGTAGTGGATGATTAGTGTTGTGTAGAGGATGATTAGTGTTGTGTAGAGGATGATTAGTGTTGTGTTGAGGATGATTAGTGTTGTGTAGAGGATGATTAGTGTTGTGTAGAGGATGATTAGTGTTGTGTTGAGGATGATTAGTGTTGTGTAGAGGATGATTAGTGTTGTGTAGAGGATGATTAGTGTTGTGTAGAGGATGATTAGTGTTGTGTAGTGGATGATTAGTGTTGTGTAGTGGATGATTAGTGTTTGTAGAGGATGATTAGTGTTGTGTATAGGATGATTAGTGTTCTGTAGAGGATGATTAGTGTTGTGTTGAGGATGATTAGTGTTGTGTTGAGGATGATTAGTGTTGTGTTGAGGATGATTAGTGTTGTGTTTAGGATGATTAGTGTTGTGTAGAGGATGATTAGTGTTGTGTTGAGGATGATTAGTGTTGTGTAGAGGATGATTAGTGTTGTGTAGAGGATGATTAGTGTTGTGTAGAGGATGATTAGTGTTGTGTAGAGGATGATTTGTTAATTATTATTGTGTATGGTGGGTGCCGCCAACTTAATAAATCCGACTCATATGGCTGTCAGCTTAATAAACCCAACTCATATGACCGCCAGCTTAATAAACCCAACTCATATGACCGCCAGCTTAATAAACCCAACTCATATGGCTGACAGCTTAATAAACCCAACTCATATGACCGCCAGCTTAATAAACCCAACTCATATGGCTGACAGCTTAATAAACCCAACTCATATGGCTGTCAGCTTAATAAACCCAACTCATGTGACCGCCAGCTTAATAAACCCAACTCATGTGACCGCCAGCTTAATAAACCCAACTCATATGGCTGACAGCTTAATAAACCCAACTCATGTGACCGCCAGCTTAATAAACCCAACTCATGTGACCGCCAGCTTAATAAACCCAACTCATATGGCTGACAGCTTAATAAATCCGACTCATATGGCCGTCAGCTTAATAAACCGGACTCATATGGCTGACAGCTTAATAAACCCAACTCATGTGACCGCCAGCTTAATAAATGAGACAGGTGAGACAACCTTATAGGACAGACGCCCCGTGGATGGTGACAGGTGATGGTGTAAGGTGGACTGTGTAGTGTAGATGGAGTCCAAGCTGCCAGAGTTGAGGCCGTTTATCATGGCACTGTGAGGTGATTGAGTCTTAGCTTGGTTCTCTGTGATTCTAACTGGTTCTCTGTGATTCTAACTGGTTGTCTGTGATTCTAACTGGTTCTCTGTGATTCTAACTGGTTGTTTGTGATTTTAACTGGTTGTTTGTGATTCTAACTGGTTGTCTGTGATTCTAACTGGTTGTCTGTGATTCTAACTGGTTGTCTGTGATTCTAACTGGTTGTTTGTGATTCCAACTGGTTTTCTGTGAGTCTAACTGGTTCTCTGTGATTCTAACTGGTTGCCTGTGATTCTAACTGGTTGTTTGTGATTCCAACTGGTTTTCTGTGAGTCTAACTGGTTCTCTGTGATTCTAACTGGTTGCCTGTGATTCTAACTGGTTGTTTGTGATTCTAACTGGTTCTCTGTGATTCTAACTGGTTGCTTGTGATTCTAACTGGTTGTTTGTGATTCTAACTGGTTGCTTGTGATTATAACTGGTTGCCTGTGATTCTAACTGGTTGTTTGTGATTCTAACTGGTTGCCTGTAATTCTAACTGGTTGTTTGTGATTCTAACTGGTTGCCTGTGATTCTAACTGGTTCTTTGTGATTCTAACTTGTTCTCTGCGATTTTCATTGGTTAAGTGATTCTTACTGGTGCTGGCTGAATGACTGACTGGCTGGTTGGCTTGGTAACTGTCTGAATGACTGGCTGGCTGGCTGAATGAATGACTGGCTGGCTGAATGACTTGCTGGCTGAATGACTGACTGGCTGGTTGGCTTGCTAACTGTCTGAATGACTGGCTGGCTGGCTGAATGAATGACTGGCTGATTGGCTGTCTGGCTGATTGACTGGCTGGCTGAATGAATGACTGGTTGATTGGCTGGCTGGCTGGCCGGCTATCTCCACACCGGAACTGGGCGTATGTTTGACTCTGGTACGTGGGTACTTGGTTCATTGTGGTCTACCCTGCACAACCACGCCTTACTGCCCGGCTGCTTTGACACTCCTCCCATGCACACTTTCAGTCCCCCCCCCCCCACTTTTAGCCCCCTCACTTTCAGTCCCTCTCACCATCACTTTGTCTATCTCTTTCACTTTCACCCCCTCTTCCCTTACTTTCAGCTTTTTGCCCTCTCACTTTCAACTTCTCTTCCTCTCACTTTCAGCCCCTCTCCTCTCACTTTCAGCCCCTCTTCCTTTAACTTTCAACCTCTCCCTCTCACTTTCGTTCTCTCTACCTCTCACTCCATTCCATCTCGTAAGGCATCACTTTCTACCCTTCCTTTCCATCACATTCTACAATCTCCCTTTCTCCCTTCCCGTCACACAATCTCTCTCTCTCTCGTCCCATCCCACAATCTGCCTTCCGCCCCCTTCTCATTGTCGCGGTCCCTATCCACCTCTTACTCACCTTTCCCTCCATTCCTAACCCTTCCCTCCCCCCACACCCTCCCCACCCTCCCCTACACCCCCCCCACCCTCCCCTACACCCCCCCCACCCTCCCTCACACCACACAGATAGATTTATGTCCCACAATTTGCTTTTGTAAGATGATGTACGCCCCACCACCCTATCTGACGCCTAGTGTTGTGCGCGACTCTGCTTGTTGCGTTGGTGTTGGTCCTTGATGTATGAGGGTAGGGGGAGTAGTTGGGTACGGGGAGTAGGTGGGTAGGGGGAGTAGGTGGGTAAGGGGATATAGGATTAGGAAGGGTAGGGGGAGTAGGAGAGGAATGTGGGGTGCGTGTGGTACATGCACAATGAAGTGTATTTGAATTGAATTGAAACATTTTATTTAGCCAGAAAAACACAGACACAGAGTGGATAATAATAACAATATTAACATGGCTGAGCCACTTGAGAACCTGAGCTCTCTTTGAGGTACCTGATATATTCTATACATTTATCACAAGGAAGTATGATGTAACATTTAGTATCATCTGGAATAGTACAATAGCATGGTGGTAATAAGAACATCTCATAGTGTTATCACGGTTATCACTTCAATATTTATTTATTTTATTTATTCATTATTATTTTTTTAGTTTATTATTTTTATTTTTATTATAAGCAATTAAGCATATACATAAATTACAGTGGAATTGGAAAACATAAGTATAACGGGGGAGCAGTACAACATGGGTTGTGCAGTAATAAGGTTGAACAAGAGGACAGAGCTGTCAGGATTATGGCTAGTTGGCAATTATGTTTATTGCAATGGTAATTACCTATCTATTTACATGATAATTTCATACATACATACATACATGCATACATACATACACACATACAAAGTTACTACACCATCCTCACTACCGCCACCTGCTCCCACCTGAGATCTCCCGTCAGCGAATTCCTCTTCGACGCCACAACAGCATCCAGCCCTACGACCACGTACTGATCTCCACAATCTTCCTTTTGTGTTACCGTACACTGAAAGTTTGGCTAAATGACCCCCTCCCCCCTTTCCCCCCGCCATGTCACTGTTTTAAATGTACCACTTTGGCCGTTTGTGTATATTCAGTTAAATGGCTATTGTGTTTTTCTATAAACCGGTATTATTATTGTATTATTATTATTATTATTATTAACAATAAAAATAATAATAAAAATAATAATAGTAATAATAATAATAGTAATAATAATAATAATAATAATAATAATAATATTATTATTATTATTATTATTATTATTATTATTAACAATAAAAATAATAATAATAATATTATTATTATTATTATTATTATTATTATTATTATTATTACTATTACACGCACGCACACTAGTTTTTTTAATCGAGCTTTAGCTAAAGATAGATGCTGTACTGTACTGTAGTTGAATGCCTCGTCGTGAGGGTGAGGAACACTATCAGTGACTACTGTTATTTTAGCGTCACCTGGGCGGCGGCGAACAAAATACTGATCACCTGAAGATTAGTCACCCTCGCTTATTCCTCCCTAACTGGAGGGTTAGGTTAGGCTAGCGTCAGGGTGTTGTATCATCAGGTGAAGTAAGCTTGGGTATATAATCTTCACGTGATCCGGAAATAAGAACACAGACGAAAAAAAGTTTTATTGAGTTGCCACAACCTGGCCAAGGTAACCGGAGAAGCTTTTCCTGACAGTTGGTCATTAGTTGTTGAAGTGACAGGTAGGGGAGGTAGTGAGCCAGGCCACACACACACACACACATTACAGGGTGGTGTGGGAGAGGTCGTGAGCCACACACACACACACATTACAGGGTGGTGTGGGAGAGGTAGTGAGCCACACACACACACACACACACATTACAGGGTGGTGTGGGAGAGGTCGTGAGCCACACACACACACACATTACAGGGTGGTGTGCGAGAGGTAGTGAGCCACACACACACACACACACACACACACACATTACAGGGTGGTGTGGGAGAGGTCGTGAGCCACACACACACACACATTACAGGGTGGTGTGGGAGAGGTAATGAGACACACACACACACACACACATACATTACAGGGTGGTGTGGGAGAGGTCGTGAGCCACACACACACACACAATTACAGGGTGGTGTGGGAGAGGTAGTGAGCCACACACACCATCCCCGACACCGGCTCCTACTACCACCCGAGGTCCCTTGTCCGAGAATTGCTGTTCGACACCACAACCGCATCCAGCCCATACGTACACGAACTGATCGCTTTAAGAACAGCCCAGTCCCAACCATTGTAAAAATTATCAATAACTTGTAATACTGTAACACTGTCACTATGTTGAAATGAACTGTAGTTTGAGCTTTTCCCCATCTAAGTTATTATATGTCTTATTTGTGTCACTTATGTTACTTGTATATTATTTGTAATTCGTAACCCATTCCCCAAATATGTAACTGTATATTTTCAGCCTTCTGGCTGCCAAGCTCTTTCAATAAACCGTTAATTATTATTATTATTATTATTATTATTATTATTATTATTATTATTATTATTACACACACACACACACACATTACAGGGTGGTGTGGGAGAGGTCGTGAGCCACACACACACCTTACAGGGTGGTGTGGGGGAGGTAGTGAGCCAGGCCCACACACACCTTAGCCAAGGTGCACATTTAGACGCAAGTGAGCGCAGTATAGTGTACACACAGCAGCACAGGTGGGGTGCGCACATTGACAAGCAGTCGTCTTACTGCGTGGTAGAGTCGTGTACTGAATAATGAAGTAAATTTCTTCTATGTCAATATTAGTTATAATATTGATTTTATGTGTTTGCTTCAGTTAGCAGTATCGTATTGTACACTCACCGTCTTGTAACTTGAGAGGTTCAGTTGTGTCACCCCGTATGTCATCCTTCAGGCTGGTTTTTATGTAGTCAGGATGGCTCGTGTCATGCAGTGTCCAACATCCTCTGTAAGTTCCTCCGTCATATAAAAAAATCTATGATTTTATGCCCTGAAACACCTGGCACGTGCAGTGTCGAGCAAAAACTTTCAATGACTAAGCCGCGCAGCTCGACACGGCCTGCTCCTCTGTGCCAACCTGCGCCTCAGTGTGCGCCAAGGCTTACAGGGTGGTGTAGTAGGTGGTGTGGGGGTGTAGCTGGCACAGGTTTGGTTGTGTTGTTGTTTGTTCAGTGTAGGTGTAGTGTGTTGGACGACTCTTAAGACGTCAACACAGGCGTGGTAGTCGGTGATCACAACTACGAGTATCTTGACCTATTGTGCGGCTCTGAACATTTTTGGGATCACATGAAGACCGGTCTTATAGTGTGTGTGTGTGAGGGGGCTAGTTAGTTGGGCACCCCCTACATCGTGTGTGTGTGGTGTGTGTAAGACATGTTATATAACCTTAACCTCCCCACTAAACACTGTACTGTATACACCTCAACGTCACACAGTCTCTTGTTTATGTTGAGGCCGTGGTGAGTTGACCTCCAATTGGGTGGTGGTGGAACAAGCCGTCATCCATCTTAACACACCGAGGTAATTGTTCAGTGATTTCAACAAGTTATAAATACCAGGCCCACAACCTCACCGTAAACCCCCCCCCCCCCCCATCATCCACCTCCACCGTTCCGTCGCCAGGTGCCGCGCGAAGCTCTTGTCCCGAGGGTGTAAGCTTTGAAAGTTTTTAAGCTGGGGGCACAAAAACGGATCTTTACTGTCATTACATATTTTTTTATTTATGATTTTATATTTATGTTTATAATAATTATTTATTTTTGTTGCAGGTGAGTTGTGTGAGATGTAGAGGCGACCACAGCCGAGGAGTGTCCAGGTCGGTGCTGGTTATGTTGACTTGTTGTGTTTAGTGACAAGTCTCTCGTTCTTCTCTTCTTCTCCTTCATACTCGACCTTTATCATTTCACAGCTAGAAAATCAGTTTGTTCCACCACCCAAGCCACATTGTCTGACGAGCGGCTCCTCACACACCTGCTGGCTCACCTAAAAGCGAACATTTAAAGTTTCGTTGACTATTATGTGTACAGTATTCCTTTCGTTGGTTAGTTTGTGATGTGGGCACAGTTGTGTCTGTATGACTGTTGGTCAGTTCATTCATCTGCTCTGGCAGTTGAGGATGATGTGACTGACTGTAGAACAACGGCCACTACAGTTTTGTGTCTCTTAGGGCCGCTTAACTATTTTTTAAAGCACAGTAACACTCCTGGGTTAGTTTTGTCGAGGTTAAAACATAATTGTTTACTGAAATTATAGTTAGTGTTATCGTTATGGTTGTTGTCGTTTTAAGCATTGACCATTTTGCGTGACGTCAGGAGAACTTGGGTGCCCTGCGCAGGTGTCCAAGCCGCTGTCTGGTGCACACTGTACAGTAGTAGTGGGGGTGGCATGAACATGGTAGCGCTTGATGGTGCGGGTAAGATGATAGTGATGTTATTAGTAGTGATGTTAGTGTGTTGATAGTGGTGCTAGTGAAGGGCGGGAGTGTGTGGGTGGTCAGTAGCCGCCCCTGGAGCAGAGAGGGGCGGCGGACGCGGGAAGGCTTGCTCATTGTTCCCACACTGATGGAAAGATGAAGCGGTTGAAATGCCGCCTCATTTGTGCCTCTCCACGCACGCCGCGCCATGTAGTGCGGGCGCGGCAGGGCGGGGGAGAGGCGGGGCAAAAAATACAGGTAAAACGGAACAACACTGACGAGGGTTTACAAAGAAAGTCAGGAATGTTTTGAGTGAATGGAAGGTGATATGTGTAGACTTGGTGGAGGAGGGAGTGTGTGGTATGGTGGCAACACTGTCTGGCCGCCCAGGTATTTATTAATGAAATGCTACAAGCGTGCCTGATACACCCCACCCCACTCAGCCGCCCACCAACAACACTCCCATCCCGCACCCACCTTGATACCACCAACCCCACCCAGCCCACTCCCTTCTCCACTCCCACTCACCTCACTTATCTTACCTGGCCTTAATTCTGGTCCCCCTCCATCAGTGCTCCTCCTCTCCCTCCACTGACAGCATTCTAATACCCCTCCCCACCTCCTACCTACCGCCCCTCCCCCCAACCTTTACCCTCCGCTCCCTTACCCCTCCTCCTTCCTACTCACTACCCCACCCTCTTCCCCCCCTCCCCTCCCCATCTTCCCCCACAAGAGATCATTTATTCAAGTGTCGGGACAATTTTGCTTGATTGTTCTGTATGGTGTTAGTGGTAATGCCGGAAGGGGGGGGGGGGGGGGGCGAGGAGGGGAAGAGAGAGGTAAAGAGGGGCGGAGAGAACATAAGAATGGAGGAAACTGCAGCGGGCCTATTGGCCCATACTGGGCAGTCCCGTTTACACCCAACCCCTATTGCTCATATAAGCATCCAACCTATGTTTGAAGCTATTCAGCGTATTCTAGTTAATGATGATATTTGGTAACTTGTTCCATTCATCCACTACTCTGTTTCCAAACCAGTGTTTACCTATTTCACGCCTAAATCTAAATTTTATCTAATTTAAAACCATTGTTACCAGTTCGCTCCTGGTTGGATAGTTTGAGTACCTTTGTAATGTCCCCTTTGTTTAGCCCTGCCTTCCACTTATACACCTCTATCAGGTCGCCCCTCCCTCTACGTCTCTCAAGGGAGTACAAATTAAGATGCTTTAGCTTGTCTCTATCCTCAAGGTTCCTAATGCCCGGGATTAGTCTTGTCATTCTCCTCTGAATTCTTTCTAAGGATTCTATATCCATTCTGTAATACAGTGACCAGAACTGAACTGCGTAGTCCAGGCGTGGTCTCACAAGAGCAAGATACAGTTTTAGGATGACCTCGCTAGTCTTGTAACTAACACTCCTTTGTATGAACCCAAGTACTTTATTAGCCTTGTTACGAGCAAAAACACATTGTTTACTTGGTTTAAGGTTCTTACTTATCATTACTCCTAAATTTCTCTCGCAGTCGGATTTCTCTATGGCATCGTTGTTCATCTGGTATCTGGTTTCCCTGTTTACATCTCCTATACTGAGTACTTTACATTTGTCGAGGTTGAATTTCATCTGCCATTTTTCAGACCATTCGAAAAATTTGTTTAGATCTTCCTGTAGTTTTGCCGAGTCCTCGTCAGATTTAATAACACGTCCTATTTTAGTGTCATCAGCAAATTTACTTATGTTGCTGTCTATGCCGATATCTATGTCGTTTATGTATATAATAAATAATAATGGTCCAAGTACTGAGCCTTGGGGAACTCCACTTGTGACGTTGCTCCAATGGGACTCAGTGCGGTTAATGCTCACTCACTGTTTCCTGTCTTGTAACCACGCCCTAATCCATTTAAGGATGTCACCTTTGAGGCCATGTGCTTCTAACTTTCAAATGAGTCTTTCGTGGGGGACTCTGTCTAAGGCTTTGCTAAAGTCGAGATATACCACATCGTAATTGTGTCCCTCGTCCACCGATTCGAAAACTGATGAAAAGAATGTTAATAGATTAGTTAGGCAAGAACGTCCGCTTGTGAAGCCATGCTGGGAATCATTGATCAATTTGTGCTTCTCCAGGTGATTTCGAATAGAGTTAGAGAGGATTGCTTCCAGTAATTTGCCTACTATTGATGTTAGACTGATTGGGCGGTAGTTAGAGGATAGAACTCTATCCCCCTTCTTGAAAATCGGTATTACATTCGCTATCCTCCAGGATTCTGGTACTACACCTGTTTTTAAGGACATGTTAAACAACTTTGCTAAGGGCATACTAAGCTCTTCCTTACATTCCTTTAATACTCTGGCAAATATCTCATCGGGACTAGGTGACTTATTAGGCTTTAGTTTGTCTATTTGCTTACTAACATCGTTACTAGTCACTACTATCTCTTTTAATTTGTTTTCTTCACTATCTCTGAATAGAGTCGGTGCCTCGGGTATCATGTTTAAATTTTCTGTGGTGAAAACTGTTGAAAAATATTTATTCAAATTATTGCTCATTTCTCTGTCGTTATCAGTGAGCTCACCTGTGTCTGACAGTATTGGTCCAATCTTTTCTCGTGTTTTAGTTTGATACATTTGGTAGAATCCTTTGGGGTTTGTCTTCGCCTCCCTTGCTATCCTTACCTCATTATTCCTCTTTGCTTTCCTTATCTCGGTTTTAACCCTACTCGCCAATACCCCATAATAGTCCCGGAGGTGAATTTCGCCACGATTTATCCTTCTACCTATAGCCTTCCTTTGGCCAATGATGTTCCTTAAATAATTATTAATCCATTTAGGGTCATTGTTGTCTGATCTGAGTTTTTTGTATGGTATGTTCTGCCTTTGTGCATTAAGTAACTCACTATTTAAATTGTCGTGGAACTCGGCAATCTCAGATCTCGTTATCAGGTCCGTGTCATCTGACAGGTTCACGGCCAAGCGCGACACCCCCTCTCTCAGCTGCCTCTTTAAACTGTCAAAGTTCGCCCTTCTGAAATCTGGTACTTTAGTGGAATTTTCCTTACGTCTGCCCTGAAAATCTAACTGGAATCTAATTTCTTTGTGATCGCTGTTTGCAAATTCGTTCCCTACCTCGACCCTGTGGGGAAGAGAGAGGTAAGGAGGGGAAGAGAGAGGTAAGAAGGGGAAGAGAGAAGTGAGGAAGAGAGAGAAATAAGGAGAGGAAGAGAGGTGAGGAGGGGAAGAGAGGTAAGGAGGAAGGGAAGAGGGAGGTGAAGAATGGTAATGGGAGACAGGGAAAGTGTGATGGGGAGGAAATAATGTAGATGTGGAAAGGATATCTGTTAATGGGGAGGAATATAGGTGGGTGGGGAGGAGAGGAGAGGATTGGTAAATGTGTAGATGAAGGGTGATGTTAGGGAGGGGGTAGATGAGAACTGGAAGGGAAAAACAGAGGGGAAGGGCGTTCGTCGGGGAGGAAGGGGCGTAGAGTGGAACAGGAATGCGGGAAGGAGGGAGTCATGCCCCCAAGAGCTGCCGGAACAGAGGAGCGAGGCACTGGATCCGCCCTCTTTGTTGTCTCGTGGAGGAGGGGAGGAGGAGGAGGAGGAGGCGTCTGCAGGTATCTGAGACCGGAATCTCGGTGACTCAGACGGAGCCTTATGGATTCTTATGGGCTCTCAGGGATTCTTACGGGTTTCATTTTTACGAATCCCCCCCCCCCCTCACCCACTCACCCATTTTTTTTACGGGATTCTCAATGACCCTTACGGATTCTCTCTGATTCTTGGGGTTCTCAAACTATCATACGGGATTTTCAATGAGTCTAATGAATTATCATCATATATATTTACATATTCTCAGGGGTTCTTACGAGTTTCTTAGTTCATACCATTATATAAACATAGACAGACAGACAGACACACCTCTTCATCTCCCAAAAGACAATTTCGTGTATAAATCTTATGTTGTTGGACAATTTGTGTCAGTTATTTTTAATTTGAAAATTACCTTCAATTTCAAATGGACAGACAGACACTAAAAAAACACGACACCAGACAGACAGATGGTCGGTACAAATCCCACGACTACTGTTCATAATATCAGGTATCAGTGTTGAGGAGCCTAGATGAATGTGTGTGTGTGTGTGTGTGTGTGTGTGTGTGTGTGTGTTAAAAATGAATATCTTGACTGTATCTTATTAGTGGGTAGTCGACTTCCCCAGAGAGAGAACCGTATATCTTGGTGTGGGTGAGACGTGTGTGGCTCTGTGACACCGTATGATAAGACGCAGGATTGCTGGTGCTGGTGGGTGACAGGCAGGGGGGGGGGGGGGGAGTGATGTTGCCGTCATGATGTATGGCACTACACTGTGAAGACCCGCCGGGGGAAGTTCTCGCCAGCTTAAGAATGTCGGGAAAACTGAACACTGCAGCTGCATTATCTCTGCTGTTATGGTGCTGCTGTTATGGCCTTGTTCTGGTGGTGGCCATTATAAGGCCACCACCACCTTCTCTTGCATCTTCCCTCTCATGGGTGCCTGCCGGGGTCTGTTATACTCCACTTCTCTCTATTCGTTTTTGCTCAATATTTTGTTTAATATAGATTTTTTTACCTTTACGAATCGCATGGAGTCTGACAATGGCGGGCCAGTTGAAGCGAGACACATAATTTGTGTTTATTTTCAGTATTTGGTTTGATACTGGAGGTAGAGGTGGAGGTTAATACTGGAGGGATAGGTGGAGGTTAATACTGGAGGGATAGGTGGAGGTTAATACTGGAGGGATAGGTGGAGGTTAATACTGGAGGGATAGGTGGAGGTTAATACTGGAGGGAGAGGTGGAGGTTAATACTGGAGGTAGAGGTGGAGGTTAATACTGGAGGGAGAGGTGGAGGTTAATACTGGAGGGAGAGGTGGAGGTTAATACTGGAGGGAGAGGTGGAGGTTAATACTGGAGGTAGAGGTGTAGGTTAATACTGGAGGGAGAGGTGGAGGTTAATACTGGAGGTAAAGGTGGAGGTTAATACTGGAGGGAGAAGTGAAGGTTAATACTGAAGGGAGAGGTGGAGGTTAATATTGGAGGTAGAGGTGGAGGTTAATACTGGAGGGATAGGTGGAGGTTAATACTGGAGGTAGAGGTGGAGGTTAATACTGGAGGTAGAGGTGGAGGTTAATACTGGAGGGAGAGGTGGAGGTTAATACTGGAGGGAGAGGTGGAGGTTAATACTGGAGGTAGAGGTGGAGGTTGATACTGGAGGGAGAGGTGGAGGTTAATACTGGAGGTAGAGGTGGAGGTTAATACTGGAGGTAGAGGTGCAGGTTAATACTGGAGGTAGAGGTGGAGGTTAATACTGGAGGGAGAGGTGGAGGTTAATACTGGAGGGAGAGGTGGAGGTTAATACTGGAGGTAGAGGTGGAGGTTAATACTGGAGGGAGAGGTGGAGGTTAATACTGGAGGTAGAGGTGGAGGTTAATACTGGAGGGAGAGGTGGAGGTTAATACTGGAGGTAGAGGTGGAGGTTAATACTGGAAGGAGAGGTGGAGGTTAATACTGGAAGGAGAGGTGGAGGTTAATACTGGAGGTAGAGGTGGAGGTTAATACTGGAGGGAGAGGTGGAGGTTAATACTGGAGGGAGAGGTGGAGGTTAATACTGGAGGTAGAGGTGCAGGTTAATACTGGAGGGAGAGGTGGAGGTTAATACTGGAGGTAGAGGTGGAGGTTAATACTGGAGGGAGAGGTGGAGGTTAATACTGGAGGTAGAGGTGGAGGTTAATACTGGAAGGAGAGGTGGAGGTTAATACTGGAGGTAGAGGTGGAGGTTAATACTGGAGGGAGAGGTGGAGGTTAATACTGGAGGTAGAGGTGGAGGTTAATACTGGAAGGAGAGGTGGAGGTTAATACTGGAGGTAGAGGTGGAGGTTAATACTGGAAGGAGAGGTGGAGGTTAATACTGGAGGTAGAGGTGGAGGTTAATACTGGAGGGATAGGTGGAGGTTAATACTGGAGAGATAGGTGGAGGTTAATACTGGAGAGATAGGTGGAGGTTAATGCTGGAGAGATAGGTGGAGGTTAATACTGGAGGGAGAGGTGGAGGTTAATACTGGAGAGATAGGTGGAGGTTAATACTGGAGAGATAGGTGGAGGTTAATACTGGAGGGAGAGGTGGAGGTTAATACTGGAGGTAGAGGTGGAGGTTAATACTGGAGGGAGAGGTGGAGGTTAATACTGGAGGGAGAGGTGGAGGTTAATACTGGAGGGATAGGTGGAGGTTAATACTGGAGGTAGAGGTGGAGGTTAATACTGGAGGGAGAGGTGGAGGTTAATACTGGAGGTAGAGGTGGAGGTTAATACTGGAGGGAGAGGTGGAGGTTAATACTGGAGGGAGAGGTGGAGGTTAATACTGGAGGGAGAGGTGGAGGTTAATACTGGAGGTAGAGGTGGAGGTTGATACTGGAGGGAGAGGTGGAGGTTAATACTGGAGGTAGAGGTGGAGGTTAATACTGGAGGTAGAGGTGGAGGTGGAGGTTAATACTGGAGGGAAAGGTGGAGGTTAATACTGGAGGGAGAGGTGGAGGTTAATACTGGAGGTAGAGGTGGAGGTTAATACTGGAGGGAGAGGTGGAGGTTAATACTGGAGGGATAGGTGGAGTTTAATACTGGAGGGAGAACGTGGCGGTTAATACTGGAGGGAGAGTTGGAGGTCAATAATGCAGGGAGAGGTGGAGGTTACTGTGATGGTGGCCTCCAGTAGACAATTTTGACAGAGTTGGAAGTGTTGAGTCCATCCTCCTGTTGAGTCCTTCCTCCTGTTGAGTCCTTCCTCCTGGCTCACACGTGTGATAGTGGAGGACCTTCTTGTACCAGCTGGCGGTTCCCCCCTCCTCCTGGTGAACCATAATCTAACCCCTCCCCCAACCCCCTTCCTTCCCTCCCCCTTCTTTCCTTCTCCCTTCTTTCCTTCTCCCTGGTCCTCCCCATTCCTTTCCTTCCTCCCCTCTCCCCTTCCTTCATTTTCCCTTTTTTCTTCCTTCCCCTCTTTCCTTCCTTTCCTCCTCCTTTCTTTCCCCTCTCCTTCCTCTCCTTCCTCCCCTCCCCTTCTTTCCTCCCTTTACTTCCATCCCCATCTTCTTTCCCCCTTTCTTCTTCCTCTTCCTCCCCTTCCTTCTCTTTCTCCCTTCCCTCCCTCCCCCTTCCTTCTCTCTGCCCTTCCCCCCTCTTCCTTCCCTCCCTCCCCCCCCTCTCCCCTTTCTCCTTCTCATCATTATCCGCCAGGGAATGTTTCAGTGACGGGCTGCTCCAAAACGTGACGGATCTGTGTCTTAAAGGGGGTGACTGAGAGAGTTCATGTTGTATATGTACCACGACTGTCTACCCCCCCCCCCCCTGGTACTATGTTACATCCAGGTGTGACTGATGCATTATTAATCAGGGAGTGGTGGTGTTGAGAGGGAGGGCGTGGTAATCTTACATCTAACCTAACCTAAACTTATTCTAGCCTAACCTAACCTAACCTTATTCTAGCCTAACCTAACCTAACCTTATTCTAGCCTAACCTAACCTAACCTTATTCTAACCCCACCAAGTAGTGTTACGCTGGGGGGACTAATCTTCAGATAATACAAAAACATCAACACGTTTTTTTGTTGTTGTTGTTTCTCACTTTCTTCCCTTTCTTGTTTATCACTTTCTTCCCTTTCTTGTTTCTCACTTTCTTCCCCTTCTTGTTTACCCCGCATTCTTCTTCCTTGCATCATCAATTCTCTGTCTTATTCCCTTTCCACGTCTAGTTATCTTGTCTCTTTTTTACGCCTGTTATCACCAATTCTCTCTTATTCCCCGTGTCATCACTTTTTCACTCTTCCCCCTCTTCCAAGATCACGTAAGAGAGTGTGTGACCTTTGTTCAGTACTTGTTGGTGATCAGGGGGCGACTTGTATTGCCTTAACAAGTATTGGTGGGGGTAAGGGGGGTGGGTGGGGGGCTGTTGGAGTGGGGGTGGTAGGGGGTGATGCGGTGGGGGTGGTGATGATGGTGGCAGTGGTGGTGTGTCATGAATGCGGTGTTGGTGGTAGGGTGGTGTTGGTGTGGTGGGGGTGTTGGTGATGGGGAAGGAATATGTGGTAACAGGTTCAGAGAATTGTCGATATAAGATTTTATACAGAAAGTGTCGACCATTTACACCTTGTTGAGGTTAATTTATACACCTGGTGAGTCTCTCTCTCTCTCTCTCTCTCTCTCTCTCTCTCTCTCTCTCTCTCTCTCTCTCTCTCTCTCTCTCTCTCTCTCTCTCTCTCTCTGTTGTGGAGGAGTGTGGGGGAAGTGATCTGTATTTGTGTGCAGGGGCAGTAGGGTAGTTATTTGTGTTAGGTTAGCGTTAGGTTAGGTTAAAGTCAATTCGGGTTAGGTTAAGCCAATTCAGGTTAGCGTTAGGTTAAGTTATGTTAGGTCAAGTCAATTCAGGTTAAGTTTGGTTAAGTTAAGTTGTTTAATGACAAGGTAAAATAAGCTGTGGGGGGGGGGGGGGTAAATCATGACAATAATTCGTTTAAGGTCGTACGATTAATGAGTTTGGTAGTGGAAGTCAAGCAGCTGATGTTTACCTCCTGTGATCACCTGAGGGAGGTAATGAGGGCGAGTGTGACCCTGCGGAGTATGGGTAGTGTCGTTCCATCTCAGGTCTCCTCCCCCAGCTTACTGCTCTACCCTCCCTCCCCCAGCTTACTGCTCTACCCTCCCTCCCCCAGCTCACTGCTCTACCCTCCCTCCCCAGCTCACTGCTCTACCCTCCCTCGCCCAGCTCATTGCTCTACCCTCCCTCCCCAGCTCACTGCTCTACCCTCTCTCCCCCAGCTCACTGCTCTACCCTCCCCCCAGCTCACTGCTCTACCCTCCCTCGCCCAGCTCACTGCTCTACCCTCCCTCGCCCAGCTTACTGCTCTACCCTCCCTCCCCCAGCTCACTGCTCTACCCTCTCTCCCCCAGCTCACTGCTCTACCCTCCCCCCAGCTCATTGCTCTACCCTCCCTCCCCAGCTCACTGCTCTACCCTACCTCGCCCAGCTCATTGCTCTACCCTACCTCGCCCAGCTCATTGCTCTACCCTCCCTCCCCCAGCTCACTGCTCTACCCTCCCTCCCCCAGCTCACTGCTCTACCCTCCCCCCAGCTCACTGCTCTACCCCCCAGCTCACTGCTCTACCCCCCCAGCTCACTACCCCCTACGGAGATGGTGATACACACAGCCTCAGTACCTCGCGGTTACTGGCGTTGATGGGTCGAGATCTTGTGTAGCGGTCTGAGGCGTCACCAATCAGTTCAATGTGACGAGATTTGGCCCACACCTGATGGCTCCCCTTCCTTCCTTCCTTCCTTCCTTTCTTTCTGTCTTTCTTCCCCCATCTAGCCCCTCCATCCTTCCATCATCTAGTCCTTCCTTTCTTCCCTCTATCCCCTCCTTCCTTCCCTCATATAGCCACCATCCTCTCCTCCCCATCCCCTCCCCTCCCTACCCCCCTCCCCTCATCTAAATTATCAACGCCTATCACGTCTTCAAGTGGGTGGGGGAAGTGTACTCGAAGCTCTAGTACTTGTAGCTGCTCCTTGAACTGTGGGGGATTTTTAATGTTGGCTCAGGAAAATGTTTATCTAGGAGGGTCTTGTTTATACCTTAAGGGGCGTGTTTTCTTTGAGGGATTTTTTCAGGGATTGTTTACCTTAAGGAGCGTGTTTTCTTTTAGGGGTTGTTTACCCTAAGGGGCGTGTTTTCTTTTAGGGATTGTTTACCCTAAGGGGCCTGTTTTCTTTTCGGGATTTCTTAAGGATTGTTGACCTTGATGACTTTGCTTTCTTTTAGGGCATTTTAGAGATTGTTTACCTTTAAGGACTAGTTATTTTTTAGAAATTGTTTATCTTGGGAGGTTCTTGTTTATATTCCTGAAGAGCCTTGTTTTCTTTTAGGGATTGTTTATCTCGGAGGTAGAGGTATAAAGAGGTCATGTTTGTTAGTTCGTGAGGGCAGATTAGTTAGGGAAATTATTATTATTGTTGTTGTTGTTGTTGTTGTTGTTGTTGCTGTTGTTGTTATTGTTGTTGTTGTTTATTTTGGAAGTTCAAGTTAGTTAATTTAAGGTGGTTGTTATTACCTTTTTAGAGAGGGGGGGGAGGGTGCACAGGGGGCAGTGTTTCCCATGGAGTTAGGGTGTTGTGGTTGTAGTGTTGTGATCGTAGTGTTGTGGTCGTAGTGTTGTGGTTGTAGTGTTGTGGTCGTGGTGTTGTGGTTGTAGTGTTGTGGTCGTAGTGTTGTGGTCGTAGTGTTGTGGTCGTAGTGTTGTGGTTGTAGTGTTGTGGTCGTGGTGTTGTGGTCGTAGTGTTGTGGTCGTAGTGTTGTGGTCGTAGTGTTGTGGTCGTAGTGTTGTGGTCGTAGTGTTGTGGTTGTAGTGTTGTGGTAGTAGTGTTGTGGTAGTAGTGTTGTGGTCGTAGTGTTGTGGTCGTGGTGTTGTGGTTGTGGTGTTGTGGTTGTAGTGTTGTGGTCGTAGTGTTGTGGTCGTAGTGTTGTGGTAGTAGTGTTGTGGTTGTAGTATTGTGGTCGTGGTGTTGTGGTCGTGGTGCTGTGGTTGTAGTGTTGTGGTCGTAGTGTTGTGGTCGTGGTGTTGTGGTCGTAGTGTTGTGGTCGTGGTGTTGTGGTTGTAGTGTTGTGGTCGTGGTGTTGTGGTCGTAGTATTGTGGTCGTGGTGTTGTGGTTGTAGTGTTGTGGTCGTAGTGTTGTGGTCGTGGTGTTGTGGTCGTGGTGTTGTGGTCGTAGTGTTGTGGTTGTAGTGTTGTGGTTGTAGTGTTGTGGTCGTAGTATTGTGGTCGTGGTGTTGTGGTTGTAGTGGTGTGGTCGTAGTGTTGTGGTCGTAGTGTTGTGGTTGTGGTGTTGTGGTTGTAGTGCTGTGGTTGTAGTGTTGTGGTTGTAAAAATTTAATATATGTTGTAAGTTCGATAGAAGTGGTTCGTGGAAAGTTTGTTATTCTCATAGTGGTTGAGGATGTTATTGTGGTCGTAGTTGAGGATGTTATTGTGGTCGTAGTTGAAGATGTTATTGTGGTCGTAGTTGAGGATGTTATTGTGGTCGTAGTTGAGGATGTTATTGTGGTCGTAGTTGAAGATGTTATTGTGGTCGTAGTTGAAGATGTTATTGTGGTCGTAGTTGAGGATGTTATTGTGGTCGTAGTTGAGGATGTTATTGTGGTCGTAGTTGAGGATGTTATTGTGGTCGTAGTTGAGGATGTTATTGTGGTCGTAGTTGAGGATGTTATTGTGGTCGTAGTTGAGGATGTTATTGTGGTCGTAGTTGAGGATGTTATTGTGGTCGTAGTTGAAGATGTTATTGTGGTCGCAATAGTAAACATACTATGGAATCAAAGTAAAACAATGTCAAAACAAATATCTCAATGTAATGATTTGTGGATTATTTATATGACGAGCCTCTGTAAACGCACTAGTGAAGGGGACTGTACATAAGGCTGGTCTGTATACTGTAGCTGCTTCGTGAGGTCTTGTGTGGAGCTTGAGTTAGTCAGATTCACGCTGCGAGTTCATGAACCTGTTCCGAGAGGGATCGAGACCCCTGTCTGCTTCACCTGAAATCTTCTCCATGTTTATTGGCCCAGGTCGAAACTTGGCTCTCATTCCATGCGTAACTACACTTTATTTATCTTTTTTTTTCTTTCTTACTTTTCCTATTGTTGTTTACTCTTTAGTTCTCTTCTAGTGTCTATTTGGTTTCGTTTTGTACGTTTCCACAATCGTCAGATCCTTGTATATGAACTCTGTAAATCTTAATGTCTGAAGGATTCGTGTTAAAAATGTCTAGCTGGACGACTCTTGCCTGTGTGGGGAGGAGGGGGCCTCTGGACACTTAAAGGAGGTGTTGAGGAGTGTGTTGGCCACTGTATACCTCCCCAGCCATGTGTCAGAGGGCCACACCTGGTGGTGATGGAGTGGCCGTCAAGGTGTGAGGAGGTGGTGAGACATGAGACAGGTTGTGTAGTGCCTTGCTGGTCTCCCCTGAGAGCAGCACAACATGACTGGTGTAGTCCAGCTATAATTAGATGATAGCTATCGGTCTTAATGCCAAAGGTTCGTGAAACTGGCCAAGCGAACTCGTGTAGTGGCGTACCCGGGGAAAGCCAGGAGGGGGGTGGGGGGGAGAGGAAGGGAAAAAAATACTGAATTAGAAGAGTAAACTTATTTTTGTGGTCGGAAAAAAATAATCTAACGATATTTTCTTGTTGTTGTTGTTGATAGACAGATTTTATTAACACTGTTCCTGTAGCTTGTGTGTCCTTGTAGTGGGAGAGACACCAGCGAGGACAAGAAATATTATAATAATGTTGCCGCTGACCTGTGTTTATCCCTGACTCCAAAATGTTCACTTTAAAACATCAGTCTCGATTTGCGTTTCTAAATAATAATAATAATAATAATAATAATAATAATAATAATAATAATAATAATAATAATAATAATAATAAAATAAAGGAAGTAAGAATAGAGTTGCGAGCCAAAGTATTCCAAGGGGGTCGTTGTCTCCTTCGCCCCTGCTCGAGGGTGTTTACTGTACACTGTATTTTTATTAAGCCGACAGTCAGGGATACCGAGTTTCATTTTGAGGATCTTGTATTCATAGAAACAACAGCCATAAAAAAAGTACATAAAAGATCTTCTGTCACGACTCCTTAAAAATATGCTATCTTAATAAATGTAAAACAGCGTCTTCGTCCTGAACATGATAACAGTGAGACAGAGTTGCCGAGAGGACGGTGGTGTGACGCCAGCCAGCTATGGGACGAGATGAAGAGGGGGGCAACATGATACGTAGTAACTTGCTCCAGAAAGTGTCTTTACGGAGGAATCCCATGAATTTCAGAATGAATAATACGACTCATGTTGTCTCGGTAAGGCTGTCAAGATCATTCGTCTGCTGTGTCTTATTGAGTGAGTGTTTTACATACTGTCCGCGACACTTGTGAAGGTAATGGGGGGAGGAGGGGGGGTGAGGTGCAGTGGCACGGAACGTGGGTAATGTAGACTCATAAGTTAATAGTCTCTCACGACCCGACCTGACCAGTGCGGCTCTCCTCTGCCACAACAGCCATGACCCCGGAGGCGAGAGTTGTGGTGAGACATATGCCAGACGGCCCGGGCTGTGCCTTAATACTCTAGCATAGACTGTACAGTTGTATTTAGAACTGAACAAGTGTTAATTACATTTACTTTCTTATTTTTTGCTAAACTTATACGTATCAAAAGTCGTTGCTTCAGTCTAATGTTATAACGAAGTGTACTTGACTACATTTCATAGGTTATAGATGTAAATATATCTTATCTATTTCCAGCACCGTGTACGTATTGTCATCACATGTAAATTATTGTTCCTGTACTAAACTTTTACAACCACTGATTTATCTCACGAAGCCTTCCACCTTAAGTGATTCACTCAGAGACGCAAACATGTTCAGCACTGTAATGACTCGTGAGATGGGACCGCAGTCATAATGAGGCCTCAACTGATACTTGGGTAGGTTGGCCCTGTTAGGAGTGGGACCTACCATCATTACTTGAGACGTAAAGTACTTGTTGGTCTTATCAGGAATGTTCCCACTAACGATTTCATGAATTTCTTTATGAATGAACAGACACTTGAGTTCATGTTGGTAGTGGTGAAACCTCAAGTGGTAATGGCCGGGATCAGTCAAGTGCGACCTCCAGAGTACCTCCTCACACAGGATTCCAAACCAGTTTCTTAAGCACTTTTGCCTTTTTAGTAACGGCTCGGTAGTAAAAAGCTTAATCTCCTGAAAGAAATTTCAGTATAAAAAATTAAAACCTTTGGATGTGGGTCCGTTAATAAAAGGTACTGTGGGTCCGTTAATAAAAGGTACTGTGGGTCCGTTAACAAAAGATACTGTGGGTCCGTTAACAAAAGATACTGTGGGTCCGTTAACAAAAGGTACTGTGGGTCCGTTAATAAAAGGTACTGTGGGTCCGTTAATAAAAGGTACTGTGGGTCCGTTAACAAAAGATACTGTGGGTCCGTTAACAAAAGGTACTGTGGGTCCGTTAACAAAAGGTACTGTGGGTCCGTTAATAAAAAGTACTGTGGGTCCGTTAACAAAAGGTACTGTGGGTCCGTTAACAAAAGATACTGTGGGTCCGTTAATAAAAGATACTGTGGCTGGTTTGGTTTCCTCAGATGACTTGCACTCTGACTGACTCTAGATCTGAGTTAACATTATCCATCCATGGTTGACCACGCCACATCCGGCTCCCTAAGAAAAGTTTAAATTTGCCTTATCCCTGGACCGATTTATCCCCAGTGGAAATAACCAAATTATTTAACGCTGAAACTCCACCAACCAGGTTCTCTTTCTTTATTGTTATTATTAAAGGTTCGGTTTGGTGAAGATGACCCATTTTGTTTGGTGGATTAGCCATTAATCACAGTCAACTGATTGGCGGATTAAACAGTCGTTCCAATTACCTGATTAGTGGATTAGCCAGTCATCGCGATTGACTGGTGAATTAGCCATTAATCTCAGTTAACTGATAGGTAGACTAGCCACTCATCACAGTTAACTGACAGGTAGATGAGCTAGACTTTCCAATTTAATGATTGGTGGATTAGCCAGTCATTCTAGTTAACTGACTGGTTGGAGGAGTTATTACAGTGAGTCGCCTGCCAAGATAACATACACACTCATGTTATTACCACTACCAGTCTGGACTCCCCTGCACCACACCCCCTTTATCCAGACACTACCCCCTTCCCCAGCTACTTCCCCCCTTCCCCAGCCACTTCCCCCCTCCCCCTGCCACTTCCCTTTTCCCCAGACACTTCCCCCCTTTCCCAGTCCCCCTACTTCCCCTTCTTCCCCAGCCACTTCCCCCATACCCCAGCCACTGCCCCCCTTTTACCCCAGCAACTCCCCCCCCCCCCGCCTCTCTGTACTTCCCCTGCCGTTCCTATTTCCATTTTCGCTCCTCTGCCATTTTCCCCTCACGTCTGCCTCTTCTTACCACATTCCATTGCGTCTGCCACTTAGCTGTTTCCCCTCTTGATTCTGGCGCTACCTCCTGCCGGTCTGCCACTCTGCCACTTCCTCTTACCACCCTACCACTACCTCTTGCCGGTCTACCACCCTGCCACTTCCTCCTACCACCCTACCACTACCCCCTGCCGGTCTACCACTCGGCCACTTCCTCCTACCACCCTACCACTACCCCCTGCCGGTCTACCACTCGGCCACTTCCTCCTACCACCCTACCACTACCCCCTGCCGGTCTGCCACTCTGCCACTTCCTCCTACCACCCTACCACTACCCCCTGCCGGTCTACCACTCGGCCACTTCCTCCTACCACCCTACCACTACCCCCTGCCGGTCTACCACTCGGCCACTTCCTCCTACCACCCTACCACTACCCCCTGCCGGTCTACCACTCGGCCACTTCCTCCTACCACCCTACCACTACCCCCTGCCGGTCTACCACTCGGCCACTTCCTCCTACCACCCTACCACTACCCCCTGCCGGTCTGCCACTCTGCCACTTCCTCCTACCACCCTACCACTACCCCCTGCCGGTCTACCACTCGGCCACTTCCTCCTACCACCCTACCACTACCCCCTGCCGGTCTACCACTCGGCCACTTCCTCCTACTACCCTACCACTACCCCCTTCCGGTCTACCACTCAGCCACTTCCTCCTACCACCCTACCACTACCTCCTGCCGGTCTACCACTCGGCCACTTCCTCCTATCACCCTACCACTACCCCCTGCAGGTCTACCACTCGGCCACTTCCTCCTACCACCCTACCACTACCTCCTGCCGGTCTGCCACTCGGCCACTTCCTCCTACCACCCTACCACTACCTCATGCCACTTCCTCTTGCCACTTTATCACTTCCCCTGCCATTCTGCCACTTCTTTCTACCACTTCTCCCTGCCACTCTACCACTTTACCACTTCTCCCCCGCCACCCTGCCACTTCACCCTGTATCCCCCCCTCCCCCCCCCACTAGGCACTCGAGCAATAATTATGCGCCAGTTTTTGCTTGGCGGACGCGGGGCATTTCTGTATTGTTTCCGCACGAGTGCTTGCGTGCTTGTGCTCTCTCTCTCTCTCTCTCTCTCTCTCTCTCTCTCTCTCTCTCTCTCTCTCTCTTCTCCTACCTCGTACCCTCTCCCCCCCCTCCTCACCCCTCATCACCTCCCTTATCCCCTCCCTCCCTCACTCATCTCATACCACTTCCCCTCCCTCCCTCCCTCTTCTCACCTCCCCCTTCTGCTCTTCCACCCGGTATTGCAGTGTGATACAAATGAGGTTGATGATCTGTGTGTGTGTGTGTGTGTGTATAAATAATAATAATAATAATAATAATAATAATAATAAACGGTTTATTGAAAAGTTTGCAGCCCGAATGCTGAAAATATACATTGGACATAAATGACTTATTACATACATTGGTGGTTTAACAAGAGCCTTCATTAGAGAAAGGTAAAGCAACATACAGTGAACATACAGATTTATGTTTACAGCGTAGGTCACGTAGATCATGTGAGCTGAGGTGTTGAACAGCAGACAAGTAGTGCAGTAACTCCCTCACAGATGGCGTTATGAGGGGCATCACGTGGAGTAGTAGGAGTGTGTGTGTGTGTGTGTGTGTGTGTGTGTGTGTGTGTGTGTGTGTGTGTGTGTGTACGCCTTCCTCTACCTGCAATCATTATTTCTTGACCTGCTTTCTTCTTCAGGCGCTTCACATAAATAGTTCTGTGGTTTTCTCTCTCTGTTCATTACCCCCTCTTCCCCCCCCCACCTTTCCCCCCTTCCCTCACCTTCCTCCCTCACTCCCATTACCTTGCTCTACCTCTCACTCACTTCCTTCCTATTCAATTTTCTCACTCCTTTCCCACTTTCCTTTCTTACTCACTCCCTTCACCTTCCCCTCTCACTCCTTCCCACACTCATTCCCTCCCCATCCCATCCTTTCCTCATTCCTTCCCATTCTCCTTCACTTCCCTCACTCTCTTCATCAATGCCTCCCCCTTCACTTCCCTCACTTCCTCACCCTTCACCTTTCCCTTCCTCTCCCCCCTCTCCCCCATTCCCTCCTCCCTCCTCCACGTTGCCAACTATAATCTGTAAAAATTATTTGTCTGAGAAACGATGACTGAAGAACGGTGTTTAACCTTTGGAATACAACGACACTGTTCTTTCAAAGGGTTATGTCATCGTACTCGAGGGATTAGGCCATCGTACTCAAGATGTTGTCCTCGTTCTCAAGGGGTTTAATCATAGTACTCAAGGTTTAGGAGATCGTACTCAAGGTTCAGGTCATCACACTCAATGTTTAGGCCATCATACTCAAGGGTTAGTCCTCGTACTCAAGGGTTAAGTCATTGTACTCAAGCACCTGAAACTTAATTAACTACAAAACCATTAACCGATTCTTAATGAACTTTCTAGCAGACATTAAAACAGCTATAAACGTTGTGTGTTGTCAGCTATAATATATAAACGTTGTGTGTTGTCAGCTATAATATATAAACGTTGTGTGTTGTCAGCTATACTATATAAACGTTGTGTGTTGTCAGCTATAATATATAAACGTTGTGTGTTGTCAGCTATAATATATAAACGTTGTGTGTTGTCAGCTATAATATATAAACGTTGTGTGTTGTCAGCTATAATATATAAACGTTGTGTGTTGTCAGCTATAATATATAAACGTTGTGTGGCAGTTAAAACACTGAAAACAGCAACAACAACACATACAACAACAACAACAGCAACAACAACTACAACAACAACACCACCACGAACAACAACAACTACAAGTACACCCTCATGATTAAACCTTCATTTCACTGTTCATGAACCGATGGAGCCTTACAAGAGTCTCTATACCAGTGTTGAGGAGTCTATATCATGTACTAGTGTCCGAGATATGATGAAATATATAATAATCTATTTTTTTTTTTGTTAGTGTGACCTTTATCTCTGAGCTGTCAAGGGTCTTCACTGGTAATTATGATAGATGATTTAATTTGTGGTATATGTAGAGGAACGTGACGTCATAGAAAAACAAACCTTTGATTACACTTTTGTTGAGGTGATTTAACACAACCTGTCTCGTCCTTCTACCATGATTCAATCTTAAATTATCGCCCCAAAAAAATAATAGATTTTTTAACTTTGCTTGACCATGTTAATGAACTTTCGACCTTCCAAAAAGTTCAGTACTTATTGTATAGGGTGTCTCTCCCTCCCTCCTCCCTCACTTCCTCCCTCCCTCCTCCCTCTCTCCCTGCCTCCCTCCAACTCACAGTGTCTCAGGGAGGGAGGGAAGGAGGGACACTTTTCTAGGACACTCTATATTGCCGAGTCAGTTCATCCATGAGGTGTGGTCAGCTGGGTGCATACATGACTTGAGATATACTTCACTACAGTACTGGCTGTAGGGTGATACACGCCTGAGAGATAACACTGGTAACACCTAAATCTAGCACAACAACAACAACAACAACAATAAAGTCTCCTTCTGAATGTCCAGGTTCATAAAGTAGTTGGACCTCTGCTGTTAACTGATTGGTCAGTTGATTCCCTGTCCTAATGGTCCCCAGTCTTAATGGTCCCCAGTCTTAATGGTCCCCAGTCCTAATGGTCCCCAGTCCTAATGGTCCCCAGTCTTGCTTAATGGTTAAGTTAGGTTAGGGTGAGACCTATTAAGAATGGCGTCAGCTTGATCTACAACCTCGTTATTATACCCCAGTGTGAGCAACTGTTAATTCCCCTCACACCTCTTCCTCTCTATCCTCCTCACACCTCTTCCTCTTTATCCTCCTCACATCTCTTCTTTATCATCGTCACACCTCTTTATCCTCCCCTCACCACTCCTCCCTGATCACTACTTCATCTTCGTTCAAATCCTCCCGTGACAGCCCCAGCTCGAGCCTCCCTCCTCTGTGTCTCCCCGCGCACTGCCCTCGTAGCCTCCTGTAAATCTCTTCTAGTAGTGTATCGTACGTGTGTCTGTCGCTAGGTATAAAGTGTCGTACCTTGAGGTTAAATTCTTGTACCGTAGGTGTCAGCTGTCGCACTCGAGAGGTTAAATAGTCGTACTGGGATGATAAAGCCATTTTATATTGTCGTTCATGAATGTATAAAGTGTCGTACTGGAGGGGATGTGTTGTCGTACTCTGAGGATTAAGTTGTCGTTCTCGATGTTATAGTAGTTGATGGGTTGTTATACTCGAGGGTTAAGGTGCTTGTTCTCGAGGGTGAAGATTTCGGGCTGTAGTTAAGATTTGTCGTTGTCGTATTCGAGGGATGAAGATTTAGTCAGGTGGTTAAGTCGTTGTACTCGAGGGATAAACATTTCGTACTCTCAAGTAATGGTACTCGGGATTGTTATCGTGGTGTGACGGCAGGGTTCACCGTGGGAGGGACCAAGCTGTCAGCCAGGGAGTCAACAAGTGTGTATGATGGTCTGGTTGCGTGCATGTCTGCGTGGGTGCGTGCGTGTAGGTGAGTGGTCAGGCACACTACTTGATGTCCACTCGCTGAGGGAGAGCTCGTTAGGGGCGGGGAGGGGGAGGGGCAAAGGGATGAAGTGGAGGGGTGATGGAGGCTGACAGAGGCATCGTGTAGCCAGTGTTCACAACTCTCGTGTGTGGGGGGGGGGGGCAACGTTCTGACTTCACGTTGTTAGCGGCGTGGCAGGGCGAGAGGTTATCGCCAGCAGTCATTAGGGACCACCGGACACAGTCGGTGACGTCAGAGTAAGAAAATTCCTCTCGATCTGGACCTCTGCGTCTCTGTGCTTGAGTCTCCTTCACCGTATACATAAGGTTGAAGGTCAGCAAAGCTTGGATACTTTTGGTTATTTTACATCTGGCTTCATCCTATAACTTTAGAATTATGACAGTGAACATGTTTGTCGTGACAACAGCCAGCGTAAGTACAAGACACTGCTGACGACCTGGTAACCACAACAACCAGCTGTGTGGTGGACCATCCCTCATATGAGTTGAGGTAAACACCAGCTTCGTCACCATTAACTCCTTATGTAAGACGTCAACCCCTGGATACAGTGTATCTGCCCAGGGAGGAAAATATCTTATCACCTGAAGGAGAAGAAAGAACACAGTGCAAGTAGTGTCCCACACGCCTGATGACTCGTTAGGGACGCCTTCGTTAACACATAGAGCTGGTGTGGCTGGCACTGCACTAGACCGCCTTTACTTCCCGAACTGTAATGCTAGGTATCCATTCACAGCTTGGTGGACTGGGGGTACCCTGAGTGCGATCCAGCGACCCTAAGTATAGGAGACAAGCTGTAAATCCACTCGGCCGCCGCAGCCTTAGACGAGGGGAGGTGGCTGGAGAAAAAGGAATAGAAGGCGAGGGGCGATGAGGTAGTAAGAAAGCAGGGAAATGAAGCAACTGAAAAATACCTGGGATATGGAAAGGGAGAACTTGGGTGGGACAGGGGGAATAAGGGAGAGAAGAAAGAAATAGGAAAAGGGGAATACGTAGAAATGACAGAAAAAAGAAAGGGAATGAGGGCAAGGAAGGGAAAAAAGGGCGAGAAACAGGGAGAGAAGACAGAGAGTAGGGAAGGAGGGAGGGAGATGTAGTGGTGAGGTGGTCGTGGGCAGGTACAGACAGGTGTAGGGGCAACATACCTACACAGTCTAGACAAGGGCAGAGGTAATGTGGCTGACGGACGTGTACAGGAGGCTGGTGAAGGAGGTATGGGGACGTAGGAGCGAGGGAGAGGAGGAAGACAGTGAGGAGGAGGGAGGTAGTGAGAGGAGGAATGGAGCGAGAGGAGGTAGGCAGTGAGAGGGACCAAGCTTGAGTGGGTTAAGGGGGGAGTGATAAATAGGGCTTACAGAGGTCATCTTAAAAGAAGAACGGAGTGGGGGGGGGGGCTATAGGTGGTGGTGGTGGTGAGGGGCTACAGGTGGTGGTGGTGAGGGGCTACAGGTGGTGGTTGTAAGGGGCTACAGGTGGTGGTGGTGAGGGACTACAGGTGGTGGTGGTGAGGGGCTACAGGTGGTGGTGGTGAGGGGCTACTGGTGGTGGTGGTGAGGGGCTGCAGGTGGAAGTGGTGAGGGGGCTACAGGTACTGGTGGTGGTGAGGGGCTACAGGTGGTGATGGTGAGTGACTACAGGTGAATAATCAGTCATTAATCTCCACATGTAGGTGTTTAGAGTGTCCTCGGTGGGGCGACTCGTCTAGGTGAGTCTCCAGTGTCGTGGACGGTCTCACTCACCTCCAGTATATAAACAACGTCTCGCAAAACATCATTTATACTCGTACCATAACCAGAGACCTGCATGGTAGTCAAAGGAACGGGCGAACGATCGTCTGGCGAAACAATGAAGGTGATTTAACGAACCGACAGGACACCACTAAATCTCGACACTCGTCCACGTATTATAAAGTAACACTGGAGGGATGACTTACCTGAGCTGACCAGTTACTAGTTACCCAAAACTGACCAGGAGAGACACGTGACTGTGAACCCATAAGGTGTCTGCAGTATATTGTGTTGTCTCCAGCTGCCGCCGCCCTGACCAGAGTCACTCTATTGTGGGGCGTTATCCTGAGGTAGATCTGAGGCGGCCAGTCACCCGGAAGGTTAGGAGCCATCACGGGGTAATAAGGTAAAGAAGGTTAGAGTGAGTGGTGGATATGCACTGAGGGAAGGAGGGTGTGGTGTGGTGTGGTGTTGTGTGGTGTGGTGTGGTGTGATGTGGTGTGGTAGATATGCACTATGCAGTTAGATATGGGGGGGTAAACGATAAGATATAATAATGAAGAGAAGTGGAGAAGAGAAGAAGAAAAATGGAGGAAAAGGAGAAGGAAGAATGTAATGTTGTTAGTGCATAAAGTAGATCAGGTAAATGAACCGTAGAGGAGAGAGGAAGAGAAGAGGATTATAGAGGTAGAGGAATAAAGTAGAGGAGTAAGGTAGAGGAGAGAGATAAGAGGAGTAAGGTAGAGGAGAGAGGAAGAGAAGAGGATTATAGAGGTAGAAGAATAAAGTAGAGGAGAGAATTATAGATGAAGAGAGGTAGAGAAGGGAGGGTCGAGAAGCGTTGGGGGATAATCCTGGTAGTAGAGTAGTGAGGTGATGATCCTTGACTGACCCTAGTGGTGATGGTGGTGGTGATGATGATGATGGTGGTGGTGATGATGATGGTGGTGGTGATGGTGATGGTGGTGGTGATGATGATGTTGGTGATGATGGTGGTGGTGATGGTGATGATGGTGATGGTGATGATGGTGGTGGTGATGATGATGGTGGTGGTGGTGATGATGTTGGTGATGATGGTGGTGGTGGTGGTGGTGGTGGTGGTGGTGGTGATGATGATGTTGGTGATGATGGTGGTGGTGATGATGGTGGTGGTGGTGGTGGTGGTGATGATGATGATGTTGGTGATGATGGTGGTGGTGGTGATGATGATGGTGGTGATGATGGTGGTGGTGGTGATGATGATGATGGTGATAATGTTTTTAGGTATTTAAAACATGTATTCTTCCTAACATTACGTGGTTAGGTTAGATTAGGTTAGCGTTAGGGTGAGGGTGATTAATCTTCAAGTGAAATAAACTAAGGTGGAGATTCTTAAAGGTGAATCCACTGCCTTCAAAATATATAAGTAACGTCAAAGTATATATATATATATATAAAAGGTTCCTACACCTCGTAACCTCAAGGTACACGTCATGCAGTTTATATACCTGACGTTAATTAATATTTATCTCACAGTATAAAGGTGTTACACTGTGTTATATTATGTTTGGTGTTGAGGAGTCGACGGGATGTGTCTGGTCAGGTCAATGGCTCAGGGACATGGGGTAGGTCTGGTCAGGTTATGGGCTGTGGGACATGGGGTAGGTCTGGTCAGGTTAAGGGCTCTGGGACATGGGGTAGGTCTGGTTAGGTTAAGGGCTCTGGGACATGGGGTAGGTCTGGTCAGGTTAAGGGCTCTGGGACATGGGGTAAGTCTGGTCAGGTTAAGGGCTCTGGAACATGGGGTAGGTCTGGTCAGGTTAAGGGCTCTGGAACATGGGGTAGGTCTGGTCAGGTTATGGGCTCTGGGCATGGGGTAGGTCTGGTCAGGTTAAGGGCTCTGGGCATGGGGTAGGTCTGGTCAGGTTAAGGGCCCTGGGACATGGGGCAGGTCTGGTCAGGTTAAGGGCTCTGGGCATGGGGTAGGTCTGGTCAGGTTAAGGGCTCTGGGCATAGGGTAGGTCTGGTCAGGTTAAGGGCTCTGGGACATGGGGTAGGTCTGGTCAGGTCAATGGCTCTAGGACATGGGGTAGGTCTGGTCAGGTTAAGGGCTCTGGGACATGGGGTAGGTCTGGTCAGGTTAAGGGCTCTGGGCATGGGGTAGGTCTGGTCAGGTTAAGGGCTCTGGGACATGGGGTAGGTCTGGTCAGGTTAAGGGCTCTGGGCATGGGGTAGGTCTGGTCAGGTTAAGGGCTCTGGGACATGGGGTAGGTCTGGTCAGGTTAAGGGCTCTGGGCATGGGGTAGGTCTGGTCAGGTTAAGGGCTCTGGGACATGGGGTAGGTCTGGTCAGGTTAAGGGCTCTGGGCATGGGGTAGGTCTGGTCAGGTTAAGGGCTCTGGGCATGGGGTAGGTCTGGTCAGGTTAAGGGCTCAGGGACATGGGGTAGGTCTGGTCAGGTTAAGGGCTCTGGGACATGGGGTAAGTCTGGTCAGGTTAAGGGCTCTAGGACATGGGGTAGGTCTGGTCAGGTTAAGGGGGGGGGGCGGGGGGATGCTCAGGGAGTGGGCCAATTACCATCAATATTTAACACACACACACACACACACACACACACACACACTCACACTCATGGACCGTATATACAATTTGCTATAAATACCTTAGACTATATCCCTTCATTCCCTATTGGGTCTATATATTTTGGTATAGAATTCTTATATATCTCACATGTATCTCCCTATTTGTGTTGTATTTTGGTGTATTTCTCCTATTTAATGCTGTATTTTCATGTATCTTCAGTATTAATTGCTGTATTATCTTGTGTTTACCTATGTATGTCTGTATTTTCTTGTATTTTCAATATTTATTGCTGTATTATCATGTATGGGGAAGAAAGTCCGTTATATCGAGGGTCCGTAAGATGTGAAACCTCAAGATCTTGGAAGCATAATGTGTTGTCTAATGGTAGGCCCTGCTGCCACATGGCGTCACGAAAATTGTGACCAAGTCCCAGGTTACTAATCTGACTTTCTGCCTCATTTACACACAATTGCAGGGTCTCAATTGTTTCTCTTACTATTGACAACACAACATACATTTATCGTTTCTCATTTTTTATCTTTTTTTCATTTTTGTAATTATTATTATTATTATTATTATTATTATTATTACTACTACTACTACTACTACTACTACTACTACTACTACTACTACTACTACTACTACTACTACATTTGGCCCCCCAGGCCCTGGTGTGGGTCAGTGACCTGTGCCCGGGTGAGCTAATCCATGTAAAAAACAATCTAACGGATTATATGGAGAGAAAAGTTCGTCATATGGAGGTTTCACTGTAGTGGGTAATTTATGAAGTACAATAAATAATACAGTAATACATTAGTGGATGATCAATGAAATACATTAAATAATACAGTAGGAATTAGTTTATGGAATATAGAAGACAATTATTGGGTCGTGATTCATACATCGTTGTTCAGTAATAAATTATACAACAAGTAAATGCATAGCTAATAATTTATAGAAAAAAAAACGGTAATTGCACAGTAATTCAAGGTGATTGGTGTTTCAGGTGATTTGCATTTTGAGTGGGTGGTTCACGCCTGGGAATGATATGATAATGTGATTAGGAGTGAGGGCAGGTGGTCCTTGAGGTGGCGGGGGGGGGGGGGGAGTTGTTTAGGCGGTGTGGGGGTTGGTGGGGGTAGGTGGTGTGGGGTTAGGTGGTGTGGGGGTTGGTGGGGGTTAGGTTAGGGGGTAGGGAGGGAGGGGATGTTTCAGGTCCTCTTAAGGTCTTTTTTTATGTTTTTTTTTTTTTTTTCACTTTTTTATATTTTCCTCTTGGTCCCTGGTCTTCTGGTCTGGAATCTTTGGTCTGTTTGGAAGCGGTCTATTTCTTACTCTTTGTTTGGTTTTGGTCTTTAGTCTGGTCTTGGGGGGTCGAAAGGGTGGGGAAGGGAGGTCTTTTGGTCTGATCTCTACAGTACACTTTCCTCTGTGTCTGATATCACCATCACCACCAACTACCACCACTACCATCACCACCACTACCACCATCACCACCACTACCACCACCACTACCATCACCACCACTACCACCACTACCACCACCACCACTACCACCACACCACCACTACCACCACTCATTACCATAACCATGACAATAACAAACTTTAAATTGCATTGTTTTTTTTTCTTGTTAACACTTTGAGCTTTCACCTGCCCGGGGTCTCTCTCTCTCTCTCTCTCTCTCTCTCTCTCTCTCTCTCTCTCTCTCTCTCTCTCTCTCTCTCTCTCTCTCTCTCTTGGTGCTTGTGGGTGGGATGGTAATTAAGTAGGTGGGGTGGTGATTACGTGGGTGGGTAGGTGGGTGGGGGAAGGAGAAGAGGAAAGGAACCTGGATCAGCAAGTTAGCAATGGCGGGTGTTGGTGGGGGTGGCGGGTAGGGGTACAGGAGAGGGTGGGGGGGGGGCGGTACTAGAGGGGGGGTTCGTTGGAGGGGTACCTGAATCAACACCCCCCCCACCCCCCTCAAGGCAATGTTTCTGACTGGAGTATTACAGGTGAAGGTCATTAGGTGAGATGCTTCCCCCCTCCTCCTCCTCCTCCTCCCTGCCCCTCACACCTAACTTCCTCTCCTCATGGGCCCTCATACCACCCCCTTCGCCCCACCAGGGAGAGTTACAGAGTGGGGTGAAGGGAGGGAAAGTTACAGAGTGGGGTGATGGGGAGAGAGAGGTACGGAGTGGGGTGAGGGGGAGGGCCTTGGTTGGTGTTGATGTGAGGCAAGGAGAGGAGGAATCATGGGTCAGGGAGAACTTGATGGAGAGCTGGAGTGTGTGTGTGTGTGTGTGTGTGTGTGTGAGTGACTTGAGATATAAACCAGCGTAGTAAAACGTTGACATACATAAACTCTCTGTTTATATCTGTTTGTTCTCAGACCGCCACCATCATCCCGTAAACAAACATTCCCTAAGATATAACAAACTTGGACCCATAGAAGAAGACTTTATATAACACGACCATCTCCTGTAACACCAACAATAATTATAGTGATCACAAATATAATAATAACAATAATAATAATAACAATAATAGTAATAATAATAACAATAATAGTAATAATAACAATAATAATAATAACAATAATAATAATGATAATAATAATAATAATAATAATAACAATAATAATAATAATAATAATAATAATAACAACAATAATAATAATAATAATAATAACAATAATAATAATAATAACAACAACAACAATAATAATAATAATAATAATAATAATAATAATAATAATAATGATAATAATAACTATAATAACAATGATAATAAAACCTCTACTAATAATAAAATGTCAAAAATAAATGAATGAAGACTAAAGCGTGTAAAAAAAAAATAAAGGCCGCCTGGTAAGACACATTAGGAGGATAAATGACAGTTTGGGGTGTGGGGAGGGGCAGTGTGAGAGGTGGGGACAATGAGGGGGGCAGTGTGAGAGGTGGGGACAATGGGGGGGGCAGTGTGAGAGGTGGGGACAATAAGGGGGGGCAGTGTGAGTGGTGGGGACAATGGGGGGGGGCAGTGTGAGAGGTGGGGACAATGAGGGGGGCAGTGTGAGAGGTGGGGACAATGAGGGAGGGGAGGGGGTGAGAGGTGGGGACAATGAGGGAGGGGAGGGGGTGAGAGGTGGGGACAATGAGGGGAGGGGAGGGGGTGAGAGGTGGGGACAATGAGGTGGGGCAGTGTGAGAGGTAGGGACAATGAGGGAGGGGAGGGGGTGAGAGGTGGGGACAATGAGGGGGCAGTGTGAGAGGTAGGGACAATGAGGGGGGGCAGTGTGAGAGGTGGGGACAATGATGGGAGGGGAGGGGACAATGAGGGGGGGCAGTGTGAGAGGTGGGGACAATGAGGGGAGGGGATGAGGGTAGGAAAGAGTTTAAGGAAGATAAATCCTCGTTACCAGACACTAAGAGGTGGAGGAGTGACCCAGTGTGGTATATATGGGAAGATTAGTGGAAGAAAATGTGATAGGAATAAGATTGTGATTATAACCATGATTGGGGGCATGGTGAGGGGCGTGATCATCATTGGGGGTATGGTGAGGGGCGTGACCATGATTGGGGGTATGGTGAGGGGCGTGACCATGATTGGGGTATGGTGAGGGGCGTGACCATGATTGGGGGTATGGTGACGGGCGTGACCATGATCGGGGGTATGGTGAGGGGCATGTCCATGATTGGGGGTATGGTGTGGGGCATGACCATGATTGGGGGTATGGTGAGGGGCGTGACCATGATTGGGGGCATGGTGAGGGGCATGACCATGATTGTGGGTATGGTGAGGGGCATGACCATGATTGGGGGTATGGTGAGGAGCATGACCATGATTGGGGATATGGTGAGGGGCGTGACCATGATTGGGGGTATGGTGAGGGGCATGACCATGATTGGGGGTATGGTGAGGGGCGTGACCATGATTGGGGGTATGGTGAGGGGCATGATTGGGGGGTATGGTGAAGGGCATGATTGGGAATATGATTCGGGGCATAACCATGATTGGATACGGTGGTAAGCCTCTGCTTGAGGTAAGGTAGGGCCCCTGTTAGGAGGTAATTTATGACCCTGATTGAGATACCCACCATGGGTAAGTTAAGGTAGGGTTCTGTTTAAGTTAAGGTAGGACCCTATTTAAGGTAAGGTAAGACCCTATTTAAGGTAAGGTAGGACCCTATTTAAGGTAAGGTAGAGCCCTAATTGATAGTGCCCAGGAGGGTTCACGGGGAGAGAATGAATGAGTAGGAACAATAATGAGTGGTAGTGGTGGATGGAGGGGCAGTGGCGTCACGTAGTGGGTTCAGTCTCTCGTTCCCTTGGGCCACGCTCATGTAAACTGAGTCATACATCACGTCTGTCTGGGTGGTGCGTGACGATGAGGTGGTGTAGGGGTATGGTGGTGTTTGTGGTGGGTATGGTGGTGTTTGTGGTGGGTATGGTGGTGTTTGTGGTGGGTATGGTGGTGTTTGTGGTGGGTATGGTGGTGTTTGGTTTGTGGTGGGTATGGTGGTGTTTGTGGTGAATATGGTGGTGTTTGTGGTGGGTATGGTGGTGTTTGTGGTGGGTATGGTGGTGTTTGTGGTGGGTACTCGTAAGTCCGGACCTTCGGCCTAGAAAATAGTGCCTTAATGTTCGAAATAAGGTAAACAGAGTATTAGGTTTTGTATCTAGAAGTGTAAGTAATGAGAGTGCGGAGGTCTTATTGCAATTATAATTTGCGATAGTCAGGCCGCACCTCGATTATGCGGTTCAGTTCTGGTACTCTTATTATAGAATGGATCTCAATTCACTGGAGTCGGTGCAGCGAAGAATGACGAAAATGATTCCGGGACTTAGAAACCTTCAATATCAAGATAGATTAAAGAAACTAAACTTGTATTCCCTAGAAAGACGAAGAGTGCGGGGATTTATGATAGAAATATTTAAGTGGATGAAAGGAATCAATAAAGGAGATATAGATAAAGTTCTTATAATATCCGAGCAGAATAGGACTCGTAGTAATAGATTTAAGTTGGATAAGTTTAGGTTTAGGAGGGAGATAGGAAGAAACTGGTTCACAAATAGGGTGGTAGATGAGTGGAACAAGCTTAGCAACTTTGTAGTAAGTGCTGGAACGCTGGAAAGTTTTAAAAGGAGGCTAGATAGATTCATGGATGATAGAGAGTGGTAGTAACTCTCGACAGGAGCTGCCATGCACAGGCCAACCGGCCTATAGCAGACTCCTTATTTTCTTATGTGCTTATGTTTGTGGTGGGTACAATGGTGTTTGTGGTGGGTACAATGGTGTTTGTGGTGGGTACTGGGTGTTTGTGGTGGGTACAATGGTGTTTGTGGAGGGGTACAATGGTATTTGTGGTGGGTACTGGGTGTTTGTGGTGGGTACGGGGTGTTTGTGGTGGGTACAATGGTGTTTGTGGAGGGGTACAATGGTATTTGTGGTGGGTACGGGGTGTTTGTGGTGGGTACAATGGTGTTTGTGGAGGGGTACAATGGTATTTGTGGTGGGTACGGGGTGTTTGTGGTGGGTACAATGGTGTTTGTGGAGGGGTACAATGGTATTTGTGGTGGGTACGGGGTGTTTGTGGTGGGTACAAGGGTGTTTGTGGTGGGTACTGGGTGTTTGTGGTGGGTACGGGGTGTTTGTGGTGGGTACAATGGTGTTTGTGGTGGGTACGGGGTGTTTGTGGTGGGTACGGGGTGTTTTGGTGGGAAATGGGTGTTTGTAGTGGGTACGGGGTGTTTGTGGTGGGTACGGGGTGTTTGTGACGGGTATGGGGTGTTTGTGGTGGGTACGGGGTGTTTGTGGTGGGTACGGGGTGTTTGTGATGGGTAAAGGGTGTTTGTGGTGGGTATGGGGTGTTTGTGGTGGGTACGGGGTGTTTGTGGTGGGTACGGGGTGTTTGTGGTGGGTAATGGGTGTTTGTGGTGGGTACGGGGTGTTTGTGGTGGGTACGGGGTGTTTGTGGAATGTTGTTGGAGTTGTCCTCAATACTAAACACAGTTTACAAAACCAAGAAAAGAAGGAAAAACTTAAGTATACAAGGACAAATTCACGTACACGAGAGTAAAGTCAAGGTACACACAAGGACAAATTCACGTGCACGAGAGTAAAGTCAAGGTACACACAAGGACAAATTTACGTACACAAGAGTAAAATCAAAAGTAAAGTACACAAGGACAAATTTACGTACAAACTCCTGATAACGAACACGGGAAACGAGACATAAGTACACGGTTCTCAGTCACATAAACCAGCCCACGATGCCGCAAAAGACCCGTGTGAGAGTTGTTGTGTGGTGAGCTGACAACACGACCAGTCATTTGGGTGATAAGAGTTGAATGAGTGAGGCCATCTGACACCAGCCGGGCCTATCGGGGAGGTTAATGGTATGCCACAACTTACTGCCCGCTGACTCACGACTGAGGGAGGTAGTGAGCGAGAGGTAATAGGGGTGGGGGGAGGTAGTGAGCGAGAGGTAGAGGTTGTGTGTGTGTGAGAGAGAGAGAGAGCAGGGGTTTGTGTCTGTTAGGGAGGCATGGAGCTGTAATAATAATAATAATAATAATAATACAAATAAAAATAATAATAATAATAATAAAAGTAATAATAATAATAATAATAATAATAATAATAATAATAATAATAAACGATTTATTGAGAGAACGTGGCATTCAAAAAGTTGGAAATATAAAATAAACAAATAAACAGAGACGATAAGAGTTAGGTAAAGTTAAATTAGGGAGTCGGTCACGTGACAAAAGTTCTCAATACCAAAGAGAATAACATGAAGTGAACATACGAATTAACTATAGGATGGAAGTGATATCAGGGGTCGCAGGGCAGCCGTGCGTATGTGTAGGAGGTTGTATGCATGTGTCGGTGAGCAAGGGGGTTGTGTATGTGGGGGGGGGGGCATTGTAGCGTTGGGGGGGTTGTACTGTATGTGTGAGGGCAGGGAGGGGTAGGGGGCCAGGGGCAGGGGTTCGGTTGCCAGGTAGACGCAGGCATGACGCGGCGCTTTGGCAGATCCTTTGTGGAGGAAGTTTTTGTTGTGAGGTGCGGCGAGGAGGGGCCGGGGAGGTACGGGAAAGAGGGGTCGGGAGGAGCAGACGGGGAGGTGCCACGACCCCTAGGGAAGGTGGACTGTGCCATATCTGAAAGGGGAGGTGGATGGTGGCATGTCCCTAAGGGAGACGTCAGTGAAGGGTCAGAAAGGGGTGAGGAGAGATAGAGGTGAAGGGTGAGGGGAGAGAGAAGAGTAAAGGGTGGGGGAGACAAGAGGGTGAAGGGAGAGAGGGCTGATGGGTGAGGGGGAGAGAGGGGCAAAGGGTGAGGGGGGAGAGAGGGGTAAAGGGTGAGGGGGAGAGGGCTGATGGGTGAGGGGAGAGAAGGATGATGGGTGAAGGAAGAGAGAGGGCTGATGGGTGGGGGAGAGAAGGATGATGGGTGAAGGAAGAGAGAGGGCTGATGGGTGGGGGAGAGAAGGATGATGGGTAGGGGGGAGAGAAGGATGATGGGTGGGGGGGAGAGAAGGATGATGGGTGGGGGGGAGACAGGGGTGAAGAGTATGATGAAACAGAATATACATAACCAGTTTGTTGAGTGTCATTAATTTTCACTAATTACTCCAGCCAGTATTTACGTGTAATTATATAATAAAGTTACTGCTTCTTCTGCTGTGTCCTGTTACTGCCTGTACTGCTGCTACTGCTACTGCTGCTATTTCTTCTTCTGCACTCTATATCTCCATTTCATTTAGATCTGTCAAAATTATCTCGAGTTTCAGTGACTGTGTACATCACCTCATCCTAATAGCAGGTGTCACAAATGAACACCTGTTTCTGGGTTGTTACTCTAAGTTTACCTTCAGGGAAGATTCTGTTTCGCGAGGGTCTAATTCCTTATTAAAATGGTCACCTTAGGAGGGTTCGAACTACTTCCTTGTGTAGTCTATGAGAATCTGATAGCAAGTTGAAATAGGTGACGTAAGGGATCGAACTCTATGAATCCCAGATAATAAGGACTGAAAAGCAGCTGGTGCGCCATGTGATAAGGCCACTAATGCACCCTTAATGGCATTAATGGTTGCATTAGTGGCGTGGTCGATTGGTCCGCCGGGTTAGCTTAGTTTTACCCCTCTAGTGAGACTCGCGTAACCTTTCCCGCCCCGTCTTAACGTGGGGTGGCGGGGAGTGGAGGTTAGCATGCTGGGGCTGTGTGAGTCATCTGTCTATACTGCACTCACCCCACACTACCCACACTGATAACACACTCACTAAGTCTAAGCTCCTAAAAGACCTCACTATGTATTCAGTATATATTATAATTAAGACTGTGTTATATATTGTACGCGTAGTAAACGATAATAACCCACCGAGGGAACGACAGCCAAGACAAAGTGTTAAACTGTTCTCAAGAAAAACAGTGGCGTAGCGACACGGTGGGGTGGAGGCTCCTGTACCAGACCCTCCATGACCGGACCAGCAGTGTGAGTCTGTTGGCGAGAGATCTGGACAATATACCTGATCAACCAGCTCACGGCCTGGTGCCTTTATCAGTTTTGTGACCTTATGACATTTTGACTCTATAATCAGGGTGTCTGGAGGGGTCATCATGACTATAAAGGCCAAGTAAGGACATTGTAGGTCTCACCGTGCTGCTGACACATGTAGCAAGATAATGGGAAAGATAGAGGAGGCGGTGACAGCTCTGCTCACATGACTATTATGGGCTCAAGCAGTGACAGATTAGCTGGAAGAGGCCAGGAGGAGGAGCGAGGTCAGTAACTTGCCGCAGCAGAGAGCGTCTCCTCGCCTGACGCTGCAAGAGCTGGCGGGTAAAGTTAGAGCAGGCGGGGATGGGTGTGGTGGGTCACGCATGGAAGGTCATGCGTGAAGATGGTGTCTGTGGTGCCTCTGCTTGTGTCCGGCTCCCTCCCTCCCTCCCTCCCTCCCGGGTCATCACTGGTGACGCTACACCTGTTCTCACCCTTTGCTGGTGCCTCACTAACCTGGATTGAACCTTATGGTACTGTACCTGGCTGACCTCACCTCACCCCTGATGTGACTCAGCTTCTGGTAAGCGGATGATGTACCTAGGACCTGGCTCACCCCTCATGGTACCTGGCTCACCCCTCATGATACCTGGCTCACCCCTCATGGTACCTGGCTCACCCCGCAATTTATCTGACTTACCCCACCCCTCATGGTACCTGGCTCACCCCTCATGGTACCTGGCTCACCCCTCATGGTACCTGGCTTACCCCTCATGGCACCTGGCTCACCCCTCATGGCACCTGGCTCACTCCTCATGGTACCTGGCTCACCCCGCATGTTACCTGGCTCACCCCTCATGATACCTGGCTCACCCCTCATGATACCTGGCTCACCCCTCATGGTACCTGGCTCACCCCTCATGGTACCTGGCTCACCCCTCATGGTACCTGGCTCACCCCTCATGGTACCTGGCTCACCCCTCATGGTACCTGGCTCACCCCTCATGGTACCTGGCTCACCCCTCATGGTACCTGGCTCACCCCTCATGGTACCTGGCTCACCCCGCATGTTACCTGACTCACCCCACCCCTCATGTTACCTGACTCACCCCACCCCTCATGTTACCTGACTCACCCCCCCTCATGATACCTGGCTCACCCCTCATGGTACCTGGCTCACCCCTCATGGTACCTGGCTCACCCCTCATGGTACCTGGCTCACCCCTCATGGTACCTGGCTCACCCCTCATGGAACCTGACTCACCCCTCATGGTACCTGGCTCACCCCTCATGGTACCTGGCTCACCCCGCATGTTAGCTGACTCACCCCCCCCCCCTCATGATACCTGGCTCACCCCTCATGGTACCTGGCTCACCCCTCATGGTACCTGGCTCACCCCTCATGGTACCTGGCTCACCCCTCATGATACCTGGCTCACCCCGCATGTTACCTGACTCACCCCCCCCTCATGATACCTGGCTCACCCCTCATGGTACCTGGCTCACCCCTCATGGTACCTGGCTCACCCCTCATGGTACCTGGCTCACCCCCCCCCTCATGATACCTGGCTCACCCCTCATGGTACCTGGCTCACCCCTCATGGTACTCTTCCAGGCCGATCCGTTCAACTAATACCTGTATGGATCTAATAAACAGCATTTACAGGTAAGACTCCACATAACTTCAGGCTTGACGTGTTCAGTTGGGTGTTAAATTGGTCTTGGCCGAGATACCTGAATGCCTTTAGGGGAGGCGGGCTATACTGATCAGCTGATTTAGGTAAACAAAGTGAAGTTTATTATGTTATGGGAAGCTGGAGAGTTTGGTGTTATGCGGATCAGCTGATTTAAGTAAACAAAGTGAAGTTTATTATGTTTTTTTTAGGAGGAATTAAGTGATACGGATCAGCTGATTAAGTAAACAAAGTGACGATTGAATTGTTTGTTTACATCCGATAAGAGATAATATTGATCGATGTTCTTTTGTTCTCAGGTGAAGGAGTTATGATATTTTGATGAATTTTTACTCAACACAACCGGTCAATTATTACTTATGTACTTGTCCAAATGAGCTTCACTTCTCCCAGGCAGTTGAGAAGCCATTAATGATGAAGCTTGATGTGTATGTGAGTGTTTCATCATTATCATCATCATCATCATCATCATCATCTGTCCAACTTACAGTATATTTGAAGCCCCCCCAGAGAGTACAAGTTAATGGTGTTTACTAACTTGTTCCACTCATCCATTGCTCTATTTCCAAACCAAATATTTACGTATCATTACTCTTAAATGTTTCTCACAATCGGATATATCTCTCTCTCTCTCTTTTTTTTCCTCAGTTGTTTATTTGTTTATCTTTCCTACATAGTGTCTCAGTGTTCTAGCTTGAGTCTCTGTTGCCTCTCAAGTACCACTGGGCGTCTTGGTATAATTCATCCATTTATAAGCTAAACATCATGTGGGTCTTTTATTGTGTCGTGGGATTCAGTTAAGGATCTTCTGGGAATGTATGATTGTATATGTAAGAAAGTGTATATAACAATGTATGAAATGTATGATGTATGTTAATGTATGATAAATTCTCCTTCGTTAATTTGTGTTTTCTTCCACGAGGGGAATATAAAGTGTGGAGGACTGAGTAGTGTATGAATATGTATATGTCCGTGAGCAGGGTCCCAGCGGCCTCCTGTGACCCTGACTCTTTTAACACACTATGTATGTATATGTATGTTTGTATATATGTGCAGGTATGTATGTATGAATGTATGTATAAGGTGTGACGGTTGACTCAGAAACTTCTTGTGTCGTGCCTCGTTGGGGGGGGGTTGATGAGGATGGGGGAACGGAGATAAGACCACAAAACAACCACAAAACAACCACGCAACCACCACACCACCACAAAACAACCACACAACCACCACACACCCACCACAAACCACCACACAACCACCACACCACCACACAACCACCACAAAACAACCACGCAACCACCACACAACCGCCACACCACCACAAAACAACCACACAACCACCACAAAACAAAACACAACCACCACACAACCACCACACCACCACCACAAAACAACCACACAACCACCACAAAACAAAACACAACCACCACACAACCACACAAGGCCTGGTCATATTATATACGTATAGGGAAGAGTTTCTGGGATTTTGTATTTTTATTTATTTATTTATTTTTTAGACGAAATCTTTTGGATAAGTTTTGGGAGGATAGATAGGATAGGGTAAGGGTAAGCAGGTGCGTAGAGTAGGTGGATGAATAGGGTAGACAGGTAAGATGAATAGGTAGATGAGTAGGGTAGCCAGGTGTGAAGGGTAGGCAAGGTAGGTAGGCAAATGGATAGGTAGGCAGGTAAGGTAGGGTTCACGATCATATCAATAGGCTGTGCTCTGTGAGGTTCATTATAAAGTTCGGTCGCCTTAGCATTGTTTGTCACTCACCCCGTCAACCCTTACAGCTGGGGAGGGGGAGGGAGGATAGCAGGGAGGGGTAGAAGGGGAAGGGGGTTACAAGGAGGGATAGAAGGGGGAGGGAGGATAGCAGGGAGGGGCAGTAGAGGGAGGAATAGTAGGGACATTGGGCCAGGTCTGGGCTATGGGACAGGGGGCCAGGTATGAGTTATGGGACGGGGCCAGGTGTGAGTTATGGGATAGGGGGCCAGGTATGAGTTGTGGGACATGGGGCCAAGTCAGGGTTATGGGACAGGGGGCCAGGTATGAGTTATGGGACAGGGGGCCAGGTCCGGGTTATGGGACATTGGGCCAGGTCTGGGTTATGGGACATTGGGCCAGGTATGAGTTATGGGACAGGGGGCCAGGTATGAGTTATGGGACAGGGGGCCAGGTATGAGTTATGGGACAGGGGGCCAGGTCTGGGTTATGGGACAGTGGACCAGGTCTGGGTTATGGGACAGGGGGCCAGGTATGAGTTATGGGACAGGGGGCCAGGTATAAGTTATGGGACAGCGGGCCAGGTCTGGGTTATGGGACATTGGACCAGGTCTGGGTTATGGGACAGTGGACCAGGTCTGGGTTATGGGACAGGGGGCCAGGTATGAGTTATGGGACAGGGGGCCAGGTATAAGTTATGGGACAGCGGGCCAGGTCTGGGTTATGGGACATTGGACCAGGTCTGGGTTATGGGACATTGGACCAGGTCTGGGTTATGGGACAGGGGGCCAGGTATGAGTTATGGGACAGGGGGCCAGGTGTGAGATAGGGGACAAGGGGCCAGGTCTGGGTTATGGGACATGGGGCCAGGGGGCCAGGTATGGGTTATGGGACATGGGGACAGGGGGCCAGGTATGGGTTATGGGACAGGGGGCCAGGTATGAGATAGGGGACAGGGGGCCAGGTATGAGTTATGGGACAGGGGACCAGGTATGAGTTATGGGACAGGGGGCCAGGTATGGGTCGTAATGGAAGCATGTAAGGTGATGCGACACTATGAGGTCACGTCTCAGGTGCCACTCCAGGTAAAGTTTGTTTGTTAAGACAGAGTGTAAGGAGGTGGCCAGTCCCCCCCCCCCCTCCCCGAGGGTTATAAGACACTCAAAAGGGGGTAAACCTCCAGATCACAAGGGGGTAACATTTAACTCTCACAACGGGGTAGGTTTCGACTCAAGCCAAGAGGGTTAAATATTTTTGCCACCGTAAAGACGTAAATCTGAATCTTGACTCTACAATAATGTTAATATTATCTCTCACAAGGAAGCAGAGCGTGGCTTTTAACAAGGGGGTAAATTCTAGCTCTCCAGGGCGGGGGGTATAAATTCTAGCTCTCCAGGGGGGGGGGGGTATAAATTCTAGCTCTCCAGAGAGGATGGGGGTAAATTCTAGCTCTCCAGAGGGGGGGGGGGGGGGGGGAGAATTCTAGCTCTCCAAGAGGGCAAATCTCGTTTTCTGACTGAGGGGTAAAACTCGAATACACAAAAGGGAAAAAATATTTGGTTTTTTATATCTCACAGGAGGGTAGGTTTCAATTTCTGACCCGGGTGGGGGGGGGGGGGGTAAATCTTGATTTTTTTTTCTCAAGAGGATAAGATTCGGCTGACACGGTGTTATCATCTTAGAGGGTAGATGTTATCCTCGGTTAGCCGTAGAGGGAGTGGTGTCTTATTGTCTCCTCCACCCAGCCCTCTCTCCACCTCCCCAGCCCTCTCTCCACCTCCCCAGCCCTCTCTCCACCTCCTCTGGGTCTGTGAGAGGAGGTGTCCGCATCATCTTTGGGGGGCAGGTGATCCTTCTTTTATCATCATCTGTTTCCCCTGTGTGTGTGTGTGTGTGTGTGTGTGTGTGTGTGTGTGTGTGTGTGTGAGTGTGTGTGTGTGTGTGTGTGTGTGTGTGTGTGTGTGTCTGTGTGTGTGTGTGTGCGTGTGCGTGTGTGTGTACCCTGCAGTACTGGCCTCTTCATTACAGCGTGTCGTCCCTGGTACTAAGGTGACTGAGAACGACTTGCCGAGACCAGATTTGCATGAGGGAGAGGGTGATGGAAGGGGTGAAGATAATGGGTGAGGGTGAGGTGAGGGGTGAAGATAATGGGTGAGGGTGAGGTGAGGGGTGAAGATAATGGGTGAGGGTGAGGTGAGGAGTGAAGATAATGGGTGAGGGTGAGGTGAGGGGTGAAGATGATGGGTGAGGTGAGGGGTGAAGATGATGGGTGAGGGTAAAGTGAGGGGTGAAGATGATGGGTGAGGATGAGGTGAGGGGTGAAGATGATGGGTGAGGATGAGGTGAGGGGTGAAGATGATGGGTGAGGGTGAGGTGAGGGGTGAAGATGATGGGTGAGGGTGAGGTGAGGGGTGAAGATGATGGGTGAGGGTGAGGTGAGGGGTGAAGATGATGGGTGAGGGTAAAGTGAGGGGTGAAGATGATGGGTGAGGGGTGAGGATAAAGGAAGGAAGGGGTATGGGGAAGGGTGAAGGAAGGAGGGAAGGGGTGTGGGAAGCGGTGAGGTGCCTGACTATAATTGGCAGTAGAGGGAGAGTATAGTGTGGTGAGGGAGAGTATTGTATGGTGAGGGAGAGTATAGTGTGGTGAGGGAGGGTATAGTGTGGTGAGGGAGAGTATAGTGTGGTGAGGGAGAGTATTGTATGGTGAGGGAGAGTATAGTGTGGTGAGGGAGAGTATAGTATGGTGAGGGAGAGTATAGTGTGGTGAGGGAGAGTATAGTGTGGTGAGGGAGAGTATAGTGTGGTGAGGGAGAGTATAGTGTGGTGAGGGAGATTATAGTATGGTGAGGGAGATTATAGTGTGGTGAGGGAGATTATAGTGTGGTGAGGGAGAGTATAGTGTGGTGAGGGAGAGTATAGTGTGGTGAGGGAGAGTATAGTATGGTGAGGGAGAATATAGTGTGGTGAGGGAGAGTATAGTGTGGTGAGGGAGAGTATAGTGTGGTGAGGGAGAGTATAGTATGGTGAGGGAGAGTATAGTGTGGTGAGGGAGAGTATGGTGTGGTGAGGGAGAGTATAGTGTGGTGAGGGAGATTATAGTGTGGTGAGGGAGAGTATAGTATAGTGAGGGAGAGTATAGTGTGGTGAGGGAGAGTATAGTATGGTGAGGGAGAGTATAGTATGGTGAGGGAGAGTATAGTATGGTGAGGGAGAGTATAGTATAGTGAGGGAGAGTATAGTGTGGTGAGGGAGAGTATAGTATGGTGAGGGAGAGTATAGTATGGTGAGGGAGAGTATAGTATGGTGAGGGAGAGTATAGTATAGTGAGGGAGAGTATAGTGTGGTGAGGGAGAGTATAGTATGGTGAGGGAGAGTATAGTATGGTGAGGGAGAGTATTGTATGGTAAGGGAGAGTATAGCGTGGTGAGGGAGAATATAGTGTGGTGAGGGAGAGTATAGTGTGGTGAGGGAGAGTATAGTGTGGTGAGGGAGAGTATAGTGTGGTGAGGGAGAGTATAGTGTGGTGAGGGAGAGTATAGTATAGTGAGGGAGAGTATAGTGTGGTGAGGGAGAGTATAGTGTGGTGAGGGAGAGTATAGTATGGTGAGGGAGAATATAGTGTGGTGAGTGGAGGTCGGTGATGGAGGTGAGATGGTAGGGGGTGATAATGTGAGGGGGGGAGGAGGAGAAGGGGGGAGGGGGAGGGGGGAGGAGGGGGAGGATAGTGATGGAGGAGACAGAGATTATGGGAAGAAAGGTTAAGGAAGATAATTTAACCCCTCCACTCTCCCGTCCCTCCTCCCCTTCCACAACCCACCCCTACTCTCCCTCCACCCCTCTTAAACCTCCTTTCCCTCCACTCTGTCTCTTCACCCATCCTCCCTTTCCCCTTCTTCCTATCCTTCCTCAGCACTCCCCTCCCCGTTCCCCGTCACCCTTCCTTCCTCCCACAGCTCTGCCCTCCCCCAACCCTCCTCCCCGTTCCTAGTCACCCTTCCTTCCTCCCACAGCTCTCCCCTCCCCCAACCCTCCTCCCCGTTCCCCGTCACCCTTCCTTCCTCCCACAGCTCTCCTCTCCCCCAACCCTCCTCCCCCTTCCCTTCACCCTTCCTTCCTCCCACAGCTCTCCCCTCCCCCACCCTTTTTCCTCCTACCAGCCCCCTCCCCTCCCCACGCCCCTACACCACCACCAACACAGGTACTCAGGAACAGGTCACAGGTGGCCTCGAGACCTGGATTATTTAACAGAAGCTCCATAAAATATCCCAATGACCTTTTAGCTAAATATATAATGACAGATCTGAGTCAGTTTGAAGATGACATTTCACCGTTGAGATTATGTGACCCTAAAGTAAAGAAGGTGTCTGACTACACTTATTTATGTGACCCTGAAGTAAAGAAGGTGTCTGATTACACCTATTTAGTAATCTAGAGCACAATGGTTGAGCCTCAGGATTATTACCATGATGGGTTTGTGTTGAGTGTTAATGTGTTGTAGCTACTGACAGTGTTACGCAGCACGTCTGGTAAGGCAGTCAACAGAACACGGATGACAAGACAGAAGAAATGTGTCTTTATTGATGTTTATTTCCATCACGGTGTGGGGAAGAAACTCTGAAAATTGAATAAAAAAATCGAAAGAAAATGAAACTATTAAACGTAAAGAAATTTTCTCTATAGTAAAAGATTTATTATATCTGCTGAAATAAGAAAATATAACTATAATTATTGACGCTGTTTGAAGTGTTCTTGTTCATCCTGGGACAATAATGATGTTCCTTGAGGTCTTGTTCATCCTGGGACAATAATGATGTTCCTTGAGGTCTTGTTCATCCTGGGACATAAAACTCAAGTGGTAGGGTTGAGGCAGAGAGCAGGATGTTGTTCTTCATAATATGTTCCTTGTTGACGTTACTTGTTCCTAAGCGTTCACGCCTGATGGCTATCTTGATGAGTTCCGTGGTGGTTACTTGTTGTGGTGGTGGTGGTGCTGAGACCGTGTTTGTTGTAGTTGTGGCGAGTGTTTGTTGTTGTAGTCGAGTTAGTGGCTGTGGTGAGTGGCTGTTGTAGTCGAGCTAGTGGCTGTGGTGAGTGGCTGTTGTAGTCGAGCTAGTGGCTGTGGTGAGTGGCTGTTGTAGTCGAGCTAGTGGCTGTTGTAGTCGAGCTAGTGGCTGTGATGAGTGGCTGTTGTAGTCGAGCTAGTGGCTGTTGTGAGTGGCTGTTGTAGTCGAGCTAGTGGCTGTGATGAGTGGCTGTTGTAGTCGAGCTAGTGGCTGTGGTGAGTGGCTGTTGTAGTCGAGCTAGTGGCTGTTGTAGTTGAGCTAGTGGCTGTTGTGAGTGGCTGTTGTAGTTGAGCTAGTGGCTGTTGTAGTCGAGCTAGTGGCTGTGATGAGTGGCTGTTGTAGTCGAGCTAGTGGCTGTGGTGAGTGGCTGTTGTAGTCGAGCTAGTGGCTGTGGTGAGTGGCTGTTGTAGTCGAGCTAGTGGCTGTGGTGAGTGGCTGTTGTAGTCGAGCTAGTGGCTGTGATGAGTGGCTGCTGTAGTCGAGCTAGTGGCTGTGGTGAGTGGCTGTTGTAGTCGAGCTAGTGGCTGTGGTGAGTGGCTGTTGTAGTCGAGCTAGTGGCTGTGGTGAGTGGCTGTTGTAGTCGAGCTAGTGGCTGTGGTGAGTGGCTGTTGTAGTCGAGCTAGTGGCTGTGGTGAGTGGCTGTTGTAGTCGAGCTAGTGGCTGTTGTAGTTGAGCTAGTGGCTGTTGTAGTCGAGCTAGTGGCTGTTGTGAGTGGCTGTTGTAGTCGAGCTAGTGGCTGTTGTGAGTGGCTGTTGTAGTTGAGCTAGTGGCTGTGATGAGTGGCTGTTGTAGTCGAGCTAGTGGCTGTTGTGAGTGGCTGTTGTAGTCGAGCTAGTGGCTGTGGTGAGTGGCTGTTGTAGTCGAGCTAGTGGCTGTGGTGAGTGGCTGTTGTAGTCGAGCTAGTGGCTGTTGTGAGTGGCTGTTGTAGTCGAGCTAGTGGCTGTGGTGAGTGGCTGTTGTAGTCGAGCTAGTGGCTGTGGTGAGTGGCTGTTGTAGTCGAGCTAGTGGCTGTGGTGAGTGGCTGTTGTAGTCGAGCTAATGATTGTAGTTGTTGTAGTGGTAGTTGGGGAAGTAATTGTAGTGGTGGTTGGTGAAGTAATTGTGGTGGTTGGTGAAGTAATTGTGGTGGTTGGTGAAGTAATTGTGGTGGTTGGTGAAGTAATTGTGGTGGTAGATGTAGTAATTGTGGTGGTAGAAGTAGTAATTGTGGTGAGTGGTTGGAGTAGTTTAGACAGATTAGAATAGTTGTGGTGGATGCTCATTGCGTTCGTTAAGATGGTGGTTGGAGCGCGCGTGGCTGGTCGGCGTGTGGGTGGGGATGGGTGGCGGCGTGTGGGTGGCATGTGGGTTACGTAAGGTGATGGACAGACATACACTTAGACACACAGTAACAAACAGGTGGGAGTGGCAAGGCGCCCCCCAGTGTTGAGTTACCGTAAGCAATCCTTCATTACAGTAACAAACAGGTGGGAGTGGCAAGGCGCCCCTCAGTGTTGAGTTACCGTAAGCAATCCTTCATTACAGTAACAAACAGGTGGGAGTGGCAAGGCGCCCCTCAGTGTTGAATTACCGTAAGCAGTCCTTCATTACAGTAACAAACAGGTGGGAGTGGCAAGGCGCCCCTCAGTGTTGAGTTACCGTAAGCAATCCTTCATTACAGTAACAAACAGGTGGGAGTGGCAAGGCGCCCCTCAGTGTTGAGTTACCGTAAGCAATCCTTCACACAGTAACAAACAGGTGGGAGTGGCAAGGCGCCCCTCAGTGTTGAGTTACCGTAAGCAATCCTTCATTACTGACTCTTAAGAGCGAGGTTCACACACACACACACACACACACACTCGTCTCTGACCTCTATGACACGTCTATGAGTAACGTGAGTACCACACCGCTGCTGCCTGGTAACAAGGACAATGGTGCCGCTTCATGGTAACAAGGACAATGGTGCCGCTTCATGGTAACAAGGACAATGGTGCCGCTTCATGGTAACAAGGACAATGGTGCCGCTTCATGGTAACAAGGACAATGGTGCCGCTTCATGGTAACAAGGACAATGGTGCCGCTTCATGGTAACAAGGACAATGGTGCCGCTTCATGGTGACAAGGACAATGGTGCCGCTTCATGGTAACAAGGACAATGGTGCCGCTTCATGGTAACAAGTACAATGGTGCCGCTTCATGGTGACAAGGACAATGGTGCCGCTTCATGGTAACAAGGACAATGGTGCCGCTTCATGGTAACAAGGACAATGGTGCCGCTTCATGGTAACAAGTACAATGGTGCCGCTACACTCCTTCCCAGTAACAGCTGCGAGGAAATAGACTCAACAGCTGTCACAATGAGTTGCGTACAGCGTATGGGTGTTGCATAAGAGAGTACCGTCACCGAGTCTCACCGTCACCGAGTCTCACTGTCACCGAGTCTCACTGTCACCGAGTCTCACTGTCACCGAGTCTCACTGTTACTGAGTCTCACTGTTACCGAGTCTCACTGTTACCGAGTCTCACTGTTACCGAGTCTCACTGTCACCGAGTCTCACTGTTACCGAGTCTCACTGTCACCGAGTCTCACTGTCACCGAGTCTCACTGTCACCGAGTCTCACCGTCACCGAGTCTCACTGTCACCGAGTCTCACCGTCACCGAGTCTCACTGTCACCGAGTCTCACTGTTACCGAGTCTCACTGTCACCGAGTCTCACTGTTACCGAGTCTCACTGTCACCGAGTCTCACTGTTACTGAGTCTCACTGTTACTGAGTCTCACCGTCACCGAGTCTCACCGTCACCGAGTCTCACTGTTACCGAGTCTCACTGTTACCGAGTCTCACTGTCACCGAGTCTCACTGTTGCCGAGTCTCACTGTTGCCGAGTCTCACTGTTACCGAGTCTCACTGTTACTGAGTCTCACTGTCACCGAGTCTCACTGTCACCGAGTCTCACTGTTACCGAGTCTCACTGTTACCGAGTCTCACTGTCACCGAGTCTCACTGTTACTGAGTCTCACTGTTACTGAGTCTCACTGTTACTGAGTCTCACTGTTACTGAGTCTCACTGTTACCGAGTCTCACTGTTACCGAGTCTCACTGTTACCGAGTCTCACTGTTACCGAGTCTCACTGTTACTGAGTCTCACTGTTACCGAGTCTCACTGTTACTGAGTCTCACTGTTACCGAGTCTCACTGTTACCGAGTCTCACTGTTACCGAGTCTCACAGTCACCGAGTCTCACTGTTACCGAGTCTCACTGTTACGAGTCACGTCACCGATCTCACTGTTACCGAGTCTCACTGTTACTGAGTCTCACTGTTACCGAGTCTCACTGTTACTGAGTCTCACTGTTACCGAGTCTCACTGTTACCGAGTCTCACTGTTACTGAGTCTCACCGTCACCGAGTCTCACTGTTACCGAGTCTCACTGTTACCGAGTCTCACTGTCACCGAGTCTCACTGTCACCGAGTCTCACTGTCACCGAGTCTCACTGTTACTGAGTCTCACTGTTACCGAGTCTCACTGTTACCGAGTCTCACTGTTACCGAGTCTCACTGTCACCGAGTCTCACTGTCACCGAGTCTCACTGTCACCGAGTCTCACTGTTACCGAGTCTCACTGTTACCGAGTCTCACTGTTACCGAGTCTCACTGTTACCGAGTCTCACTGTCACCGAGTCTCACTGTCACCGAGTCTCACTGTCACCGAGTCTCACTGTTACCGAGTCTCACTGTTACTGAGTCTCACCGTCACCGAGTCTCACTGTTACTGAGTCTCACTGTTACCGAGTCTCACTGTCACCGAGTCTCACTGTTACTGAGTCTCACTGTTACCGAGTCTCACTGTTACCGAGTTTCACTGTTACTGAGTCTCACTGTCACCGAGTCTCACTGTTACCGAGTCTCACCGTCACCGAGTCTCACTGTTACCGAGTCTCACTGTTACTGAGTCTCACTGTTACCGAGTCTCACCGTCACCGAGTCTCACTGTTACCGAGTCTCACCGTCACCGAGTCTCACTGTTACCGAGTCTCACTGTTACTGAGTCTCACTGTTACCGAGTCTCACTGTCACCGAGTCTCACTGTTACTGAGTCTCACTGTTACCGAGTCTCACTGTTACCGAGTCTCACTGTTACCGAGTCTCACTGTTACTGAGTCTCACTGTTACCAAGTCTCACTGTTACTGAGTCTCACTGTTACTGAGTCTCACTGTTACCGAGTCTCACTGTTACTGAGTCTCACTGTTACTGAGTCTCACTGTTACTGAGTCTCACTGTTACTGAGTCTCACTGTTACCGAGTCTCACTGTTACCGAGTCTCACTGTTACTGAGTCTCACTGTTACTGAGTCTCACTGTTACTGAGTCTCACTGTTACTGAGTCTCACTGTTACTGAGTCTCACTGTTACTGAGTCTCACTGTTACCGAGTCTCACTGTTACCGAGTCTCACTGTTACCGAGCCTCACTGTTACCGAGTCTCACTGTTACCGAGTCTCTCTGTTACCGAGTCTCACTGTTACCGAGTCTCACTGTTACCGAGTCTCACTGTTACCGAGTCTCACTGTTACCGAGTCTCACTGTTACTGAGTCTCACTGTTACTGAGTCTCACTGTTACCGAGTCTCACTGTTACCGAGTCTCACTGTTACTGAGTCTCACCGTCACCGAGTCTCACTGTTACCGAGTCTCACTGTTACTGAGTCTCACCGTCACCGAGTCTCACTGTTACCGAGTCTCACCGTCACCGAGTCTCACTGTCAACGAGTCTCACTGTTACCGAGTCTCACCGTCACTGAGTCTCACCGTCACCGAGTCTCACTGTTACCGAGTCTCACTGTCACCGAGTCTCACTGTTACCGAGTCTCACTGTCACCGAGTCTCACTGTTACCGAGTCTCACCGTCACCGAGTCTCACTGTTACCGAGTCTCACTGTTACTGAGTCTCACTGTTACCGAGTCTCACCGTCACCGAGTCTCACTGTTACCGAGTCTCACTGTTACTGAGTCTCACTGTTACCGAGTCTCACTGTTACTGAGTCTCACTGTTACCGAGTCTCACTGTTACCGAGTCTCACTGTTACCGAGTCTCACCGTCACCGAGTCTCACTGTTACCGAGTCTCACTGTTACTGAGTCTCACTGTTACCGAGTCTCACTGTTACTGAGTCTCACTGTTACCAAGTCTCACTGTTACTGAGTCTCACTGTTACCGAGTCTCACTGTTACCGAGTCTCACTGTTACTGAGTCTCACTGTTACTGAGTCTCACTGTTACCGAGTCTCACTGTTACCGAGTCTCACTGTTACTGAGTCTCACTGTTACTGAGTCTCACTGTTACCGAGTCTCACTGTTACTGAGTCTCACTGTTACCGAGTCTCACTGTTACTGAGTCTCACTGTTACTGAGTCTCACTGTTACCGAGTCTCACTGTTACTGAGTCTCACTGTTACTGAGTCTCACTGTTACTGAGTCTCACTGTTACCGAGTCTCACTGTTCATTTAGTGGGTTTGTTCATTGTTCATCTAGTGGGTTTGTTCATTGTACATTTAGTGGGTTTGTTCATTTAGTGGGTTTGTTCAGTGTTCATTTAGTGGGTTTTCTCATTGTTCATCTAGTGGGTTTGTTCATTGTACATTTAGTGGGTTTGTTCATTTAGTGGGTTTGTTCAGTGTTCATTTAGTGGGTTTTCTCATTGTTCATCTAGTGGGTTTGTTCATTGTACATTTAGTGGGTTTGTTCATTTAGTGGGTTTGTTCATTTAGTGGGTTTGTTCATTGTTCATTCCGTGGGTTGACGTGATGGTGGCAGCAGCAAGGGTATGTGTGGGACCAACATCATGGGTCGTGACGCGCGCCGCCCCGACTATGGGGGGAAAAACGAGTGGCCAGGGTGTCTCAAGGACAACAAGCACAGCCACCGTGCCTCTTGTAGGGTGGGTCAGACGCTCCCAAGACACGCTGATTACCTTCTGCTGTGTCGGGGGGCCCAGGGAGTGTCGGGGGCCTTAGGGAGTGTCGGGGCCTTAGGGAATGTCGGGGCCTTAGGGAGTGTCGGGGTCTTAGGGAGTGTCGGGGCCTCAGGGAGTGTCGGGGCCTTAGGGAGTGTCGGAGGACCAGGGAGTGTCGGGGGTTTTAGGGAGTGTCGGGGGGCCCAGGGAGTGTCGGGGCCTTAGGGAGTGTCGGGGCCTTAGGGAGTGTCGGGGCCTTAGGGAATGTCGGGGCCTTAGGGAGTGTCGGGGCCTTAGGGAGTGTCGGGGGACCAGGGAGTGTCGGGGGTTTTAGGGAGTGTCGGGGGGGCCAGGGAGTGTCGGGGGGGCCAGGGAGTGTCGGGGGCCTAGTGAGTGTTGGGGGCCTTAGGGAGTGTCGGGAGGACCAGGGAATGTCGGGGGCCGTGTGAGTGCCGGGGACCAGGGAGTGTCAGGGACCAGTGAGTGTCGGGGACCAGGGAGTGTCGGGAGGACCAGGGAATGTCGGGGGCCGTGTGAGTGCCGGGGACCAGGGAGTGTCGGGGACCAGGGAGTGTCAGGGACCAGTGAGTGTCGGGGACCAGTGAGTGTCGGGGACCAGGGAGTATATTGCACGTGGAATTCAATATCAATTCCTATATATTGTTTTTGTTGTTTTTAGTCTGTTACCGCCAACAATGTTAAGGTAAACAACGAACTCACTATTAAGTTTACTGATAGACGCGGACATAAACAAGGCTGTGTATTATCACCATCATTAAGTAACGATAAATGAATAAGAGTTCAAGGGAAGGTGGTGTAAATATTGGCCAGGTATAGATGATGATGCTATTGTTGCTGGTGATTAAGAGGCCGTAACAAAAACTGGTCACCTGATTAGTGGAACGAGGTGAAGAATTTGTTCCTACAGTTATTGTTGTCAAGGTGGAAGTTGTGATTGTTTATAAATGAAAGCTAAATCCTAAGATATTGTCATAGATAATGTGGAAACTGGTGGATATTTTCATGTATTTGGGAAGGTTTTTAAGTTGTGATGGGAAATATAAGAAATAATGGAAGGAAAACAGCAGGTATTAGAGACTTGTTTAAGAGGGACATTGATCTTAGTGTGTCATAAAAGGCTCCTGAAATTTACTATTGAATGTAATTAGTATAAACAACCAGGGGACGATTTGGAGTGGAGGACCATGGTTGCCGACCCTCAGACGTGGGACTTGACAGATTGACTTGACTGCCACAGACTGTACATTGAGATACACCAGTGGAGCGTAGGGTGAGGACAGTCTCAGGGGGTCCATGGTCTAGCGGGCGTGGTCGTACAATAGATCTCCGAAATGAGTTATATTTATTAGATAATAAAACTAGAACATGATTATCGTCTCACTAGTGAACACACCCACGACACCTCTCCAGGAAGTTAAACCTAGTTAAAGTAATAATGTTTTTCCTGCAGTACTCTACAGCTGTACAGTGTATTCCTTAGTTACTGTCCTCGTTCGTTTTTGTACTTAAAGCGTAAGGAAAATAATGCTTCGCGGACATGATTATATAACGCCGCCAACTCCTGCTTTATGTGTTTGTACAGTAGTAGTGACCTGAGGGTGAGTGAGGATGGTGGAGCGGTACGTGGCTGGTGGGGTGACACCACCGGACAGTACTGTCACAGCACCACGGTGTAAGGTGATGACCTAACACAACACTCACTGTAGCTGGGCTGGTATATGATGACATAGTGAAGGGGTGACGCTCCACTATAATGTTGCAGACACACCACACTAATACCGGGGATTATTGTCAATAAACACTGATCATGTAGAGGAGTTAAGATCCTGTTTCGGGTGAGGATCAAGTCTCCTGAACACCGTAAAAATCAACATAATAAATCCCGCCATTAATGCATCTTAAAACAGTATTATACTTACCATCAGGCGGAGAAAGATGGTCCAGGTTGAATGGGAGACTGAGAAGTGTGGTGGTGGCTGGCAACTCCTGCTGGCAGAGGTTACATAAGGCTGCCACTTCAGCTGTTGCCGTCAGTGCCGTTGCGAGGATAGGGGAAGAAGTCGGTTGATGAACCATGGAGTGTTAGACTGTTGGGTTGCGTCATGCACTCGCCTGTCTGGTCTTACCCCCTTCGCCACGGTCCCCTTCCCTGCTTATGCCTTTTTCTCCTTTGTCACCTTTTCTCTTGCGCCTTCCTAGCTGCTCTGTCGTCTCTTTTTCATTATCTCCCCTCCTTTTATCCCTCTCCTCTCCCCTTCCCTCTTTATTTCCTCTCCCTCCTTCCTTCCCTCTTCTCTCTCCCGCCTTCCTTCCCTCCTCTTTTTCCCCTTCCTCCCTCTTTCCCCCCCCTCTCTCTCTTCTCCCTTCCTCCATCCCTCCCTCTTTCCTCCCTCTCTTCTCTAATCGTCTTTACTCATTCAGTTATCCAATAGTTTTAGGCCCTTACTTTAGTTTATCTGATGTTATCCCTATTCCCTATTTACTAAGGATAATTAGTGTAGTGAAGAAGAGATAAAGGTAGATATGCTAAAAGAATTGAATTTGTCTTTAAAAACTGCTAATTAATGTGAATTCCTTGAGTACAATGTATATCCCCTGAGTACAATGTATATCCCCTGAGTACAATGAATAAGTCCACTGAGGATGATATATTAACCCCTTGAGTATAATGTAGACCCCTGAGTACAATGACTGAGTACACCGAGGATGATATATTAACCCCTTGAGTACGATGATTACCAGAGTGCGATAATTTAATCCCGTGAGTACGATGTCTCCTTCTACTCTTATTTTTTTGTTTCATTCTTCTTTAACCTTTCTCATTCCACCCCTTCCTCTTAGTTACTCCTCCCTCACTTCTCTCTCCCCCTCTCTCCATCTTCTTCTCCCTCATTTCTCTCCCTCTCCATCTTCTCCTCCCTCATTTCTCCTTCTCGGCTCCTTGTTCTTCCCTTTCCTCCACCTGATTTCACCCTCTTCTCTCCCTCATTATTTCCTCGCCTTCCCCTCACTTCTACCTCTCCCCGGCCCCTTCTCCCTTCCTCTCATTCTCCCTTTCTCTCCCTTCCCTGCCTCTTCCCTCCTCTCCCCCCATTCTCCCCGCCTTCTCCCCGCCTCACCTCCCCCTTCTCCCCGCCTCACCTCCCCATGGCCACCTGCAGTACTGTGGTCGTGGCCTTGATTGAGTTTACTCAGGGTGGCTCAACGTGGCATGAGATGGTGATTGTTACCACCTGTCCTGCCCTACCACCATCCCCTACCACCATACCCTACCACCACCACTACTACAACCACTACTACCACCATCCCCTACCACCATACCCTACCACCACTACTACTACAACCACTACTACCACCATCCCCTACCACCATCCCCTACCACCACCACTACTACAACCACTACTACCACCATCCCCTACCACCACCACTACTACAACCACTACTACCACCATCCCCTACCACCATACCCTACCACCACCACTACTACAACCACTACTACCACCATCCCCTACCACCATCCCCTACCACCATCCCCTACCACCACCACTACTACAACCACTACTACCACCATCCACAACCTATATTACCACTATCACCACCACCACTACTACCACCATCCACAACCTATATTACCACTATCACCACCACGACTACTACCACAACCATTATTACCACCATGCACAACCACTACTACCACCATCCACAAACATTACTACCACCAACCACAACCACTACTACCATAATCCACAACCACTACTACCACTATCACCCCAACCTATACTTCAACTATCACCACCACCCACTAATACTACTTCCATCACCGTTTTGAACACTTACAACCACTACTATCACCAACCACAATCACCATCAACCACCACAACCAGCACCATCACCATCAATCACTACCTACTCAACCCACTACCACCCACTACCACCCACTACCACCACCAGCACCAACAACCACAACCACTACCATCACCATCAACCACTACCACCACAACCACTACCACCACCATCAACCATCACTACACGCCCCTCAGAGTCCAAGTTTGCCTGGTATGAGTACAGTAGTTGAGACACAGGCGTGATAGTTATGAATACTGCCATTGTTTCACCCTTTGAGTACGATGACCTTACGTCCAGAGTACAGTGTCATCGTACTCATGGTGCTTCACCCCTCACCAACCCATCCATCCCTCACAACCCCAACCCTCATATATTTATTTATTTATTTTAATTTTTTGTGTGTGTGTACTGTAGAGAAAGGAGGGTGAAAGAAGATTAGAGTTGGGGGAAGGAAGTTATAGTTCGGAAATTGAAGGTAATTTAGGAGTAGGTAAGAGAGGGCGGGCTGACCGCCTAGCTAAGCTAATAGTGTGTTAGGGTTGTGTCATGGGTTAGTTATTGTCTGTCGGTACAGGCACTAGACAGCCTACCCTATCCCATATATGGGAGTTTTGAGGGCCTTATTTCATATTCTGCCGACCCTACTGACGGATGCTGGTCTAGGGAGGTTGTCCATTGCTTGGCCGTGTAGATCGGGAGTGGTAATGGTCCTATTGAGATTTGGTAACTTTTTGGGAACCATGTATGTTGTCGTTGTTTGGTGGGAGTCTTTGAAGGAGTTCTTGCTCTGATTGTTCTATCTTTTGCCAGACTCTGCTGGTTGATGGGTTTCAGTCTCAGGTCTCTATGTATCTCGGCTGTGGTTCTGGTGAAGGGGTATCTTTCACCTGTGACGAATCTCAGGGCTTCATTTTGGACCACCTGTAATTTTAATAATTGCATGGTGCTCATAGTATGGAAGAGGTACTGCTGGGTAAGTTAATATCGGTATGATAAGTGATGTCACCAGCCGGAGTTATATTTTCTCGAGAAGCGCGTTAAAGCGGTATAGTTTTTTCAGCTCTCTTTTTGCCTTTTTCTTCCTGGTGTGGACATGATGGGAGTAACCTGTCGTGGATATATGTAGGCCCAGGAGGGTGCCTCTGCCTTTGTATTCTATCTGGGCATTATTGGTTACTAATGGATGGGTTTTTCTTCTACATGAGGGTATCACTGTAAATTTCAGGAGACTGGTTTTGTCAACCTGTAGTGCTCGCGATTTGCTTGCGATTTTCTTCGGGATAGGGTAGGCTGTCTAGAGCCTGTGTCTACAAACAATAACTAACCCATGACACAACTCTAACACACTATTAGCTTAGCTAACCCACGGCAAGGCGGCCAGCCCGCCCTCTCTTACCTCCTCCTAAATTTCTTCAATTTCCGAACTATAACTTCCTTCCTCCACCGCTAATCTTCTTTCACCCCCTCTCTCTCTACAAAAAAACACCCCACCCCTCACCACCTTACCCCTCACCACCCCACCCCTCACCACCCCACCCCTCATTACCCGATCACAATCACTTATTCATTACCCCATATCCTCTCTCCCTCGACCCCAATCCTTTACAGTCACACCGCCCAGTACCTCCCCTCCCCTCCTCTCTTCCTCCAGACGCTGCCTTAAACACGTGGATGACACACGTTAACATATACGCACACACGTCCCCACACCTGCACCTGAGTCCTTCATCTGGGTAAAGGAGGTGAGGGGATGTAGAGGCGGTGGGGGAAGGGAGGGGAAGTAGAGGTGGTGAGGTGAGGGAGGGGTGGTGAGGTGTGGGGGGGGGGGTATGTAGGGGTGGTGAGGTGTGGGAGGGGATGTACGGGTGTTGAGGGACAGATGAAGATTAAGTCACGAGGGATATAGGAGTTCTGGGTCATGTAGAGCTGAGGGATAGGAGATCTTGAGGGGTCATGGGGGGTTGGTAAGGGGAAGGGATGCTGGGGTGAGGCGGAGGGGGGCTGGGGGGAGGGGGAGCTGGGGGAGGGAAAAATGCGTAAATTATTGAGAACAAACGACCGGACGAAGAGAAAGGGGAGTGTCAGGAATGCCTTGTGGGAGTTGAGGGTGAGTTAGTTTTAGTTTAACAAATTTATTGGCAAAGCTTGAAGTACAGTTTGCCTTTTCCGAGTAATTCAGTCAGGTCTTGACACTGAGGGTGGTATCACTTCTCACTGCCACGCAGGACAGAGGTTCATACACAAAGAAATACATCATATTCATTAACAGCTAGAAATGTATAGAGGCCAGAATTAAAAACATTCAAGTTGAGGGTGAGGGAAGGGTGAGGAGGGACAAGTGCGGTAAAGTGTTCTGTTTGTCCTCCTAGTTCCTTGACGGTAACTTTGTGGTGCTTCACAGTGTCTGGGAGTGGTGTGGTAGGGTGTGGTGGTGTGGTGTGAAGTGGTAGTATGAATAAGTTGGGTGTGTGTGTTTGTGGTGCACTGAACAAGCAGTACACAGTAAGTCTGGGGCTAGCTTCCTGTTGAAGCGGCGGGGGTTGTGCTTGTACATAGTGAATGGTCCTGTGAGGCGTCGAGCAGCCACGTCCGCCTCACGTCGTCTCTCACAATGTTTATTCTGAGATATCAATCAAGCAGTTAAAAATATTAGGTGTCAGTTACAGGCACATAAATATCTGAGGTTCATCGTGACAGCGGGAATAAGACGCTTGGTGCCACGTCTGTATGTATGTCTTTAGACTAACTCAAGAACGTCAACAACTACAACTTACCTTCACCATCACGATTATTTTAGGGTGTAAAGGTCAAGGTCACAACTACGGTACTGGCACTATCCGCCGTAATGTGACACGACGCTTGAGTGCCGTGTAATGCCCCCACAGTGACGTCATCAGCAGTGCTTTGCTCTTGAGAATAATAATAGTGTTTGTAATCTTGTAAACAATGTTATATACACAGGGTAATAATCCTCCAACTGTTATTATGACCATTTTTTTGTCGCTCTTGTTATGATTTTTCCTCGCGTGTGTGTGTGTGTGTGTGTGTGTGTGTGTTTTTGTTGTGTGTGTGTGTGTGTGTGTGTGTGCAACAAGCGGGGAAGATGACAACAGAACACATTATTGGTCCAACCCTCCTTTCCGTCCAACCCTCCTTTCCGTCCAACCCTCCTTTCCGTCCAACCCTCCTTTCCGTCCAACCCTCCTTTCCGTCCAACCCTCCTTTCCGTCCAACCCTCCTTTCCGTCCAACCCTCCTTTCCGTCCAACCCTCCTTTCCGTCCAACCCTCCTTTCCGTCCAACCCTCCTTTCCGTCCAACCCTCCTTTCCGTCCAACACTCTTCCCACACTTGTTATTCCTCTTCTCTTCACCTTCTCGGTCTTCTCACTCTTTACTCACTCGTCACCTCCCTCCCCTCTCTGATCATACATTAAAGGCGTGAAGGGTAGGGAGTGTGAGGGGTAGGGAGTGTGAGGGGTAGGGAGTGTGAGGGGGGAGGAGTGTGAGGGGGTAGGGAGTGTGAGTGGGTAGGGAGTGTGAGGGGGTAGGGAGTGTGAGGGGGTAGGGAGTGTGAGGGGGTAGGGAGTGTGAGGGGGTAGGGAGTGTGAGGGGGTAGGGAGTGTGAGGTGGTAGGGAGTGTGAGGGGGTAGGGAGTGTGAGGGAGTAGGGAGTGTGAGGGGGTAGGGAGTGTGAGGGGGTAGGGAGTGTGAGGGGGTAGGGAGTGTGAGGGAGCAGGGAGTGTGAGGGGGTAAGGAGTATGAGGGGGTAGGGAGTGTGAGGGGTAGGGAGTGTGAGGGGTAGGGGGTGTGAGGGGGGTAAGGAGTGAGGGGGTAAGGAGTATGAGGGTAGGGAGTGTGAGGGGGTAGGGAGTGTGAGGGGGTAAGGAGTGTGAGGGAGTAGGGAGTGTGAGGGGGTAAGGAGTGTGAGGGGGTAGGGAGTAAAGGGGGTAGGGAGTGTGAGGGGGTAGGGAGTGTGAGGGAGTAGGGAGTGTGAGGGGGTAGGGAGTGTGAGGTGTAATGGTAATGAGCGAAGAAAATTGGTCCGGTATGATGACAAGGGGGGGAGGGAGAGACCAGAAGGGAGGTCAGGGAGAGATGGGTGAGGGAAGGTGGCGAGGGAGAGGTCTGGGGGGAGGGGAGGGATGGGTGGTGGTGAGGGGAAGAAGTGAAGGGGGGGGGGGGTTCAACACTCACACAGTCACGTTCTGAATCAAGTTGATGGTGTCTAATTCGGCCCAGCCCATCCCCCCTCCATGCCCAGCCCAGCCCATCCCGCCTTGTCCCAGGGTAATGATATAACGCCAGTCTGGTGGGGCGTGGAAGAGGGTGGGGGGGGGGGGGGAGTGGAGGTGGGCGGAGGCGGCATACTGTGAGGGGATGTAGATGAGTAAGATAACATAGGCCAGACTAGACATTTTGGCGGCTGTGTGGAGTGAAATATGACTTAAGGCTATGGCTGGCTGACTGGCTGGCTGAGGACATCAACTGAGCTATTAATAACCACTGCCAAAAATAAACCATTCCATTAATAACTCCCCCCCCCCCCCATAGAGAGTGTAGTAAACAAAAAGTTATTACAATCATTATTAATTTGTTGTCCAGGTGTAATTATGGACACACAGGTAAGTTGGAGGTGATGCTGTTGGGCCCGTGGTGGTCAGCCTCGAGCATTGATTGGCTATAAATAATTCACCATTGTCATATAATTTGATGGTGAGGCCGCCTGGTAATCTAGCGTAGTGATTTATACGACTCTTAACTCGTACATGTAAAAAAGGGGTTTTCTCAAAGCTCTGCGTCGGCCATCTAACAAGCGGACATTTGCATCTGTTTTTATGCGCGTGAATATGTTTAATGCATTTGTAGGCGGGCAATGGTGGGGTGTGAGTGGCGTGTTGCTGAGCTCCTCTACCACACACTCATAGTTAGTCACCCCAAACACTCACAACCACTCCTCATGTCCACACTCACTCCTCATACTGACACTCACGCCCACACCATGCACCTACATCCGCACTCACTCCACCTACCCACACTCACCCCCCCCCCCACACACCCACCCACTCTCACACTCCTTACTCAAACACACACAAACTTAATACATTCTTAACGTTTGCTTTCTTTTATTTTCCAGGTGAGTGCGTCTTCCCCCCCCCCCCTTCCCCTCCTGGTGTGCGTGTGTGTGTGTGTTACAGAGCTCCCACCACAACTGAGTGCGTGTGTCGTGGTGAAGGTGAGTACTGTAGTTTTGCGTGTAAGGTCAATGTCTTCCCATACGGACGATCGACTGTTTTTATGCGATTTCTTTTAGTTACATGATTGGGTTAAGTCAAGTCAGGTCAGGTCAGGTCAGGTTAGGTTGGGTTAGGTTGAGTTAGGTTAGGTTAGATTAGATTTGGTTAAGTTAGGTCCGGTTAAGTTAGGCCAGGTTTGCTTAAGTCAGGCCAGGTTACGTTAGGCCAGGTTGGGTTAAGTTAGGTTAGGTTAAGTTAGGCCAGGTTTGCTAAAGTCAAATCAGGTCAGGTTAGGTTAGGTTAGGTTACGTTATATAAATAAAACAGAGAATGGTTCAAGTGGTGTGTTATCATAAGGACGGGGTCACTTCCTCACTTAATAATTTAAAATATTGTCTGTAATGTAACTTTATTGCTTAAGCTTCACAGTGGTGCAGGTCTTCATTTTTGGCTACAGATCTAATGAGCCCTAGTCCTCATAGACACCGTCCTAACCTAACCTAACCATTAAAACTGGGGCCTCTGAGGACTGGAGACACTTCTGACCAAAGCCAGTTAGGATTTGACCCTTATAGGACAGCGCTTATGAGTCTATCCGGCCATTAGTGGTATACTATCCGGCCATTGTTTCATTTATGATTGATATTCCTTCATAAATGATTGCTATTTACCGTTGTAGCCGGATAGTGTACCACCAATAGCCGGATAGTGTACCACCAATGGCCGGATAGTGTACCACCAATAGCCGGATAGTGTACCACCAATGGCCGGATAGTGTACCACCAATAGCCGGATAGTGTACCACCAATAGCCGGATAGTGTACCACCAATGGCCGGATAGTGTACCACCAATGGCCGGATAGTTTGTAATCCCTAGACCTGGGGCCTATTAGACCTTCATCCCTTCACCATCAATGTAATCAATACCTCACAGTACGAGAGGCTTTGTGCTTGTCATCGACCAACAATAAGGCCTCGTTGAGATTCGAACCCGTGTCCCGTCATTCAAGACACTTGGGACCAGTCAGTGATCACAGCCTCGGTGGTGTGGTAGATGGTGTCGTCAACAATCACCAGAATGACGGGACACGGGGTCGAATCTCAACGAGGCCTTATTGTTGGTCGATGACAAGCACAAAGCCTCTCGTACTGTGAGGTGTTGATTACATTGATGGTTTAGGGATAAAGGTCTAATAGGCCCCAGTCCTAATAGGCCCCAGGTCTAATGGGCCCCATTATTAGTAAGCTTCAATTTAGCTTGATTTAACCCAATTTTAGGTTCCATTAGAATTTCATACATATTTTTTTTTTACGGGGATTAGCCCACCCCGGCACAGATCACTAACCCTCATCGGGGCCTGGTGGGCGAAAATGTAATAATAATAATAATAATAATAATAATAATAATAATAATAATAATAATAATAATAATAATAATAAAGAACCATAAAGAAATACAAAAATTAAAAAGATCAAAAGTGAGAAACAATATATGTATGTTGTGTTGTCTAAGTAAGAGAAACAATTGAGACCCTGCAATTGTGTGTAAATGAGGCAGAAAGTCAGATCAGGAACCTGGGACTTGGTCACAATTTTTGTGATGCCACATGACAGCAGGGTCTACCATAGACAACACATTATGCTTCCAAGATCTTCCCAGGCGGTAGTGCCTCCCTGTTTGGTAGCTGCCTAATATCTACTACCTTATTGGTGTTCCATAAAAATTGGAGACTTTAATTACTTGGTCAGCAGTTCCAATGGTTAGGTTAGTTTAAGGCCTATTAGTTAAGCGCCCATTAGGATTAGGGTTTCTAATGACTGGGGGCCTACTGCTAACGATTATGTTATAGTTAAGCTTTGAGGTTCATTAGCACGGGTCTATGAGAACTCAAACCATAATGACTGGACCTTAATAAACAGTTTAAATCAAGTTGGGGCCTATTAGTACAGGGGTGTATTAGGACACGGGTCTAATAGGACCAAGGGTCTATTAGGAATGGGGCCCATTTGACCAGTCACCATGTTGTGGAGGGAAGAGTTATGAATATTGATGGAGGAGGGAAGAAGGGAAGGGAATGGATGGAGGGAGGAAGGGAGGGAGGAGAAGGCTGATAAGACAGAGAAGAGAGAAGGTTTAATCGGAGGGAGGAAAGTGATGGATGGTTAAGGAGGAAGGAAGATCTAAGGGAAGGCGAAAGGAAGGAAGAAGAGGTCAAAAGGAATGAGGAGGCGGAGAAGGTAGGAAGATCAAAAGGGAGAAGGAGGAGGAGGATGGTAGATAGTAGGGAAGGAAAAGGAAGGAAGGAGAGATAAAAAGAATGAAGAGGAAGGAAAGAAAATCAAAAGGAAATCGAGAAGGAGGAGGAGGAGGACACAACGTCTGTTATATTTCAGGAAAATCCATCCACGTCAGTACAGGTGTAGGTACAGGTACAGTAATATCCTTAAGGGAGCCATCACTGTAACCTACCGCAGCTATTTATTTATCATTACTAGTGATTGGGATACAGGATACAGTTATTACCACATAGAGGAGCAATTAAGAGTTACAGTGAGCTTTGTATTTGTACGTGATGGTCTAGTTACAGTGAAATAACAAGATAACGCGCGCACACACACACACACACACACACACACACAATACTACCGCTTATGGTGGCAGTAGGTCCTGTCTAAAAATAGTGGCGTTAGTGGGTGCAGGAGGTGACAGGGAGGCCAAGGGTCGACCCACGTAAAACATGACACACGAGCACTGGGTCCTTATATGACCACCCCGGCGCTGTAACAACCTACTGAGAATACATTATCGAAGCAGAACTCTTAAACAACATTATGACTTTGAATGGACAGAGAAATAGTGGTTATTGAACCTCGCTGAGAGAGCATAGGCAGCCGCGTGCAAGCAGAGATACAATATTGTTATGTGGATAGATTTAAGGTTTGAACTATGAGGTATTGTGTGTGGATTAATGTGGATATGAACTTGGGTGTTTGAGTAGAGTTCACTATTTGTGGCCTTGTTGGACCCTTAATATACTGGGTCCTCGTGTACTGGACTCCCAAGCTGTTGAACTACCAATATTGTCGTACTCGATTCATAATATCAGTTTCACTATCTGACTCGCAGGGAACTGATCTCAGAATATGGAAATTTCAGAATATTGTAACGACATGAAATCTCAGATCTTTTTGGGGATGTTCAGAAACGTGTTGGAGGCGGATGTTAGCTCTCCTTCATCAGTGCCGCGTCATAAAACAACACCAGCACGAGCAGTCATCAGTGCTCTGCCTGGCGCTGCCCACACTTACACGCTTATGGCAGTTGTGACAGACTTATTTTCGCTCGACCTCTGCCAGCAGTGATGCCATTTTATAATATAATGCTGTATACAGATAACACTGCTGGTGCTGCCTTAGCGCCTTCTTCTGTCAGAAGACAAGCCGGAACACTCCCTGGACGGCAATATCTACACCTGTGTAAGGGGAACATGGTGGACACAGGTACAGTGTGTCGACCATCACCAGGACTCTCTGTGTATCATCAGCTGGTTGTTGGCGTCAGGAAAGATCGTCAGTGTCAGAGAAGGCGGATGAACGCTCATGTGATAAATATACTTAATATCAACTGACAGATTGGTGGCACTGAAGGTCTCAATAACATCCGGTAGGTTGTGCACTGCTTAAGAGTATTTCCACATTATATTCTCCCTCCCATCTCCGACCAGCTGTAAAAACAGTTTTTCGTATGTCAGGTTCAAATGGGGTTTTTATTCTAAATTTGCCCTGTGGAAGAAAATCACATTATCTTGACCTCGTATTTCCTATAAGGAAGTTTTCCTATACTGCACAGTACATGTAGACACACGTGTAGGGAAGACACTGTCTCCTGCCACTACAGAGCTTCACCTGAGGCAGAAAGTTGGTAAGTGATCGTCTACCATGAGTGTGGCGTGGATCACCAGGCAGTAATTAATGATCAGCTGCTCGAAAAAGTCATCGTACAAGTGAGTTTTCTTTAGCCTTGGCAGTAAAGCTGATCTAAGTAATTAATTGGCTCGGTTTCTCATTGAATAATTTCCCTGAGGCAGGCAGGGATGGAAGGAGGCAGTCAGGGAGGCAGGTAGGTAGGGAGGCAGGTGGTATGTAGGCAGGCAGGCAGGTAGAGGGAGAGAGGCAAACTGGTAGGAAGGAAGAGAAGGAGGCAGGCAGGCAGGAAAGCCATTTTTGTCCAGCAATTATTTATCCAGCAGCCTTTAATATGATCTCGTTATAAACACAGGTGGCCTTCAGTACGTGTTAGCTGGTGGTGCTACTAGTGAGGCAGCTGACGCGACATGTTATAAACTGTGGTGGTGACTACGATGGTTTGGTCTGTCTCGTGTTGTATGAAGACTGTGTCAAGGTTTAGTGACAGGTATCTCCATAAGACCTTGGTAAACTTTCTTGGCCAGTCAGGTGTTGTAGAAAGTAATTGATCAAGATACACCTGGCAGTAGCGACACACTTGTGATGCGCCTCACACTGTCTCCTGTAATTACACTTAGTTTGCCTTTCACCTCGTGGGCCCCAAGACTATTAATTACATCATGACGGAAGGTCCTTTTATGACGTTTTTGAAGAAGTGTAGGAGAGATGTGTGCTGGCTCACACTGTATTCTGTAGAGGGAAGAAAGCCTATATGTTAGGCTCAAAGAACGAATTCGCTCACTGAAACGGAAAAAAATACAGAGCTTTGGATACGTTTTCAAAATATCGAGAGAGCGAAATTTCACTATCGGTTAGGTTAGATTAGGCTTGTTCAGGTTAGTTTGGGTTGAGTTGGACTAGGTTTGGTTAAATTTGAATGGGCTAGATTAGCTTAGGTTCAATTAGGTTAGGTTAGATTAAATTAGAGGAATTTCGAGACCGTCCAAAACGCGATGTGGCTATGAAAAACCCAGGAAGCAAAATTTAAATTTTTTGTTATTTAGAAATCGTTTACAATGCGTTGTGGTCTTTTTTCGGTTAGTGAGCGAATTCGGTCGTTGAGCCTAACACATACACACAGAAGGGTCCCAACAAGAGCACAGTGAACACGTTTCTTCCCGACCGTGAATTAATGAACAGCAAAATTTGTTGTCTCGGAAATGATTTCACCACACACACACACACACACACACAAACACACAAACACACACAGGCCTCAGTATGGATACAGTACATTAAAGGTTTAACACTGAACAAGGGCTATGGAAGGAAGGAAGGAAGGGGGTTAGACGTGACATCTTAATTATTAATATAAGACGTGTAGTTTGAAATTAGATATTGTAGGGGGAAGACTGGGACCCACCTGCAGTGTGAGAACAGACCGTACTATATATAGTTGTACTAAAATGTGATAACGTAATGGTGTGGTCGCCTGAGGGGGTTGGTTCCCGCGTATACAAGTTACTGTAAGATATTAATGGAAGGTACAGCTACGTGGTTTGTTTACTAATGCTCACTCGCATGAATGAGGGAGCTTACTGGCCGTACACCTGTTGCCGCTGTGTGATAATATGGTATTTTTTTCCTCTTCGTTATTCTTTGTTTTCTTGTATATACTGTATATAGTGACTTAGCCATGTTTTTCTTCATGTATAGTGCAGTATGTGGAGGCGGTGACAGTGCCAGGTGGGTGAGCCTGAGGGCCACCAACTGTTCTCGTGTGAAAGGGTCGTGTTAAAGAGTAATTCCCAGGCGAGGATCAGGTTACCCAGATCACTGTGTACCCAGGCGTGTTGTGGCCACCGGGCTGAGAGGCACTGTTCCCCCACACACTCTGAAAAGTGTTTGACGCATCATAATGGACTTTTACAAGGGAGTACATTATCCCCTCATAATAATAACACGATGTTTAAGTGTTCTCCTTGATGAGATTGGTCCAGTGCTAACGTGGGAAGGTTGGTCGCCAGCCTACCCGAAACCCCTGAATTATTATCTCCCGTTAAACTCCAAGTACGGGTTGCAGACGTAAATGTGCTTGTATGTAAATTTTAGAAGGTAATAGAGGTGGAAGTATGGCTTTCTCTCGTGTTTTGTGCGTCTTGTTAAGGTGAGGTTGTAGGTGTCTAGGTACATACACGGGTGGTGATGAGACGCGGCTGAGCGGTGAACGTCATCACGGGTGGTCAGTCGTGCCTGTAATGTGATCCTATTAAGATTCGTATGCTAATATTTTATTCACCTTAATGGGGATGAGAGAACTTATCTTGTTATTTGTCTTATGTAATGTGACACCTTTCTATCCCGGGAAATATGGTCCTTCTCCTACCCAGTTGTTCTAGACTCAAGTATACCAACATCCTCATTCAGGAGAATAATTTAACAAACACAATCTATGAAAATTCAGTCTCAGTCCCCTGTGACAACAAGGTGGTAGCCACACCTATTGGCTTAAATCCAGTGAATGTAACTGCGACCTGATGTGTGTGACCTGGATGATATCTGTGACCGGGGTCATTATGTATATCCTTGGTCCAATATTTGTGACCTGGGTTATTTGTCTGACCTAAAGGTACACGTGACCTGGAAAGCAGCGATGACTGTTAGGTGCAGTAAGTGGTTGTTTATCATGTTGCACCACAGAGAGATACCGGGTGGTGGGTGTGCTGAGTGTTGTGTCACCACCAACACGGGTGTTACCAGGGACTGATCGAGCTGAAGAACGTTTGCCGCCGTTATGTTATCTACTGTAGATGTAATAGGTCCATCCATACCCTGTACACAGCACCACCTCCAACACTTATCAACGCCAGCCATTTAATAACACACTTATGGAAACAGTACCGGATAAACTTTTGTCAGATTTTCACCAGTAGGAACTCTTGTATAACACGAACTGTACCTGAGACCTGTGTAAATGAGTGGGCATCCCTCAAGGCCCTCAGGTACCGCCAGTGTTGTATGCAATAAAGGAGTTAACTAATAATCTCATAAATACGTTTCATATCTCCCTCTCATAAACCTCTGGGAATAAATCTTCAACGCTGAAATCCTCCAGTTTATATGACGACACAAAAAAATCCCTCATTCAGATTTGCATAGGACTGCCGTGTTTTTTTTTTGTGTGTGTGTGTTTGTTTTTTTTGTCCGGAGTAACATCGCTCGGGTAAACTCGAATTGCACCGTCCCTAAGATTATGTATACCAGATTTTTAGTTCATCGGTTGAGTAGTTAAGGTTAGGTTAGGTTTGATAAAAATTTCTTAAGCACGGTTGCAGTGGAAAACGAGCTGCTGTTTCGGCCACGACCACGAGAATAGATTTAGCGGTACATAACAAGGAATTAGACGAAGCCAGTCCAGTACTAATGAATACACAATACAACCCTCTATCCCCAACCCTCACACCATTCCCCACCCCCCATTCATCACCCCTCACCCCCGCACCCCCTCACCCTCTCACCCCCACCCACTAAAAGATACTATACCCAAAAGTAATCTATAACAGACAAGACGATTCAAATTGGAACGAGAAATCAAGTGAACAAAACCAAAATAATGAAAAAAAATGATTATGCCAAGTTTTGGAGAAGGATGATGATGGCAAGTTTTTTAGTTTAACAAATTTATTGACAAAGCTTGTAGTACAGTTTGCCTATTGTGAGTAATTCAGTCAGGTCTTGACACTGAGGGTGGTATCACTGTTCACTGCCACGTAGGACAGAGGTTCATACACAAAGAAATACAACATATTCAATAACAGTATATATAGGCCAGAGTCATGTGGGTGATGTTACTGCTCACAAGTGAGTTTACTCGTCTATGTGAAGGAGTTGTTTACCAGTGACGTCTCTCCTCCCAGTAGTGATGGACTGAGCAGAGACAAACATTTACTGTAATAGTGAAAAAGGCTGTAAGACGCTGGCATCACTATTAACATAAGTGGAACGATGCGTGGGGGTGGTGATGGTGGTGGTGGTGATGATGGTGGTGGTGGTGGTGGTGGTGATAAAGATGATGGCAGTGATGATGGCAGTGATGATGGTGGTGGTAATGTTGGTGGTGATGCCAGTGAAGACGGTGGTGGTGATGATGATTGTGATGATGGTGGTGGTAATGTTGGTGGTGATGCCAGTGAAGACGGTGGTGGTGATGATGACGGCGATGAAAGAAAGAAAAACTAAATAATACAATTAAAAACATGACCTTCACTCAGATTAAAAAAATCAAACGAAAACACAGGATCCGGGTCTCTCTCTCTCTCTCTCTCTCTCTCTCTCTCTCTCTCTCTCTCTCTCTCTCTCTCTCTCTCTCTCTCTCTCTCTCTCTCTCTCTCTCATGTAATTTTGATGTTATGTGGAACTTTCATTTTATAATATATCTTAAATATAAACTTTCTGGTGTTTTCTTACGTCTTCTGTTATGAGGAAAAATGAACAGATCACCCTAATTTATTTCACCTGATTAGGCTACCTTGGAGGGGTTAGGTTAGGTTAGTGTTGGGTCAAGGTAAGGTTAGGTTATCGTTAGTTAAAGTTAGGTTTAAAATAGGCTTGGTTAGAAAGGAGTAGGTTTAGTTAGGTTATATTAGTTACATAAAAAAAAACATTAAAACACAAGAATGGAGGAAACTACAGTGGGCCTATTGGCTCATACTGGGCAGTCCCGTTTACACCCAACCCCTATCGCTCATATATCCAAGCAACCTATGTTTGAAGCTATCCAGAGTATTCGAGTTAATGATGATGTTTGGTAACTTGTTCCATTCATCCACTACTCTATTTCCAAACCAGTGTTTACCTATCTCGTGCCTAAATCTAAATTTGTCTAATTTAAAACCATTGCTACGAGTTCACTCCTGGTTGGATAGTTTGACTACCTTTATTATATCACCTTTGTTTAGCCCTGACTTCCATTTATACACCTTTATCGTATCGCCCCTCACCCTACGTCTCTCGAGGGAGTACAAATTAAGATGCTTTAACCTGTCTCTGTACTCAAGGTTCCTAATGCCCAGGATTAGTCTTGTCATCCTCTTCTGTAGTCCGGTCAGGTTAGGTTATATTAGATCAGGTTAGGTTAGGTCAAGTTAGGTTAGGTTGGATTAAGTCAAGTTAGGTTAGGTCAAGTTAGGTTAGGTTGGATTAAGTCAAGTTAGGTTAGCTTAGGTGATGTTAGGTTGGTTAGGTTAGGTTAGGTCAAGTTAGGTTAGGTTGGATTAAGTCAAGTTAGGTTAGCTTAGGTGATGTTAGGTTGGTTAGGTTAGGTTAGGTCAAGTTAGGTTAGGTTGGATTAAGTCAAGTTAGGTTAGCTTAGGTGATGTTAGGTTGGTTAATTTTGGGGTGAAATAAGCGGGGGGGGGGGGGATATTTTTCTGGAGATTCAATTAAACATACGAAACTTAGGTCCTGGGGGGGGGGCGTGGGTGTGTGATGGGACGTGGGTGTGTGATGGGACGTAGATGTGTGATGGGGCGTGGGTGTGTGATGAGGTGGTGGGTGTGTTTGAGGAGCGTGATTGTGTTTGGGGGGCGTGATAGTGTGAGTGTTGGGATTGTTAGGGGGCGTGAGTGTGTTGGGGGGCGTGAGTGTGTTGAGGGGCGTAAGTGTATGGGAAGTGTGAGCGGCGAGGGGAGGATATAGCACCAGATTGGCCGTGGGAGGGGGAAGGTCAGTTCCGTCAGCAGGAAGTGTTGTACTAACTCACACCGACATGAGGTATTACGCCTCTCTCTCTCTCTCTCTCTCTCTCTCAATGCACTCGCGTCACGGCTTCTACACGTACTTTTGGTGGCATCTTGAAATTTTGAATGTTTTTGTCGTGTGCAAATTAGGTTTTAGTCTGATTTTTTATCCCGGAATTTGAGACACCTGAAAAAAAATACTGGACCTTCTTAACAGACTTGGCTGAGGACTCTTCTTCACAGACAAACTCCCGGGACCTTTATCTCAGCCGTGTATAAGTTCCTCTATCTACAGAACAAACGAAGGGGCCTGTGCCATAAAGTTACGTCTACGGGGACCTTTGCACACACTATGCATACTGTATAGTTGCGTCCACACACCACACCACACCACGCTCTACTGTAGTCCTTGGTGGAGGATCATCACATCTCGGGGGGGTTCACACCGCAGCTCTGCAGGACAGTTTGGTTGACACAGGAAACCCGTTGCATAAATCAGGCTAACCAGCACCAGACACCAGCGCCGTCACTCCTGCCACAACTACTACAGTTATTGCAACAACTGCTACTGTTATTGCTACTGCTGTTGCCACATCTGATACTGTTGTTGCCACACTGTTACTGTTGTTGTCACAACTGCTACTGTTGTTGCAACATCTGCTACTGTTGTTGCAACATCTGCTACTGTTGTTGCCACAACTGCTACTGTTGTTGCCACAACTGCTACTGTTGTTGCCACTACTACTGTTGCTACTGTTGTTGCCACAACCCCTGCACTTTGCTACTGTTACTACCACTGTCGCTACCACTAGTAACATCGTCGTTACTTAAATGGCCATTGGCCGCTGCTGCTGTCATCATTGCCACCGTTGCCTCCAGGGTGTGGAAGGTACACTTGCCCTTGCTCATCTTGGGCCTCACAACGCAATAGATAACATTTACAGTGGACAGTTGATGGGTGTGCTGAGTCACCCTGGGGACACAGGCAGTGTGTCAAGCACTTGTCTCAACAACTGGACTGCATGATCACATTGATTATATACACAGTGCCAAGGTCGTCTGCCAGGGCCGCCACCGCACCCTGACACACTAAACCTGATCTGTTATTTTAATCAGCCGTATTACACTTCCTGGAACGATGACATAGAGAGGCGCGACATCCGCGTTTATATATAGAACCTCAGTTTAGGAATGCAATTCATGTTGACCTCAAGGCACATGTAAACAATATAACATGATGCTAACTCAGCCCAGCGGTGCCATTCATAGTTGTGACCTTGACCTTTGACACCGAAAATAAACTGTTTCTAAGGAATTGTCTTGTGTGAAGTTTTTAGATGTTCTCGTTGTTGAGTCACACCGCCGACATCACAGTTAAACACACACTACTCACGTGACCCCGTCTTCGTGAGTGAGTAATAAAGCAGTGTTGTGCGTAAAGTAATGGATGAGCTTTTCATTCTGTGAACTTTGTCTCGCCGGGAGTGGAGTGAAGGTTGCAGTGTGGGCGGGTGTAATCCTCACTCCTTGATTATTTTTCCTCGTACGATGATCTAAGCTCTGAACACAACCTCGCCAAGGATTTTCCGTCTTCACTTACAACTTTTTGTTATTACGGTAAGAATGTGAGAATATGGGTCGGGTTTTACACTTCGCTTGGCGTTACTCAAATGAAATAATTAGAGTGGCGTCTCGTAGTGAAGGTGTGTGTGTGTGTGTGCGTGTGTGTGTGCGTGTGCGTGTGTGTGTGTGCGTGTTACATAACCCTCTAAGACACCATTTAGATAGCTGGCGCCCTAATGCTCCCCCTAGAGTACATGTAGTGTAAAGGAATGTAACTGGAGGCAGGTGGGAGGGTCACTATCTGCGGCTTACCTGTACTCCTGAATCAACTGCAGGTGTGGGGGCCGGTCCTGAGGGGGGGGGGGGGGCGCTTCTGTGAACACCCGCCGGATTATCTTCTAACAGGTGGTGCCTCCCTCTACCACCAGTCACACCCCTTCCCTCTACCACCAGTCACACCCCTTCCCTCTACCACCTGTCACACCCCTTCCCTCTACCACCAGTCACACCCCTTCCCCCTACCACCAGTCACACCCCTTCCCTCTACCACCAGTCACACCCCTTCCCTCTACCACCAGTCACACCCCTTCCCTCTACCACCTGTCACACCCCTTCCCTCTACCACCAGTCACACCCCTTCCCTCTACCACCAGTCACACCCCTTCCCCCTACCACCAGTCACACCCCTTCCCTCTACCACCTGTCACACCCCTTCCCTCTACCACCAGTCACACCCCTTTCCTCTACCACCTGTCACACCCCTTCCCTCTACCACCTGTCACACCCCTTCCCTCTACCACCAGTCACACCCCTTCCCTCTACCACCTGTCACACCCCTTCCCTCTACCACCAGTCACACCCCTTCCCCCTACCACCAGTCACACCCCTTCCCTCTACCACCTGTCACACCCCTTCCCTCTACCACCTGTCACACCCCTTCCCTCTACCACCAGTCACACCCCTTCCCTCTACCACCTGTCACACCCCTTCCCTCTACCACCAGTCACACCCCTTCCCCCTACCACCAGTCACACCCCTTCCCTCTACCACCAGTCACACCCCTTCCCCCTACCACCAGTCACACCCCTTCCCCCTACCACCAGTCACACCCCTTCCTCCTACCACCTGTCACACCCCTTCCCTCTACCACCAGTCACACCCCTTCCCTCTACCACCAGTCACACCCCTTCCCTCTACCACCAGTCACACCCCTTCCCTCTACCACCAGTCACACCCCTTCCCTCTACCACCAGTCACACCCCATCCCTCTACCACCAGTCACACCCCTTCCCCCTACCACCAGTCACACCCCTTCCCTCTACCACCAGTCACACCCCTTCCCTCTACCACCTGTCACACCCCTTCCCTCTACCACCTGTCACACCCCTTCCCTCTACCACCTGTCACACCCCTTCCCTCTACCACCTGTCACACCCCTTCCCTCTACCACCTGTCACACCCCTTCCCTCTACCACCAGTCACACCCCTTTTCTCCCCACCTATTGTTTGTGGTGGTGGTGGTGGTGGTGGGGGTGCTGGTGAACTAGGTTGTGGTCGAAGAAAGTGGTGGTGGTACTAGTGGTGGTGGTGGATAATATGGTGGTGGTGGTGGATAATGTGGTGGTGGAGAATGTGGTAGTGGTGGAGAACCTGGTGGTGGTGGTGGTGGTGGTGATGGTGGTGGTGGTGATGGTGATGGTGGTGGTGGTGATGGTGGTGGTGGTGATGGTGATGGTGGTGATGGTGGTGGTGGTGATGGTGGTGGTGGTGGTGATGGTGGTGGTGGTGCTGGTGGTGGTCGTGAGGGGACATCAGGTTGGGTTGTTTGGGTACAGACCGTCGTCAATGAGTGCCTTATCATGCACACAAACATGATGAAGTGATCCACCCGGGCCACCGTCTGACCTGCCACCTTGTCCTACCACTCACCCCTGACACCCAACCCTACCATCTAGCACTGCCCTACCACCCTACCCTGCTTTACCAACCAACCCTGCCCTACCACCATACCCTCCCCTGGCGAACCCTGCCCTACCACTCACCCAGACTCTAACCTACCCTGCCCTACCACCCACCCAGGCTCTAACCTACCCTGCCCTACCACCCACCCAGACTCTAACCTACCCTGCCCTACCACCCACCCAGGCTCTAGCCTACCCTGCCCTACCAACTAACCCTGCCTTACCACCCAACCATGCCCTGACCTATCCTGCCCTACCACCCACCCAGGCTCTAACCTACCCTGCCCTACCACCCACCCAGGCTCTCGCCTACCCTGCCCTACCACCCACCCAGGCTCTAACCTACCCTGCCCTGCCACCCACCCAGGCTCTGGCCTACCCTGCCCTACCACCCACCCAGGCTCTAGCCTACCCTACCCTACCACCCACCCAGGCTCTAACCTACCCTGCCCTACCACCCACCCAGGCTCTAGCCTACCCTGCCCTACCACCCACCCAGGCTCTAACCTACCCTGCCCTACCACCCACCCAGGCTCTGGCCTACCCACGCCCATAGTTAAAATATGTCTAAGCCCTGCCTATAGACTGCCTAGCCTTGCTCGCCCATCCCTGCCTAGTTATCCCAGCCTTCCCCTTCCCTAAGTCTTGTGTCCCCCACCACTACCCTGCCACCCACCCTTCCATCACAAGTATTCAACCTCGCCTGCCACCTAACCTGCTTATTGTGCAGCTCGCCACCACCACCATCACCACCACCAGGGGAAGGCGTGGGTAATAATAGAAGACGTTGTAGGGAAAAATGGTAAACTGTCCTTTATAACTTTGTTTACACACTCGTGTCCGGGATGTATTAATGTACGCATGCCAGGGTGCGCCTCTGTACACATAGGTTGGGATGCATGTACACATCACACACCCGGAGTCGCATATTTACACACAGACTCCCTCGCTGTGTGTGTGTGTGTGTGTGTGTGTCTGCGTGTGTGTGTTTCGGGGTAGGCGTAATAGGCGCCTCAGTAGTGTGGTGATGACTGACAGGTTATAAATGACGTCGCCTCAGTAAGGAAGTTTTTGTCGTGTGTGGCCGCCACTTACAGCTCCCACATGTTTACTGTTTATTGTCATCTCTCTTCTGGGTGTACTGTAGAGGAACGAGGAGGACACACCCATCACTTTATGTACAGTCCCCTTCACTAGGGCGTTTACAGAGGCTCGTCATCTACAGTAAACACAACATTGAGATATTTTTTTTAATATTGTTTTACTGTGATTCCATAGTATGTTTACTATTGTGAGTTTATTTCTGTTAAATGTAAACAAACACAGCGTTGCCACACTTCACAAAACCTGACGAGCCCCTGTAAACGCACCAGTGAAGGGGACTGTCTGTGCATACTGCAGCCTGTGCTTTTATTTCTTCTCAGATTTAACAACCTGGCATTTAAATTGGTTTAGGTGGGGGTGTTTTGTTGGGGGTATTGTGTTGGTGGGTGTTGTGTTGGGGGTGTTGTGTTGTGTTGAGGGTGTTGTGTTGGGGTTGGGGTGATGTGTTAGTGGGTGTTGTGTTGGGGTTGGGGTGATGTGTTGGGGGGTGTTGTGGTGGGGTGTGACGTCACAACAAATGTGTGACCACACATCTGATGCCACCCACCCAAGCTGTTCTTTACCGTTGTCAGTATGTTTGTTTGACTGCTTCTTGTTGTGTTTGACTGTCTGTTATTGTGTGTGTGTGTCTCTGACTGCTTTCTTATTGTGTCTGTATTTAACGCTGTGTGTGTGGCGGAGGGGGGGGGGGGGTGGTAGCCCTGTACCCGTATGGTTATTTATTTTAATTTTGTCGGTGAAATCCACACACTAGCTCGCATACAGTGTGCCAGCCTCTGTCTGGGTGTGTGCACTGTATGTCTTTATTAACTTATACATAATGTCTGTATTTTTCTGTCTGTACATAAGACAGAGTGCAGCGACCCAACAAGTGTTTTAAGTGACTTTCTTCAGTCTTTGAACACGTGAAGAGAGACAGGGTGACGCATAAATCACTTTACCGAGAACAGGTTGTACGGTATTATTGATGTGGTCTCGGTACAGCGACTTATGCATCACCCTGTAGAGGTTAGTGGCCAGGACGAGCCTAGAGACGGTCAAGTGACAAGATGTAGATTAATGACAGTGGCACGTCAGAGGAGCCACAGGCCTCCTGGACCACAGTATTAGCAGGCCCTAATACTAATGCTAGGTTAGGTTAGATTGGGGCCCTCTTTGAATTGGGGCCTATTAGGACTGGGGACCTTGTTACTTCTACCAGTGGTGAGGGGTAGTAGTGTAGGGGTCCCTGGCAAGGAGGAGGTAGGCAGGTGTAGGGGTCCCTGGCAGGGAGGAGGTAGGCAGGTGTAGGGGTCCCCGGCAGGTAGGAGGTAGGCAGGTGTCGGGGTCCCCGGCAGGTAGGAGGTAGGCAGGTGTAGGGGTCCCCGGCAGGTAGGAGGTAGGCAGGTGTAGGGGTCCCCGGCAGGTAGGAGGTAGGCAGGTGTAGGGCTCCGTGGCAGGTAGGCAGGTGTAGGGGTCCTTGGCAGGTAGGAGGTAGGCAGGTATAGAGCTCCATGGCAGGTAAGCAGGTACAGGGGTCCCCGGCAGGTAAGCAGGTGTAGGGGTCCCCGGCAGGTAGGCAGGTGTAGGGCTCCATGGCAGGTAATAACTGGTCAGCCACACCAGCTACTTACCATGAAGGGAGAGAAGGTGGTAATGACCTTCCAAAATGAGTTGTCAGTTTCGAACACAGATTTATGAAGGAAAAAGGGACCATGTGAAGTTTAGCCCCTCTTATTTCACCTGATGATTATAGTCTATAGTCCCTAACCCTACCTGGGAGGTTCGATTAGGTTAGGTTAGGTTAGGTTAGGTTAGGTTGGATTGGGTTGTGTTGGAGTAGGTTATGTTAGGTTTGGTTAGGTTAACGTTAGGGTGTTTAAATATCAGGTGAAATAATCTGGGGTGCCTAATCTTCAAGCAATTCATAAAATGTAAATAATGCTAATAATACCTTAACGTGGGAGTATTAAATATTGAATCTGGAAAACTATTAAATATCCTGCAGTAAAAAAATGAGTAATTAAAATAACTGAGGTGCGTGAGGTAGCCGGAGGAGGAACACATGCTAGCTACTTGGCTTGATCATCAGCGGCGCCCAGATAGATATGTTTTCTCCAGTCTTGTGACAGCGTTATTAATGAGTCTTCGTGACCCTACCTGGTGGAGGGGGAGCGGTCAGCCTATACGTGCTGAGGGGGGTATGGTCATGGGTGGTAGGAAGGCATGGCTGGGGGGACATGGGGGAAGGGGCAAAACCCTTTGCTGCTGGGGGGGGGGGGGGTCTTGGAGGAGGAGAGAAGAGGAGCCTCATTAATAATAGTGAAGCGTGATGTGAGGAATTCCTGGTGGGGTGAAGTGTAGTCACCCGCCAGTCATGTCTCCTTTCTGGCCACAAAATATTTTTTAGTGTTAATACTCGTAATAGTATATATTGTCAGTATCAGTACAGTATACTGTACCAGCTGGTGGTGAGGAGACTCGGGCCAACACAACTTTCCCGGACACATTTATTATTTACTTTGATGTAAGTCGATACAAAAATGACCTGATAATATTGTTGATATCAAGATGTGAGGAAATGTAAAGCCATAACAGTATGCCAGCACACGCCTCGGTAAGGCACAGTGCCACCTGGCTCACACCAGCCTCACCTCGGGCACCTTCCTACAAACCCGATTGATTTTTTTACATTCGAGAAGTGTATTTTCTCCGTGAACACAGATTTCTTTCAGTAAACTCGTGTAGGCAAAATCCTCCTCTGAGGAGTGAGTGAGAGTCGGATCATCCCCCGGGGTGATCCTCGGGGTCATAATGACTCACTTGACACTCCCTAATGAGGCAGGTAATGCGTCATGTGTCAGTGTCAGGGAGTTATCACACATTCACTCCAGGGTTCCCAATAGAGACGTCCTGAGCGGCTAGTGTCACACCCAGGAGCACTAAAGGAGGTGTGTTCTTTGTTGTGGTGTTTGATGTGACGGCCGAGGCATTGATGGGGCGCCTTCACGAGTCTTAAGTCAAGTGGAAGAAACATCATTGCGGCAGCTGAAGATAAGTTCAGTGTCCGGCCAGTGTGTGATGACGGGCAACGATTTTTCCTCCCAAACGACATAACAATGGAACTGATACAAGCATTCCCGATTGGTTCTCGTCATCACAGCGTTAACGGCATCAGTAAGCCCGACCCCGCCATGCAGAGGCAACACCAGCCTCACGCCGCCCCCATAACACTAACACAGCCATATAAGTGGAATAATTTGAATCTTACTCCAAGCACTACTAAAAGACCTCACGGCTTATCCACCAACCAAAGTTTTTGAATGGCAAGGCAGTATGGGTCATGGTGTACTGACGGTGATACGTTTGGGCCACGGTTAGGTTAGGTTAGGTTTTGCATGTTATGTATTAACCACTTTGGCCCAAACCAAACGTCCATGTGCCCAGACGTCTTACATTCGTACAGTACAGTGTTGACTGTTCTGGCACATCATGGCTCCAGTAAATCTGAGAAAGGAACGATATTTATTTTCTTGGCGTGTTCGCTGGCTCATTTGTTTTTGTCTCTACGATGACTTTTTCATAGTAGTGTGTATTTACTTTGTTAATATTTATATTCCATTAAGATTGTTTGTTGGAGCTGCGTTTCGATTATTTACATAGAAGGCAGCAGGGGGCTGTACACCACCACCAGTGTTCTAATCGTCGTTGGTTAATCTTTCCCGTGCCGGCCAAATTGTCGTCAATATACCTAAGAAACTCCACCTTAAGGACACGCCTCCTCTTATCCTTATTTTCTGGTGGAAAAAACTGGCTGTGGCAACACTCCTGGGTCCGGTTTTCACTTTTAATTTAGTTGGGAACCTTTGCACGCTCCCGGCCGACTCGGTCATCACGTTTTAAATCTTCATAGGAAGGATCGTGTTCTCGTCAACAACACCAAGTTATGGAAGCTGTACGGACCTAAACCATTTATGGCAGCAGACACGAACCTCACTTAACCTAACCTAAACGATGATATGGTAGCTGTAGTGTGGTTCGGTTTAATTAGGGGTTTTTTTCAAGTTGAACTTAACGCAGCCAGTGACCAAGCGTTACTTACCCATCATCCTCACTCCCTCACCAGGTCTGTATTGTTTTATACACAGGTAAACCCTACCCAGCTATAACATTATATACAGTAAACCAGACCCATGTGTATGACAAGTCAACGTGAGAATGTTTGAGAAGCAGTTTCCAACCCCCAGCTATACTGTACACTCACAGAGCTCAAGTTGGTGATTAACCAGAAATGTTGGGTTAATCCTCGAGTGCATTTCCCATATCAGTTGTAAATTCCAAGTATTGATAAAAGAAATAAACAAGGAAACAGCTGCAAGGAGGGCAGGAGGTAGGAAAGGAAAAGGGAGGGGAGGGGGGATATATCTCAGGCGGTGAGGAGGAGGAGGAGGCTGCCTGTGTGTTTATGTAAAGCAGGGTGGTCACGGTGCTTCCCGCCTTGACTAATTCCTCCACGCGTCTCGGCGGGAATACTGACTTTTAAGATTTATGTTCATGTCTCGTATATTGATGTGAGGTGCATGTTGGCTTGTAAATGGGACAAGTTTGTTTATGTATCTGGGGAGATTTGTATGTTTGTGTGTGTATATGTAGGGGTGTGTGTGTGTGTGTGGTGACGATGCTCCGTGTGTGTGTGTGTGTGTGTGTGTGGTGACGATGCTCCATGTGTGTGTGTGTGTGTATCCTGTCCTGAGTGTGAATGCTCCTAAAAGCTACCTTGTTTACCTAGTGGCCACACATGTGTAGTGGCCTCGCTGGGTGGGGAGAAGAAGTCCATGTCTCCTTAACGGTCCTTCCATTATTCCTGATGATATTGTCCAGAATCCATGTTACAGTCAACACTATGCACACCTACGAGCAGTGCCGGACTTTCAGGGCCACCAACTTTAAATATAGAAAAGTAAAACAAAAAAAAAGCTTATTTTTTTAGGTCTATTTTTATTATGTCACTGGCTGGTTAGTTTGTCAGTTGTTGTACGTAGTTGTCAACCTTGGGGGTATGGGGGAGGGTGCTTGTATAAGCTAGGGTACGTCATTGCTGGCGCAGAAATTTAAGTAAAAATATTTTTCTCTTATTCTAAGTTTAAGGTAATCAGTGTGGTTTCTAGGACGTTTTAGTTACATTTGCTTGAGGGATTGTTACCAGAATTAAGTAGTGCACAGACTCCCCCACAGGCCTAAATCCGATGTTGAATAGATAATTTGTGTTACTGGTAAATTTAAGTTCCGAGGCCAGAGTACGAGTGTCTGGTGTTCTCTTCCATCAGTAACTCTCCTATAACAATAAATCACCAAATCGCTTTTAAAATAACCTGGTAATTGATCTTTGTCGGTTATTTAATTGTTAGTCATTCTTCTTTTTTGAGCCACGTCTCCTACCACACGCTGCCTCCTGCTACCACACGCTGCCGCCTCCTACCACACGCTGCCTTCTCCTACCACACGCTGCCGCCTCCTACCACACGCTGCCTCTTTCTACCACACGCTGCAGCCTCCTACCACACGCCGCATCCTGCTACCACACGCTGCCTCCCCCTACCACACGCTGCAGCCTCCTACCACACGCCGCATCCTGCTACCACACGCTGCCGCCCCCTACCACACGCTGCCGCCTCCTACCACACGCTGCTGCCTCCTACCACACGCTGCCTCCCCCTACCACACGCTGCCTCCCCCTACCACACGCTGCCGCCTCCTACCACACGCTGCCTTCCCCTACAAACACGCTGCCGCCTCCTACCGCACGCTGCCTCCACCTACAACACGCTGCCTCCTACCACACGCTGCCTCCTCCTACCACACGCTGCCTCCTCCTACGTCCTCCTACTACACGCTGCCTCCTCCTACCACACGCTGCCTCCTCCTACCACGCGCTGTCTCCTACCACACGCTGCCTCCTCCTACCACACGCTGCCGCCTCCTACCACACGCTGCCGCCTCCTGCCATACGCTACCTCCACCTAATACACGCTGCCTCTTCCTAACCACACGCTGCCTCCTCCTACCACACGCTGCCTCCTTCTACCACACGCTGCCTCCTCCTACCACACGCTTCCTCCTACCATACGCTGCCTCCTCCTACCATACGCTGCCTCCACCTAACACACGCTGCCTCTTCCTACCACACGCTGCCTCCTCCTACCACACGCTGCCTCCTCCTACCACACGCTGCCTCCTGCTACCACACGCTGCCTCCTCCTACCACACCTCCTACCACACCTCCTCCTACCACACGCTGCCTCCTCCTACCACACGCTGCCTCCTTCCACACGCTGCTTCCTACCACAAACTGCCTCCTACCACACGCTGCCTCCTCCTACCACACGCTGCCTCCTACCACACGCTGCCTCCTACCACACGCTGCCTCCTCCTACCACACGCTGCCTCCTCCTACCACACGCTGCCTCCTCCTACCACACGCTGCCTCCTATCACACGCTGCCTCCTCCTACCACACGCTGCCTCCTCCTATCACACGCTGCCTCCTCCTACCACACGCTGCCTCCTATCACACGCTGCCTCCTCCTACCACACGCTGCCTCCTCCTACCACACGCTGCCTCCTACCACAAGCTGCCTCCTCCTACCACAAGCTGCCTCCTCCTACCACACGCTGCCTCCTCCTACCACACGCTGCCTCCTCCTCCCTCACTCTGCCTCCTCCTACCACACGTTGCCGCCTCTTACGACACGCTGCTTCCTTCTACCACACGCTGCATCCTACCACACCACACCTCCCACCACACACCACCTACGACACCCCACCTACAAAAACTGTAATTAGGAAAGAACTTATTGATGAATTTGACGCAAGTAGAAAAGTGTGAACAGGCACTAGTCGATCCATAGTTTACCATGATGAGATGTATCAAGTGAAACATGTTTATGGAGCAAGTAACACGATCACTAGATTACAAGATGTTGTAACCGCTAGATTAAGGTTAGGATATAAGTACCTTTGGCAGTATGTTCCTCGAGCAGATGTAAACAAAACTAAATGTAAAGTGTGTGGCCAGACATATGGCCACACACTCCAACACTACGTCCTCGACTGTGTGAAGATAGAACCTTTTAAGGACAGGTCCAAGCACACTGTGTGTGAAATGGCACAACACTTCATCTCCAATGGCAAGATAGCCGACATATTAAGAGTGTATCCACTTTTTTGCACTTAGTAACTATATATCAGTTCTCGTGTACAGAACGAAATACACAATGTGCTTGAATACTTCTCACGCAAATGTGAATAACAAAGTGTGCGGCCAGACATACTGCCTCACACTCCTGTACTCACGCATTTGTGAATAAGTTACCCTTTATGAATAGAACTAATCAAATAATGTAATTGAAATACTGTGTAACATTTAGTGCCATAATATCCCGACAACGGGGGTTAATTATTATGACCCGTTGTAAACTCTACTCTGTAATCCTTTTGCGCTACCGCTCACAGGATGAGTGTGGGGTGCACAATAAAGTAGCCGCTGTAAGCGTCAAAATCAAACCCTACTACCACACATCAACTACCACCACACACCACCTCCTACCACACAACACCTACCACCACACACCACCTCTACCACACAACACCTACCACCACACACCACCTCCTACCACACAACACCTACCTCCACACACCACCTCCTACCGCACATCACCTACCACACATCACCTACCACCACACACCACCTCCTACCACACACCACCTACCACACATCACCTACCACCACACACCACCTCCTACCACACAACGCCTACCACCACACACCACCTACCACATATCACCTACCACCACACACCACCTCCTACCACACAACACCTACCACCACACACCTACCACACATCACCTACCACCACACACCACCTCCTACCACACAACATCTACCACCACACACCACCTCCTACCACACACCACCTCCTACCACACATCACCTACCACCACACACCACCTCCTACCACACAACGCCTACCACCACACACCACCTACCACATATCACCTACCACCACACACCACCTCCTACCACACAACACCTACCACCATACACCTACCACACATCACCTACCACCACACACCACCTCCTACCACACAACACCTACCACCACACACCACCTCCTACCACACATCACCTACCACCACACACCACCTCTTACCACACAACACCTACCACCACACACCTACCACACATCACCTACCACCACATACCACCTCCTACCACACAACACCTACCACCACACACCACCTCCTACCACACATCACCTACCACCACACACCACCTCCTACCACACAACACCTACCACCACACACCTACCACACATCACCTACCACCACACACCACCTCCTACCACACAACACCTACCACCAACCACCACTCCTACCACACAACACCTACCACCACACACCACCTCCTACCACACAACACCTACCACCACACACCTACCACACATCACCTACCACCACACACCACCTCCTACCACACAACACCTACCACCACACACCACCTCCTACCACACATCACCTACCACCACACACCACCTCCTACCACACAACACCTACCACCACACACCTACCACACATCACCTACCACCACACACCACCTCCTACCACACAACACCTACCACCACACCTACCACACATCACCTACCACCACACACCACCTCCTACCACACATCACCTACCACCACACACCACCTTCCACCACAGAGCACCTACCACCACACACCTACCACACATCATCTACCACACACTTCCACTACACACTACCACCTACCACAAACCACCACCTACCACCACACACCTCACACACAACACCTACCACCACACACCTACCACAAACCACCACCTACCACCACACACCTCCCACACAACACCTACCACCACACACCTACCACACATCACCTACCACACGTCACCTACCACCACACATCACCGCCTACCACACACACATCATCTACTACACACTTCCACTATACACTACCACCTACCACCACCTACCACCACACCCCACCTCCTACCACACATCACCTACCACCACACACCACCTCCTACCACACAACACCTACTACCACACCCCACCTCCTACCACACATCACCTACCACCACACACCACCTCCTACCACACAACACCTACCACCACACACTTACCACACATCACCTCCTACCACACACTCATCATCTATCACACACTTCCACTACACACTACCACCTATCACAAACCACCACCTACCACCACACACCACCTCCCACACATAACCTACCACCACACACCACCTCCCACACATAACCTACCACCACACACCACCTACCACACACCACCTCTTACTGCATCCTACCTCCTACCACACACCACCTACCACCACCTACCACACACCATTTCCCACCACACTCCTACCACACCCCACCTCCCACTACACCCCATCTCCCACCACACCCCACTTCCTACCACACACCACCTACCACACACTGCCACCTCCCACACACCACCACACACCACTACCTACCACACACCACTTCCCACACCCCACCTCCCACTACACCCCACCTCCCACCACACCCCACTTTCTACCACACATCACCTACCACCACATATCACCTCCTACCACACACACATCATCTACCACACACTTCCACTACGCACTACCACCAACCACACCCCACCACCTACTACACACCACCTCCCAATACACCCCATCACCTATCATACACCACCACCAACCACACACCACCACACACCACTTCCCACACCCCACCACCTGCCACACATCTACCTCACGCCTAAATAACAGCAGTAGAGTATGAGTTATGGCACCAACTCTCTATAATGCTACAGGGGGATGACTACAGGTCGTAAATCACTACTAAACATCCACTCACTGTAGCGTATACGTGATAACCTAACTAGCCAGCTGGTTAGTGACGTAATGGCCCTCAGCGTCGAGATCAATATTCCTATAGTAGTTATAATATGTGTACTGACTGGTGATGGTGAGCCGTGATTGATGGTGACCTGTGATTGATGGTAACTCGTGATTGATGGTGAAGCTTATCTGGTCTGGGTGTTTTTATGTGTTTCGTTAGACTAAAGTTCCTTGATTGGTTTCACCTGACTTGATATCTTCACCTGGTGGCCGCCTCTCTAATGGGTGTTGTCATCTGCCTCATGTGTTAGTTTGTAAGTCACAACTCCAAGTTATTCTTCACTGAGCCTCACAAGTTTCTGTGTACTGTGTGTTATTCTGTTTGAATTTGTTCGTGTAAGGATAATAATCATTGTTCATGTTGTTAGACGCTACACCAGACAGTGCCATAGTTTTTTTGTGGTGGAAGGAAACGCTGCAATGATAACTTGTCCCGACTGCCAGTTGTTGCAGGAATTTCCTGAACAATTTCGTGAATGTTATTTCACTTGAGCCTTGTAAGTTCCCGCCACAGTGGTCATAATTCTTTATAATGATCCTCTAAATCGTTAACGAGAGTCCCAAGAATCCTTACCAGAGTTCTCCCTAAATCACCAAACATCTGCCTCACAGTTGCTACATTCCCCGTCGTCTGCTTCTTATGTATACAAGTGTGGAAAAATTGTGGGTGTTTGTGGTCTCATCTGCTTATGAACACTTGGTGTCCGCAGCAGCACTCTTTAGGGCCTGGACCCGCTGCAGCTGTCATCCTTCCTCACACTGCAAGAGTGTACTGTACATTTGTTCTCTCCTGTAGCCGCTGAAGTGTTTCCTGGAGGAGTGTTCCTCCTGTCGTTGTTTAAGGCTCTTGTATAGTATTCTTATGCTAAAGACTTTATCTTGCTTGTCTCATTTTTTAAGGAATGTTTATTGTGTATGTTGCACACGTGTGGCTGTGCCGGTAGAAGCAGCAGCAAGGGGAACAGTAGAAGGAGCAGCATAAATAAAGAGAAGCATAAGAAAAGAAGACAGAAAATAAAAGAATAAAATTCCTCCACGTTAAGAGGACCCTGTGTAGCCTCCCCACACACTGTCTCAGGAGGTTCCCAGAGTCGCGTGAGAGCTCTCCTTGTCGATCTTTGGCTCAAGGAATGTCGTAGGACAGGAAGCTTTATCTCCGTCTTAATGTATCGCAAGTGACGCTTTTCTCGTCCTCCACAACCCTGGCCAGACTTTTATCTTTCCTCGGTATTATTTAGCAAATTGTGCTGCCGCGTCTCAGGAAGAATTTAGTTCCCAATATACGGGGGCGATGTTCACTGTTAACACAAATACGAAAAAATAATCCATCTTGAACAATCTTCCACTCGTCATCATCGGTTTTTATATTCATTGTTCTTCCTCGTCTTGAGAAGCCAACTTAAGAACTCACTAACCGTCCGTGTGTGAACAAAACAAAAACTGGTGGGTGTCTAATCTTCAGGTGATCCGGATATAATAGTAGAAATAACCTTGTTACTCTCACAGAACACTAGCCGCCTATCACACTACACTCGGAACATGGCCTCATAGATAAACCACCAGCGTGATTTGTTAAGCCTCTTGAAATCTGGACATACTGTATAGGCCTATAGTATGAGTTTTGTCGTCTATGTATGCCGAGTGTCCGTAAAGTTGTCCTTGTCCGTAACACTTGTCGATACAGGCAAAAGTTGACTTAGTGGTAGTAGACAGGGGCCCTACCCAAACTCCCTGGGTAACTCCTGACTTTCTTACCTACAAACCACTGATCACCCTGTTACCAACACCTCTTCCCTCCCTGACCAGATATCCCTCCTCGTAGTGACAGGCCTGGCACGTGACATTATCAGGGACCTGCCACGCTTTGTCATAAACAGATGAATTGTACCGGGAACTTTCCCCCCACACAGTAATCATTCTGTCACATTATATAACTTGCTGACAAAACCCTTGACCCTTCAGGCTTTCTCGCCATTAATGCACGAGTCATAAAGGCAAGCATGAACTACGCATGCTTCCCAGATGGGCGCTGTAAACTCTTTTGCTCTTCACCTTGCACCGGATGATAAAGGGGTGCCCAGTAAACTAGCCCCCTCGGGGGTAAAAAAAAAAATATGTAAGTCGATAAAATTTAGTAGCCGGGCGAGGATATTATGGATCACCTGAAGAATCACCACCCCAGCTTATTTCACCTGAATATTAACCACCCTAATACTAATTGGGGGTGAGATTAGGTTAGGTTAGGTTAGCTTAGGTTAGGGAAGGGATGGGATAGTTAGGCACAGGTTAGGGTTGGGTTAGGTAAGGTTAGGATTAGGTTAGGTTAGGTTAGGTAAGGGATGGGATAGTTAGGCACAGGTTAGGGTTGGGTTAGGTAAGGTTAGGGTTAGGTTAGGTTAGGGATAGGTTAGGTTAGATTATGTTAGTTTAGGTTAGATTAGATTATGTTAGGTTAGTTAGGTTAGGTTAGAGATAGGTTAGGTTAGATTATGTTAGTTTAGGTTAGGGATAGGTTAGGTTAGGTTAGATTAGATTATGTTAGGTTAGGTTAGGTTAGGTTCGGTTTGGTTAGGTTAGGGAAAGCGTGTTTAATCTTTACGTGAAATAAGCTGGGGAGGAGATTCTTCTAGTGATCGAATCTATCATTTTAGAAACTCTTGATACAGTTGTTATGTAAGATGACTGTCGTATAGGTTAACAGAAGGTCAGTATAGTGTAGCTTATTGTTGACGTTAGTATAGTGTAGCTTATTGCTGACGTTAGTATAGTGTAGCTTATTGTTGACGTCAGTATAGTGTAGCTTATTCTTGACACCTGTATAGTGTAGCTTATTGTTGACGCCTGTATAGTGTAGCTTATTGTTGACGCCTGTATAGTGTAGCTTATTGTTGACGTTAGTATAGTGGAGCTTATTGTTGACGCCTGTATAGTGTAGCTTATTGTTGACGTTAGTATAGTGTAGCTTATTGTTGACGTCAGTATAGTGGAGCTTATTGTTGACGCCTGTATAGTGTAGCTTATTGTTGACGTCAGTATAGTGGAGCTTATTGTTGACGCCTGTATAGTGTAGCTTATTGTTGACGCCTGTATAGTGTAGCTTATTGCTGACGCCTGTATAGTGTAGCTTATTGTTGACGCCTGTATAGTGTAGCTTATTCTTGACACCTGTATAGTGTAGCTTATTGTTGACGTCAGTATAGTGTAGCTTATTCTTGACACCTGTATAGTGTAGCTTATTGTTGACGCCTGTATAGTGTAGCTTATTGTTGACGCCTGTATAGTGTAGCTTATTGTTGACGTTAGTATAGTGGAGCTTATTGTTGACGCCTGTATAGTGTAGCTTATTGTTGACGTCAGTATAGTGTAGCTTATTGTTTACGCCTGTATAGTGTAGCTTATTGTTGACATCAGTATGGTGTAGCTTATTGTTGACGTCAGTATAGTGTAGCTTATTCTTGACACCTGTATAGTGTAGCTTATTGTTGACGCCCGTATAGTGTAGCTTATTGTTGATGCCCGTATAGTGTAGCTTATTGTTGACGTCAGTATAGCGTAGCTTATTGTTGACGTCAGTATAGTGTAGCTTATTCTTGACACCTGTATAGTGGAGCTTATTGTTGACGCCAGTATAGTGGAGCTTATTGTTGACGCCTGTATAGTGTAGCTTATTGCTGACGCTTGTATAGTGTTAGGAGTGTGGTGCATCAGGTGTGTTGGTGTGGTGCATTATGTGTGTCGGTATTGTGCTTCAGGTGTGTTGGTTTGGTACATCAGGTGTGTTGGTGTGGTTCATCAGGTGTGTTGGTGTGGTACATCAGGTGTGTTGGTGTGGTGCATCAGGTGTGTTGGTGTGGTACATCAGGTGTGTTGGTGTGGTGCATTAGGTGTGTTGGTGTGGTACATTAGGTGTATTGGTGTGGTACATCAGGTGTGTTGGTTTGGTACATCAGGTGTGTTGGTGTGGTACATCAGGTGTGTTGGTTTGGTACATCAGGTGTGTTGGTTTGGTACATCAGGTGTGTTGGTGTGGTTCATCAGGTGTATTGGTGTGGTGCATCAGGTGTGTTGGTGTGGTGCATCAGGTGTGTTGGTGTGGTACATCAGGTGTGTGTAGAGACAGGTCAGACTCACTCTCCCACAACGCGGGGTGCAGGTGTGTGTTCCTGGTATTTACAAAGTATAATTGGTTAGTGAACCGGGTAAAAGGTACTCAACCGTTTCAGGTGTCGTTGAGCGTGAAGGAGAAACAAGAGAGCTTCATTTGTTATAAGGAGAAACAAGAGAGTTTCATTTGTTGTAAGGAGAAACAAGAGAGCTTCATTTGTTGTAAGGAGAAACAAGAGAGTTTCATTTGTTGTAAGGAAAAACAAGAGAGTTTCATTTGTTGTAAGGATAAACAAGAGAGCTTCATTTGTTTTGTTATTTGGGTAAAACAAGTGAGACAAGTAATGGCAGAATAGTAGGAGCCAGAGACTAGCAATGGCAGGATAGTAGGGGCGAGAGACTAGTAATGGCAGGATAGTAGGGGCGAGAGACTAGTAATGGCAGGTTAGTAGGGCGAGATACTAGTAATGGCAGGATAGTAGGGGCGAGACACTAGAAATGGCAGGATAGTTGGGGCGAGAGACTAGTAATGGCAGGATAGTAGGAGCCAGAGACTAGCAATGGCAGGATAGTAGGAGCCAGAGACTAGCAATGGCAGGATAGTAGGGGCGAGAGACTAGCAATGGCAGTAGGGCGAGAGACTAGTAATGGCAGGATAGTAGGGGCGAGAGACTAGTAATGGCAGGTTAGTAGGGCGAGATACTAAATAATGGCAGGATAGTAGGGGCGAGAGACTAGTAATGGCAGAATAGTAGGGGCGAGAGACTAGAAATGGCAGGATAGTAGGGGCGAGCGACTAGTAATGGCAGGGTAGTAGGGGCGAGAGACTAGTAATGACAGGATAGTAGGAGCGAGAGACTAGAAATGGCAGGATAGTAGGGGCGAGAGACTAGTAATGGCAGAATAGTAGGGGCGAGAGACTAGTAATGGCAGGATAGTAGGGGCGAGAGACTAGTAATGGCAGGATAGTAGGGGCGAGAGACTAGAAATGGCAGGGTGATAAGGGCGAGAGACTAGAAATGGCAGGATAGTAGGGGCGAGAGACTAGTAATGGCAGGATAGTAGGGGCGAGATACTAGAAATGGCAGGATAGTAGGGGCGAGAGACTAGTAATGGCAGGATAGTAGGGGCGAGAGACTAGTAATGGCAGGATAGTAGGGGCGAGAGACTAGTAATGGCAGAATAGTAGGAGCGAGAGACTAGTAATGGCAGAATAGTAGGGGCGAGAGACTAGTAATGGCAGGATAGTAGGGGCGAGAGACTAGTAATGGCAGAATAGTAGGGGCGAGAGACTAGAAATGGCAGGATAGTAGGGGCGAGAGACTAGTAGTGGCAGGATAGTAGGAGCGGGTCAGTAGTGAAAGATATTGTCATGTGGAGACAGGGAAGCGTCTCGCCACACCTCACCAATTATGTCTCTCTGAAATTATTTCCCAAGTCTTAGAAGGAACTTATTTTTTTCTCACTTATTTCCATTAATTACTACAGTTACGAGTACAATATTTGAGTACAACTACAGGTGTGACTACGATTACAGTTAGGACAGGTACAGGTAAAGTGATTTCAAAAAGACTTTATTATAAGGCAATTAGTCTTTTTTGTCTAGGTATTAAATATATTCGGTGTATGTGGTGAGCGTCATCAACAGTCGTCAGGTATGGTGAAGATGTTAAGGCGACATTGTGTGGATAACTGAGAGGGTCAACTGTAGAGTAGGTGCGTGGGGGGACAATCCTTACCTGTGTTTTTGTGGTGGTGGTCGTGGTGGTGGGGGTAGTGGTGGTCTGGGTGGTGGGGGTGGTGGTGGTGGTGGTGAGGGAGGGAGGGGGGGGGGGCGTCTGTTGAGGGGGTGGTGGTAGGACCGCTGGGAACATGACCACAGGTGAAGGCATGACCCTATCCCCGTCAACCCTCTCCCCCTCTTCTCCCTCCCTCCCCTTCCTCCCCCCTCTTCTCCCTCCTCCTCTCCATTCTCCCCTCATTCCTCCCCCATCTATCCCTTTACCCCAGCCTCCTTCCTCATCCCCAAAAATACCACCCTTCCACTCTCTCTCTCTCTCTCTCTCTCTCTCTCTCTCTCTCTCTCTCTCTCTCTCTCTCTCTCTCTCTCTCTCTCTCTCTCTCTCTCTCCACTCTCTTCCCCTCCCCCCTCTCTCTTTCCATTTCCTCCTTGTCTCTTCACCATCCTCCCTCTTCCTTCTTTCATCTCGTCTTTTTCTTCTTGTCAATCTTACTTACCTTCCTTCCTTCCTTCCATCCTTCCTTCCTCCCTTCCTTCCATCCTTGCTTCCTTTTTTCCTTCCTTCCTTTGTCCCTCACTCCCTTTTTTCATCACCCCACCTCCTCTTCCTCCCTTTAGCTAAAACACCCTCTTTAACTTCTCTCTTTCTCTTCCCCCTTTGGTTCTCCGTCTAGCTTGTACTGAATTCTAGTCCCCTTAGTACCACTTTAATCACCCTTTAGTCGCTGTTATCTCCTCCCATTATTTGGCTTTTCTCCCCTTAAGCCATCCTAGATTCTATATCCCTTTGTACCCCTTAATGTTCGCCCTTCGCCTTCTCTCTTCCCCTTACCCCTTAATGCCGTCTCCTTCCCTACCCTTTAATTCCCCCCTTTCCCAACCCCCCATTATCCTCCTCCAGGACCCGTAGGTTGGCTCTCTTAATTGACTGGTTTAGTTATGTGCAGAATGTGTGTGTGTGTGTGTGTGTGTGTGTGTGTGTGTGTGTGTGTGTGTGTGTGTGTGGAAGCTGAGGTTAACCATCCCATCAGCTTTTCTTGTCTTCCATTATTGTCTACTGTCGCGGGAGGGGAGTAAGGGGGGGGGGTACCTGGAAGTGCTATCTGTCCGTCCGTCTGTCTATCTGTCTGTCTGTGTGTCTGTCTGTCTGTCTGTCTGTCTCTGTGGCTACTAGAGAGAGAGAGAGAGAGACCTGTATTTAATGAGCCTTTGTTACGTCATGACTCACCAATTAAGCGGAAACATTTAATTACTACTTAAAAACACATTCCACAAATAATTCCTTATATTATGTGATTTGGCTACACAGATGTTACTTAATTATGTCTAGAATGTGAAGGATGGAGCAACCAGGATGTCTTACTGACCAGCCAGGATGTCTTATTGACCAGCCAGGATGTCTTATTGACCAGCCAGGATGTATTACTGACCAGCCAGGATGTCTTATTGACCAGCCAGGATGTCTTTTTGACCAGCCAGGATGTCTTACTGACCAGCCAGGATGTCTTATTGACCAGTCAGGATGTCTTATTGACCAGCCAGGATGTCTTACTGACCAGCCAGGATGTATTACTGACCAGCCAGGATGTATTACTGACCAGCCAGGATGTCTTAGTGACCAGCCAGGATGTCTTATTGACCAGCCAGGATGTATTACTGACCAGCCAGGATGTCTTATTGACCAGCCAGGATGTCTTATTGACCAGCCAGGATGTCTTACTGACCAGCCAGGATGTCTTATTGACCAGTCAGGATGTCTTATTGACCAGCCAGGATGTCTTATTGACCAGCCAGGATGTCTTATTGACCAGCCAGGATGTCTTATTGACCAGCCAGGATGTATTACTGACCAGCCAGGATGTATTACTGACCAGCCAGGATGTATTACTGACCAGCCAGGATGTCTTAGTGACCAGCCAGGATGTCTTATTGACCAGCTAGGATGTCTTATTGACCAGCCAGGAAGTCTTATTGACCAGCCAGGAAGTCTTATTGACCAGCCAGGATGTATTACTGACCAGCTAGGATGTCTTATTGACCAGCCAGGATGTATTACTGACCAGCCGGGATGTCTTAGTGACCAGTCAGGATGTCTTATTGACCAGCCAGGATGTCTTATTGACCAGCCAGGATGTCTTATTGACCAGCCAGGATGTCTTAGTGACCAGCCAGGATGTCTTACTTACCAGCCAGGATGTCTTACTTACCAGCCAGGATGTCTTACTGACCAGCCAGGATGTATTAGTGACCAGCCAGGATGTCTTAGTGACCAGCCAGGATGTCTTAGTGACCAGCCAGGATGTCTTATTGTTTTATGATGATGGTATAAGGGGTAAAGTCATTGTAGGGGAAGGCTTACTGTGTAGGTAACGCGGTATAATGAGATGTTTTAGATAATTCGGTATAATGAGGAGATGTTTCGGTATGTGGGGAATGTGGGGGCCGAGTCATATTCTATCTCATGAGGATGTTGTGATGTTTGTGTGAATGTTAATTTAGTGGTTTTAGTGTGTGATTTAATGTGGAAATGTGTTAACGTGTGGATGTTTGTGTTAATGTGTGGATGTTTGTGTTAATGTGTGGATGTTTGTGTTAATGTGTGGATGTTTGTGTTAATGTGTGGATGTTTGTGTTAACGTGAGGATGTTTGTGTTAACGTGAGGATGTTTGTGTTAATGTGTTGATGTGTGTTAATGTGTGGATGTTTGTGTTAATGTGTGGATGTTTGTGTTAATGTGTGGATGTTTGTGTTAATGTGTGGATGTTTGTGTTAATGTGTGGATGTGTGTTAATGTGTGGATGTGTTAATGTGTGGATGTTTGTGTTAATGTGTGGATGTTTGTGTTAATGTGTGGATTTTTGTGTTAACGTGAGGATGTTTGTGTTAATGTGTGGATGTTTGTGTTAAGGTGTGGATGTTTGTGTTAACGTGAGGATGCTTGTGTTAATGTGTGGATGTGTGTTAATGTGTGGATGTTTGTATTAATGTGTGGATGTTTGTGTTATGTGTGGATGTTTGTGTTAATGTGTGGATGTTTGTTTGTGTTAATGTGTGGGTGTTTGTGTTAACGTGAGGATGCTTGTGTTAATGTGTGGATGTTTGTGTTAAGGTGTTACTGTGTGTTAATGTGTGGATGTTTGTGTTACTGTGTGGATGTTTGAACATAAGAACATAAGAATGGAGGAAACTGCAGCGGGCCTATTGGCCCATACTGGGCAGTCCCGTTTACACCCAACCCCTATTGCTCATATGAGCATCCAACCTATGTTTGAAGCAATTCAGCGTATTCGAGTTAATGATGATATTTGGTAACTTGTTCCATTCATCCACTACTCTGTTTCCAAACCAGTGTTTACCTATTTCACGCCAAAATCTAAATTTGTCCAATTTAAAACCATTGTTACGAGTTCGCTCCTGGTTGGATAATTTGAGTACCTTTGTAATGTCCCCTTTGTTTAGCCCTGCCTTCCATTTATACACCTCTATCAGGTCGCCCCTCGCTCTACGTCTCTCAAGGGAGTGCAAATTAAGATGCTTTAACCTGTCTCTATACTCAAGGTTCCTGATACCCGGGATTAGTCTTGTCATTCTCCTCTGGATTCTTTCCAAGGATTCTATATCCATTCTGTAATACGGTGACCAGAACTGGACTGCGTAATCCAGGTGTGGTCTCACAAGAGCAAGATACAGTTTTAGGATGACCTCGCTAGTCTTGTAACTAACACTCCTTTGTATGAACCCAAGTACTTTATTAGCCTTGTTACGAGCAAAAACACATTGTTTACTTGGCTTAAGGTTCCTACTTATCATTACTCCTAAATCTCTCTCGCAGTCGGATTTCTCTATGGCATCGTTGTTCATCTGGTATCTGGTTTCCCTGTTTACATTCCCTATACTGAGTACTTTACATTTGTCAATGTTGAATTTCATCTGCCATTTTTCAGACCATTCGAAAAATTTGTTTAGATCCTCCTGTAGTTTTGCCGAGTCCTCGTCAGATTTGATAACACGTCCTATTTTAGTATCATCAGCAAATTTACTTATGTTGCTGTCTATGCCGATATCTATGTCGTTTATGTATATAATAAACAATAATGGTCCAAGTACTGAGCCTTGGGGAACTCCACTTGTGACGTTGCTCCAATGGGACTTAGTGCTGTTAATGCTCACTCGCTGTTTCCTGTCCTGTAACCACGCCCTAATCCATTTAAGGATGTCACCTTTGATGCCATGAGCTTCTACCTTTCTAATTAGTCTTTCGTGGGGTACTCTGTCGAAGGCTTTGCTAAAGTCGAGATATACCACATCATAATTGTGCCCCTCGTCCACTGATTCGAAAACTGATGAAAAGAATGTTAATAGATTAGTTAGGCAAGAACGTCCGCTTGTGAAGCCATGCTGGGAATCATTGATCAATCTGTGCTTCTCCAGGTGATTTCGAATAGAGTTTGAAATGATTGCTTCCAGTAATTTGCCTACTATTGATGTTAGACTGATTGGGCGGTAGTTAGAGGATAGTGATCTATCCCCCTTCTTGAAGATCGGTATTACATTCGCTATCCTCCAGGATTCTGGTACTACACCTGTTTTTAAGGACATGTTAAACAACTTTGCTAAGGGCATACTAAGCTCTTCCTTACATTCCTTTAATACTCTGGCAAATATCTCATCGGGACCAGGTGACTTATTAGGCTTTAGTTTGTCTATTTGCTTACTAACATCGTTACTAGTCACTACTATCTCACTTAATTTGTTTTCTTCACTATCTCTGAATAGAGTCGGTGCCTCGGGTATCATGTTTAAATTTTCGCTGGTGAAAACTGTTGAAAAATATTTATTCAAATTATTGCTCATTTCTCCGTCGTTATCAGTGAGCTCGCCGGAGTCTGACCGTATTGGTCCAATCTTTTCTCGTGTTTTAGTTTGGTACATTTGGTAGAATCCTTTGGGGTTTGTCTTTGCCTCCCTTGCTATCCTTATCTCATTATTCCTCTTTGCTTTCCTTATCTCGGTTTTAACCCTACTCGCCAATACCCTATAATAGTCCCGGAGGTGAATTTCGCCATGATTTATCCTTCTACCTATAGCCTTCCTTTGGCCAATGATGTTCTTTAAATAATTATTTATCCATTTAGGGTCATTGTTGTTTGATCTGAGTTTTTTGTATGGTATGTTCTGCCTTTGTGCATTAAGTAACTCACTATTTAAATTGTCGTGGAACTCGGCAATCTCAGATCTCGTTATCAGGTCGGTGTCATCTGTCAGGTTCACGGCCAAGCGCGACACCCCCTCTCTTAGCTGCCTCTTTAAACTGTCAAAGTTTGCCCTTCTGAAATCTGGTACTTTAATGGAATTTTCCTTACGTCTGCCCTGAAAATCTAACTGGAATCGAATTTCTTTGTGATCTCTGTTTGCAAGTTCGTTCCCTACCTCGACATTGCTAATGAGGTTTTCTCTGTTTGACAAAACTAAATCCAATATATTATTACCCCGTGTGGGTTCGGTTATATGTTGACTTAGGAAACAGTCCTGGATCGTCTCGAGAAAATCCTTTGATTCTGAGTTTCCCGTAAGGTCGGTCCAATCTATTTGGCCAAGGTTAAAGTCGCCTACTATACAGACTTTGTTGTGTATGGAAGCCCTGCGCATTTCATCCCAGATAAGTCGCTCATTGACTCTGTCAAGATTGGGGGGTCTATATATTACTCCTGTGATTAATTTTTCCCGACCGTCGCTTAATTCTATCCAAATTGTTTCTGTATTCCTCTCAGTTTTTATTTCCTTATTTATTTCACACTTCAGATTATCCCTAACATAGATTGCTACTCCGCCTCCTTTCCTGGTCTGCCTATCGGTATGGAACAGTTTGTAACCCGCAATTTGGTATTCGACTGGTAATTCACGTGTGTCTAGGTTGATCCATGTTTCAGTGAATGCAATTATATCGATTTCTTCTGTACATACCAAGGCCCTAATATCATCCATTTTGTTTCTCATACTTCTACTGTTCGCGTAATATACATTTAAGTTAGTCGTGTTCTGAGTCCTTCCCTTACCGCGTTTAGTTTTAAACTCCCTGTCTAATTTAGTTATGTCATCATTCCTAACACTATTCCCCTGTAATCTTTCGCCTTGTTTACCCGCTCCCACTGCAGTCTCCTCCACCCCCGTGCCCCTATGTTCTCTTAGCAGTTTAAAGACTTCGATATCTTTTGAACTGCCCCCTCTAGAGCCCCAGCCAGGGTTGCTACTCCATCCCTAGACAGGTGCACCCCATCCCTAGCATAAAGGTCCCTTCTGCCATAGAAGTTGTCCCAGTTGTGTTAATGTGTGGATGTTTGTGTTAATGTGTGGATGTTTGTGTTAATGTGTGGATGTTTGTGTTAATGTGTGGATGTTTGTGTTAATGTGTGGAATGTTTGTGTTAACGTGAGGATGTTTGTGTTAATGTGTGGATGTTTGTGTTAATGTGTGGATGTTTGTGTTAATGTGTGGATGTTTGTGTTACTGTGTGGATGTTTGTGTTAATGTGAGGATGTGTTACTGTGTGAATGTGGAGGTTGGGGGTATGATGCTTCTTTAGGGTGTTACACTATATGGATCACCTGATGATTAACCACAGTATGTTACCTGGGGGTGTTAGGTCAGGTTAGGTTAGGTTAAGTTGGGTTTGATTAGGTTGTTAGGTCTGTTAGATTTAGTTGTGTTTTTAGGTTTTGTTTTGGTTAAGTTAGGTTTAATTTTTAGGTTAGGTTAAGTTTTGTTAGGCTAGGTTTGGTCAGGTTAGGTCGTTAGGTTAGGTTTAGTTAGGGTAGGTTGTTAGGTTAGGTTCGGTCAGCAGTTCTAGGTTAGGTTAAGTTTTGTTAGGTTAGGTTTAGTCAGGTTAGGTCGTTAGGTTAGATTTAGTTAGGGTAGGTTGTTAGGTTAGGTTAGGTCAGCAGTTCTAGGTTAGGTTAAGTTTTGTTAGGTTAGGTTTAGTCAGGTTAGGTCGTTAGGTTAGGTTTAGTTAGGGTAGGTTGTTAGGTTAGGTTAGGTCAGCAGTTCTAGGTTAGGTTAAGCTTGAGGATAATTAATCCAGGGTGTCTAATGTTCAGTTGATCCATTATAGTGAGGAAGAGGTCAGTAGTATTGCTGGCTGTTGTTATGTACAGAACGTGAGAGAACGGCTAATTTTCCTCAAGTTGTTCAGGTTATTAAGTCGTTTTCATGTCTTATTTTTTCGTGATATTTCGTGAAGACTCTGGTGAAGTTATTTTCGTGAGGTTGTTCAGTTGGCAACATCGTATTGCAGTAAAAAGTTGTAGGTTTATATAATATGGTGAAGCATCTGGTGTGTAATGGGCGGATCAGTAGTCGTGTTTGTGAGACGAGACACGCGGCCTCTATGACTTGGATCAAGATAAGCCGGGCGCGGAATGGTCGGCTCACGATAATAGTCTTACGTAAAAATTCTTCCCACCGGGGCTTCCTGGCGCGTAAATCTGGTTGTGAGGGCGTCGGGAATATCAATACGGGAGGGAGGAGGTATGGGGGGGGGGTTGGGAGGGAGGGAAGGAGGGTGGGGTATGGGAAGGAGGGTGGGTGGGGGAAGGGGGAGGGTGGTTATGGGAAGGAATGGGTAGGAGTTATGGGGGGGGGAGAGGTATAAGGAAGGGAGGAAAAAAGAGATAAGGAAGGGAAGGAGTAGATAAGGAAGGAAGTGGAGGGAGTGAAGGAAGGAAGGACAAATTGTAGTCGTTGGCTTTGGATGTTTTAGCTAGGATAAGGTGAACAGATGGGGTGATAAGGGAGAGGGACACGAGGCTAAGGAAGGAAGGAATTAAAGAAAGAAGGAAGGAAGGAAGAGCCAATGAGAGTTAGAGAGAGAGAGAGAAGGAGGGGGGGGGGTTAAGATGGATGTAATAACAACAACGATGACGACAAGGATAATGACATAGACGACACTGCTTGTTTTATGGACACGAATATTGGTATTGTTTTGTTCACGTGGGAAGTGTGGAGGAATGAGTACACTTGTATTTTTCACTCACCTGTGGGTGGACTGGTGGGTGAGATAGGTGGAGTGGTGGGTGGATAGGTGGGTTGGTGGGTGAGATAGGTGGTAGGGTGGGTGCCTAGACTGGTGGGTGGGGCACATTAACCATGCTCATGTTTTGATTATATGGTTGACCTTTTCATGGCGGGGATAATCCGGCTTCTTGGGTGTGGCACTACCTCAGTGTCTAGTGTCCCTGTGGTGTCCGTTTAATATTCCTCCGATGGTCGCCTTAGGTGTCCATTTGGTGGTGTCTTTGTGATTCTAGGCCCGGGTGTCCGCTTGATGTCCCTCTGGTGTCTTGGTTGTGGTTGTCTGGAATGTCATTTGGCCCTAGGAGTGTCCGGGTGATTCTTTGGTGTTTGATGTCCTATAGATGTCTTCCGAGTGTCCTTCGGTGTGTGTTGGTTACGCGGGTAGCAGCAGCAGGTGCGAGGGCGTCCCACTGAGCGTGACCACGACAGTAATTGCAGGTGTCACTCAGGTGTTAGTGGCTGGTAGTTTCTCCCCGGGCTGTAGTAGTAATAGTACAGGTGTCTAGTGACTCGGGGAACCTTGTTGTTACTCACCACTGGTCTTAGTTCAGCGTCCTTTACCTAGAGACAATTGTGTACCTTTGTGTCACAGCTTTCCGCAGCTCGGTGTGTTAATAGGGTTCCTGACCACGGAGAAAAAGGGCGAAAACTTATACTTCTCTGGCTGTGTGAACGTCATTTGCACACCAACACAAACACACGAGTTGTTTTTGACGGCGGTAAAACACTCACTGGCGTTCGTTTTTTTAGTCTATAACTCCAGATCCAGACTGTGTTTTCCCCCCGTCATAAACCATCCATTTGTCAGTATGGATAATTCACAGACACGACCTGTTAATTGTGATATAGTAGTGCATTGGTTGTGTAATGGTAATATATACTGCTATTAGTGCTGAGTTAAATTGCTTCTGTGTTGAGTTGTTTTTACATGACAGTTCTCCTATTTCCCCAACACCGTCTCTGAAATACCTACTACAACATCCTCCTTCTTCAGGGGTAGGGGGACCTTGGTGGTTTGGAAGTCCCCCCTAGTATTCTCTACCTCCTACCCGCATGAAGGAGGAAGAACTCTCTCTCTCTCTCTCTCTCTCTCTCTCTCTCTCTCTCTCTCTCTCTCTCTCTCTCTCTCTCTCTCTCTCAACAGGCGGGGTAGGAGAAACACGGTCGTGGGGTCATGAAGTGTGTGACCTTTGACCCGAGACACTACAAACCTGGACCTCAATTCCCACAATTATAGGGTCGTCTGTGTTGACTTTTTTTATGGCGGTGTGTGGTAGGTTTATGGCGCTGTGGTTATGACAGGTGGTGTGTCTGTCTGGTCCCGGCCCCTCACCACCACCACCACACTCCCCTCAACACCACCACCACACTCCCGTCAACACCACCACCCCTCACCACCACCACCACCACACTCCCCTCAGCACCACCACCCCTCACTCCCCTCAACACCACCACCACACTCCCCTCAACACCACCACCCCTCACTCCCCTCAACACCACCGCCCCTCACTCCCCTCAACACCACCACCACACTCCCCTCAACACCACCACCCCTCACTCCCCTCAACACCACCACCACTCTCCCCTCAACACCACCACCCCTCAACACCACCACCCCTCACTCCCCTCAACACCACCACCCCTCACTCCCCTCAACACCACCACCCCTCACTCCCCTCAACACCACCACCCCTCACACCCCTCAACACCACCACCACACTCCCCTCAACACCACCACCCCTCACTCCCCTCAACACCACCGCCCCTCACTCCCCTCAACACCACCACCACACTCCCCTCAACACCACCACCCCTCACTCCCCTCAACACCACCACCACTCTCCCCTCAACACCACCACCCCTCAACACCACCACCCCTCACTCCCCTCAACACCACCACCCCTCACTCCCCTCAACACCACCACCCCTCACTCCCCTCAACACCACCACCCCTCACACCCCTCAACACCACCACCACACTCCCCTCAACACCACCACTCCTCACTCCCCTCAACACCACCACCATAATCCCCTCAACACCACCACCCCTCACACCCCTCAACACCACCACCACACTCCCCTCAACACCACCACCCCTCACTCCCCTCAACACCACCACCACACTCCCCTCAACACCACCACCACCACACTCCCCTCAACACCACCACCACCCCTCACACCCCTCAACACCACCACTCCTCACTCCCCTCAACACCACCACTCCTCACTCCCCTCACCACCACCACCACCACACTCCCCTCACCACCACCACCCTTCACACCCCTCAACACCACCACCCCTCACTCCCTCGTTACATATACACCGCCACACCCTTACTCAGGTGTGCCTCCCCTCACTTGTGCCTCATTACCTGCCTCTCCTCCCCCTCCCCCACTTCTTTTCTTCACTCTCTTCTCCAATTATTTTTCTTTTTTGACTTCCTTTCACTTCTCTGCTATCTTTTTTCCTTACTCTTTCTCTTCCTCCTCCTCTTCTCTCTCCTCTCTTCTTCCCTCCTCTGCTTCTTTAACAACCCCCTCTCTTCCCCTCTCATTCCCTCCTTCCCTCCCCTCCCACTTCCATCACCCCTTTCCATCCTCTATCCATTTCACCCCCTTCCTCACCCCCTCCCTCACCCCCCTCCCTCATCCCCCCCTCCCTCATCCCCCCTCCCTCATCCCCCCTCCCTCACCCCTTCTCTCCCTCCCTCCCCTCCTTCACCTCTTACCATCACTACACACACAATACAGAACATGAGAGTTAGTGTGTGTGATTACCTCCTCGTCACCTGTGCATTGTCCACGACCTCACCTCAAGGGGCGAGTCTCCCGTGATGGCTCCCACTTACCCACTCTACTGGCTATTGTTGTTGCGCCTCCTGAAGAAGGGTTGAACCTTACGGGGTGTGGGATGTAGTGGGTCTCTGCTACTTAATGTTGTTTTTGTAGACTGTAGAATGTTTTTAAGTGATTTAGGCTGTAGTAGGAGGTATTTTTTCTGACTTAATGTTGAACTTAGAGAATGTTGAACGTTCTAAAGTGGTGTGGGCTGGTGTGGGAGCCTCTTAAGTGGTAGCTGTGTGTGGTTGGTTGTGTTACTTTAAGAATGTGGTTGGCACTAAGTCCTCAGTGGTTGGGCCCCTCAGCGGTTCTCTTCTACATGAAACGTCGGAACTTTGATGTAAAGTGGCGTGGGGTGTAGTGACGGCCACTTACCCACTTAGCGAGACGTCTGGACCCTTAGGCACTTCGTTTCTTCCAGGACCAACGACACACACACACACCGGACCTGAGTGAGTGCTTTATTCCCTCCAGGTGTGAGCTGCATCATGGTGGGAGGATCACACACACGGCCGCCACCAAGTGCTTTACCCAGAAACTTTTTAGTGGAGAAAATAAAGACTGAAGTATACCATCTGGACTTAACCAAACCTAACCTAACCTAAAGTACGGTATTGTTAGTTAGGGTATTTTAGGTTAGGTCAGGTCAGGTTAGGTTTGATTAGGTTAGGTTTGATTAGGTCAGGTCGGGTTAGGTTAGGTTTGAGTAGGATAGGTTTGATTAGGTTAGGCTAATTCAGGTTAGGTTTGATTAGGTCAGGTTATGTTAGGGTATGCTTGATTAGGTTAAGTTCCCATTATGCATTTTGTTCCAGTACATAATTTATTGTCTAGAGAAACTTGTGACCCGGGCAGCCATTGTTTCCCCGCCTGGTTCTCGGTGTGTCAGATATTATAAACAGTGACTAACTCTCAGGTCACAGAACAGTGTATTCCCGAACTGCTCCTACACCCTGTCTCACGTGGTCATTTCTTCTCTGACTGACTATCACGATCCCTCCCTCCCTCCCTCCCTCCAGGCCACCTTACTCAAGTAGCAGCGGCCCACACGTCAGAGTGATTGGTTGGCCACAACACAAAAGAAACTTGCTTGTCCTGCTGGTCATTGTGTGGTGGTGGTGGTGGTGCTGGTGGTAGCAGGCATCTAGGTAGCCGCTGGGCAGGAGACAGTCACCCGCCGCTCAACTAACTCGGCTGGACGCCATTGTGGCCTTATTATGGCAGATAAAAATATAAATTAGAAATGACACCTTTGGTTGTGTTAGTCCAGCCAACCAACCAACCAACCAGCCACCTTCTCTGCCCGCCTCACTTCCACCCATATTTATTGACAACACTTCCAGCTTTTATTCCCACTTATTCACCACAGTCTTTTCCTTCCTCTGGCCCTCATATCTCTACCCTTATCCCCTCATCTCCACCATGTCCATAATATAGTATTTACCTTATATCCCCCCCCCCCCTCTCCTCCTCCCAAAAAATAGTCATAATTCTCTTGTTGCTGTAGTGAGTCTTGGTACATCTTCACGTGTTACTCTATTAGCGTGTCTTATCTGCAGCACCTGTAGTACCATACCTGGATACCTGTAAAGCCTTTATCACGTGTAACTCTTGTCGGTGTCCGCTGTAAGTGTCCACACCTCAGAGCCAGGTATTAATATGTAATGTTTCAACAGCTATTTTCTCAGGCAAAAATTAATGTCCCATTTTTAATAGATGTGTTAAGAGAATTTAATGCTGTTTTTTTGTACCTATTCTTGTTTTAATTCGTCTTATTATTATTATTATTATTATTATTATTTTGATTGTTATTATTAATTATTATTGTCATTATTATTATTCATCTATTTGTTTATTTTAATATCATTAATTTTAGTTTTAGTTTTAACTATTATTATCATCATTATTATTACATCCTAAATAAATATATACGTCAATAAATAAATAGATATATACCTAACTGGTGAGCACTAGAGGGAAGGAGTTAACTTAGTGTTACTTAATTGACTTTATTCTTTCTTTTCTTGCAGGTAAGATGCTCGTGTTACCTGTCGGGCCCAGCACCGAGGGAGGGACAGTAAGTCACCTGGTCGTGTACCGTACGTGTGTAGCAGGTGTTATGTTACAGGACTGCTTATTAACTTCTGAAGTATTTGACTGTTAAGATAATACACGGAGGAAAGTTCTACTGTAGTGAGGATTTAAAGCTAACACGTAGAGATGTTTATATTGGTAATTGTCTTTGAAAAAATGTTGTTGTAAAGAAATGATTTTGTTTCGAGTACTTTAGTGTGGTGGGGAGGTGTAAGTCACTTTAGTGTGGTGGGGAGGTGTAAGTCACTTTAGTGTGGTGGGGAGGTGTAAGTCACTTTAGTGTGGTGGGGAGGTGTAAGTCACTTTAGTGTGGTGGGGAGGTGTAAGTCACTTTACTGAAGTGTGGTGGGGAGGTGTAAGTCACTTTAGTGTGGTGGGGAGGTGTAAGTCACTTTAGTGTGGTGGGGAGGTGTAAGTCACTTTAGTGTGGTGGGGAGGTGTAAGTCACTTTAGTGTGGTGGGGAGGTGTAAGTCACTTTAGTGTGGTGGGGAGGTGTAAGTCACTTTAGTGTGGTGGGGAGGTGTAGGTCACTTTAGTGTGGTGGGGAGGTGTAAGTCACTTTAGTGTGGTGGGGAGGTGTAAGTCACTTTAGTGTGGTGGGGAGGTGTAAGTCACTTTAGTGTGGTGGGGAGGTGTAAGTCACTTTAGTGTGGTGGGGAGGTGTAAGTCACTTTAGTGTGGTGGGGAGGTGTAAGTCACTTTAGTGTGGTGGGGAGGTGTAAGTCACTTTAGTGTAGTGGGGAGGTGTAAGTCACTTTAGTGTGGTGGGGAGGTGTAGGTCACTTTAGTGTGGTGGGGAGGTGTAAGTCACTTTAGTGTGGTGGGGAGGTGTAAGTCACTTTAGTGTGGTGGGGAGGTGTAAGTCACTTTAGTGTGGTGGGGAGGTGTAAGTCACTTTAGTGTGGTGGGGAGGTGTAAGTCACTTTAGTGTAGTGGAGAGGTGTAAGTCACTTTAGTGTGGTGGGGAGGTGTAAGTCACTTTAGTGTGGTGGGGAAGTGTAAGTCACTTTAGTGTGGTGGGGAGGTGTAAGTCACTTTAGTGTGGTGGGGAGGTGTAAGTCACTTTAGTGTGGTGGGGAGGTGTAGGTCACTTTAGTGTGGTGGGGAGGTGTAGGTCACTTTAGTGTGGTGGGGAGGTGTAAGTCACTTTAGTGTGGTGGGGAGGTGTAAGTCACTTTAGTGTGGTGGGGAGGTGTAAGTCACTTTAGTGTGGTGGGGAGGTGTAGGTCACTTTAGTGTGGTGGGGAGGTGTAAGTCACTTTAGTGTGGTGGGGAGGTGTAAGTCACTTTAGTGTGGTGGGGAGGTGTAAGTCACTTTAGTGTGGTGGGGAGGTGTAAGTCACTTTAGTGTGGTGGGGAGGTGTAAGTCACTTCAGTGTGGTGGGGAGGTGTAAGTCACTTTAGTGTGGTGGGGAGGTGTAAGTCACTTTAGTGTGGTGGGGAGGTGTAAGTCACTTTAGTGTGGTGGGGAGGTGTAAGTCACTTTAATGTGGTGGGGAGGTGTAAGTCACTTTAGTGTGGTGGGGAGGTGTAAGTCACTTTAGTGTAATGGGGAGGTGTAAGTCACTTTAGTGTGGTGGGGAGGTGTAAGTCACTTTAGTGTGGTGGGGAGGTGTAAGTCACTTTAGTGTAATGGGGAGGTGTAAGTCACTTTAGTGTGGTGGGGAGGTGTAAGTCACTTCAGTGTGGTGGGGAGGTGTAAGTCACTTTAGTGTGGTGGGGAGGTGTAAGTCACTTTAGTGTGGTGGGGAGGTGTAGGTCACTTTAGTGTGGTGGGGAGGTGTAAGTCACTTTAGTGTGGTGGGGAGGTGTAAGTGTTTATGCATCAAGTAGTTTTAGTGTTAAGATAATGTTGAATTTTTTGTAGTGTAGCGTGACTGAAGAGAGTGTTTATATGCTGTACTGTAGTGTATAGTGAGGTGAAGACTTTTAGTTGATATATATTGAACAACTTGGTGTGAGGGAGGGGTGGGTGTGGGAGTGAGAGGTTCCATAGTAGCTACTTGTACCGAGGAGCAGCCAGCCAGCCTCAGAACATCATCAGAAGGTGGTGGTGGTGAAGGTGGTGGTTGTTATGAGAGGTATCCGATGGAGGTTTTTATAGCTGGTGGTGGTTTATTATTGAATAAACTAGAGTGTTGTTGGTGTTGGTGTCTGCACTTAACTACACGAGACGCCTTCCAGATGACGCTCTCTAACTACCCACCGCCGCCTTGTTCTTATACACTCAGACGTGACCACAACCTGTATAATAATATTGTAGTGAAGCGAACTGTACCATTAACTGTCTCTCTCTTTTTTCCTACTCCGTCTCTAGACTTTCCTCCCTTCTCAGTTGTTCAGTCCTCCTTGTACTGTTCTGCCCCCGGGATCGGTCTCTGTTTACATGGGCGACTGTACAGCAACTTCTCAAGGCTTGTGTCGATGTATACGATAAACGTTGCGTCGTATAGGGCCTAAGTTTTTACCTGTCCTGTGGTATTACTGGTGCTTAACTTCTTGTGGTAATTTTCCTTCTAACTGCAGGTGTAAGAACTCGTCTCATTGGCTCTGTTAAAGTGGGTTTTACACTGGCTGTCAAAATGGCGTTGAAATTGTACTAAGACTCTTCTGTTACTGGAGGGATTCTCCTGTCATCACCGAGGGGACAGTTTTAACACACAAGTCATCAAGACCCGAGAGGTTGTATAATCATATGGAAATTATAGGCTCGCACCGTTGACGTGTGTTAGCGGGCTGTCACTCCACACGTCTGTTACGGCCTGTTGTAGGGTAACAGCCACTTGTCACGCCCAACTCACTCACCCAAAGTCTCTCTCTCTCTCTCTCTCTCTCTCTCTCTCTCTCTCTCTCTCTCTCTCTCTCTCTCTCTCTCGTCGTTGGCAGCAAGTCACAGGCAGTTTTCTTATAGGGTGTTACCAAACTATTTTACTCTTGACTGACCCGTAACACGGCTTCAAGCTGCCGTCTTCCTCCTTATAAAGTTGTATAGTCGTAGAGAGAAGTGTCAGTCAACTGTTGTCTTATTATAAACTTTGTAGAATAACACTGAAGGCTGCTCTCAGGTACTGCTCTGTGTCAGAATTTTAGAGCAATTTTAACAGTTTACAAGACGAGTTCACTTGTGTGATGGGAAAATTATAGTCAGCATTATTATCACGGTCAGTTAGATCCACCTTGTATTTCCCTCAGGGCGGCGCCTAACTGACGTAAATGATGAGTATTTTCAGGAGTAATGATACCAGACGTGGCCATGACTGTCATTACTTATGATGATAAATATATGTGCAAATTGTTGACAGTTTCTTACTTCAATACTGTTATCTGATATTCCCTCATAAAAAACGTTACGCTTGAAGCTGTAAGACGAAAACTGTTGCTGCTAAGACGTACAGACTCCAACAGAAAACTACTTATTCTTGAAGAGCCAACTACGAGTAGAGCCGGACAGCTTACGCACACCAACACACAAACACCACCAATTGCTTTTAACCTTTTGGAGATAATAGGAGGTCTGACGCTCATATAAGCCTTGTAGGTAATGAAGGTTTGTTTTACTTACTGGTGCACCAACCCGCCTCGTCATGTAACTTGGTGGTGGTGGTGGTTGTTGTGTCTCGGGGTGCTGCCTTCTTCATCTGTATTTATGGCGTCCTAACCTGTAATTAAACCACCGCCGCTTCCTTGACTTGTGTGAGTAGATGGTCTGGAGAGTAGTGGTGTCTCGGGTAGTGGTGGTATGGTAGGTGTGTGGTATTGTTTGGTGGGTGAGTGGGTATGATGGGAGGGGAGGTGTGGTGTGGTAGGTGAGTGGTATTGTTTGGTGGGTGAGTGGGTATGGTGGGAAGGGAGTTGTGGTGTGGTAGGTGAGTGGGGTTGGTGGATGGTGGGTGGGAAGGTGTAGTGGGTGTGGTGATGCGTGGAGTGGGGTGGAGGGGAGAGGGTAAGTGTGATGAGTACTAGGTAGGTGGGTGTGTGTGGGTGGGTGGATGGGAATAATTATAAGGTGGCATTGTATGGTGAGTGTATAAGTATGGTGATGGGTGGGTAGATGGGTGGGTATAGTTATCGAGGAGTAATGGTCTGTCTGTGATGGCTGGGCGACAATATGCAGTTAAATGGATGTAATAGAGTATAATTGGGTAGTTATTAGTGAGCTCCGTGGTGTGGTTATGTTAGTTAGGAGTGGTGGCAGAGACCTGGGCTGGTGGGGAGGGTTGGCTGATGTATACTGACAGAGGACATTGTTCACTTTGGCAGGTGTGTTGTGGTGGCAGGTGTCAGGTGGCATGTGTGTCTGGTGGCAGATGTAATAATAATAATAATAATAACAGGTTTATTGAAAAAGTTCTGCAGCCCGAAGGCTTAAAATATACATTAGACATAAATGAATTATTACATACAGTGGTGGCAGGTGTGTCTGGTGGTAGGTGGGTCTGGTGGCAGATGGGTCTGGGGGCAGATGGGTCTGGTGGCAGATGTCTCTGGTGGCAGATGTGTCTGGTGGCAGATGGGTCTGGGGGCAGATGGGTCTGGTGGCAGATGGGTCTGGTGGCAGATGGGTCTGGTGGCAGCTGGGTCTGGTGGCAGCTGGGTCTGGGGGCAGGTGTGTCTGGTGGCAGGTGGGTCTGGGGCAGATGGCTATGTACCAGTAATTAGGATTGTTGGGTGGTTGACGTTTGTAGAGAAATGGTAGGTGGCATGTTGGGGCGGGCGTAGTTGGAGGAGGCGTGGTTGGCGTGTAATAACAATAATAATAATAATTAACGGTTTATTGAAAGAGCTTGGCAGCCAGAAAGCTGAAAATATACAGTTACATAATTAGGGAATGGGTTTCGAATTACAAATAATATACAAATAGCATAAGTGATATAAATAAGATATATAATAACTAGATGGGGAAAAGCTCAAACTACAGTGCATTTCAACATAGTGACAGTGCAAGAAGTAGTATTTACTGGGAGTGAATTCACTGGTTTATTACAAGTTATTGATAATTTTTACAATGGTTGGGACTGGGCTGTTCTTATAGCGATCAGTTCGTGCTCGTATGGGCTGGATGCGGTTGTGGTGTCGAACAGCAATTCTCGGGCTAGGGATCTCAGGTGGTAGTAGGGGCCGGTGTCGAGGGCGGTGCAGAAGCTTCTTACCAAATTTGCAGATGAGGTCGTGGTGAGGGTCAGTGAGAGTCGAAAGGGTCAGTGTGTTGAGCGCTTCTTGATATGTGGAGTAGGAAGGGGAGAGAATAATCTTGCATGCCCTCTTTTGCACTTTTTCTAGGTGTTTACTTTGTGTGGCATTCAGGAAGGAACACCAGGTAGGGGAGGCATAGGTGAGCTTGGGAAGTATGAATGTTGACTAAACACTGAGGAGCTCGGGTGCAGGAACTCCGAGGGAGTCGGCGGAGGAGGTGGAGACGGAAACTGGAGGATTTGGCAACTTCACTGACGTGTGGTTTCCAATTTAGTTTGTTGTCTATGGTGACGCCGAGGAGCTTAGTGGAATTTACAACCTGGATTGTGTTCGGACCTAAATTAATGGAAGGAGGTGGGACAATGGCGGAGGAGAGGTTGATGTGCATAACCATGGTCTTGGTATGGTTGATGGTGACGTGGTTGTTGGTGGCCCAGTTTTGGAGATTTCAGTAAATCCTGATGGGCGGTATAGTCGGGAGTAGAATTGTTGACGCTGATCCCAATGGTGGAGTCGTCGACATATTTCCAGCGAGCAGGGGTTTCTCTTAGGACATCATTGATGAGCATAAGGAAGCAGAGTGGTCCCATCTTGGTGCCTTGGGGGACGCCACAGGTGAGTGACTGAAAGGTGGAGACAGCCCCTCAGAAGCGTACAGCTTGACGTCGGTCACTGAGGAATTCTGTAAGCCATGGTATAAGACTTCTCCGAAGCCCGAGGTCAATAACTTTGTTGATGATTATATTGTGGTCGACTAGGTCGAATGCTTTAGTGAAATCAATGAAGGCGACAGCTACAGACGTGTGTGTGTGTGTGTGTGTGTGTGTGTAAGGGAAGGTAGGCGTTTGTCATGATGGCCTCCCGTGAGTGTATTTACATTAATGCTTGTTGACTAAGACTCAACACCAGCGGCCTTGCCCTTGTTGACTGCGTGTCTGAGAGGGTAGTTGGAGGGCGGCGGTGCCCTACCCTCTACCACCCATTCTACACCCTCTGCCACCCATTTTGCTCCCTCGGCCACCCATCCTACACTCGGCCACCCATCCTACACTGTGCCACCCATCCTACACTGTGCCACCCATCCTACACTGTGCCACCCATCCTACACTCGGCCACCCAGCCTACACTGTGCCACCCATCCTACACTCGGCCACCCAGCCTACACTGTGCCACCCATCCTACACTCGGCCACCCAGCCTACACTGTGCCACCCATCCTACACTCGGCCACCCATCCTACACTGTGCCACCCATCCTACACTCGGCCACCCATCCTACACTCTGCCACCCATCCTACACTCGGCCACCCATCCTACACTCGGCCACCCATCCTACACTACGGCCACCCATCCTACACTCGGCCACCCATCCTACACTCGGCCACCCATCCTACACTGTGCCACCCATCCTACACTCGGCCACCCATCCTACACTCTGCCACCCATCCTACACTCGGCCACCCAGCCTACACTCGGCCACCCATCCTACACTGTGCCACCCATCCTACACTGTGCCACCCATCCTACACTCGGCCACCCATCCTACACTACGGCCACCCATCCTACACTCGGCCACCCATCCTACACTCGGCCACCCATCCTACACTACGGCCACCCATCCTACACTGTGCCACCCATCCTACACTGTGCCACCCATCCTACACTGTGCCACCCATTCTACACTGTGCCACCCATCCTACACTGTGCCACCCATCCTACACTCGGTCACCCATCCTACACTGTGCCACCCATCCTACACTGTGCCACCCATCCTACACTGTGCCACCCATCCTACACTCGGCCACCCATCCTACACTGTGCCACCCATCCTACACTCGGCCACCCATCCTACACTGTGCCACCCATCCTACACTCGGCCACTCATCCTACACTCGGCCACCCATCCTACACCTCACACTCAGCGCGCCTCCCTCCATCATGATAACCCTTGAGTGTTGCCTCATTGTGTATTGCTTACCTTGGCCTCATCTCTCCCATAACCCTTGATTATTTTCACACGATAAGAGCAGCGTCCTGGGAGAAGAAGGCTCAGTTTATCTCCCAGCAGCGCCGCCGTCCTGGGATATGTAACAAGTTGAATGAGGCTGGTAAGTGACGGGTGCACCTGTGTCCTCTGTGGTGAGGTGGAGGGGGTGGTGGTGAGGTGGAGGGGGTGGTGGTGAGGTGGAGGGTGGTGGTGACGGTGATGGTGAGGGGCGTGGTGGGGGACAGGGAGGTGGTGACAGTGGTGTTGGTGGTGATAGTAGTGGTAACAGTTGTGTCGATGGTGGCTCTCCCTCTACTTACCCCACGTCACCCAGGTGTCTCCACAACTCTTACGGTAATCTGGCTCACAGGGAAGGTTGGGTGTACCTCATCACGACCTCCAGATTTGAAAGCTTGGTGAAGAAAGTGAGGGGGGGGGGGGGTGAGGGTTGAGGGTGTACTGTGCTGGCCAGTATAGTTGTGATGGCGGCCACCAGTGTGCGGACTTTGATGGGGTAGATTATGGTGGTCGGTGTTATAATGGTCGTGTGTGTAGGCAGCCCGCGGGTTTTTTGTGGGTCTTGACCACGGTGGTGGCCGCCATACAGGTCCAGCTCGCCTATCAAATAACCCACACTATTAATCCGCGGCGTGCGGGACGGCAGAGAGAGACGCCGGAGAAAGGATGTGGCGGGGAGGAGGACCCGTGAATATACTGGGGGGCGGTGCGGCTCAGGTGTGTATTGGAGGGGCAGTGGGGGGCGTGGTTGGGGTGTCGGCGGGGAGGGGCGGGATGATAGCCCGGGCTGGGAGAGAGGGCTCGAGGGATGGGGAGGTAGAGAAAGGACAGTCCAGGACAATAAAAATAAATTATGGACACTTGAGTTTCAAAAAGGTCTGGAGAAAGAAAGAGGCGGTCAGTAGTAGAGAGTATTGTTGGGTTAGGGCAGGATTGATGTCTTGGACAACCTCATGTTTCCTTACTGAGAATCTCTTAAGACCTGAAGGTTTGATGCCGTGGAAGTATACTTATTGTCCCGGGACTGTGTCGAGTTTTACAGAGACTCAGATACATGGTTCTGTCTTCGTGAGAGATTGTGACTATCGCGTGTACCGGAGATGACTGAACGACTTATAATTTCTCTCTTAACCTCCTGGTCTCTCCTGCTATACACTTGAGGCAACCAGAGTCTTCTCCCGCCACGCAACACCTGTCAGAAGCCTTGGATTATTTATTTCTGTGAACTGATCCACTGGCAGAATTGTTGTACATGTTTCCCGTCCAGCTGTCAGACTCACGACCAACCCGGCCCTTTACTCGACTATGACCGGGTGTTGCTCGTCCTTGTTTGTGTTACGTTATACCTGTCTTTTGTTGACATGGGTGATCTCAAATGTTTTTATACACCTCGGCCTCTTATTACAGTTGACGGATTTTGCAGTATTCTTACATCACTGTTGTGTTAAGGTTAATGCTGACAGATGCTTCCTTAACTAGTTGTCAGGGTTACAGTAAAATATATTTCTTGTGGCCAGTTGTTGGTATAATACTCAGGCGCGTAGTCCTTGACTGTAATAACACTGCAGCTGGTGACTGTCTCCACCAGCAGGAGCAGCAGCAGCAGGTCATGGCTAGGGAGGCAGTACAGGCTCGCTACACCTCCTAAAATAACTTCGCATTGAATAAGTCATTAAAAAGGTTTGTGTTGTCGGCAGAACAAACAAGGCGGCGTCTTTGAGGAGGGAAGGATTTAGACCCATCGCACACGGTTTGGGTGAGTGTGAATAGTTGGCGGGATATTTGTGTTGACGTGGGGAGGGGAGGGGGGGGGGTCGACCTTGATTTGGTTGAATCCACCGACTTGCGGCAGTATCTTTCACTATTGATCCGTCCCCTCCATTTGCTCCGCCTCATGACCCGCTAACTCTTCTCCTTCTCATATGACTTGCTAATAACCTAACCTAACAAACCCACACTAACCTAACATTACCCTACCTGACCTTACTCTTCTAGCCTATCCTAACCTTCTCTAGTCGTAGAATGAATACGAGGTGAAGGTTTTGGCGGGGCAGGAATAAAGACAGTATGCCGGACTCAATACGCCTGCAGTTTGTGGTGGGCGGGCAGCCAAGGCCGGTCAATACAAACATGGCTGCATGACGCTCCATGTATGAGAGCCGGACACACCCAACAATAAACCTCCCCTACAACTTGATAACTGACGTTCAAACACAACAATGTAACACAAATTGTACGTGAGAGATCCACACAGTAGTAAAATACGTATTGCATGTGACAAGTAGGTATTAATAGTGGAACAAGGATGTTCATGCAAATTACACAGGTAAATAAAGCAATAAATCAAGTTTTACCTTTAACAGGTATTGTAGCAGTAAAGGCAATACAACAGAACACACTTTGCATATCAAACATAATGTAAGCAGACCATCTTAATTAATACACTGTGTATGTGGCGATACTACTAACAGAACAGTCACTTAACTTCTTCACTACGGGACGCCACTTCTAATATTTTACCTGTGTAACGCCAGATGATTTTATTCAGTTGAGAGGGGACCCGTACACAGGAGGGGGACCCGTTCACAGGAGGGGGACCCGTACACATGAGGGGGACCCGTTCACATGAGGGGGACCCGAACACAGGAGGGGGACCCGTACACATGAGGGGGACCCGTACACATGAAGGGGACCCGTTCACATGAGGGGGACCCGTACACAGGAGGGGGACCCGAACACAGGAGGGGGACCCGAACACAGGAGGGGGACCCGTACACAGGAAGGGGACCCGTTCACATGAGGGGGACCCGTACACGTGAGGGGGACCCGTACACATGAAGGGGACCCGTACACAGGAGGGGGACCCGTACACATGAGGGGCACCCGTACACAGGATGGGGACCCGTACACAGGAAAAGGACCCGTACACATGAAGGTACACAGAACATTTAGCAAATGACAAACCGACTAAAAAGAGCTGTAAACTACACCAGTAAACCCGACATAAGAGGTATGAAGGCAGGTAAGACGCGACCACGGTGTGCTAGACACAGATAGGCCAGTAAGGTAACTACTGCCGCTGATAACACAGTTGGTGGTCAAGCAGTGTACCCGCCCCCTGACCCTAGCCACCATAGCTTGTATTTACAGTGGCGGTAGATAGTCTTGGTTAAGGCTAACCTAACCTAACCTAACCTAACCTAACCGAACCTAACCTAACCGAACCGAACCTAACCTAACCTAACCTAACCTAACCTAACCTAATCTAATCTAACCTAACCTAACCTAACCGAACCTAAACCTAACCTAAACCTAACCTAACCGAACCTAATCTAACCTAACCTAACCTAACCTAACCGAACCTAACCTAAGAAATTGTCGAACACCAAATTCACATGATTCATAGCGCCGAGGAGTGATGTTATTGCGGTGGTGGTTGCTATTGTTGTTGTGGTTGTTGTTATAGTTGTTGTGATAATTATTTTAGTTGTTGTGGTGGTGGTGGTGTTTGTTGTTTGCTCTCCATACCACATAAACAATATCGTTTGTAAGTTAATAAACAAAAATTCCATCATTATTTCTCTCCGGCTACCCCCCCCCCCCCCCTTTGTACCTGTGTGGGGTGGGTCACGGGGTACACAAGCTACAGTCAGGTAGTATTAATGAACAACTGTTACAAGAGTTAGACTAAGTAGTACTAGATGGTGATATTTACATGTGTATAATTAGTATTCACCTCACCTGGCTGTTGAGATGTGAAGGTGGTGGTAGATGGTCTTCGTAGTAGTAGTAGTAGTAGTAGTAGTAGTAGTGTCATATAAGAGGTTCAGTATCCAGCAGTAGACGTTGTTTATATTGAAGTAACAAGTATTATACGGTAATTTTCTTTGTGTATAATGCAGTATAAGTAATACACTGTTGTGAAAAATGCCAACATTAGCCTAGACTCTAGGCTAATGTCCTAGAGTCTCTTGTACCTAACCTAACCTAACCTATTTTGTGTTAATTTCCACCATAGTGAAGTAATCATAATATTTCTCCACTATGAAGCTCTCTGTCACAGGCAAAATTTTAAAACTTTGATGATAGATCTATTTAAAACTTTCGAAAAGCTGATATTTTGGAAAAAGGCCTTGGTGGGTGGAAGTAGCAGTAAGACCTTGGTGGGTGGAAGTAGCAGTAAGACCTTGGTGGGTGGAAGTAGCAGTAAGACCTTGGTGGGTGGAAGTAGCAGTAAGACCTTGGTGGGTGGAAGTAGCAGTAAGACCTTGGTGGGTGGAAGTAGCAGTAAGACCTTGGTGGGTGGAAGTAGCAGTAAGACCTTGGTGGGTGGAAGTAGCAGTAAGACCTTGGTGGGTGGAAGTAGGAGTAAGACCTTGGGTGGAAGTAGCAGTAAGCCTTGGTGGGTGGAAGTAGCAGTATGATCCTTGGTGGTGGATAGTTTGGAAGTAGCAGTAAGACCTTGGTGGGTGGAAGTAGCAGTAAGACCTTGGTGGGTGGAAGTAGCAGTAAGACCTTGGTGGGTGGAAGTAGCAGTAAGACCTTGGTGGGTGGAAGTAGGAGTAAGACCTTGGTGGGTGGAAGTAGCAGTAAGACCTTGGTGGGTGGAAGTAGCAGTAAGACCTTGGTGGGTGGAAGTAGCAGTAAGACCTTGGTGGGTGGAAGTAGCAGTATGATCTTGGTGGGTGGAAGTAGCAGTAAGACCTTGGTGGGTGGAAGTAGCAGTAAGACCTTGGTGGGTGGAAGTAGCAGTAAGACCTTGACGATGACTGGGAGAGAGTAAGACCTTGGTGGGTGGAAGTAGCAGTAAGACCTTGGTGGGTGGAAGTAGCAGTAAGACCTTGGTGGGTGGAAGTAGCAGTAAGACCTTGGTGGGTGGAAGTAGCAGTAGACTTGGGGTGAAGTAGCAGTAAGACCTTGGTGGGTGGAAGTAGCAGTATGATCTTGGTGGGTGGAAGTAGCAGTAAGACCTTGGTGGGTGGAAGTAGCAGTAAGACCTTGGTGGGTGGAAGTAGCAGTAAGACCTTGGTGGGTGGAAGTAGCAGTAAGACCTTGGTGGGTGGAAGTAGCAGTAAGACCTTGGTGGGTGGAAGTAGCAGTAAGACCTTGGTGGGTGGAAGTAGCAGTAAGACCTTGGTGGGTGGAAGTAGCAGTAAGACCTTGGTGGGAGAGCGTAAGACTGGAGGTGGAAGTAGCAGTAAGACCTTCGGTAGGGGATGGAAGTAGCAGTAAGACCTTGGTGGGTGGACAGTAGCAGTAGACTGAGCACTTGGTGGGTGGAAGTAGCAGTAAGACCTTTGGTAAAGCCGAGAGGAAGAGTAGCAGATAAGACCTTGAGCATAGAGTGGATTTGAGGCAGAAGATAGAAGTAATAAGACCTTGGTGGGTGGAAGTAGCAGTAAGACCTTGGAGGGTGGAAGTAGCAGTAAGACCTTGGAGGGTGGAAGTAGCAGCAGTAGTGTTGTCTCAGGTGTAAACATTGACGTGAGAATTACCACACGCCGTACCTGGGCCCCGGGAAGCTGTCAAGTACACACCCCCCACCCCCACCCCACCCCCACCAACCCTACCTTAAACCCTCCCCCTACCACCACCTCCACCACCACCTTTAAACATGCCTGGGAGAGCCAAGGAAACTTTTTAATGTAACCTGAGTCAACTTTTGGAGGGTCAGGTGCACCAGTTTCCGGCTCGATGCAAGGTCTCTCGGTAAACAGACCCTTAAGTCCCCTTGTTCCTGGGGTGAGTCTCGCTTGTCCTTGTACCTGAAGCCGTAGTCACGATCCCTCTGGCGGTGTGTTGAGAGAATTTAATGTATCCAGGATCAGTCTTAGTGGATTACCATCACTATTTTGATCTAAGTTTTAGTGAGCTGAGTGAATGATGTTTTTTTTCTTCCAAATAAGAGGAAAATTAAAGTTAAGAGCAATTACCTGAAGATTAGACATTCCACCACCATCACCACACCCACCTCCTTCCCCTCCACCACCTCACCCTCCACACCCTCTCCACCACCATCACCCCCATCTCCACGACCACCACAATTACCCCCACCATCGCCCCCCCTTTTAGGGACAGGTCCAAGCACACTGTGTGTGAAATGGCACAACACTTCATCTCTAATGGCAAGAGAGCCTACATATTAAGATTGTATCCACTTTTTTGCACTTAGTAACTATATCAGTTCTCATGTATAGAACCAAATACGCAATGTGCTTGAATACCTCCCACGTAAATGTGAAAAACAAAGTGTGAGGCCAGACATACTGCCTCACACGCCTGTTCTCACGCATTTGTGAATAAGTTACCCTTTATGTATAGAACTAAACAAATAATGTAAATGAAATACTGTGTAACATTCAGTGCCATAATATCCTGACAACGGGGGTTAGTTATTATGATCCGTTGTAAACTCTACTCTGTAATCCTTTTGCGCTACCGCTCACAGGATGAGTGTGGGGTGCACAATAAAGTAGCCGCTGTAAGCGGCAAAATAAAAAAAATCAATCCTCCACTACAATTAACCCCCTTCACTACCACCCTTTCACCACCACCATCATCATCACCACCTCTTCCACTACCACCATCACCTGTTCCACCACCACCACCTCCACCACCCGGACTGTACGAGGCTGGACAAGGGTCACCGGGTAGTTAACCAGGAGGTGTAGCTAATTACTGATGCAGGAATGTATGTAAGGCAATCAGGGGGCAGAAGCTGTTACCCCCGTCTTGTTCCTCCCTCACCACCCATAACCCAACACTCTCTCCACCGACCTCCTGACCCTCATATTAACAACTGGACTTCATAGTCTCATTGTCACCTCATTGTCTCTCCCTCACACCTCACAGCCCCTCCCTCACCCCTCACAGCCCCCCTCACCCCTCACAGCCCCTCCCTCACCCCTCACAGCCCCCCTCACCCCTCACAGCCCTTCCCTCACCCCTCACAGCCCCTCCCTCACCCCTCACAGCCCCTCCCTCACCCCTCACAGCCCCTCCCTCACCCCTCACAGCCCCCTCACCCCTCACAGCCCTTCCCTCACCCCTCACAGCCCCTCCCTCACCCCTCACAGCCCCTCCCTCACCCCTCACAGCCCCTCCCTCACCCCTCACAGCCCCTCCCTCACCCCTCACAGCCCCTCCCTCACCCCTCACAGCCCCTCCCTCACCCCTCACAGCCCTTCCCTCACCCCTCACAGCCCTCCCTCACCCCTCACAGCCCTCCCTCACCCTGTACAGCCCCTCCCTCACCCCTCACAGCCCTCCCTCACCCCTCACAGCCCTTCCCTCACAGCCCCTCCCTCACCCCTCACAGCCCCTCCCTCACCCCTCACAGCCCCTCCCTCACCCCTCACAGCCCTTTCCTCACCCCACACAGCCTCCCCCTCACCCCTCACAGCCCCTCTCTCTCACCCCTCACAGCCCTCCCCCTCACCCCTCACAGCCCTCCCCCTCACCCCTCACAGCCCCTCCCTCACCTCTCACAGGCACCCCCTCACCCCTCACAGCCCTTCCCTCACCCCTCACAGCCTCACCCCTCACAGCCCTCCCCCACACCCCTCACAGCCCTCCCCCTCACCCCTCACAGCCCCTCCCTCACCCCTCACAGCCCCTCCCTCACCCCTCACAGCCCCTCCCTCACCCCTCACAGCCCCTCCCTCACCCCTCACAGCCCCTCCCTCACCCCACACAGCCCTCCCCCTCACCCCTCACAGCCCTCCCCCTCACCCCTCACAGCCCCTCCCTCACCCCTCACAGCCCCTCCCTCACCCCTCACAGCCCCTCCCTCACCCCTCACAGCCCCTCCCTCACCCCTCACAGCCCCTCCCTCACCCCTCACAGCCCCTCCCTCACCCCTCACAGCCCCTCCCTCACCCCACACAGCCCTCCCCCTCACCCCTCACAGCCCCTCCCCTCACCCCTCACAGCCCCTCCCTCACCCCTCACAGCCCCTCCCTCACCCCTCACAGCCCCTCCCTCACCCCTCACAGCCCCTCCCTCACCCCACACAGCCCTCCCCCTCACCCCTCACAGCTGCAGACGTCTTGATGCTGTAGGGGGCGTCACCGTTACCATATCTTGTCTGGGTTGAGCAATATTTAAAATTTATCTTGTCATCAATGTTCCCTTTATCAATAGTCTCTCTCTCTCTCTCTCTCTCTCTCTCTCTCTCTCTCTCTCTCTCTCTCTCTGTGGTCGTTCAGTAGTCCTTCTGGGTTTGTGTCATATGATTTGTTTGTTGAGACCTTTGTGTTGTTTTTATATTTGAAGTACTGGATTGTTTAGTATCCTTCCTTCCTTCCTTCCTTCCTTCCGTCCTCTTTTCCTCCCTCCTTTTCTCCCCTCCTTCCCTCACTCACTCATTGACTCACTCACTCCCTCTCCTCTCCTCCCCCTCCCTCCCTCCTTCCTTCCTTCTCTCCCCTCCCTCCTTCACTCACTCATTGACTCGCTCACTCCCCTCTTCCTTCCTATCCCTCACTCACTCACTCACTCACTCACCCCTCTACTCACTCACTCACCCCTCCACTCACTCACTCACCCCTCCACTCACTCACTCACTCACCCCTCCACTCACTCACTCACTCACTCACCCCTCCACTCACTCACTCACTCACTATCTATCCCAAAGGTTATTTTCAACTGATGATTAATTATATACCCTGATGCTACATGGGGGTTAGGTTAGGTTAGGTTGGGTTGTTAGGCTTGGTTTGGGTAGGATGTGTTGGGTTTGGTTTTATTTGTTTTGGTTTGGGTGGATTTTGGTAGATTTGGTTAAGTTTGGAGATAGTTAGTTAGGTTGGGTAAGGTTAGTTGGTAATTAGGTTTGGTTAGATTAGGTTAAGTTAGTTTGGTTAAGTTTGGGTAAATTAGTTTAGGTTTTGGTAGATAAGGTTTGGTTAGGTTATGTTTGGGTGGTTAGGTTAGGTTATGTTATGTTATGTTATGTTAGGTTTGGTTAAGTTTGGGTTGTAACAAAGGTTGGGGGTCTACTTACTTTACTCAGTCGGGGTGGTACTGTAGTTACTTAAAGGGGTCACTTGACCTCCATACATTCTGGTATCCATCCATCTGTTACTGGGGGTAACCCTTTGGTGTAGATTAATGTATTAGTTAGGAAGGGTAGTGGAAAGAGACAGCTTCCATTTTAAGTTTATTCAGCAAGGACGAGACATGAGGTCACCTGCGTTCGTTCTTTTTCTAACTAGATGCCGTGGGGGAAAATGGAGCTCGTTATACAGCCGCAAAATTATAGGAAAACATTAGGTACACATTACCGAGCCTTCAGTATGGACGGTCGCCGGGCCACACACAGGAACCTCACCCCCACACTTCAACAACCAAACTGTCTGTCTGTTTCTAACACTGCCTATCCCGCTGTCGATCAGGCCTTTTCAGTCTCCAATCAAAGTAGGGTTCTTCCAAGGGTCTTTAAGCTCTGTTACACTGATTGGTTGGCACACTGTATGGGCGGGGCTATCTCCATGGCACCCCATATAGGTTCACATGTTATTCTTTGAGGCTGCGACTAATTGTGTCCATTCGGTCTGACAAGTGCCATGAACATTGTAACGGTCGTTCACATGAGTGTATGGGTGCCGGCCTGTGTGTATGGGTGCCGGATTGTGTGTATGGGTGCCTGCCTGTGTGTTTGGGCGCCGGTCTGTGTGTATGGGCGCTGGCCTGTGTGGGTGTTCCTGTTTACTACAGGGTAGTTAAGGTTAGGTTATGTTTGGTTAAGTTTGGGTAGATTAGGTTCGGTTAGGTTAGGTTTTGTTTGGTTAAGATTGGGCATGTTAGGTTTGGGTAGATGAGGTTAACGTTATAATAATCTTGTAGTAAAATTAGCTGGCGGGGTTGTTGTTCATGTGATCCCTGGCTCCTATAGATGAGTCAGTTATACGACTTATTACCTGTACTGTAGGAAGTTACTTCAGAATCAATATAATAAGTTTCTCATCAGTAGAAGAGGGGAATTGTTGTCGACGAATATTTAGATATTAGCATTTTCCTTTATGATTTTAGGTGTGTAAATAATAAGGTTTTGTGGAAGGCGAGGGTTTAAGGTGGCGGTACACCTTACCTCCAAACGGTCTCCCCACTCCTCCCCTGCCCACTAAAACGTGATCGAGTGCCCTCCTCCTCACCGGCAACACACACACATACGTGGAGCTACACACACACACACACACACGCACGCACAGCCACACACGCGCGCGCGCGCACAGCCAAACTCATAAGCACACAGCCACACACACAAATATAGCCCCCCTCCCCACTCACACACGCGCGCGCAGCTATTGTACTATTCCAGATGATACTAAATGTTACAAATACTTCCTTGAGATAAATGTATAGTATATATCAGGTGCCTCAAAGAGAGCTCAGGTTCTCAACTGGCTCAGCCATGTTAATATTGTTATTATTATCCACTCTGTATCTGTTTTTTTCTGGCTAAATAAAATGTTTCAATCAATCAATTCAATTACACACACACACACACGCGCGCGCGCAGCCCCCCACACACAACTACACACACGCGTGCAGCTACACACACACACACACACACACACACATATACACATGTGCGCGTGCGCAGCCATACTCATAAGAACGCAGCCACATACGCACAAATGCAGTCCCCACCACGCAAACACATGCGCAGGCGAGCGCAGCCATATACATAAGTGCGCAGCCACACAAACAAACGCGCAGCCCCCCCCCCCCCCCCACACACAACAAAGTACAACTGGGGCTGACGTTATCCAATATTCAATCCACTCTGAATTTCGATTTTTTTTTATTTGGGAAATACTGGAGAGCGGTTTTGGGAATTTTCAGATTCTTCCCTTTCCTGATGGGAGATATAAGAAATATTATACTAGACACTGTGTAGTTGAGTACTTGAGGAAGGACAGCTGGGGTATGTAGGAAAACAAATTTATTTACTTTTTGACTTCATTCGCCCTTCACCATAGGACCTGTAAGAGAGTAATAATAAATGAATTAATTTTTAAGTAAATATATACATTAATAAATAAATGAATAAATAATTGATTAAATAAATCCACAGACGAACAAAGAGAGACGAGAGTCGGCCAGACGTGATTACAAACTGGGCAATATATAGGTCCACCATTAATAAATCTCGGTAACCAGACCTCGTAAGCGAGTGTAAAATTTATTGCAGTATTCCGATGAAAAAAAATAACAAAGGTTCATTACTTATGCTAATTCATGAGTCTAGTGTCGGGGATCAGCATTAAGGTGGGTCTTGGCTGGGTTATATTGATACAAGATCCTGTTGGCCAGCATCGACGTCATAAACACGACCGTAACTTTAAAACCAGCATCATCGAGATAAGCGGAGTAAACACTGGCTCGTGCGTGTGTTGTGAGGCGGTGGGAAAGTATTGGTACCGGGATGTAATTGGTGTTTTTGTGTTAGTTTATGAGTTGGTGTAGTCTGACAAGTGGCTGACCATTAGTGTCAGCTTTTGTTGCAACTGTTAGATATCATCGCTGATCATAAGTGCTATTGAGTACGTTAATCTGTCAGCCATCATTACCTGCTGAAAGCCGCACTAGTTTTTGTCTCGTTTTTTTGGGGGGGCGCCTCGGCCAGGATTCTTAAAGACCCAGACGCTAATTTCCCTTATTGGTGACGACAGGGGAGCTCATCTACTTGGGGCTATGTTTGTGAAGCCACCATACTCGTGCATTAACCCGAGTGAGAGAGATAGATCCGTCTTCTGATATCCTTTTAAGAGATTTTAACAGTCAACCCTTGGGTGAGTCTCAGAGCTTTGTACGGGGACTGTTTCTCGTAACTAAAATAACTTCTTGAAATACTATCAGTGCCGGATTTAGACCTGTGGAGGCCCATGGGCAGCCTCTTTGTGGAGGCCCCCCTCATTATAACTACCCAAGAGGGTGGGGTGGCGAGTGAAGCGAGCCTAAACATCTGGGAGTTCCGGGGGGCGCTGTAAGCCCCCCGGGAAAATTTTGAAATTTTAATACTTCTCTGGAGAATTTTGAAGCTATATGCAGTTATATTGAGGAAATTAGAACATTGAGAAATTTTTAATTAACTGTATATTTATTGATGGTGTACAAATTCCCAACACACACACACACAAAAGTGAGACATGACTGGAGTCATTCATGTGGTTTCAAGTCGACCAGCCCTGATATAGCTACTACAGCACATGTCAAAAATTTTCAAGAGACTTCACAGAAAAGAATATATTATTATTGCTGAACATAGTTTTACGTGATGGAATAGATAAACATGAATTTTAAAGAATGAAAATAAAAATAATCCAAATGAATAAACAAATAAATAAAATATTGTAATATGTGGAGGCCCCTGGGCAGCTGCCCACTTTGCCCATTCCTGAATCCGGCCCTGAATGCTATCGAAATTATTCTTATTATTGACAAAAATTTTGAGAATATTTAAGATTTTTTTTTCTTTTCATTTTGCCGTATGTGAATTCGTGAATTATCCAGTTAAGGATGAATCTTACGGTATCTTTGATGTTACTGTGTATAGCCTAAGTTAATCAGTTAATGCCTTCACTCTTTTAAGACGATTAGTCACCGTAGGAATTTTTACAAGCGGCCATGCCTCCATAGTAACAGCTATGGCTCGGTTTAACTACCTCCCGACGCACTAGTTCCGAAGGTCGCGGCTGAGAGAGCTGCCCGCACCTCTTTTCCCGCCAACGTTCCGTAAAACACTAGTTACTGTCATCAAAAAGTGTGTGTAAGAATAACAACGAGTAAATGATGCGTCGTTAATTAGGGCAAAATTATAAGTAATTAATTGAATAGTTCCTCAGTTGTTTTAGAGAAATATTGCATTGATTTCACCCGCCTTTTATTTGTTCTTAGTAATGTTTAATTTATCTGAAGATCTGGCTGTGTGGGCATTTGTAACAACCATCATACCGGCAGCAGTAAGTAGGAATATTATGTTACATCATCCTAAAGGAGAAGCATTTATAGACCTTATCTGTTAGGGTCGGGAGTCACAGATATTTTACACGTTAAATTTATCACTTAATCTAGCTATGAGTTTCTTGCTATTTTAAACATTGTATTTTATCTAACTTAAGTAAACCAGTCAGGTGTGTGACGGGGCCAGTGTTGGGAGAGTACCTCGATCAAGACCCATAAACGATCTTAAGGCTAAAGTTTAGGTGTGGTTAAGTCTGATTGGTTCTTGTCACCCGAAGAAAAAAGTAAATGGCTTTGCGGTTGTGTTTGTGGTAACTTTATTAACATTGTCTGTTTTGCGAGGAGGTGCGTGAGAGGGAGAGAGGTCGGTGGGTGAGAGGGAGAGAGATCGGTAGGTGAGAGGGAGAGAGGTCGGTGGGGTGGATTGGAGGGAGGGAAGGAGCCACTCTGTATGGTAAGTGTTTTTTAGTACAAGATGATTCCGCTGCTCCTCACGCTAACATTCTCTCTACATTTAATGATAATGTTTTTTAATATTAGTTAAGACAAAATGGGTAGTTGAGGAAGTGGGATAATATTTACTGGACGAACGGTGAAATTAAGACGGACATTTTGCGTGAAATTACCCAACTGGTCTAGGAGTTTACTTGGTCTCTCTCTTGATTGGCTGTGGCTTGTCGTGCGATGACGTCACAAAACTGACTAGCCAATCAGATCTTGCCTTTGCTCTTTGACCAAGGTCGCTGGGTCAAAATGATTATATACTCATCATTTTTTTTCTTCATTTCATTTCACTTTTTTACTACCATACCTGGCCAGGCCAAACACCTGACTAGTTATAGACCCATGAAATATTTGAAGTTAAACCAATGAAATATATAAAACGTACCAAATGTAATAAAACCAACACGGGTTTATCTTAACAAACAAATAGATGTTGAGAGACCATTAAAACGCTCAGTGGTGGTGTGTGGACAGGTGAGAGGGAGGGAAGGAAGGAGGTGTAGGGAAGGAAGAGTAGGGAAAGGGAAGGAGGAGGAGGGATGAAGAATGGGGAAGGGAGTGAAGGAATGGATATGGAGGAGGAGGAGGAGGGAGGAAGAAATGAAGTGAGGGAAGGGAAGATTTGGTACGTGACTAGAGGGAGGAGGAGTTGGGGGAAGGGGAGGAAGGGAGAGAGAGTCGGGAGTCGGTTGGGATTGAGGGACTTGGTAGGGGGATAGAGAGAGAGAGAGAGAGAGAGATCGGAATGTTCTTCGTAACAATACTTTCTACACCAGGCTTATCCCTCTCTTGCTCTTCCTTTCCATGTCTCCTCCACTCTCTCCCTCAGATACAAATTGAGGACCACCCGATTAAAAAACACCGTAAATCTAATGTAATTTAATCTTAACCTAACCTACCTTAACCTAACCTAACCTAACCTCACCTAATCCCCAGGTAGCGTTAGTTGTTCATTCATCAGGTGAACTAAGTTAGGGTGCCTAATCTTCAGGTGATCCGTTATCAGTTGCCTGGCCCTAGTGGTCACCTGTAAGCCGTGCTGGAGGTCACCCCCACACCTGAGAACTTTTTAAGGCCACGGACTCAGTGGCTGGTCGACCCTTGAACAACTGGATTCGGACCTCAAGTGGGTTGTCGTGATACGGACCTCGAGGGGACGGTCCGCCATGGAATTACTCTGTTGCGGACTTGTATGGTCTTATCCCGCTACGGTCTTCCAGGGAATTATCCTAAGAGGGACTTCTCAAGGAATTACCCGACTACGTCATTCCGGGTACAGACCCCCAGGAAGTCGTATTATCATGGTACGGATCGACAGGAAGTTATCTTGGGAAGGATCTCCACAGAATACTCGGGGTGCGGTGAGTGTCTGCTGACAGGAGGGGTGGCAGCCAGGCAGTCGTCGATAGGCGGATATAATAATAATAATAATAATAATTAACGGTTTATTGAAGGAGCTTGGCAGCCAGAAGGCTGAAAATATACAGTTACATATTTGGGGAATGGGTTACGAATTACAAATAATATACAAGTAACATAAGTGACACAAATAAGACATATAATAACTTAGATGGGGAAAAGCTCAAACTACAGTTCATTTCAACATAGTGACAGTGTTACAGTATTACAAGTTGTTGATAATTTTTACAATGGTTGGGACTGGGCTGTTCTTATAGCGATCAGTTCGTGCACGTATGGGCTGGATGCGGTTGTGGTGTCGAACAGCAATTCTCGGACAAGGGATCTCAGGTGGTAGTAGGAGCCGGTGTCGGGGATGGTGTAGAAGCTTCTTACCAAATTTGCAGATGAGGTCGTGGTGATGGTCAGTGAGAGTCGAAAGGGTCAGTGTGTTGAGCGCTTCTTGATATGTGGAGTAGGAGGGGGAGAGAATAATCTTGCATGCCCTCTTTTGTACTTTTTCTAGGTGTTTACGTTGTGTGGCATTTAGGGAGGAAGACCAGGTGGGGGAGGCATAGGTGAGCTTGGGAAGTATGAATGTTGTGTAAACACTGAGGAGCTCGTGTGCAGGAACTCCGAGGGACTTGAGTCGGCGGAGGAGGTGGAGACGGAAACTGGAGGATTTGACAACTTCATTGACGTGTGGTTTCCAATTTAGTTTGTTGTCTATGGTGACGCCGAGGAGCTTCGTGGAATCTACAACCTGGAGTGTGTTCGGACCTAGAGTAATGGAAGGAGGTGGGACAATGTCGGAGGAGAGGTTGATGTGCATAACCATGGTCTTGGTATGGTTGATGGTGACATGGTTGTTGGTGGCCCAGTTTTGGAGACTGTTCAATAAATCCTGAAGGGCGGTATAGTTGGGAGCAGAATTGTTGACGCTGATCCCAATGGTGGAGTCGTCGACATATTTCCAGCGAGCAGGGGTTTCTCTTAGGGCATCATTGATGAGCATAAGGAAGCAGAGTGGTCCCATCTTGGTGCCTTGGGGGACGCCACAGGTGAGTGACTGAAAGGTGGAGACAGCCCCTCGGAAGCGTACAGCTTGGCGTCGGTCACTGAGGAAGTCTGTAAGCCATGGTATGAGGCTTCTTCGAAGCCCGAGGTCAATAGCTTTGTGGCAGGGGGCAGGCGGAGATGGTATCTGTCAAAGGTTAGGGAAGGTCGAGGGTGGCAAACAGGCAGGCAGCCGAGTGTTGGGGATGGGTCTGGGAGGCAGACGAAAAGACATCGAGGGGCATGGGGCAGACGTGGGTCGCAAACATCGAGGGGCATGGGTGGCAGACATCGAGGGAGCATGGGTGGCAGGCATCAAGAGGCATGGGGCGTGCGTAGGTGGCAGACATAGATAGGCATAAGGCGTCTGTCGGTGGCAGACATGGAAGCAGATATCAAGGGGCATGGGTGGCAGGTGCTGGACGAGGAGCCCCTGAGGAGTTTTGAGAGAGATGTGGTCGAGGAGAGTCGGACAGCGACACGGTGGGACAGGTGGGGAGGCGGCGACAGACGACACACAGCTGGGCCCGTCAACACCAGCTGCACCATGGCCTGTGGGGGCGGGTAGCTGGGGCTGGTCTGGTACTCGGGGTGAGGGGAGATTAGAAGGAGTGTAGGGGAGGAGGGAGACTAGAAGGAGTGTAGGGGAGGAGGGAGACTAGAAGGAGTGTAGGGGAGGAGGGAGACTAGAAGGAGTGTAGGGGAGGAGGGAGACTAGAATCGGTATAAGGAGGAAGAGGGGGAGGAGGAGGGAATTAAAATAAGCTTCGGAAGGAGGGAGATTAGAAGAAGTGTAAGGGAAGGGGAAGATAAGGATAAGGAAATGGGGGGAAAATGAGGATAAGTATGGAGGAGGGGAGGGACAAGAATGAGTGAGGGAGGGAGACAGAGGCGGTGAAGTACTGGCAGGTGAGGATGTGTGACTGTGGTCTAGGTAGAGTTCCATGGGCAGAGTGAGCTTGAGGAGCCATCAGGTGGGCGTTAAGGAACGAGGGGCTCCTCGCTGTGTGTATCACTGACGCAAGACGAGGCCGGACACTGACGCAAGACAAGGCTGGGTAAAGATGAAACTAGGGATTATGTGAGGATAAGACAGGTTATTTTATCTGATGATTAAACACCTGGGGGGCTAGGTTAGGTTAGGTTAGAGTTAGGGAGTTTAATCATCAGGTGAAATAAGTTGGGGTGTGTGCATGACCCTACACTGGCACCCTCTACCCTCCTATACCGGGATGATAACACCGCTCTGTCTTCAAATAGTGATGAGGGGTGACGTCTGTGTGGCTGCAGGAAATATATATTTATGTTTCTATCAAGTTAATTTAAAAGAGAAATATGACAGTACCTATTGTGAGGGAGGACTCGAGGTGTCGTTGTCTCCTCACACACAGACAGGTAGTTTCTGCTTCTCATTGCATTAAATTATACTTGTAAAGATACATTGAATTTACGTCTTAAGGATGTTTACTCAAGGAAAGAAATAACTGGGAGTGTTGTTATCTTAAGACATACAAAGACATGGAGCATTAATTTTGTCTTTGATTAAATTATACTATGTCTATAAGGTGTCTTTACCTCCGGTGTTTCTTTGGGAGTTTAATAAAAGTTTGTTAAGTTTTGTTTACCAGAGAACATTGAAGTGAACTGTGGCTGAGGAGGAAGACCAGTTGTCCACGTGAGCCTTGGTGCCTCCCTGCCAGCCTTCCTCCCGCCCTCCTTCCTTCCCGTGTCCTGCCAGGCTCCCTCCTTTCCCTCCCGTGTCCTGTCAGCCTGTCTTCCTCCTTTGATTATATTATCCATCATCCCTCAGTATAAGGTGGGTATCCCTAACTACCTCCTGCATTACTGGATAAATTAATACCAATAAATACATAATAATAATGAATAATGATAATGAATGCTGGTGGTGTAATTTATGAAGGTTGTGCGAGCGAGAGTGTGTGTGTGTTGGTGTTGTAACGAGGTGGTTAATAACATGTAGACGTGTGTGTGTGTGTGTGTGCGCTCCTCAGAACCCGTCGACCACCTCAATGGGTTGAGGGTGACGAATAGCACTCCCCCGGGCACTGGTGTCAGGGTCAGACCTCCCTGGTCGACAAATCTGGAGAGAAACAAAATCTGATCGCTTGAAGCAATATCAACGGGTCCTTGTTCACCATACACGGCGATGACGACCCTCCTACTAGCTGGGTTAGGTTAGGTTAGATTAGGTTAGGTTTGGTTAGGTTAGGTTGAATTGTCAAGCACGAGGGAAGTAGTAGTAGTGGACCATCTAAAATAATAAAGGTATTGCTAATGAACCTCCATTATAAAACACAGGTAAAGTAATCATTAATTAAACTCTAAGCACGCCACATGTATCAGTGGTGTTAAAACGAAAACTGTGCACCCGCACAAATCTGTCGTCTCTCTTCCTGAACCACGAACTCCGAGATCCAGACTCGTGAATCCGAAGCATTTGAGGGCAGAATAATACATCAGTGTCTACTGCTTCGGGTTCACGAATCTGAATTTCGGGTTTCGGGGTTCGTGGAACAGCAGAGGAGGCGACAGGACTTTCATGAGTGATGGTGCAGTTGCAAGAACCCCCTGTGGTAACCCGTGTCTCCAAACGGTCAATCTGCCTATAGCAAACCTATCCACCAATCACGTCCGTCGTTACACGGCCAATACCCATTCATTCATAAACAGTGAAACTACTGTGACGGTGCCGTCAAAAAAGTATTTTTACGGAGGGTTCTGATGGATTTCAAATTGAACACTGTCTCTCCTGTTTTATCTGTAGGGTTGCCAAAACCCTTCGTATGTTGTGTCACATTGTCTTACACAAAATTGTAAAGATATTTTTTTGATGGTATGTACCCGGAACTCCGTCACTAGTACCAAGGAGGTTCTCTGACACTTGCCCGCCCATCACCAGGTGCTGGTGATGGTGGCACAAGTATCGTTGTGTAACACGATCCTCATATTAGTCGCATTAATACTTGTTATGGAAGCCACCCGACACCTTGGGGGAAGATGAACCGGTGTTTCTGTCAACCTTCAAGACGGATCGTTGTTGTTCTCGATACTCATTAAGTATGTAGACATATATTTATTCTGTGAAAAGTTATAGTAGGTCCCGTAGGCATGACTGCCCGATAGGGACAGTGTGGATACCGCACACTGTATACTAACTCTTCGGTACGCAAGGAGGCAGCATGGCAGGCACTGCACTCCAACTGTCTTCACTTCCCCAAATTGTAAACTTAGGTACCCATTTACTGCTGGGTGAACTGGGAGTGCTCGGGGATCGAACCACCGAACCAAGAAAAGAAGGCCAGCACTGTATGCAATCGACCGAAGCGCTTTTATTCATTTAGTTAAAGTCGTTATATTAGTTTATATTGATTCAGAATGTATATAGACATTGTTAGTACACAATCAGTGTACACAGAGTGCAGGTATACAGTGTAGATAGACAGTGCAGGTTTATAAAGAAGGGTAAACAGTAATTCATCTGCAGCCAAGATAAGCCTAACAGAGCCATCATGTGATTATTTACAGCTGGGGTGGCCGCCATACTTAATGTATCAGTCACAGTATAATAGCGAGTCTCAGTCCCAGGGTTGGCAAAAAATAAGCACCTGGGTTTTTCGTTTTCTTTTCTTCATATAAAACCCTGTATTTTTTTCTTCAAATATGTGTCGTATATTATAGGGATTTACCCTTTTTTCAATATAATCAACAGAAAGTCCGAGAAAGTCTTTTATTTTTTATAAATTATTAACTTAAAATCTCTTATAGGAAAAATTATTTAATACTGTTGCACTGCATTATCTGTATACTGTATATATTTTATAGTACAGTACAGTAGTGAGAGACTGACCCTGCAGGTCAAGACGGCAGTTATGGCCAAATATACTGTACATAATTTGCATAATGTTTACTTGATTATAAGTACGATTAAATGAAAAGGTTTCATACGACTAAGTTTGAATAACTGACATTTGCATGGTCATTTACTGGTGGTTATTAACTAATTATAGGATATTTGTATAATTATGTTCACATCAACCTGAAATTTTGTGATTAAAAGCTGTATTAAAACCCGCGCCCTGTCCTCTACACTCAACCTATACATAGTAAGGCTCCTTGTTATGACGGGCTGTGAGTTATAATTATTTCCCTGATTATTATACTATTAATGCACGGAGTGTATCATCAATTATTATGATAAATAACATGTTGATAGAGAAAGAAAATAAAGAAGAATTAAGAGAAATATAATTTATGAATAAATGAAAAAAAGAAAATTAAATTTATATAATTGTAAGACCAGGTTTATGGGGTTTAGGAATTATTATTTGGTTTAACAACTTTACGTTAACGCTTGAACTATATTGATGACACTAAATATAACTGTGGTGTAATTAATGCTGGTACATTATGAGTTTGATATTACATAAGGTTAGTACGTAAGGGAATTATTACAGTAAAAGAAGTTATTACATATCAAGAAGTTATTACCCTTAAAGAAGTTATTACATCTACTCAAGTTAGTTATTACAGGTAAGGGCATTAGAGACGGTGGGTCAGACATCGTACCACCAACGCTTGGATTTTGACAAATTGCTCACCAAGGCAGGGTACATATGCCCTCGCCCGCACGGTCTGATTACCACCTGCGCCATCCTCTTCTTCATCCATAATTAAATAATTGTAGCCTTCTGTTTTTCAATTATCAAAAATTATTACAGTAGCGTGAATAATTGACAATCACCGGTTGTTGAATTATTTTGAGTACATAATTTAGTTAGGCTATTATTCCTAGTAGTAGTACCTGGATTATTTTAGTAGTATTATTGATATTTTTATTATAATTAGTTGTTTCTGTTATGGTATCATCATCATCGAGGAGTAGGGCCTCACACACTCCCCACCGTATCTAGTTGTGACTGCGCACGGTGAAGGGAGACTATCACCCCTCCACATATTGTTATCCCACGGTCCACAAACACTCATTCTCAAATATTGATTCATCGTCAAGTAGGGAACACCCGCCATGCATCTGACACGTTAAATATTCGTTTATCTGATGGCATAAAACACCGGCGGGATGCGAGTGTTAGTTTATCAGGTGACGACGACCACGACGATAAACACACTGACTGGCTCTCTTTTCTTTCTTTTATTCTTTCTTTCTCTCACTATTTTGTTTTCATTATGTCGTGTCAATATTTATCTCTATATTTTATACAATGTAATTCCTTCTTCTTATATTTTTTATTTTTCCTTCTTCTCTGTCCTTATCCTTTATCATCCATCCTTCTTTTGTGTTGAGGTTCTTTAAATTCTTGTTCGTCTAAATGAGGTATTTCCCCTTCCTTACCTGTGACCTCCTTCCCTCCCTCTCTTTTCTTCCTTCCTTGTGACCTTCTCTCCCTTTCTCCTTCTTTCTTTCCTTCCCTCTATAGGTGTACCTCCATCCCCCCCTCACCCCCTCCCTTCCTCTCTTTCCTCCATTCCTCGGCTTTCCTTGTCTAGATATATCCCCCTCCTCCACCCCTCCATTCATCGACTCCTCCTCCCCGTCTTCCTCCACTCATTTTCCTACTCCTCCACCTTCTACCCTCCTTACATCTCCCCCCTTATTTTTATCCACCTCCTTACTTTTCTCAGGGGTGGGCGGGGAGGGGATAGGTAGGTAGGGAGGGGGAGGGGGGGTTGTGTTGTTCACCCAGGCCGTCTGTCTTGCCTCCCCCATCATCTTCCCGTCGGGTTCCTCTACAATTATATGCAGGCTGAGGTTATCCAATCCTGCCACACTGCTCCTCCGTGACCCACTCTCACACCCATACCCTCATTATCCAGCCCGAACATTACGCCAACCCCCATTAACCCAGGTAACTCATTCGCATTTTTGGGCGACTCTTGAGTCTCTTACCCATTATTTCAGAGGTTCGGTGCCTCAGTCTTTTTCGGTTTCCCATTATTTGTGATTTTATGTGCTTTAACCCTATTATCTAAGGGGTCTGAAGTATCTGTTCCCCCATTATACGGGGTTTGGAGTACCTCATCCCCATTATCCGGGGTTTGTCGTATCTCATCCCCATTATCCGGGATTCAAAGCTCATAATCCCCACCATCTAGGCCCCATTATTGCCGCACACCTGCACCAGAGGCCCCCACACATCTCCCAGACGTTTGAAAGTCAACAAGACGAACAAATCCTTGGGCTAAAAGCTGATGTTCATTTGTTTGTGCAGACGTGGAAGGTATTTACAAATGTTTGTTTTGACGGCAATCATAAACATTTATCTCATGTATTCCCGCCAAGACTGACCAATCAACTTAAGTCCTACAGCTGATGGTGTTTATTTTGACTTTTATCATTGTTGTTGTTATCATTTCCGCTAATGAGATAATAGTTAATGATGTAATGTTGTTTGTCGCTAACATTAGCAAAGTTAGCGATTGGTTATGTTGGCTATGTTAATCTTTTGGGTTGTTGTTGTAGGTGTATCCTGTGAGGGAGTGAATAGTTAATTTTATTATGAGAGTCGAATATCCCTCCAGAGTGACCAATATGTCTGTTGATAAGGTTTATTGTTATTGTTGGGGGGCACAGCTGTCGAGGAGAACAGAGATTATTTATTTATGATTTTATTTACTCAGGCATCGTTACTGTTGGATATTTAGACTATGTAATGTTCACTTTAATCCATTACTGTTATTATTGTGGCTATATGGTGTTCACTTAACATTGTTCTGGCTGTTATTTTGGCTACACCAGATGAACAAGAAATAGCCAGTCAGATAGAAAGAGACGAGAGTTGGTTCTTATTCATTTACAATTACTGGTGGTGGCTGGTGGCTCCCTGTGTGTGATAACAACGGTAAGAAGGAAGCTTTATGTGGAGAGACGTGGCTGTGCCGGAGTTTCTTTACATTTTAACACCCAGGATGAGTGTGCGGAATTTTGTGGGGGAGGGGGGTGGTGACGTGTGTGTGTGTGTAGGGGGTGGGTGCATCTAGGGGGGTATTTTGTGTGTAGGGGTTGTTGTGTGTGTGTGGATAGGGTGTTGTGTGTGCGGGGTGTGTGTGTGTATTGTTTGTGTGTCCTTCTCTCTGTCTGTCTGCTTATGTACAGTATATATATATATATGCAAGTAAATCACTGTAGGTGCGCGTGATCTAGGTATATGCTGATAACCACCAGGAAAGAAGAAAACACGAAGTTCCCAAGCGCTTGGGAACTTCGTGTTTTCTTCTTTCCTGGTGGTTATCAGCATATATATATATATATATATGCTTATAACCACCAGGAAAGAAGAAAACACGAAGTTCCCAAGCGCTTTCGTGTAATTCACATCTTCAGGGGTGAGTACTCACCCCTGAAGATGTGAATTACACGAAAGCGCTTGGGAACTTCGTGTTTTCTTCTTTCCTGGTGGTTATCAGCATATACCTAGATCACGCGCACCTACAGTGATTTACTTGCATATATATATATATATATATATATATATATATATATATATATATATATATATATATATATATATATATATATATATTGATTATATTAGAAACAGTTACAACATTGACTCAGCACTTCTAAAAACATTCCCTTTGACGATGTTTATAATGTTAACTGTTCATCACAGATGTTAATAATGTTAACTGTTCATCACAGATGTTAATAATGTTAGTATTATGATTAACAAGACCAATTATAATAAATCCAATTTTGGTCATCAACAGAGATCTTGTATCTGTGGTTGACTTAATCCAAACCTGTTGTGTACACGTGTGCTAGTCAGGTGTGGTGGTGATGGTTGTGGTGTTGGTGATCTATAGGGATGATGGTGACGTTGATGATGATGATGATTAATAGCAACGATAGCTCAATGAAGGATGAAGACAATGATAGTAATGAATGATAATAATGAAATGAATGACGATAATGGTAATCATCCCGCCCCTCGTGTCAATGGAGGTGTGAGGACCTACAGTGCACACCATGCGACACAGTCTTCGCTTGGTGTGTTTGATGCGTTCACTTTGTTTATTCGACGCGTCTGTGTTATAGAGTGTGTTCATGTGGGAATGTGCAGCAGGTGGCGTCCGCGTATAAATGGGAAGGTGAAGTGCGTTCGTGCGTAGAGGAGCTCCTTCTTCCTTTAATGTAACTTGTAATTATGTGGTGATGGCTGTGGTCACTGGTCCTCACCCCGACCACCCACCTCCCTGTTGCCTGGCCCACACACCTGTTCTGGCGGTCTCCATACCTATCCTGGCTGTTCCCATACCTGCCTCCTTTCCCACACACCTGTCCTAGTGGTTCAAATACCTGTCTTCCTGCTCACACGCATCCATATTTACACACATGTACTGTATAATATTATCATGGATAATAAGCACACACACACACACACACACACACAACATACACGCGCACACACACACAACATACACACACACACACACACACACACAGTGACCTACACCACCACGCACTAGCAGGATTTGGCAGTGGACTACTGCATCATACTCGTCATCGCCACCTACTGCCACCTGCAGTACCCTGCCCACCTCGCACAGTCCGCCACGACAACAAAATTCAGCCCATAAGAGCCCCGCACTGATAGATATAAGAATAGCACCATCCCATCTATTGTTAAAATAATAAACAACTCCTGATTTATGTATCGTACAGCCCTGTAAATGTATTGAACATATTATTATGTCTAAATCACATGTAAGTTTGTATATTTTCAGCCACCGGCTGCAACTCTATTAATAAATCGTTAATTATTATTATTATTATTATTACACACACACACACACACACACACACACACACACACACACACACACACACACACACACACACACAAAACACGAACGTACGTGTCTCTTGATGACGGGTGTTAAGGCACACCTGTATAACACATGGAGGGTCTCTGCACCTGATACTGCACTTTGAGGTAATTGTCTACCTGGCCGCCACTAGTGTGTGATGGTGTTTGGTATGCAGGAGAGGGTACCGAAGAGTGGTATGAGAGGGCGGCACGTGTGGGTAGGAGGAGGGCACGTGAGGGTGCGCACGTGAGGGACGGTACATTAAGGAAGGCACGGGAGGGTGACGCACTGGGTGGTCGAGGGAGGTGCCTAGGGCGAAGTGTCCTGGGAAAAAGTTTTTGTCGCGTCGTGGTGCTATGCAGGACACTTGGTGGAGCCGCCCCGGGCACCCTGCTATTGTACCCCTCCACCCACACCCTCTACACACGCCCCCCACACACACCCTCTACACACGCCCTCCACGTACACACATGCACCCTCTACACACGCCCTCCACATCTACACTCATACACCCTCTACACACGCCCTCCACGCACACACATACACCCTCTACACACGCCCTCCACGTACACACATACACCCTCTACATACGCACTCCACATACACACGATCTCTCCATACTCTACACACACACACACACACACGTACTGGCGGGAGGCGTGTACTCGAGAGTCTCTTAACAGACTTGGTCAGTAGCTGCCACCTGATATGAGAGACAGATGATGAGCTGAGTGACGCTTGTCAGTTTTGTTGTGAGGTAACCTGAGACAGTGATTGAGGTCTCTCTCTCTCTCTCTCTTAACCATACCTTGCCCTTCCTTAACCATACCTTGCCCTTCCTTAACCATACCTTGCCCTTCCATTAAACATACCTTGCCCTTCCTTAACCATACTTTGCTCTACCTTAACCATACCTTGCCCTTCCATTAAACATACCTTGCCCTTCCTTAACCATACCTTGCCCTTCCTTAACCATACCTTGCCCTTCCTTAACCATACCTTGCCCTTCCTTAACCATACCTTGCCCTACCTTAACCATACCTTGCTCTACCTTAACCATACCTTGCTCTACCTTAACCATACCTTGCCCTTCCTTAACCATACCTTGCCCTTCCATTAAACATACCTTGCCCTTCCTTAACCATACTTTGCTCTACCTTAACCATACCTTGCCCTTCCTTAACCATACCTTGCCCTTCCATTAAACATACCTTGCCCTTCCTTAACCATACCTTGCCCTTCCTTAAACATACCTTGCCCTACCTTAACCATACCTTGCCCTACCTTAACCATACATTGCCCTTCCTTAACCATACATTGCCCTTCCTTAACCATACATTGCCCTTCCTTAACCATACCTTGCCCTTCCATTAAACATACCTTGCCCTTCCTTAACCATACCTTGCCCTTCCTTAACCATACCTTGCCCTACCTTAACCATACCCTGCTCTACCTTAACCATACCTTGCTCTACCTTAACCATACCTTGCCCTTCCTTAACCATACCTTGCTCTACCTTAACCATACCTTGCTCTACCTTAACCATACCTTGCCCTTCCTTAACCATACCTTGCCCTACCTCTTTAAGGTCCCAAAAGTAGGTTATGTCTCGCAGGGGGGGGGGGGGGGGTGTCTTTGGACACGATCACCGCCTCTGGTCTTACACGACTTTCACAAAAATAATTCGTCTTTTCTCCGGTGTGTGTCGTCCATATAGGGAGGCGGGGCAGCTCAGGCAAAAAGTTGTGGGCTGCCGTGAGTGTATAGTCCAGCGCGCACGTTTAGGTATGCGAGGTGGGGAGCCGCTTGCATATGTAATGGGTATGGGTGTGTGAGCCTGCCAAGCTTACACACACACAGACACTTGTGTTCACTCACAACCAATCTTATTTTTGCACTGTTACTATATTGAAATCCCCACCTTATAATTATATATCATATTTGTTTCACTTATGGTACTTGTATATTATTTGTCAATCAAGTGACCCATTCCTCAATTATGAAACTGTAAATTTTCAGCCTTCTGGCTGCCATGTTCTTTCAAAAAACCGTTAATTATTATCATCATTATTATTATTATTATTATTATTATTATTATTATTACAATAATAATAATAATAATTTCATAAAGAATGCATGAAAATTTTGAATGGTAAAGTACAAACACGCAGACACAGAGACAGACCAAACTCTTCAAAACACATAATAAAACTCGTAATTTCACCAAACAACATTGAGGCATAAATCATTATTATCAAGGAAACAACAATGGTGGCGGCCATCACAATTGGTAGTACAGGTTACTCCATATAGAGACAGGACTTCCCGTAGCTCTGTAATTACCTGGACTTACCTGTAGGGGCGTCCAGGGTTTACCTTTTATGTCAGTGGTATGAGAAAGTGTCAGCGAGTGAAATTTGAGGTGGTTGTGTGGTTGTCGGTGGGATTTGTGTGGTTTGTGGGTGGGATTTCTGTGGTTGTGGGTGTGATTTTATAGTTGTGGGTGGTTGCTGTGTGTGGTTTTGTGGTTGTGGGTGGTTGCTGTGTGTGGTTGTGGTTGGTTCCTGTCGTTGTGGGTGGTTGCTGTGTGTGGTTGTGGTTGGTTCCTGTCGTTGTGGGTGGTTGCTGTGTGTGGTTGTGGTTGGTTCCTGTCGTTGTGGGTGGTTGCTGTGTGTGGTTGTGGTTGGTTCCTGTCGTTGTGGGTGGTTGCTGTGTGTGGTTGTGGTTGGTTCCTGTCGTTGTGGGTGGTTGCTGTGTGTGGTTGTGGTTGGTTCCTGTCGTTGTGGGTGGTTGCTGTGTGTGGTTGTGGTTGGTTCCTGTCGTTGTGGGTGGTTGCTGTGTGTGGTTGTGGGTGGTTGCTGTGTGTGGTTGTGGTTGGTTCCTGTCGTTGTGGGTGGTTGCTGTGTGTGGTTGTGGTTGGTTCCTGTCGTTGTGGGTGGTTGCTGTGTGTGTGTGGTTGGTTCCTGTCGTTGTGGGTGGTTGCTGTGTGTGTGTGGTTGGCTGGTAAGGAGGGCCCGCGGAAAACCTCGTAATTATCGTAAGAGACTTAATAGCTGAGAAAAAGAAACCTTACGAGAAGTGAGTTGTTTGGAGGTTATTAGAGGTTGTGGGAGGTTATGAAAGATGGTGAGGTTGTGAGACGTGGTGAGGTGAGAGGTTGTTAGAAGTTGTAAAGTTGTGAGAGATGGTGATGTTGTGGTGTAGTGCTGGGGGTGGTCTGGCCTCCACACACCTGTACTAAGTTATGAGTGGTTGTACTTAAGCTCGGTGACGTGTGTATTGATGTTAGGTGATTGTTGCCCTTATTATTGTTGTTATTGTTATTAATTGTTATAATTATTTTATTGTTATTTTTTATTATTATTATTATTGTTGTTATTTTTTATTATTATCATTATCATTAATATAATTGTAGTTGTTGTAATTGTTATTTTTTATTATTACTATTATAGTTGTTGTAATATATATTATTATTATTATTATTTATTAATATATATATTGTTTTTGTTGTTGGTGGTGGTTGTATACTATAGACCCAAGAAGTGTTAACTGTGCAGTGCGTGACTTAGAGTTAACTAATAATTGAGGAATGTGTTCCTCCTCCACGACCAGTCTGTAACCCACACACACTACTACGTACTTTGCTGTCACTTCGTTGATGACCTCGGAGGTGACTCGAGAGGCCGATACGGGACCGGCAGGGCAGTACACAGATGTTGCACGTGTGGAGGGCTACATCTAGTGCGGGAGGGGCGGCGGCAGCGTCTTTCCGGCGTTGGCGCTTGTCTGCCTCGGTAGGCACTCGGGCTAACTCGAAAGTATTGACACCTTCTCGTGTGGTGCTCCTCCAAGCGTTAAGGTGTGGAGTAATCGTCTCCCAGGTGATGGGGTCAATTTGGCACTTTTTCAGCTTCATCAAAGACTATCCTTATACCTTTTCAGTTGTCCGCCAGCGTTACGTTTACAATTCGTTAGGTGACTGTAAAGTAGCTGCTTTGGCAGTCTACTGTCGTCCATGCAGGTAACATGGCTAGTCCAGCATAGTTGTTCATGGATAATAGTCTCGATGCTCCTACAGTTGGTGTCAGCGAGAATACTGGCATTTGTTTCTCTTGTCTTCCCAGCAAACGCGGAGGATGGAACGTAGACTACGTTGGTGAAAGTTTTCAAGTGCCTTGAGGTGTCTCCTGAATGTCACCCATGTCTCGCTGCCATACAGCAGGGTGGGGAGGACCACTGTAAGACGCGCGTGAAGGATGTGCTATAGATGAGTGAGCCAGAGTCCGAACCTGCTAGTGATATCCAGCCTCCATCTGTGGTGTGTGGAGGCTGGTGATGGTGGCAACGCTCCACTGACTCGCACGATGGAAAAATGTGTTTGTGATCTGTGGGGAACTATAGCGAGTTGGTGTTGACGTATATTATCAGGCTGTGGTAATACTCAGCTTGTTCTCAGCCACACACCACCGTCCAGCTCAACACTATAATTCTCCTCAACACTAATTTCTAGTTTGTAATTGTAATGATTCCTGAGGGGGGACTATAATTACAATAATTCTGGAGGATATAATCGCGAATGTCCCAAGAAGACGGATTGTGTGTGTGTGAGTGACCTGTAGCTCAAGGACGAGGTGTGGCGGGTAGTTAGCTATCACTCAAGCGTCTTATGTCTTCATCACACGTTAAGTAACACTAAAGTGAAACAATAAATATTTTACCGATACTTACTTATTACTTACAATTAAATTACAACACTTATTACGACTTATACTTATCTAGCACTGCATGAAGAGTTACCATGTCTTTGGGGAACTTTTAAGTAAACTAAAGGGGTAAAAATAGTCATAAATATACTTTCCATTTAAGAAACTAAGTGAAGTATTATACAAGAATTTTGAGGGTCGGTTACACGGGGTCATTTGTCCTTCATTAAATAACAAGCATTGTCTAAATTACTGCTTTGTTGGGTCATCATTCTAGGCCGTTATTAATTCATCTTCTGTCTGTAAAAATCGGTTTTGTCGTCCTTCTGTCTGTAAAAATCTGTTATGTCGTCCTTCTGTCTGTAAAAATCTGTTAAATCGTCCTTCTGTCTGTAAATATCCGTTGCTCTAAACTACAGTTCAGTTTCTTGCTGATGAATTTCCACGAGATGGAACAAAGTACTGCGTCTCCCCTCCTGTTTTTATATCCCTTTTCTCTCTACTCTCTGATATTTTTACAGTGAGGCAGCGTCACGGGGCGTGATTCTGTATTTCTGGGTTGTTCACCTCACCCAGGCGTGTGTGTGTGTCGAAACTCCCCAGCAACCTAACCTAACCTCACCTCACATAACCTAACCCTAGACAAACAAAACGCAACATAGGCGTTAGGTTAGCATTAGGGTGGTTAACCTTAAGGTGGAAGAAGGTGGGTGAGCTAATCTTCAAGTGATCCCATTTCATTATTAACTACAGGCGAGAACAGTTGAGTGAACCTTCCCTAGTTTCTCTCTTGTTAATTTGTATAAAAAATATGAAACTAAATGCTACACGCGGGTACTAGGTGGGGGGGGGGGGAGGTTACTTTCACTAGTTACCTGCTGATTCGCTGGTGATGTGGTGACTCATTGTGGCAGAGTTACGTGGCCACTACACCAACTCTGTGTGTGTGTGTGTGTGTGTGTGTGTTGTATTTATTTTGGTTTACCAGTGTACACTCATATTGTACACCTCGTTCCTCCGCTCGTGTCTTCATGATGTCTGGGAGCTGTCTGTTACGACCCTAGGGTAGATCGTTACATAAACACAAATCACTTAAGTCTTTCAAATATATAAATATTATTTGTTATGTTATTAATCCCAAGTTCTCCCAACAAAGGTCAAGTTAACAAGTCAAAACCGAAACAAGTCAATAAAAATATGAACATTTATTAACTTATTTCCACCACCACAAATGTACACAAAATAAAATAAATAACAATAATAATAAGATAAGATGTTTGGAAGTGGCCGAGTAAGGACTGAAGGTCCAACAAGATCACACAAAATCAATATCAAGCAATAAGAAATCTCAATAGTCCCAAAACACCAGAGAGAGGGTAGACTACTTAACTTAGGACAATTGTGCCGACACTGACTAGAGAGTACCGGTAGGTCACCGACGTCACCTCTCACCCGCCAAATACTGACGTACTATATCCTGATTGGCTAAAACATAAACTTTATCGAAATTACCTATTGACATTAGTTCCACTTATCTAACCTATCCACAAACCTAATGCAATAAAATATAATATACTCAAACATAATACAATAAAATATAATATACTCAACCATAATACAATAAAATATAATATACTCAACCATAATACAATCAATACATAAATGATGAAATACTCTGTGTGGACGAGTAATGAGCGAAACTTCTCCAGCCAACCACACACCATCCGAACCAACGTACGGAGAGAGAGAGTGTCAGGGATGAGGGTGGGTGTGAGGGAGAGTGCTAGGGTGTCAGGGGTGAGGGCTGGAGGGATGATGGAGTGTTGGGACCACACACACACACACATACAAATGGTCCGACACGGAGTAAGTCCACATGTCACAGTAAACAAAGATTAGTACCCTGGCACCTACCCCTCCCTCTCCTCTCCTCTCACCCTTCCCCTACTTCTTCTCCTTTCTTCTCACCCTTATCCCTCCCTCCCACTCTTCCCTTCCCTCCCTCTCTCCCTTCCCAATCTCCATTCAATATTATCACGTCTTCCTCCCTTCACTCTACGCATAGTTTACTCTCCGTCCTCTCCTCCTCTCCCATCTCCTCACTTTCATTCACCTTTATCACATCATGTCTTCTCACTGCCCCTCTCTCACCCTCCTACACCTCCCTCTCATCTCCTCAGTTCCTCCATTCACTGTCACCCTTCCTTTAAATCATCTCTTGCCGGCGGTACACAGGATGCCAAGTCCACCGAACATTGCCCGTTAAAGTACCTGTAAAGAGAGAGAGAGTGAAGCAACATTGCGGCGAAGAGAAAGGGGAGAGAGATTGTCGACTAAAGGAGGAGAGTTAATAAGACGACATGCCTTTGATTCCACCCTGTCTAACAGTTGGACAGAAGAAGAGCCACCCCAGATATGAGAGCAGTACTCCAAGTTAGGACGAATGAATTCCTTATATACTTGAAGCAACTGCTCAGGAGTGAAGTAGCTACGGCATCTGTACAGCATTCCTAACTTTCGGGAGGCAGCATTAGCTTATAATATAAATTTAAAAATATATAAATAAAATAAATAAATATCGAAGTGATAACTGTGGTAACATTCTGAGATGTTCTTATTACCACCATGTTACGTGTACTATTCCAGATGATACTAAATGTTACATAATATTTCCCTAAGATAAATGTACACTACATCAGGTGCCTACAAAAGAGCTCGGGCTCTCGACAGGCTCATCCATGTTAATATTAGGATTTTTTTTAATCGACTCTGTATCTGTGTTCTTCTGGCTTAATAAACTGTTTCAATATCAATACTACAATACTTCCTCTGCTCATATTGCTTCCTCCTCCCTCCCTCCATCCATCCCTCCCTCCGTCCTCCCTCCTTCCTTGCCCCCAACTCACCACGCACCTTCATCACACATTGTTCACCTTTCTACATTCATCACTAGGAACCATTTATCATCTTCCCCCCCCCCCCCCACACATACACACTATTACTAATTTGCTGTCACTCTGAATCGAGTATGACGATCATCCAGCTATGGTACATTTATATGAGTTATTAGGGTTGTCACCTTCATTGGTGAGTTTTGAGGTGACTAAAGAGGCCTATACGGGTCCCGCAGAGTCGTTCACATTCGTTGCACAGGTGGAAGGATGCATCTAGTGGCAGCGTCTTTCTGCGGTTGGCGTTTGTCTGGCTCGGTTTGCAGTTTGGCTAAATCAAAAGTGTTGACACCTTCTCGTATGGTGCTCCTCCAAGCGTTACGATGTGGATTAATCGTCTCCCATGTGAGGGGGTCGATTTGGCACTTTTTCAGCTTTGTCTTAAGACTACCTTATACCTTTTCCGTTGCCCCCCAACGTTACGTTTACTATTCGTTAGGTGACTGTAAAGTAGCTGCTTTGGCAGTCTATACTGTTGTCCATGCGGGTAACATGGCTAGTCCAGCATAGCTGTTTATGGATAATGGTAGCCTCGATGCCCCTACAGTTGGTGTAAGCGAGAATACTGGCATTTGCTCTCCTGTCTTTCCAACGAACGCGGAGGATGGAACGTAGACTACGTTGGTGAAATTTTTCAAGTGCCTTGAGGTGCCTCCTGTATGTGACCCATGTCTCACTGCCATATAGCAGGGTGGGAGGACCACTGCTTGAAACACGTGCAACTTTATAGATAATTTCAGCTCTCTACAGCTGAAGACACGGTTTCGGAGTCTACCAAAGACTTGAGATGCACATCTGATCCGATGCTGAATCTCTTCATCGATGTCTGCGGTGGTGGACAGGTGGGAACCGAGATACTGAAAGTGGGTAACATTAGAGGGTAGTACCAGGGGCAGGTTGAAAGAGAATCTGAGTCTTACGTAAGTACATTCACCTCAAGGCCGAAGTGTGCATACGCATCTGCGTAGGTGTTCAGGATCTGTAGGTCGTGTTCAGTGAGCAACAAGCGTGAGGTCGTCTGCATACTGAAGTTCAATGAATGGAGCTGCCGACACCTTTGTTCTTGCCTGGAGTCGTCTTATGTTGAAAAGACCTTTCACCTTCACCCAGTACTGGATGGCCACCCCGCCAGCTGAATTGGCACTGGCACGATTAAGGAAGGCAGCCAAGAAAATGGAAAAGAGAGTTGGTGCCAGTACACACCCTTGTTTAACCTCTGTTTGGATGGGGAAGAACTTAGACTGGGTGCCGTTGTGCAGGACACTACTGTTCATGCTATCGTGGAGTTGCCTCACAATGACGATGAATTTTGGTGGGCAGCCAAAACGGCTGAGGGTCCACCAGAGGGCTTCCCTGTTGACCGAGTCGAAGGCCTTGGTTAGGTCGATTAAAGCCATGTTCAGGGGTCACGACGCTCTTCTGTGCACTCTTCCTGTATCTGACTGGCAGCAAAGATCATGTCATTGGTGCCACGTGATGGTCTAAAACCACACTGAGATTCTGGGAGGAAGTATTGCGCCTCAGGATGAAGTCTGTTTAGGAGAACTCGAACGATAATCTTGCCCTCTCCCCCCCCCCCCCCCCCCCCCCCCCCACACACACACACATCAATTTGCACAACATCTCGTGAACCAATATTAATGTTCGTTGTAGTAGGAGTGATACTACTGTCATCATTATTATTGTTATTATTGTTACCATTTAATTAAACACAGATATCAATGACCGTCTTACTTTCGAAACACCAACTGTGTCATAATAATAATAATAATGATAATAATAATAATAATAATAATAATAATAATAATAGAAATAATAATAATAATAATAATAATAATAATGATGATGATGATGATGATCACATTAAATCTAGACATCAAGACTCCACTAATTAAACAGGTACATAAACTTTTAATAATACCAAGATGAAAGTCACTATAATACCTGTTGAGATCATTAGTACTGCCTCTCATAACCTGACCTTATATGGCTGGTGAAATCGACGAGGGTGGATATGTACAAGGAACGTGACTACATATTAAGCCATCTGCACGTATCACCTGATGATTAACCCACTTTAACGTTAGATTAGATTAGGTTAAGTTAAATTTAGTTAGTTTCGGTTAAGTTACAGTAGGTTAGTGTCTGAGTGGTTAATCTTCTGGTTAGGTTACGTTACAATAAGTTCGGGTGGTTAATCTATAGGTATAAGAATGTTCAGTTGTGCACAAAATTCCCTGAACATTTGGAGAATCGTATATATGATTGGTTTATAATTCTCTATACCTTATAACGTTGCTTTTTTATCACATATTATTTTCAAAATCACAAAATGGGGACAAACTTCAGTCCTTAATAACTAACTTGATAACTTCAGCTAAGTCACAAAAACATGTCTAAAATTAGCATCACAATTCACACTGTCTCGGTCTTGGCTTGATGTGTCCCTTGGTAATAAATTCTCCGTGTTTATTTGGTTCGTTAATGTGTTATTTTGTTAAGGGATATATTAGTGTTGTTTTGGTGGTGTTTTTGGTTGATTTTTTAGGGGTGTTTGTGTATTTTCATAAGTCAACCAGTAAGAACAATGAGGAGAAACATTCATCATATATAATGTTTTGACAATTTTGAGCTATGTACAGAGATGAAGTGTGTGTGTGTGTGTGTGTGTAGGTGGGTGGGTATGTGTAGGTGGGTGGGTATGTGTACCTGGATATGTGCAGGTGTGTGTGTAGTGTAATAATAATAATAATAATAATAATAATAATAACGGTTTATTAATAGAGTTGCAGCCGGTGGCTGAAAATATACAGACTTACATTTGATTTAGACATAATGATATAATATGCATTGAATACATTTACAGGGCTGTACAGTACATAAATCAGGAGTTGTTTATTATTTTAACAATAGATGGGATGGTGCTGTTCTTATATATATATGTGTGTGTGTGTGTGTGTGTGTGTGTGTGTGTTGGGACAAGTTTTATGCTACGTGTCACAGCTTCAGTGACGTAGTGGACGTGTGGGTCTTATCATTACTTGACTCGTGTTTGGTTCTGTTTGTGTAAAGTTTATCACTCCACCGTAAGTATATAATCTTGAAGGTTTTGGCTGGTATTCACACGACGAAACATATATCACTCTCTCTCGCTACATTCCCAAGACGATTAACAAACACCGCCACACCTTCCTGTCTGTGTCTTCTAAATTTCTTTTTGTAGTCAATGTTTTCATCTAAATTTTGGAAGCTCCTCGGCTCTCTATACCCTGGGACGGGAGATGGAGTGTTAGAGGCAGGATGTCAGTGGCCAGGCAAGACTTGTTTGATGGTAATGTTTGACTCTATAATTCGAAACTGTTGTCCTTTTCAAAGCCAAAGACACCAGTATCGTATGTGTTATTAAAGTAATCTGTGGATCAGTGTGGTGGTGAGCCGGATACAGGGAGTGGGAGAGGTGGGGAGGGGAGGGGGGGGTGGGGAAGATATGAGAGGGCAAACCACCACCTGATGTTGTTTGATGATACGTCCACACACACACACACACTACACACACTCACTCACACACACTCACACACACACATCCTGTTTACAAGTAGTAGTTTGTGGCTTCATTAAACGTAGTTATTTACTTAGCGGGGGAGTCTCTGAGGGCTGTTGGTGCCGTGATAACGTGTGTGAGTTGGCCTCTTGATGGTGCCCGGTGATTCATTTAGTCACCCCCAATATTTTTTTTTAAGACAGATGAGAGAGAATGAGGGGGGTGGAGGAAGAGAGGAAAAGGAGAGTGAGAGAAATTAGAAGAGAAGGGAGGAAGGGGGATTAATAGTTCGTTACCTAACCTAACCTAACCTTGGTGCTTCCTACACTCACCTATAGAACGTATCTTAAAACGTCTTGGGTAGTGAGTGAGTGAGTGTCCCTTAAGACGAGTCACCAGCATTTCGGGAGTGTCGTTAAAGCGTATAGTGCGGCGTATACCATTGGTCTCCGGCGGCGTATCTTGACTATCTTTATGACTGTGTCGAGGACGCGTCGTGGGAGTGGGTGTCTTCAGATAAAGTGCGATTGTTTTTAGATGTCCCCCGGGGCGTAGTGGTATCGTCTGAAGAAGTCTTATAAAAGGTCGTCTTGTACCCTCATGTTACGTCTCCTGGGTACTTGGTGATGTGCAAGGTTTTCCTGGGTACTTGGTGATGTGTAAGGTTATCCTGGGTACTTGGTGATGTGTAAGGTTATCCTGGGTACTTGGTGATGTGTAAGGTTATCCTGGGTACTTGGTGATGTGTAAGGTTATCCTGGGTACTTGGTGATGTGCAAGGTTATCCTGGGTACTAGGTGATGTGTAAAGTTATCCTGGGTACTTGGTGATGTGTAAGGTTATCCTGGGTACTTGGTGATGTGTAAGGTTATCCTGGGTACTTGGTGATGTGTAAGGTTATCTTGGGTACTTGGTGATGTGTAAGGTTATCCTGGGTACTTGGTGATGTGCAAGGTTATCCTGGGTACTTGGTGATGTGTAAGGTTCTCCTGGGTGCTTGGTGATGTGTAAGGTTATCCTGGGTACTTGGTGATGTGCAAAGTTATCCTGGGTACTTGGTGATGTGTAAGGTTCTCCTGGGTGCTTGGTGATGTGTAAGGTTATCCTGGGTACTTGGTGATGTGCAAAGTTATCCTGGGTACTTGGTGATGTGTAAGGTTATCCTGGGTACTTGGTGATGTGCAAGGTTATCCTGGGTACTTGGTGATGTGTAAGGTTATCTTGGGTACTTGGTGATGTGTAAGGTTATCCTGGGTACTTGGTGATGTGCAAGGTTATCCTGGGTACCTGGTGATGTGCAAGGTTATCCTGGGTACTTGGTGATGTGCAAGGTTATCCTGGGTACTTGGTGATGTGTAAGGTTATCCTGGGTGCTTGGTGATGTGTAAGGTTATCCTGGGTACTTGGTGATGTGCAAAGTTATCCTGGGTACTTGGTGATGTGCAAGGTTATCCTGGGTACTTGGTGATGTGCAAGGTTATCCTGGGTACTTGGTGATGTGCAAGGTTATCCTGGGTACTTGGTGATGTGCAAGGTTATCCTGGGTACTTGGTGATGTGTAAGGTTATCCTGGGTACTTGGTGATGTGTAAGGTTATCCTGGGTACTTGGTGATGTGTAAGGTTATCCTGGGTACTTGAATGTATGGGGACTGTTTACTTGGGGAGATTATAAATATTTGTTGGTATGGGTGATGGGAGGGAAGGGAGGAAAGGGGAAGGGTCAGGAAAGAGAAGGGAGGGGTCAGGGAAGAGGGAGGTGGATGAGAGGAGAGGAAAGGTTTGGAGGGGAGGGGGTGTGTCTCCTGGGAGGTTTGTAGTTGAATGACTCTCACGCTACCTTAGGGGATGGGGTGTGGTGGGGGGGCGGGGCGGGGCGGGGCAAGGATGGAGGGGGAGAAAGGAGGTGACCAGTGTTTGGGGGGTCACGGGGTCACGAATGAACAACCACCCCTCCCAGCGACCACTCAGCACCCCAGAGATTTATCGTGAAGGCAGCGGTCAAAATAATGAGGGAGAATGGGATGCTTAACCGAGGATAAAATTGATTAAAAAAAACGAAAAAAATAATTAAAACGACAAGCTCTGGGAAGAGGGTCGTGTCTTGGTGAGGGGAGGGGAAGGGGTGTGAGGAGAAGAGTGGGGGTTGTGGTGAGTGTCATGGGGGGGGGGGCAGGACGACAAGCTCTGGTTGGGTCCTGTCTCATGAGGTGAGGGAGAAAGAGGGAGGGAGGCATGAGGGGGGGGGGGAAGAGACAGACAGGGGGCGGGGGGAGGTGAGGTGTGAGGAAGGAAGAGGCAGGGAAGAAGGTGGACCTAGGATGAGAAGCTCTGGTAGGGGAGGGTCTCGAGAGGTGAGGGAGGTGTGAGGGATGGAGGGAGGGGGTGGGGTTGTGAGGAGAGGGGGGAGGAGCTGGGTACGGGCGAGCATCGACCTGTTCGAGGTGTGTGAGAGAAGGGAAAGAGTAAGGGAGAGATGAGTCAGGGAGGGGAAGGATAAGGAGGAAGGCAGAGGGGGAAGAGGGAAGGTATAAGGAGTAAGGGGGTGAAGTAATAGAGAGAATGGGAGGGGGTAGACACACAGAGAGAGAGAGAGAGAGAGAGAGAGAGAGAGAGAGAGAGAGAGAGAGAGAGAGAGAGAGAGAGAGAGAGAGGCTAATATTTAAGAATTGGTCTCAAGTTCACTAATGAGGTGTTGTCTTCTGTATTATCAGGTTCACACAGCTCACACGACCCCCAACAATCCACTTGTCTGTCTCGTAAAAAAAAAAAAGAAATCGATGACTTTTATATTCTACTTCAACACTGGTTTGGATTAAAGGATCTGTGTGTGTGTGTGTTGAGGTTTCTTGTGGTCTCTGTGGTTAAATCGACTCCCTGTTTCCCCTTGCTTGTGCTTACACTGTTATTGTCCACGCTGAAGCAATTTGAACTTTAATCGCTAATTTAAAACAATTATCTATCAAACTATCTATCTTGTATCTGTCTGTTTCTCTGTCTGTCTGTCTGTCTGTTTATGTAACGTCCAGGTATACAAATAAACACTTTTCATATGACAGGTAATTCAGCCTAGCAAAATCCCAATAACATTACACAGAGAACTTATATATTTGACCATCGTCTGTGTGTATGTTCCTTGTACCCCTTAATACACTGGGATCACCTGAAGATTAGCCCTCCAGCTTATTTCACCTGAAGATTAGCCCCTCCAGCTTATTTAACCTGAAGATTAGCCCTCCAGCTTATTTAACCTGAAGATTAGCCCCTCCAGCTTATTTAACCTGAAGATTAGCCCTCCAGCTTATTTAACCTGAAGATTAACCCCTTCCCAGCTTATTTCAGTTGAAGATAATCCTCTCCATCTTATTCCACCTGAAGATTAACCCTCCAGCTTATTTCACCTGAAGATTAACCCCTTCCCCAGCTTATTTCACCTGAAGATTAACCCCTTCCCCAGCTTATTTCACCTGAAGATTAACCCCTTCCCCAGCTTATTTCACCTGAATATAATCCTCTCCAGCTTATTTCAGCTGATATTTAACCCCCCTAACGGTACCTGGAGGGGGTCAGGTTAGGTTCGTGATAGGTAAGGGGGGTGGAGGAAAGGGTGGAAGAGGGAGGGTGGGAGAGAAGAGGAGAAGGAGAGGAGGAAGGAAGAGAGGGGGAGAAGATGGGGAGGGTGGTGGAAGAGAAGGGGGGTGGAGGAGATGGGGAGAGGTGGAGGAGAGGGGAGAGGGTGCGGAAGAGAGGGAGAGTGGGGGAGGCGAGCGTGAGTCACAGGTCTTGAGGGAGGAAGGAGGAAGAGGGGGAGGTTTGTGAGGATGTTCTTCCTCTATCTCTCCATCTCCTTCTCTTATCATCATCCAGTTTCTCTCTGTCTTTTGCCTCTACGTTTTTTTTGTTGTTTCTCCTGATATTTTGTGTTCTTTTCTCTCCTCATTTCCCGTCAATATTTTCTCCTCTCCTCTTCGTTTCGTCTCTTCAATTATTATCGTATGTCTTCTTCCTCCCCTTCCTCTTTTTATTACCCTTCATTTTTTTCCTCCTCATTATTATTATTAGTAGTAATATAGAGTTCCTTCCTTCCTTCTTTTCTTCCAGTCTTCCTTCCTTCCTTCCTTCCTCTCTTTATCTGTGTGTCTCCTTTTGCCTTTCTTCCTTCTCTTTTTCCTGCTCCTTGTCTTCTCCGTCTTCTTCGTTTTCGTAGCCGTGGTTGTCCTTCTCCTCCTTCTCCTTCTCTTCCTCCTTCTTCATCATTTCTTTTTCTTCTTCGTTGACCTCCTCTTTTTCTTCTTCCTCCTCCTCCTCCTTTCCTCCGCCTCTTCTTTTTCTCCTCCACCTTCTCCTCCTCCTCTTCTTCTCGTCCTCTCCCGCCCCAAGCTTGTGACACGTGACCTTTGACCCAACATTCCAAGAGCGTCATGTTCTCTCCTCTTGTTACTTCTCTTTCTTCCAGCCCTCCTCCTCCTCCCTATTGTACCATTTTCCTCTTCCCTTGTTATTCTCCTCCTCCTCCTCCTCTTTCCCAGTACTTCATTATCCTCTTCCTCTTGTCTTCCTATTTTCCTCTTCAACGCCGTGTTCCAGACTCTCTCTCTCTCTCTCTCTCTCTCTCTCTCATCTTAAAACAATACAGGCATAAATTTCAGTATTTCAGAAAGTCCTGTATCCTAACTTGTCGAGCGATAAGGTAAATATTTCAGGAACAGCGACAGAGATACAGTGATTTGAGACAATACAGCGATAATATAAGATACAGAAATTGCCAATATTTGAATATTTATCTTACAAAAAATTTAAGTACATAATTTTCAGGGCTTCTAGGAGTTAAGTCATCATACTCAAGGGGTTAAGTCATCGTACTCAAGGGGTTAAGTCATCGTACTCAAGGGGTTAAGTCATCATACTCAAGGGGTTAAGTCATCGTACTCAAGGGGTTAAGTCATCGTACTCAAGGGGTTAAGTCATCGTACTCAAGGGGTTAAGTCATCGTACTCTCGAGATTGTCTTTTTTTTTTTTTTTTTTTTTTTTTTTTTTTTTTTTTTTAGGTTAAGGTGGGGAAAGGATGGAAGGCATGCTGGGGCTCAAGGCACAGCCAGACATGAGGGATGGAGAAGTCACAACATATAGTCGAGGGGGGAAAGGTTGGAAAAGAAGTTTAATGAGTTTAACAGAGGGGGACGACACCCCTTGTTTTACATATTACAGAGTTTGTTGGCTAACTAAGCTAACCTAGGATTTAGAATGAGGTTGCACAATGGTTATTTTAGTAGACAATGACTAGATTGATTTTACAATTACAAGTTTATTAACATCTTATATTGTATTACGTTATGGACTCACTTGATTGTGACTTGTTAAATGTGAATTTATATCATCTAAGTTTTAATCTAAGGTGGATCACTGTGGCGGACATAGATGGGTCGCGGGTTGGGTTGTTATAGTGCGGGCAGACTCCGAGGCCACCAGGCGTGGGGTCGCCCTCTGTTGATGTTTTCCCCGCGTTGGTGGTCTGGGCTGTGAGGGTCGTCCAGGAGCTTGTCCCAAACCTTCTTCCCTAGGCGATGGAACCTGACGTTGAGGGCCTCTGTTTTATTTCTTAGGTGGATGGTTTCCACTGTCTCCTGGTAGGGTGGCGCTTGGCCACTGGCTGACCTCAAACACTTGTTTTGGAGGCTCTGTAGTTGTTGTAGTCTAGTCTTCCCGAGTGTGACGAGTGGTATAGATGGGTACTCCAACACAGGCCTCACCAGCGCCTTGTACAGGTGAACTTGTATCTCCTCAGGCATCAATTTAAAACGTTTTAATTTGGCTGCGGCGACTTTGGCTTTATTTAGTCTGTCCTTCACGTGGGACGTGATGCCCGTCCGAGAAATGATGAGGCCGACAACCTGCCTTGTTTAGAGTACTCAATCTCTTCGCCGTCGATCATCAATGGGGCCGGCTTGAATTTGGCTCTGGGTATGACCTCAAATTTCGTTTTGTTTGTTTTTATTTTCCATTTATTTTCATACTCCGAGATCTCCTCTATTGCCCGAGCAGTGAGTCGCGCCATCCTTGCCGTGGACCTTCCTGGGCAGGTGACGGTCTGTGTTACATCGTCGGCATACATGACGTACTCGCTGCCGACGATTGGGGGTGGCAGGTCAGCCGTGTCGAGTGTGTAAAGGGTTGGTGAGAGACAAGAGCCCTGAGGCACGCCGCTCGAGAGTGAGAATTCTTCTCCAAAATGTTCTTGCATCTTGATTTTGGCTCTGCGGTCCATAATGAAGATGCACAGCAGGCCCGTCAGATTTTCGGGTAGCCCCAGTTGTATGATCTTATACTGCAGCCCTGCGTGCCAAACTTTGTCAAACGCCTTGCTGACGTCCCTCAGTATTTATTGCACTGCAGGCGGCCAGTCATGGCATTGGCAATCTGCTCGTAGGCCTGAGCTATGGCGGTGGATGTGCCTCGGTACTGGCAGAAGCCGAACTGGCGGGGATTATGCACGTCTTCGTCCTCCAGATATATCCGCAATCGCTTGTTGACTATTTTTTCGAAGATTTTGGTTGGTACCTCTAGCAGCGATATTGGTCGAAAGTTTTCGACTTTGTTTGGAGGTCCTACCAGGTGTCAACAAACACCCACCAACAGTTCGTACTAGATCGAGGGAACTGAAGTTCCTCACCACGACAAGGCAGCTACCAAACATCAGTTCTCTGTATTAAAAACTGCGGTGGGATACAAGGGACCCACTTTTAGGTCTGAGTCTGCCACCAACTCAGACGTGTTTCTTACTGAAGGAGTTATCCACCTTTGGCAGTGGAGGTCCATCCTCCTAAAATATTAGCTTCCGAACACTTATGAGGTACATGCTCATGCCCATGCCATATTTCAGCCAAAGATAGTGAACGTCTATGAGCTAAATCTTAATAGTAACAGTATTGTGACCAAGTCCTAGTTTGCTGATCTTGACTGACTTTCTACCTCATTTACACACAGCTGAAGGGTCTCAATTGTTTCTCTTACAACACAACATATTTACCGTTTGTCACTCCTCATCTGTTTTATTTTTTATTTATTTTTTTTAATTTCAGCATTTTTTTATGATGCAATTTGTTTTTGCCGTCTGTTACCCCCCCCCCCCCCCCCCGGCCCCATGTGGGTCAGGGACCTGTGCCCGGGTAGGCTAATTCCCTTAATACACCAACAAAATTTCAACAATAACACGTGCTTAATATAATATGTAAGTACAGTAGCCACTAGGAAACCAACATGGTATACATGCATTGAAGTTAATTGTATACGGTGTTATTCTGGATTCTAGTCTAGTTTAGTTTATAGTATATTCTTGAACGGGAAGACATAAACAGATTATTGATGCTGAAGTCTGGGCCCCAGTAACCATAAGAGACACGATAGTTGTATCCTGGTGTCGCTTTGACTTGTGTTTCCAATATACGAACTAAAAATAGTTTTTCAGGGTAGAAGAGGAGGGGGAGATGAGGAGGAGGAGATGAGGAGGAGGCAATGGAAGGAGTAGATGGGGAAGAGGAAGACAGTGGATGGAAGATATGGGAGACGTGAAGGAGGTATTGGGGGAGGGGGAGGTAAAGGGGGCGTGGGTAAGGGAGGGGGAGATGGAGAGGCAATGGAAGAGGGAGATGGGGGAGGAGAGGGAGTGGCAATGGAAGGTAGATGGAGGTGAGGGGGATACGGTGGAAGAGGGGTGGGAGGCAATGGAATGGGGAGATGGAGAAGGTGGATGAGATGGAGAGGCAAGGGAAAGGGAAAGAAGGGGAGGTGGAAATGAGAGGGGTAATGGGAGGGAAGCTAGGGGAAGCAGTAGACAGTGGATATAAAAAAATGGAGGAAAGAGGAGATGGAGGAAAGAGGATAAGGCATAAGAAAAGGGAATAAAAAACATTTGATGAGAGACACGGTGTAAGGGAGAGAGGGAGGAAGGGGAGACGAGAAAGACGGGGGGGGGGGGAGACGATGGGAGGGAATGGGCTGGTAGAACCCTCCAGATTTCGGGAGGTACCTCAGTGGTCATAAAACAATTATGTGTGGTGGAGGTCAAGTGTGTGTGTGGTGGAGGTCAAGTGTGTATGGTGGAGGTCAAGTGTGTATGGTGGAGGTCAAGTGTGTATGGTGGAGGTCAAGTGTGTATGGTGGAGGTCAAGTGTGTATGGTGGAGGTCAAGTGTGTATGGTGGAGGTCAAGTGTGTATGGTGGAGGTCAAGTGTGTGTGGTGGAGGTCAAGTGTGTGTGTGTGTGTGGTAGAGGTCAAGTGGAAGTAGTTTGGACAGACTTCCTAGCCCCCATTAGTCCTTGTTCACCTAGCAGTAAAGTAGGTACCTGTTGTATGTCGAAAGTTGCGAATTCGTATTCAGGGAGTTGTTGGAGCTTCCAATAACTTCTTGACATAAACCACTGACTCTTCAGGCTTCTACGCCCTTGACTCTTCAGGCTTCTACGCCCTTAACTCATGAGACATAAAGGCAAGCATGACCTTAGCATGCTTCCCTGTTGGGCGCTGTAAACGCTTCAGCGCTTCACCTGACACAAGGATGTAGGGGAGTGCCCAATAAAAAACAAATGTGTGTGTGTGTGTGTGTGTGTGTGTGTGTGTGTGTGTGTGTGTGTGTGTGTGTGTGTGTGTAGCATCCTCAGAATACGGCGTGTAAGACAATGTGTAGGAAGTAAACATACGTTGTGTGTTGTGTAGGGCAGCGTGATGGTTGAGGGGGGCGGGGTCACTTCCTACCCGTGTGTGAAGAAGTGCAGCGAGCTCAAAGGGAGTTTATTTCAAGTAGTAGTAGTAGTAGTAGTAGTAGTAGTAGTAGTAGTAGCAGTAATAGCAGTTGTAGAAGTAGTAGTAGATAAAAAAGTAGCAACAGCCGTAATAGACATAGCACTCAGTCAGGTCTTTGTTGTTGAAGAATAACTCAAAACAAGTCACACACACACACACACACACACACACCGTGGTTGCTGTAGCTGACGTTGATGAATGATAATTATAAACTTTAATCGCGTGTGGTAGTCGGGGTCTGAGCACACCGCCGTGGGTCTTGAGATCTTATTGTCAGGGTTTATTGGCTGGGTCGTCTCTCTCACACACTCTCTCTAATTGGTTTATTGAGGGTCATGAGCAGGGTGACGACGGCCTGGGAGAGGAAGGGGGATTTATTGTGAGGGAGGAGGAACGAAGAGGATTTATTGTGAAGGAGGAGGAATGAAGAGGATTTATTGTAAGGGAGGAGGAAGGAAGGGGATTTATTGTTAGGGAGGAGGAAGGAAGAGGACTTATTGTGAAGGAGGAGGAAGGAAGGGGATTTATTGTAAGGGAGGAGGAAGGAAGAAAGGGGATTTTTTGTTAGGGAGGAGGAAGGAAGAGGATTTATTGTTAGGGAGGAGGAAGGAAGGAAGGGGATTTATTGTTAGGGAGGAGGAAGGAAGAGGATTTATTGTGAAGGAGGAGGAAGGAAGAGGATTTATTGTAAGGGAGGAGGAAGGAAGGGGATTTATTGTGAGGGAGGAGGAAGGAAGAGGATTTATTGTAAGGGAGGAGGAAGGAAGGGGATTTATTGTAAGGGAGGAGGAAGGAAGAGGGTCAAGTTGAGTGGAATAGGGAATCTTTATGGCCTTCCAAATCTGATGATTAGGAATGGTGTCTATTAAAACTGGGACCCATGAAGACTGGGGCCCCTTAACACTGGGGCCTTTGAAAACTGGGGCTCCTTAACACTGGGGCCTATGAAGACTGGGGCTTATGAAGACTGGGGCCCCTTAATACTGGGGGCCTTTGAAGACTGGGGTCCCTTAAAACTGGGGCCTATGAAGATTGGGGCCCCTTAACACTGGGGCCTATGAAGACTGGGGTCCCTTAACACTGGGGCCTATGAAGACTGGGGCCCATTAACAGTGGGGCCTATGAAGACTAGTGCCTATTAAAACTGGGGCCCCTTAACACTGGGGTCTATGATGACTAGTGCCTATTAAAACTGGGCCCTATGAAGACTGGGGCCCCATAACACTGGGGGCCTATGAGGACTGATGTGGTGGAGACGCTAGCTATCATCGCCTCTTTAGCCTAATGAGAGCATCTTAATAAAACACGAGGAGGTCAAGTGTGTGTTCTTGAGTGTGTTCTGTCAAGAGTGTGTCCTCGAGTGTGTACTGTCAAGTGTGTGTTCTGTCAAGAGTGTGTCCTCGAGTGTGTGTTCTGTCAAGAGTGTGTCCTCGAGTGTGTACTGTCAAGTGTGTGTTCTGTCAAGAGTGTGTCCTCGAGTGTGTACTGTCAAGTGTGTGTGTTCTGTCAGGTGTGTGTCCTTGAGTATCTTCTATCAAGTGTGTGTGTGTGTATGTGTGTGTCCTTAAGTGTGTCTCCTCAAGTGTGTCTTCTCAAGTGTGTCTCCTCAAGTGTGTCTCCTTGGATACACTGTGGATAATTTTCAAGTGTATAATTAGGCCCGTGAACGTGTTGACAGATCTTATAAGGAGTTATCACGTTACTGTCATGCCTCAAGTGTGCTTTAGAGTGAGGCAGTTTGTGGATGTTGTTGAGGGACTCTGGCAGTGGAGTCTTGATGCTCCCACTGGTTTATTAACGATACCTTGAGTTGTGTCATGACAGTCTCTAATAGTGTCTGGTTTCCTCTGATGGTGTGTTAATAAGTTGGGTGTATAAGCGGTAAAGAAATATCTTTATGAATGACACCATGAACGAGGGTTTTGACGCAAGTCCTTGAGACATACTGTTATTCACGCGTCATATTGCAACGAACTGACATTATGTTTTGACTGACATAACTAAATTTAGCCAACCATAATGGGTAGGAAATGTCTCACAATCACGCCTACCAACCCTAACGAGACAACACGATCGTTCAATTCCATCATCGGACCTTCCTGAGAGATACTTGTTTTACCGAGTGTACGTGAATATATATTGGATCACATGAAGGTAAGGTTAGGTTAGGTTAGCGTTAGAGTTAGCGTTAGGTTAGCATTAGGTTAGGTTAGCGTTAGGTTAGATTAGGCTAGGCTAGGTTAGGTTATGTTAGGTTAGCATTTGATTAGATTAGGTAAGGATAGGTTAGCATTTGATTAGGTTAGGTTAGCGTTAGGTTAGAGTGTTTAATTTGATATTGAAATAAGCTGCAGTGCTCAATACACATCAGACCAACATATTAATGCGGGAAGCTTATATGGTGAGTGAGTGCACCTGGCACCTGGGAGTACCTGTGTTAATTTAATATCAGCTGGGTGTAGTCCTCATCTTCCTCCCTCACAACACCTCCTCATCTTCCTCCCTCACAATACCACCACATCTACCTCCCTCACAACACCTCCTCATCTGCCTCCCTCACAACACCTCCTCATCTACCTCCCTCACAACACCTCCTCATCTACCTCCCTCACAACACCTCCTCATCTACCTCCCTCACAACACCTCATCTTCCTCCCTCACAACACCTCCTCATCTACCTCCCTCACAACACCTCCTCATCTACCTCCCTCACAACACCTCCTCATCTGCCTCCCTCACAACACCTCCTCATCTACCTCCCTCACAACGCCTCCTCATCTCCCTCTCTCAAGTTGTAACCTCGCGACCCACAACATCTCCCGGGTGGTCTTGGTAACTACAGCTATATACTGGCTAGGAATGTTGTATATACCTGTGACAAGTTACATGGGAGAGGTACAGACGGCCCTCACTGCCCTCGTTAAGTGACCCTCAGCACACACTTATATTTCCCTCGCCATATTTTCTTTACTTATTATCGTTCTTATTGTCTTCACTGGTCTTGGTAGTCTGTTCTATTTTAATGATGGTATGTTGCTTTAGTGACGCTTAACACTCCAATAAAAATAAAGAGTCTAGAATATTAATGGTCGTTTATTGCCTCAGACAATATTAACGTAATATTGTATGTCTGTGTACAAGATGATGATGAAGCAGCTTAGGTCCGGTACTGTGAAACTGATTGATTAAATTTTGGGGGATCTATCGTACAGTGAAGCCTCCATATAACGGACTTCGATCTAACGGACTCATCTGTCACATATAATCTGTTAAATAAAGGTTGGACTGTAATTAGAGGAAAGAATCACACTATGATATTGTTTCCTGTGTTACTTAGTGTATGTATTTCTGACTCATTTAGTGTAGTGGCGACCTGTGGTGTAATAGCCAGCATGCTCGCCTCGGAAGCGAGCGGACCCGGGTATGATCCCCGGGCAGGGTGAAACTATGGGCAAGTTTCTTTACGCCATTTGCCTCTGTCTACCCAGCAGTAATTGGGGACCTGGATGTTAATCGATTTGCGGATCTTGTTCCAGGGTAATGATTAGCCAGTGCAGTTGGCGAGTTGTCCGGTCTTCTCGGACTATTCCTTGACACTGGGTCATGCAGCTCGTTAACTTAAGGGTGTGGTTGTTGTGTTGGTGACAGCTTCTACACCTTAAACAAATTCACGTCTAGGTGGCCCTAGGGCCGGCCATTCTCGTTACACGAGGGACAACCGTTATTAGTGTAGTGTAGTGTAGTGCCTCCAGTTTGTGTTTCTCGCCCGTTGTCATCACCAAGACCTCACACCCGTCCGGCCCATCAGTATAGTCTCTCATCTAATAGATAAAACACTCTGATTTTTTCTCTGATTTTATAAAAATAAATTCCACATCATCGCCATTGAATATTTATCTCCCTCTTCCGTTGTTATGGCGGACATGATGGATAAAAAACTGAAATATATGACTTATATTATGGAGAGTGTTCCTCCTATGGTCCCCGCCTGTCGCCGCCACAACACAATCAGGAGTGGAGACGGTGAATCCTCCCAAAAGATTCCTCCTCTGATGTTTATCTCGCTTATTTTCTGACCATTTTCTTCTGTTTCTGTTGTTTATGTTTCTATAGTTCGTTGTTTAAAGAATGTAGGTGTTTATTGCTGTTTTAGTTATCTTCAGAATATATACATAATGCCTATGAAAGTATAGTGCCACACCTTATTATGCTCTCCTCTCCGTTAGTTTATAGAGGCTGATGATTGGTTGGTCTTATTTGGTATAGAATATTTGACTACTTTTTTATTCATCATCAGTTGGCCTTTGTTGTCTCATGGTAGGAGAGAGAGGAGGCCGGGGGGGGGGGGGGGGCGTAGATGAAGGGTTGGGATGAAGGCCGCACTTAATGGTAGAGCCAGACAGCAGCGGTGTTCATGTAGTACCGGGAAGCTTGTCCTCAGGGGTGTGTGCTGCGGCTGGACGCCCGGCTCATGAGTCATACTAGATTGGGTGAAGCGACTGGAATAAAAAAAGAGATTTTTGTTGGTATTTTGGGGGGAGAGGAAGACCATGATGCAGAACCTGTGTTGGAGTGAAGGACAATATGTGCTCCTGGTGTCGGCCACTCGGCGTTATAGCGGGAAGTATACGAGAAGTGGTAATACTTTATAGACCATTTAACAAGTATTTACTCTCTACTGATACATCAACTCGTACTTTTGTTTGAATTTGTGTTGATGTTTGTGAGTAAAGTCTTTGAATTTTAATTGTTGGGTTAACGCTGGTTTAGGAGTGAGGGACGCGAGGCAGGTGGTGGTGGACAGCCGCCCACCTCCACCACTGTCTTGTGTTCCTAGCGCACCCAACCGCCCACCCACCCACCCACCCTCCCTCCCTCCCCCACATTCTTCTTTTGTATCAAGGTCACATTCCTCTTACTGCAATTACAAGGATGTGTTTCGTAAAGACAAGCAGAGTTCTTATACCTGTATCTTGAACTACGAGTCAGCTTAGTACTTTGGGATAACCCGGCGCTGAGGTGTCTATAAAGCTGTCCTACATGATGACATTTCACGGCAAAATTACCGTGAAATAGCCCGGTCAAGTGACACATTCCCGGGTCGGCTGGGGAGGAGGAGGGGGGCGATGGTGGGAGGTTTGCCTTGTGGACTTTTTCGCCTGTTTTTGCTCCCCCTGGCGGTCATTATGTTAATTAGATGCTATTGTGTAAGTTAGCAGTATGTTTGAGTTAAAGGCATAATGGCTCTTCCTGTCTGTTTACGACGCCATGGTGTGGATGTTGGTGCATGTTGTGTGGGTGACAGGAATTGTGTAGCTGGTGGTGCACAACGGAGTCTGGTGGCGGGGTGGTGCACGGCGGAGTCTGGTGGTGGGGTGGTGCACGGCGGGGTCTGGAGGTGGGGTGGTGCACGGCGGGGTCTGGTGGTGGGGTGGTGCACGGCGGAGTCTGGTGGTGGGGTGGTGCACGGCGGGGTCTGGAGGTGGGGTGGTGAACAGCGGGGTCTGGAGGTGGGGTGGTGCACTGCGGGGTCTGGAGGTGGGGTGGTGCACGGCGGGGTCTGGAGGTGGGGTGGTGCACGGCGGGGTCTGGAGGTGGGGTGGTGCACGGCGGGGTCTGGAGGTGGGGTGGTGAACAGCGGGGTCTGGAGGTGGGGTGGTGCACTGCGGGGTCTGGAGGTGGGGTGGTGCACGGCGGGGTCTGGAGGTGGGGTGGTGCACGGCGGGGTCTGGAGGTGGGGTGGTGCACGGCGGGGTCTGGAGGTGGGGTGGTGAACAGCGGGGTCTGGAGGTGGGGTGGTGCACGGCGGGGTCTGGAGGTGGGGTGGTGCACGGCGGGGTCTGGAGGTGGGGTGGTGCACGGCGGGGTCTGGTTCGCGTAAATCAATCTAGCCCTCTGATGACTGTTTACCTCTCCTGTGTCTCAGCCTTCCTCCTTGTGTGTCTCTCTCTCTCTCCCTCTCTCTCCCTCCCTGTCTCCCTTCTTCCATGTGTCTCTCCTTCTCTCTCCCTTCTCGTCTCCCTTCACCCCTGTGTGTCTCTCTCTCCCGTCAAGTGTTTTTTTCCTCCCTCCCTCCTTCCTTCCCCATGTCTCTGCCTCCCTCCCTCCCCATGTCTCTACCTCCCTCCCTCCTTCCTTCCCCATGTCTCTACCTCCCTCCCCATGTCTCTACCTCCCTCCCTCCCCATGTCTCTACCTCCCTCCCTCCTTCCTTCCCCATGTCTCTACCTCCCTCCCTCCTTCCTTCCCCATGTCTCTACCTCCCTCCCTCCTTCCCTCCCCATGTCTCTACCTCCCTCCCTCCCCATGTCTCTTCCTCTCCCCCTTCACCGACTGTTCTTTGACGTGTCCTGATACCCTGCCCTCCTGGTTCGTGCCCGTTACTACCACCCTAACCACTACCACTCACACCACCTACCACCATCACCACCATCTACACCCGACTCCTCTTACACTATCCTCCCCCTCCAGCTACTACCACCATTTAGTATCGCCTAAGCTTTGCTATCCTTCAACAATCACCATCACCACCACTAACCAAACTATCCCCAACATCACTATCCTCCACCACCACCACCACCATCAGCTAGTGTCCTTACTACAATAAAACAATTCAAGACACGGGGTCAAGCTATGTTGGACAGCCGGTTCACCTAAAAGATTTAATGACATTTTTTGTGGTGGTTGAGGCAGGACAGGGAGGGAGGTGGGCCGTTGCTGGCTCCTCCTGCTGGTGGTCGACGTCATCTCTACATCAACCTCACCCGCCATTCCCGCTTGTTTGTGGCAATATTGAGCGATGTGATGCAGTCATAAAGATAACTAATGCGCTATTTAATCAGGGAGGTCTGGCAGCCTCCGTGTGTGTGAGCCGAGATCTTCACTGACACACAGAGGAATGTGACGAGTCCTGCCACGAGCGATGACTCTCTCTATCAGTGTGCTTTTAGGCCCCTCACCCTTACGTCCGGGTTGTAAACAAAATAACTAGGATATATAGCAGAGGACTTAAGCCAAACTTGGTACAGTATGTGGGGAAATATCTCGACAAGATCTCAAACTATTCATTAATCATCATTGTCGCTCATCAGTGTCCAGCGTTATGGCCTCTGACTGTGGTGCAGCGCGACAGAGGACTTGCTCACGTGTACAAGTACTGGCTGACCACCTTATCTTTTTAGCAATCAATCAAGTTTTTCAAAGTAACTTAAACTTCATATATAGTGTACTATGAACTATGGTGTAACAAGCCAGGTGGGAACCATTACGTGTATGACAGAGTACTGGAGTTACTTTAGTTTACTCTGCAGAATTTTGGACGAAGACTCAACGACTGTACAGTATATCGAGCTCTTTAAGCGTCTTTTTGACACTGGGAGACGCTATAGTGGCTTTACAACATACAGTACACTCAAAGATCTTTAGTTGAGAGGGATTTCCTGATACTCTATGGCTGCCCACTCGTGTACTGGACGCAGTGAGAGGTGTTGTTGTGTCTCATCATGGTGACTGGACGTGTTCTGGACACCTTAAAGCTACGACCTCCGGTATTGCCTTATCATGATAATATGTTTGCTGAAATATTTGACTGAAAATAATATCCTGGGTCACTGTGCTGATGTACAGTGCAGTTTGAGACCACGAGACAGGGATACAGTCAATATGCTATTTCGACGTTAACAAAGACATCTCTCACTCCGTGTTGCAAGAACATCCGGTATGTGATCAGTTCAATGCTGCAGTCTTGATTTTCAGTCCCTTTACGGAAGTCATTGATATGATCAGCAGCACGGGATGTAAAGTGAACAATTTCATCACACAAGCTGAACTAACAGATCACAGTGACTTCAATGCGGTGTTGTCCATTGCCGTCAACTTGGGGGAGAGAAAGGTTTGAACAGATGACACATTAAGCAGCAGCGTGATAAACAAGTGCAGTATTCAGCTGGTCAATGATTATTTTTATCTATTTCTTAATTAATTACTTAATTTATTTATTTGTTACTGGTGGTTGGGGTCTGAGCATCACCTCATTAGTCACTATGTAAATCCTCCTCCGTAGATATATCTCTTGAATGTTTGTATTATATCAACAACACTGTGCCCCTTTCTTCTTGTTTCTTCACTCTTCCTTCTTTTCCTTCTCCTCCTCCTTCTCTTCCCTCCACCGTCTCTTCCCTCCTCCTCCTCCTCCTCCTCCTCCTCCTCCTCCTCCTCCTCCTCCTCCTCCAGTTCAGTGTTCCTTTTCCTTCGCCTCTCTCTTCTTTTCCTCCTCCTCCCTCTTCCTATTTGGTCTCCCCCCTTTCTTCCTTTTCCTCCCCTTCTTCCTTCTTATCCTTCCTCTTCCTCTTTGTCCTCCTCTCTTTTTTCCACTCTTCCTTCTCTTCCTCCTTCTTCTCACCTCTTCCTTGTCATCATCTTCCTTTTCTTTTCCTCCTCCACCCTCTTCCTCGTCCTCCTCACTCTTCCTCCTCCTCCCTCTTCCTCCTCCTACCTCCTCCTCCTGCTCCCTCTTCCTCCTCCCTCCTCCTTCTCCCTCCTCCTGCTGCTCCCTCCTCCTCCTCCTCCTCCTCCTCCTCCTCCTCCTCCTCCCTCTTCCTCCTCCTCCTTCTTCCTCACCCTTCCTTCTCATCCCTCTTCCTTCTCCTCCTCCCTCTTCCTTCTCCTGTGTATTGTCTGTGCTTACTGACCCTGGCTGTTGTAGCGCCACACTAATCCCACTACAACAACAACAGCTTTCCTCCTGCTCCTGACCCCTGCCTCCTGTCCCCTCCTCCTGCCCTCTTACCCCCCTCTGCCCCCTCGTTGTACCCAATCTCCCTTTTCATGCCCCCTCATCCTTCCCCTCCCCCCGGCGTCTGGCACTGTGCCGCCGCCACGATAACATCTCCACACAGTACACTAATAGTTTTATTTTGAAGACTCAGCTCAAGCGATGTTTTTAATTTAAAGTAATGAAGGGCGTGATGCGGGGTGGGGGAGGGAGGGGTGAGGAGGGGCTGGGTATTAGTGAGAGGAAGAGTGAGGAGGAGAGGTAGGGGTGAGGAGGAGAGGTGGTGAGGGGTGAGGAGGGGTGGGGGTGAGGAGGCGAGACGGGGGTGAGGAAGAGAGGTGGAGGGTGAGAGGAGGTGGTGAGGGGTGAGGAGGAGAGGTGGTGAGGGGTGAGGAGGCGAGACGGGGGTGAGGAAGAGAGGTGGTGAGGGGTGAGGAGGAGAGGTGGTGAGGGGTGAGGAGGGGAGGTGGTGAGGGGTGAGGAGGCGAGACGGGGGTGAGGAAGAGAGGTGGTGAGGGGTGAGGAGGAGAGGTGGTGAGAGGTGAGGAGGCGAGGTGGTGAGGAGGCGAGGTGGTGAGGGGTGAGGAGGGGAGGTGGTGAGGGGTGAGGAGGAGAGGTGGTGAGGGGTGAGGAGGCGAGGTGGTGAGGGGTGAGGAGGGGAGGTGGTGAGGGGGGGGCGGTGAGGGGAGGGTTGGAGTGCAGTGTTGACCATAAGCAAAAACAAAGTGACAATAAAAGGGTGTTAAGATGACCAGTGGTAGCGAGTGTGAGGGGTGTGTTATGGGTGTGTTGGTGTGAGAAGGGTGAGTGTGTACAGAGGGAGTGAAGAGTGTTAAGAGCGATGGAGAGATGAGTGTGTTAAGAGGTGTGGGGGGGATGAGTGTGTGAGGAGGTGCGTGTAGGGTGAATAGTCCTCTACTCAACACACTTCACACTACTGCCCACCCTCCTCCCCCTCACCTCCTCACCCCTCCCCTTCCCAACACACGCATCAGACGGCGAAGAGGAGGGGGGGGGGGGGGGAGACATATGGCTGGACACCCCACACACACACACTGACACTAACTACTTAAATGCATGAGGTAATTGTCGAGCTGGGGGACGAGGGGGCGGTGATGACCTTGGGATAGGGGTGGTGCCAGGACTGAGGTCACACTCTAACTAAGGCGAGGGAAGGGTGACATGTGGAGGGGGGGGGGGTGAACGGGAGGAGGATGAGAGGGATAGGAAATAGCGAGAGGGTGATGGGGAGGAGTGTGACCAGAGAACGAGGTGTTAACGGGAGGAGGATGAGGGGAGAGGAGTGACAGCGGGGAATATTTAGGGAAGAATAGGGTCGTAAGGGAAGGGGAAAGATTGGGGGGTAAAGGTTAGGTTAGGGGTAAAAGTCACACACATGTTTGAGGGTAAGAGCAAACCGGAAGTTAAGATCTGGTGGACCAATGAGGGGAGTGACCCGGTCACTCAACCTCACACGAGTAGAGGAGGAGGAGGGGGGGGGGTGAGGGGAGGAGGAGGGGGAACTTAATCAGGGGGCAGGAAGGCGAGACGAACTTGCCCGCCTTGTTGGGCTTCCGACCGCTGGTTGGGAAAGTCGTTGACCTCACTGCACCTTTTTCTTTTTTTCTTTTTTATTGGGCACTCCCCTACATCCTTGTGTAAGGTGAAGCGCAGAAGCGTTTACAGCGCCCAACAGGGAAGCATGCTAAGGTCATGCTTGCCTTTATGTCTCATGAGTTAAGGGCGTAGAAGCCTGAAGAGTCAGTGGTTTATGTCATCAAGTTATTGGAAGCTCCAACAACTCCCTGAATACGAATTCGCAACTTTCGACTTACAACAGGTACCTACTTTACTGCTAGGTGCACAAGGACTAACTCGAGTTCTCCAACAACATCAGGACTCTCCAACTTTTGACCTCACTGTATGGGGTGCACAATAAACTAATTGCTGTCCGCGGCAAAATTCAATTTCATTTATTTAAGAAGATTGACACACATACGGGCAGAGTTACGAGACAGAAGGACCACAGAGATAAGAGACGGACAGGCAGAGATAAGAGACGGACGGGCAGAGTTACGAGACAGAAGGACCACAGAGATAAGAGACGGATGGGCAGAGATAAGAGACGGACGGGCAGAGTTACGAGACAGAAGGACCACAGAGATAAGAGACGGACGGGCAGAGATAAGAGACGGACGGGCAGAGTTACGAGACAGAAGGACCACAGAGATAAGAGACGGATGGGCAGAGATAAGAGACGTACGGGCAGAGTTACGAGACAGAAGGACCACAGAGATAAGAGACGGACGGGCAGAGTTAAGAGACGGACGTACAGAGATAAGAGACGGACGGGCAGAGTTAAGAGACGGACGGGCAGAGATAAGAGACGGGACGTACAGAGTTAAGAGACGGACGGGCAGAGATAAGAGACGGACGGGCAGAGATAAGAGACGGACGGGCAGAGATAAGAGACGGATGGGCAGAGTTAAGAGACGGACGGGCAGAGATAAGAGACGGACGGGCAGAGTTAAGAGACGGACGGGCAGAGATAAGAGATGGATGTACAGAGATAAGAGACGGATGGGCAGAGATAGGGAACAGATTTTTAGAGATACCAGACATGAGTTAGAGAGGTAACACACACACACACACACATACACATACACACACACACATACACACATACACCTGCAGACATAAGAGACATATCTAGCCATTATGAGTTTTAATCACGAAATACCTGAACACACCCTCCCTCACCCCTCTCCCTTCACCCCCCCCCCCTTCACCCCTCTCCCTTCACCCCCCCCCCCCTCCCCTTACATCACTGGACAGGTAATCTAAACATCATCCCGACTTAATCAGACGGTACTACATCAAGACGTATCGTAACATTGTGCTGTCGTGTGCAGGAAGTAGGAGGTCGTGTGTATGTGACCTCGAGTCGTGATTGTATGTGTGTGTGACGTTTTACCTGTGATGGTTATTAGTGAGTTGAGTACTGGGTAGAATTCTTAGGTGGGGGCGACATAAGGTTCGTGTGGTAAGTATGGTCGTTGGACTGTTAACTGGAGATGTGGGTTTATAACTGTTAACTGGAGATATGGGAAGGTGTAATTGTTAACTGGTACACTGGTCATTTTACTTCTTATAAATGGGTTTTATTTCCTGTTAAAAGACAAATTAGCTCGCTTGAAGATCAGACACCCCCGTTTATTTCGCTTTTTGGATTAAGCACCCTCACGCTAACCTAACCTAACACTAACCTAACGCTAACCTAACCTAACGCTAACCTAACGCTAACCTAACCTAACGCTAACCTAACCCCTGGGTAGCGTTAGGGTGGTCTATCTTCAGGTGTCTTATTTTCAATTGATTCGAAAAAATAAAGTCAGCAAAGAAGGAAGGAAGGATAGAAGGCAGGAGGGGAAGAAGTAAGGAAGGGAGGAAATAAAGAAGGAAGAGAGGTAGGAAAGGGGGAAGAGTCGAAAGAAGGAAAGAAAGGGAGGAAAGAAAGAAAAGAGGAAGAAAGAAGTAAAGGCGTTCACAAAAGTGACTAACGCAGCAAAAAAAAAGTAGGTCCTCGATAATTTGTCACTATTCCCGACCGTGGGGGGATGGGGGGGGGGGGGGGGTACGGCTGAGAGAAAACCTGGCTGGGGAAGGATCTGGCTGCGGGAGAGGACCTGGCTGGGAGAGAGGACCTGGCTGGGAGAGAGGACCTTGCTGATGGGAGAACCTGGCTGGGAAAGGATCTGGCGGGGGAGGACCTGGCTGGGGGAGAGGACTTGACTGGGGGAGAGGACCTTGCTGGTGGGGAGGACCTGGCTGGGGGAGGACCTGGCTGGGGGGGGGGGATCTGGTTGGGTAGGACCTGGCTGGGGAAGGATCTGGCTGAGCGAGGATCTGGCTAGGAGGAGGCCCTGGTTAGGAGTGAACCTTCCTGGGGGGAGGATTGTGCTGGGGAAGTACCTGGCTTGGGGGGGGGGAGGCTAGGACTGGCCTTTTGAGACCCTGTGGTTGTGGCTCTTCCTGCTGTCGTGGTTGTGGCTCCTTCCTTCTGTCGTGGTTGTGGCTCCTTCCTTCATAGTAGCGGAAGTTGAGTGTCTTGATTGCTATGAGGTTCTCAGCCATCACCAGTCCCTGCCCCCCCTCCTCACCTCCCTCTCACTCCCTGACCCACCATCGTGACGAGGAAATTGATTTGATTGCCTCTCTTCACTTTGTCATCGTCGTCTCATGTTGTCGTCCTTGTTTCTTGTCTTTATCGACGTCTCATATCTTCTTCATCGTCGTCTCATGTCTTCTTCATTGTCGTCTCATGTCTTCTTCATCGTCGTCTCATGTCTTCTTCATTGTCGTCTCATGTCTTCTTCATCGTCGTTTCATGTCTTCTTCATCATCGTCTCTTGTTGTCGTCCTTGTCTCTTGTCTTCATCGTCGTCTTGTCTCCATCGTCGTCTTGTCTTCATCGTCGTTTCATGTCTTCTTCATCATCGTCTCTTGTTGTCGTCCTTGTCTCTTGTCTCCATCGTCGTCTTGTCTTCATCGTCGTTTCATGTCTTCTTCATCATCGTCTCTTGTTGTCGTCCTTGTCTCTTGTCCATCGTCGTCTTGTCTTCATCGTCGTCTCATGTCTTCTTCATCGTCGTTTCATGTCTTCTTCATCATCATCTCTTGTTGTCGTCCTTGTCTCTTGTCGCTATCGTCGTCTTGTCTTCATCGTCATCACTTGTCTTCTTCATCGTCACTTCGTCTTCGTGGTAACCATTGTGAATCTTAAGTATTCCTCACATCATCACTGTACATATTAATTAAAGAAATGCTCCCAGTTTATACAGTATTTTTATTTTCACGAGCTGCGTAAGACAGCTCAACGAACGTCTTTTCTGACTAACTGACTGACTGACTGACTGACTATATTACTGACCTTTGACTGACTGACTTGCTTACTGACAGACTCGTTTACTTGTTGAGACTATTACTGCTACGTATGTTTGTCGTGTTGTTGTTGTCGTACTTTTAGTGTTCTGTGTTTAGCATATTACAAGTCACGCTCGTTGAAGGCCTGGTGACGGTGTGGTGGTGTGGGGAGGTGTGTTGGTGTGTGGTGGTATGGAAGTTTGTGATGGTGGGGAAGTGTGTGTGTGGTGGTGTAGGATGGTGTGGGGAGGTGTAGGATAATGTGGGGAGGTGTAGGATGGTATGGGGAGATGTGTAGTGGTGTGGGGAGGAGTGTTGTAGTGCTGGGAGATGAATGGTTGTTGGAGAAGAGTAACTCTGGTGGTGTAAGGAGGGATATGCTGGTGTAGGGAAGGCCACACACACACACACACACACACACACACACACACACACACACACACACACCTACCTGTACTGGGGCTAACACACACACACACACACACACACCTGCACCGCGGCGTTCAAGTTAGTTCATCCGAGGAAGCTTCAACTGGCGTCTCGTTGAGGGGTGTTGGGCTAGGGTGTGGAAGTGAGTGATTGATGGGCGGTACCAGCTGGGTCTGCCCCGAGGAGGTCACTGTCTCACCACACAACACAACTCACGGTATTCTTTATTTTTTGCCTCGGCGAGAAATGATGGGATTGTGTGTGGCCCAGAGTCGGGTCTGTGTGTATGTGTGGCTGTCTGTCTCTGTATGTGTGGCTGTCTCTGTTTGTATGTGTGTCTGTCTCTGTCTGTAGGTGTGTGGCTGTTTCTGTGTATATTTGTCTGTCTTTCTGTCTTCGTCGTTTTTTGTATGTATAAGTGGAAAAAGGAGGGGGGGGGACCTGGAACACTAGGGAAGGAGACCTGGAAGACAGGGGAGGAGGAGGAGGAGGACCTGACAGTAAGGTCGTGAGAATCGTCCAATTCCAGCGTCACTCGTTCCCAAGATTTACGATTTTTTTGTGTGTGTTATTTCAGAAACAGAATCACCATTTCCTCCACTCCTGTCCTTTTCCCTTCCTCCCCTCTCACTACCACAACTACTACCCCACCCCCTCTCACTACCACAACTCCTGCTACCCCCCTCTCACTACCACAACTACTGCCCCCTCCCCTCTCACTACCACAACTACTACTACCTCCCTCTCACTACCACAACTACTACCCCCCTCCCCTTCACTACCACAACTACTACCCCCTCCCCTTCACTACCACAACTACTACTACCTCCCTCTCACTACCACAACTACTACCCCCTCCCCTTCACTACCACTACTACTACCCCCCTCACTACCACAACTACTACTACCCCCTTTCACTACCACAACTACTACTACCTCCCTCTCACTACCACAACTACTACTACCTCCCTCTCACTACCACAACTACTACTACCTCCCCTTCACTACCACAACTACTACTACCTCCCTCTCACTACCACAACTACTACCCCCTCCCCTTCACTACCACAACTACTACTACCCCACTCACTACCACAACTACTACCCCCTCCCCTTCACTACCACAACTACTACTCCCCCCTCCCTCTCACTACCACAAATACTACCCCCTCCCTCTCACTACCACAACTACTACCCTACCCCCCACTCCTACCACCACCACAACTACTCCCTCCACTCCCACCACCATCAACACCACTACTATTACTACTACCCTCTCTCATACCACCACTACTACCACCATCACCACTACTCGCCCCGTTTCTACCAGTGTTATGTACCGCCACCACCACCATCACCACTACAACCACAACAACTATCTCGACTGCAGTGGCTTCACCTATAGGCAGTAACCCAGTGTAATTTAATCCGGTTTGACATCTTAATCCCACGAGTACAATGTCCTATAACTCAAGGGATAAGTCATCGTATTCACAAGATTGAGACATCGTACTCAAGGCGGGGTTAAGGTATTGTACTCAAGAAAGGGTTAAGGTATTGTACTCAAGAAAGGGTTAAGGTATTGTACTCAAGAAAGGGTTAAGGTATTGTACTCAAGAAAGGGTTAAGGTATTGTACTCAAAAAAGGGTTAAGGTATTGTACTCAAGAAAGGGTTAAGGTATTGTACTCAAGAAAGGGTTAAGGTATTGTACTCAAGAAAGGGTTAAGGTATTGTACTCAAGAAAGGGTTAAGGTATTGTACTCAAGAAAGGGTTAAGGTATTGTACTCAAGTGATTAAACATGATTTTAATTATCACTCAAGTAAAGATCAAATTCTTCACCTGACAATTCTTCACTGGTTCAGTATAAACCTAACCTAACCAATCCCTCTTAGCCTAACCTAACCTAACCTAACCAACCCTCACCTATCCTAACCTAACCTAACCTAACCAACCCTCACTTAACCTAACCGTCACCTATCCTAACCTAACCAACCCTCACCTATCCTAACCTAACCTAACCAACCCTCACTTAACCTAACCGTCACCTATCCTAACCTAACCAACCCTCACCTATCCTAACCTAACCTAACCAACCCTCACTTAACCTAACCGTCACCTATCCTAACCGTCACCTATCCTAACCTAACTTAACCTATTCTGGGTCGAGGTTTAAAGTAGAGTTTAACGATGTGGCCTCATGTTCAAAGCCAGTAGTTGAGTGGCTTTACATGTGGCTTTATACGTCATCAGTTGGGGTAAGGGAGGTTAGGTTAGGTTAGTTTAGTTTAGGTTAGGTTAGGTTAGGTTAGGTTAGGTTGGTTTAGTTTAGGTTAGGTTTAGTTAGAGTAAGTTAGGTTTGATTAGGTTAGGTTAGGTTAGGATTAGGTTAGGTTAGGTTAATGTTAGGTTGGTTTAGTTTAGTTTAGGTTAGGTTAGGTTAGGTTAGGTTAGGTTAGGTTATGGGGTTGGTGTGTGAAGGAAATGTTAGTTGTGTGTGGTGGAGGTGATGATTAATGGTTCTCTGTTGTTTGTGAGGGAGCAGGTAGGGAGCAGGTAGGGGGCAGATAGGGGGAGGTAGGGGGCAGGTAGGGGGAGGTAGGAGCAGGTAGGGGGAGGTAGGGATCTCCCACCAATCACATTTCAGGACGCTATCATTCTGCCAAATTCTGTAATAGATATGCTAGGCCTCACCATTTCCTCCAATATGTCCTGGAAATCACACATCCTTAATATAGCTAAAGCTGCCTCCCGAAAGTTGGGAATGCTGTACAGATGCCGCAGCTACTTCACTCCTGAGCAGTTGCTCCAAGTATATAAGGGATTCATTCGTCCTAACTTGGAGTGCTGCTCTCATATCTGGGGTGGCTCTTCTTCTGTCCAACTGTTAGATAGGGTGGAATCAAAGGCATGTCGTCTTATTAACTCTCCTCCTTTAGTCGACAATCTTTCTTCCCGTTCTCTTCGCCGCAATGTTGCTTCACTCTCTCTCTCTTACAGGTATTTTAACGGGCAATGTTCGGTGGATTTAGCATCCTGCGTACCGCCAGCAGGGCCGTGGGCTCGTAACACTCGTCTTGCCCGCGGTGCCCACCGTTTCTCTGTGGATGTCGGTCACATTAGAATAACCCGTTATAGTACATCCTTCTTTCCTTACACAGCCAAACTGTGGAATGCTCTGCCTTCTTCTGTGTTTCCATACTTATGCAATCTGTCTCACTTTAAAAAGTTGGTTTTCCGGCATCTTCGCGGTGTAGATTAACACAGAATAACCTTTTTCTTCTTTATTTTAAATTTCTTTCTGTTCTTATTTTTTCACCCCCCAGGCCTCGTTGTGGGTCGTTTGACCTGTGCCTGGGTGGGCTAATTCCCGTAAAAAAAAAAGAAAAGAAGAAGAAAAAAAGTAGGGGAGGTAAGAGCAGGTAGGGGGTTGTTAGAGCAGGTAGGGGGTTGTTAGAGCAGGTAGGGGGAGGTAAGAGCAAGTAGGGGGTTGTTAGAGCAGGTTGGGGGTTGTTAGAGCAGGTAGGGGGTTGTTAGAGCAGGTAGGGGGAGGTAAGAGCAGGTAGGGGGAATACAGCAAGTCATCGCCCCTTATAAACGCAACAACCGTCTTCTCTTATTTTCACATTATTGTAAAACCTTCTTGTGATTTAGTTGTTGTTTACTTATGTTTTACAACCGAGGGATTTTTTATTTTTATTCTGTATTTTCTTCAACAACATAGAGTGGCGCATAAGTTGCAGTTCCTTATACAGGATATTGTTGTTGGTAAAGGGGTTTATGTGCCACCCTCTATATTAAGCTTCGCTCGTTTGTGTTTAAGTCGATTCTTTTGTTTAACGTTATATAGTTGATGTTGTTTTGGTCTATCATGCCTTATATATTCTCCATTAGATCATATATACATTAGCCATCCCCCACCCAGATTATTTCACCCGTTGATTAATCACCCTAAAGCTACCTGAGGGGGGTGGGGGGCACTTCTTTTCTCCCGTCGAGTCGAGTTTAATTTGTTTTTAACCATTTGTGATCAAGTTTTTCAAAATGGATAAAATATTCAGTATATTTCAACGATACCAACATTCTAAAAATATTTATCATTTTCACATATGATTTAAATGTTACTGAAACTGATTATTTATAGAATTTACGAAGTTGTTTAGTCTTGTCGAGAATTTCATAAACAATTTCCCGGGAAAAGTGAAGGTTCTGTCGTCAGCTGAGAGTGTTGGCGGGAAAAGATGCCTGCCACCTGGGTACGGTAAACAAGACTAACTGGAGGCCTCCTCCCTGTGTTTAGGGGAAAAAAGCGTTGGAACTCGTTAAATTCTTGGTGAGTGTTTTGTTTTAGAGCGCAAATATTATCAGAAACATTGTAAAAAGTCGATAAGTATAACAAGTCTTAATTAACAACAATATAAGTTTAAAGTGTAATTAACAAGTCTTATTTAACGACAGTAATTTAACAAGTCAAATTTAACAACAGTAATTAACAAGTCTACCCTAATTTCACAAATCTAATTTAATAACAGTAATTAACATCAATCTAATCAACAACAGTGTAATTTAACTAGTGAATTTAACAGAGTAATTTAACAACAGTAATTTAACAACCGTGTAATTTAACAAGCGTATAGGATAATGTTGGGAGGGTCTCTCTCTCTCGCCAAGCTACAGTACAGACAACTTTATAAACCATGATGGAAATAAGACGTGAACACTGCCGCTACATCTTGTGTCGTAGTCGTGTCTGGAGGTGACATGTGTCGTAGTCGTGTCTGGAGGTGACATGTGTCGTAGTCGTGTCTGGAGGTGACATGTGTCGTAGTCGTGTCTGGAGGTGACATGTGTCGTAAGAGTGTCTGGAGGTGACATGTGTCGTAAGAGTGTCTGGAGGTGACATGTGTCGTAGTCGTGTCTGGAGGTGACATGTGTCGTAGTCGTGTCTGGAGGTGACATGTGTCGTAGTCGTGTCTGGAGGTGACATGTGTCGTAAGAGTGTCTGGAGGTGACATGTGTCGTAAGAGTGTCTGGAGGTGACATGTGTCGTAAGAGTGTCTGGAGGTGACATGTGTCGTAAGAGTGTCTGGAGGTGACATGTGTCGTAAGAGTGTCTGGAGGTGACATGTGTCGTAAGAGTGTCGGATACCGTATGTTAAATTAAGGTCTTTTTTGTGTCTGTTTTGATTGACGTTAAGTCGGGTTTTGGTTTGGTTAGGTTAGTTTAGGTTAGGGGCTTGGGTAGGTTTGGTGAGGTTAGGTTAGGGGCTTCGTTAGGTTTGGTTAGATTTGGTGAGGTTAGGTTTGGTTTGGTTAGGTGAAGTTTGGTTAGGTTAGGGGCTTGGATAGGTTAGGTTTGGTTCGGTTAGGGGCTTCGTTAGGTGTGGTTAGATTTGGTGAGGTTTGGTTAGGGACTTGGTTACGTTTGGTTTGGTTGAGTTAGGTTCAGTACACTAGTAGAGGTTAGGTTAGCTAAACAACTTCAAAACCTCAGCTAAAAACCTCCTTAAACCTTAGCTAAAATCCTCCTTAAACCTCAGCTAAAAAAAACAAACCTCAGCTACGACCTCGTGTGTGGCGAGAAATGGTGAGAAGAATTAGCTTCACTTGTGGTCTAGGATTAGTGAGTCTCTGGGGCCTAATTCCTGCTTAAAAATCTCCCAGATAAAACACCTCAAAGGGCAACGTAAAAACTGTGTAAGCTCCGCTGCCCAAACAAGAGCTCATTTTTTCTCTCTCTTTCTCAATCTCTCCTGTTCCCTCCCTCCCTCCCTCCCTCTCTCCCTCTCTCTCTCTCTGTCTCCTTCCCCTCCATCCTCCCCCTCCTTCTCCCTCTCTCCCTCCCTCTCTCTCTCTCTGTCTCCTTCCCCTCCATCCTCCTTCCCCTCCCTCCCTCCCTCTCTCTCTCTCTCTCTCTCTGTCTCCTTCCCCTCCATCCTCCTTCCCCTCCCTTCCCTTCTCCCCTCCCACCCTCCGTCAGACATGCTTTTTTCTTTTCTTTCTCTCACTGTCAGCCCATCCTCCTTTTTGTACTCTCGTCAAAACTCCCCTTCCCTCCCCTCCCCTCCCTTGCCGTCCTTTCCCTCCTTTGCCGTCCTTTCCCTCCCTTTGCCGTCCTTTCCCTCCCTTGCCCTCCTTTCCCTCCCTTGCCCTCCTTTCCCTCCTTGCCCTCCTTTCCCTCCCTTGCCCTCCTTTCCCTACCTTGCCCTCCCTCCTTTCCCTCCCTCCTTTCTCTCCCTCCTTCTCCTGTCCTTCTACCCTCTTTGTCTCTTTCTTTATCTCAGTGTTTTCCCTCCCCCCCCCCTTACCTCAAGTAACCCCCCATCTACCTACCTACCTCCCGTGCCCCTTAACCCCTTCCCTTAACCCCCTTTCTATACACCCTTTCTCTCCTTAAAGGGAAGAAAAGGATCAGAGGAATAAAAAGAGATCCCCGACGTTCATTTGTTTCTGCAGGTATAATGGTTGACTCACCTGTCACCCTAAGTGGCTCTATGGGGCTCTTTTAAAGCCCAGATGAGACGAAAACTAGTGCCCCGGGTGATTAATGTGAGAGCCCCGGGTGGTTAATGTTAGAGCCCCGGGTGATTAATGTTAGAGCGCTGGAGAGAGAGAGAGAGAGAGAGAGAGAGAGAGAGAGAGAGAGAGAGAGGGGAGTCAAGTTGGAAAATAACTGAAAATACTCTTTTATTTACTCAAAGTTCATTATTATTATTATTATTATTATTATTATTATTATTATTATTATTATTATTATTATTATTATTACATTTTTTAACGGGGAGGGAGAAGAGGTTCAGGTCTTGAGAAAAAGAGGTGAGGGAGTGAAGGGAGAGGGTAAGGGGAGGAAGGGAGGGAGAGACCGGTCCTGGGGAGAGGGAGGGTGAAGGGAACTCTCTGGGCAGGTGTATTGTGTAGGGTAATTGCCTGACCGCAGCCAATCACGCAAGAAATGGATGTTGGCCCGTATGTGTGTGTGTGTGTGTGTGTCCTTTCACTCAGTTAGGCCTACCTTGTCTTGGTCTGCCCTATTTTACCCTTCATTGCCCTTAACCTGCCCTCCCCCCTAAATATTACCCTTTCTTCTCCCTCCCTCCTTCTCTCTATCACTTGTTCTTTATGTCACCCGACATTTCAATAATCCGCCTTTTCGCCGCGTCGCCTGACAAGGAAATCCTCTGCATGTTACGTTCACTTGTCTCTCCAAGAACCCGCTTGACCGTCTCTAAAGTACACGGCTTCAGTAAAGTTTCACCAGTTGTGTTGGCCTTCTTCTGCTATTTGGAGGGAAACCTCTTCTGTTGCATCAACTACCCTCAAGGACTGCTGTTGGAAACCACTACTCTCTCCAGTTTGTCTTCTCCCAAGTCAAAATACGTAATGACATTTGTATTTATTTCAGATTCCCCACATTTTCTTGTAACATTTACAACTTGTAACAGCCCACCGTGACCCCCGTAAAATCATGCCGTGGCGTGTCCCCCAGGTTGAGAACCACTGTGCCAAACTAACGTTTGGGTATAAGTACCTCTGGCAGTGTAGCCCTCAAGCATATGTGAACAAAAGTAAATGTAAAGTGTGTAGCCAGACATATGGCCACACACTCCAACACTACGTCCTCGACTGTGTGAAGATAGAACCTTTTAGGGACAGGTCCAAGCACACTGTGTGTGAAATGGCACAACACTTCATCTCTAATGGCAAGATAGCCGACATATTAAGATTGTATCCACTTTTTTGCACTTAGTAACTATATCAGTTCTCATGTATAGAACCAAATACACAATGTGCTTGAATACTTCTCAGGCAAATGTGAATAACAAAGTGTGAGGCCAGACATACTGCCTCACACTCCTGTACTCACGCATTTGTGAATAAGTTACCCTTTATGTATAGAAATAAACAAATAATGTAATTGAAATACTGTGTAACATTCAGTGCCATAATATCTTGACAACGGGGGTTAGTTATACTGATCCTTTGTGAACTCTACTCCGTAATCCTTTTGCGCTACCGCCCACAGGGTGAGTACGGGGTGCACAATAAACTAGCCGCTGTAAGTGGCAAAATTAAGATTAATTCCTGATCAACCATATTGTTGTGGTTAGTATATAGGGGTTGTAAAGGAGTGACACTTTCTTAACTCCAGGTTGTGTTCTCTCTGGCACGTGTACAAGGTAACAGTGATGTACATGGTGACGTGAGGTACTTTTTTCTCCCTCACGCTGATGTAGTGATGATGGTGGTCAAGGTTCATACTGTCACTTAAGGATACTCTCTCTCTCTCTCTCTCTCTCTCTCTCTCTCTCTCTCTCTCTCTCTCTCTCTCTCTCTCTCTCTTCTTTGGACCTCCCTCCCACCGTCCCTCCTCACCTTATAGCGCCTAACACCGCCCAGCTCTCACGGCTCTCCGACACCCATGTTTGTGGTAGAAATTATGGCTTGACTGAACCTTTGTCGGAGGTAGTTTACAAGTCCATCACAGTTGAAGTGTGTTGGGGAAGAGTGGAGGTCGCCGCGGGTGGTCAGGTCGATCATGTTGGGAGGTGGCCAGACGGACTATGCAGGGTCGAGGGTTCACTGCGGCGATGGTGGCCCGACGGATGAGGCTAAAGTCGAGGCTTCACTGATATTTTTGTACGATAATTTTCTCCTCTACGTGTCTACTTAAGGTAAAAAACTCAGTGTATTTTTCAGGTGGTGAATTCTTACATTTCCATTTACGAGGATAATTGAACTTTTTTTTTTTTTTTTTAGACTCGTAGCCCAGATTATGTAGATATGGGAAGGATTAACAAAGAAAATGGGGTAAGGAAAATGGATACAAGTTTATAAATAGAGTTTGTAAAGTAAATAAGACTAGAGGCTTATCAAGAGGAGGTAGATCTAACTAGTTCAGCATATATAAAGGAGGACAAACATATAATTGATTCTTAATAGACATACAGTATAGAGCATCCATAGAGCTGCTACCCTCCACTACCACCACAACCATCACAACCTCCCATCACCACAATCCACCACCGTCATCACCACATTATACCACCATCGTCACAATCGTCACCACAATCGTCACCACAACCCACCACCACCACCACCACCACCACCAATATCCAACCAATCTGATGGAAGATATCATGGTGGTAGGAGGAGGGGGGAGGGAGGAGGTTGTCACGGTTGGTCGTGAGTCATGGCACTGATAGCACTTATGACCTTAATGCCAGCACGTGCGGGTCACTGAGGGAGGGTCTGTGCCACATCCTGCTGGTTGTCTCACCATCTCTAACGTGTCTCTCTCTGTCTCTACAGGTAAGGTGTTAACGAGTGGTCGGTCGTCGTCTGGTACTGGTAAGTGTGTGTGTGTGTGTGTGTGTGTGTGTGTGTGTGTGTGTGTGTGTGTGTGTGTGTTTACCCCCAGTTTGTTATTATGATTCTCTCTACATTATGAGTTGTGCGGCAGAGGTTGGTGAGAACAAGAATCTTTTAAGAAGTTCCAAATGATTAAATTATTAATGGTCTTCATTTGCTTTCCGGTGTAATGACTTCCTTAGATAGAACAAAGTAAGTATACTGAATACTGATACATTACTCCCCCCCCCCCCTCCCCCGGCTAAACAAAAATATCACCCCAACCCTCCACCCCCACCCAAAAAAAAAAAATGATAATAATTCAGTAATAAAAAGTTAAGGACTATTCATATCTCTGACTTAACTTTCTGAAGCGAGAAATTTAACACGTGAGAGATTTTTTATTTAGATGACTCACGAAGTCCTGATGTGTTGCCATATGAACAACGCTGTTTATGGGATGGAAGAAAATACTGCCAAATTACGATATATTGCGGCTCATCCTGCCTATCACCTTATGGGGCATCAGATACTTGGGTTAATTCACGTGTACGAGTGTGTGGTGGACCTGAGGTGAGTCACTCTAACACGTATTGCTTTACGGTGACCTAACGCTATGTAAGCTTAACTCCTCGTGTGTGTGTGTGTGTGTGTATATATATATGTGTGTGTGTGTGTGTGTGTGTGTGTGTGTGTGTGATTCACCTCCTCCTCCTCTCCATCTCTACCTCACGCCACAGACGATGCTAGTCATTGCCTGTGAGAGGTCAGAGGCCAGGAGTGGTGGGGAAGAAGACTTAAGAGCGGCCATAGTGGAGGAGGAGGATAGTGAAGAACGGGGAGGGGGAGTTGAGGAGGTTAAGATGAAGTGGAAAAGAGGGAGAGACGTTGAAGTGGGAGGGATGAGGAGGTGAGATAAAGGACATTGGGAGGGAGTAGTGGGGGAGAATAAGAGGGGAACAGTGGAGAATGGGTAGAGGGAGGCGAGGAAGTCAGGTGGGATTTGGGGAAGAGGCTTACGGAACGGTGGAGGAAACGGTGTGAGGGGTAGATTTAGAGAGTGGGACAGGAGAGGTAGATTTGGGGAGTGGTAAATTTGAGGAGTGGGACAGGAGAGGTAGGTTTGGGGAGTGGGGCGGAAGAGAGGTAGATTTGGGGAGTAGGGCGGAAGAGAGGTAATTTGGGGAGTGGGAAGGAGGAATGGTAAGAAAAAGAGTGAATGATAGAATGTCGAAGGAAAATGGGAGAGAGATTTACGGGGGAGTGATGTTAGGAGAAGACGAGGAAGAGGTGAGGGAGGGGAGGAAGAGGAGGAGAGGGAATCCGGTGAGTGGGGAAAGGAAGGGGAAGGAGGAGTTGGGGTGACATCCTCGGCAGCTGGCAGACATGGCGTCACCCCAGTGTTCCCGACCATCTGTGCCAGCTTAGTGCCCCGCCCCTCTAATTTGGTGCCTCCCCCCCCCCCCCTTCCCTTCCTCCCCTTTGGTGAGTTGTTGTTTATTCTCGTGCTGGGAGGGGGACCTGGTACTGGGAGGGGGACCTGGTGCTGGGAGGGGGACCTGGTGCTGGGAGGGGGACCTGGTGCTGGGAGAGAGACCTGGTGCTGGGAGGGGAACCTGGTGCTGGGAGGGGAACCTGGTGCTGGGAGGGGGGACTCCCCCCCCCCCACACACACGGGACAACATTGTGTCCATGAAACTGTTACAATATGTCAGTCCGTGAATCGCCGCTCTAGAAGACAGCATCACAACACCCCACTTTTCCACCTAAACGAACGATCACACGCCGCTTATATCTCTTAACACACCGTCATTGTGAGAGTTCTTGATCATACACATAACCTACAGACCATCTACACCAGGTATACTGTAGGTCTGTCAAAGAGAAACCTAAAACACTGTAAACGGGAAAGAACTTGGTGATGAATTTGAATTAAGCAGACAAGTGCACACAGGCACTAGTCAACTCACCGAACCTTTTAGGGACAGGTCCAAGCTTACTGTTTATTAAGCCTGTATCCTCAGTTTACACCTAGTAGGGTAAATCATCTCCTGTGTACAGACCTAAACAAAAGATGTACAGTAAAGTCTCTGTAACATTCACCTCCACTATATACGTGAGGCTTGTTATACTGTACAGTACACAACACACCCTTGTGACCTCTACTAGGTAATTCTTTTTCTATCACTCACAGGATGAAAATGGGGGACACACACACACACACACACACACACACACACACACACACACACACAAGGGGGTGTGAATGAGCGCAACAAGAGGCGGAGGTGGAGTAGCTTCTGGGAAGGTCACCTGCCGCGCTCTTGGCCGCCCGCCAGCCCTGTTAGGCGCCACGCTGTCTGGCTCACCTCTCTCTCTCTCTCTCTCTCTCTCTCTCTCTCTCTCTCTCTCTCTCTCTCTCTCTCTCTCTCTCTCTCTCTCTCTCTCTCTCTCTCTTACAGATAAATACATCATATTATTTCACCAGGTCAGAATGGTCGTCTCTTTGTAAAGATGATAATCCCTTAAGACCAACAGATCCCACACCTGCCTCGCCTCTACGGCCAGGTTATCCTCTATAGGCCCCAGTACCAATAGGCCCCATTTCTGATACTCCCCAGTCCTAATAGGTACTAATTCTAAAAGGCCCCAGTTCTAATAGGCCCCAGTTCTAATATGCTTCAGTGTTAATATACCCCAGTCTTATTACTCCCCAGTCCTAATAGGTACTAATTCTAATAAGCCCCAGTTCTAATAGGCCCCAGTTCTAATAAGCCCCAGTTCTAATAGGCCCCAGTTATAATATGCTCCAATGCTAATAGAGCCCAGTCCTAATAGGCTCCAGTGTTAACAATCCCCAGCTTGTCACGTAGAACCTGTACAAACAATTTATATAGATAATAAAATACGTTTTGTCTGGGTAATGGTCGACAGGATCTGATAATAATCGGGGTTTTCTTTCATAAACATCATAGAAGAAATTTCGTTATCGTGCAATTTTATCACACAAATGTCAAGGAACTTTACAACGACCCAAATTAACCTAACCTTACCTAACCTTACCATACCTTACCTAACCTAACCTAACCTAACCTTACCTTACCTTACCTTACCTTACCTTACCTTACCTAACCTTACCATACCTTACCTAACCTAACCTAACCTAACCTAACCTTACCATACCTTAGCTTACCTAACCTAACCTAACCTTACCATACCTTACCTTACCTTACCTAACCTAACCTAACCTAACCTTACCTAACCTTACCTTAACTAACCTAACCTTACCTAACCTTACCTTACCTTACCTTACCTAACCTTACCTTAACTAACCTAACCTAACCTAACCTTACCTTACCTTACCTTGCCTTACCTTAACTAACCTTACCTTACCTTACCTTACCTTACCTTACCTTACCTAACCTAACCTAACCTTACCTTACCTAACCTTACCTTACCTAACCTAACCTAACCTAACCTTACCTTACCTTACCTAACCTAACCTAACCTTACCTTACCTTACCTTACCTTACCTAACCTTACCTTACCTTACCTTACCTTACCTTATCTAACCTTACCTTACCTTACCTAACCTTACCTAACCTTATCTTACCTAGCCTTACCTTAACTAACCTTACCTTAACTAACCTTACCTAACCTTACCTTACCTAACCTTACCTAACCTTACCTTACCTTAACTAACCTTACCTTACCTTACCTTACCTTACCTTACCTAACCTTACCTTACCTTACCTAACCTTACCTTACCTTAACTAACCTTACCTAACCTTACCTTACCTTACCTTACCTTACCTAACCTTAACTAACCTTACCTAACCTTACCTTACCTTACCTAACCTTACCTAACCTTACCTTACCTAACCTTACCTAACCTTACCTTACCTAACCTTACCTAACCTTACCTAACCTTACCTAACCTTAACTAACCTTACCTAACCTTACCTAACCTTACCTTACCTTACCTTACCTAACCTAACCTTACCTAACCTTACCTTACCTAACCTTACCTAACCTTACCTTACCTTACCTTACCTTACCTAACCTTACCTTACCTAACCTTACCTAACCTAACCTTACCTTACCTTACCTAACCTTACCTAACCTTACCTTACCTTACCTAACCTTACCTTACCTTACCTTACCTTACCTTACCTAACCTTACCTTACCTTAACTAACCTTACCTCACCTTACCTCACCTTACCTAACCTTACCTTACCTTACCTAACCTTACCTTACCTTACCTAACCTTACCTTACCTTACCTAACCTTACCTTACCTTGCCTTGCCTTACCTTACCTTACCTTACCTTACCTTAACTAACCTTACCTAATCTTAACTAACCTTACCTAACCTTACCTTACCATACATTACCTTACCTTACCTTACCTTACCTTACCTTACCTTACCTTACCATACCTATCCTAATTGACATAACGCTGGTTGGGGGTTAGGTTAGGTTAGCATTAGGGTGATTAATCTTCAGGTGAAATAAGCTGGGGTGACTAACCTTTACGTGAGGATAGCTTTAGTTAGGTTAGGTTAAGTTAGGTAAGCTTAAGTTCGGTCAGGTTAGGTTAATATTAAGTTAGGTTAGGTTAATTTGAGTTAGGTTAGGTTATAATAAGTTAGGTAAGCTTAAGTTAGGTTAGGTTAGGTTAGGTTAGGTTAGGGTACAGTACAGTACTTGAGCCTTATGGTACACACCTAAACTTAGTTACTGTGTGATCTCCGGGGAAAAATTATTACATACAATTGAGTTACTTTTCCACCACCTCTTGTACACAAAGGAGTTGTTTTAGGTCTCTCTCTGTATCCCTTTGTGTTTGTACAATATCTATATGGATAATTATATTAGTTTTGTTATATAATTTGTATAATTTGTTATATAATTTGTTGTATAATTTGTTATATAATTTGTATGATTTGTTATATAATTTGTTGTAATGGTTTGTTATATAATTTGTTTTTAAGAAGTTAGCTGATTCAGCCGTTTATGTGTAAAAGAAAAATACATTGTGTGAGAGGAAGAAACGTTAGCAAGTGTTTCCCAGTCTATCTCTGGTATTTACAATAATAACCCAACAATTTACTTAACACTTTTGAGACTTAGAGAGAGATTACCGCCATCTGAAGAAACATAGTATAATGACTGGTGTATGTTTGTGTTACTACGAGGGCAGGAGCTCTTCTTTCTGTGACAGGGCTCCCATTTCTTCCTGCTGTTGACATGTGACGTAACAAAAATCTTGTCTTGTCTGTCAGAGATTGTGTAGGGGGAGGGGGCACTGGGGAGAGGAAGATGGGGGCACTGGGGAGAGGAAGATGGGGGCACTGGGGAGAGGAAGATGGGGGCACTGGGGAGAGGAGGGGGAGGTAGTAAAGAAGGAGGAGAGAAGGGAGGGGGGCACCACTAGTAGTATATCTTGTTATAAATCGACAAACTGTTTGCTGACTGTCCTTCTCTGTCTGTCTGTCTGTCTGTGTGTCTGTCTGTCTGTTTATCTGTCTGTCTGTCTGTCTGTCTTCCAGCAACTGTCACCGCCCATTACACAACCCAAATCTTGTCTGGATTATCCCTTTAGCGGCTAGGGATTCCTCTCAGTGTTATGTAAAACAATATGATGTGTCAGCCTTACCGGACCTGACACATGGACGATTTATGAGTGTGAAATATTTTTGGAAACACGTTTTAGCCTATCCATATAGTGTGAGGGAGTGTAGTGTGAGGGAGTGTAGTGTGAGGGAGTGTAGTGTGAGGAAGTGTAGCGTGGGGGAGTGTAGCGTGGGGGAGTGTAGTGTGAGGGAGTGTAGTGTGAGGGAGTGTAGTGTGAGGGAGTGTAGTGTGAGGGGGTGTAGTGTAAGGGAGTGTAGTGTGTGGGAGTGTGGTGTGAGGGAGTGTAGTGTGAGGGAGTATAGTGTGAGGGAGTGTAGTGTGAGGGAGTGTAGTGTGTGGGAGTGTAGTGTGAGGGAGTGTAGCGTGTGGGAGTGTAGCGTGAGGAAGTGTAGCGTGGGGGAGTGTAGTGTGAGGGAGTGTAGTGTGAGGGAGTGTAGTGTGAGGGAGTGTAGTGTAAGGGAGTGTAGAGTAAGGGAGTGTGGTGTAAGGGAGTGTAGTGTAAGGGAGTGTAGTGTGAGGGAGTGTAGTGTAAGGGAGTGTAGTGTGAGGGAGTGTAGTGTAAGGGAGTGGAGTGTGAGGGAGTGTAGTGTGAAGGAGTGTAGTGTAAGGGAGTGTGGTGTGAGGGAGAGTAGTGTGAGGGAGTGTAGTGTGAGGGAGTGTAGTGTAAGGGAGTGTAGTGTGAGGGAGTGTAGTGTGTGGGAGTGTAGTGTGTGGGAGTGTAGTGTGAGGGAGTGTAGTGTGAGGGAGTGTAGCGTGAGGAAGTGTAGCGTGAGGGAGTGTAGCGTGAGGGAGTGTAGCGTGAGGGAGAGTAGTGTGAGGGAGTGTAGTGTGAGGGAGTGTAGTGTGAGGGAGTGTAGTGTGAGGGAGTGTAGTGTGAGGGAGTGTAGTGTGAGGGAGTGTACTGTGAGGGAGTGTAGTGTGAGGGTGTGTAGCGTGGGGAAGTGTAATGTGAGAGGGTGAACTGTCAGAGGGAGTGGTGTGAGGAGGTACAGTGTGTGTGTAGCACCATAATGAGTGACAGAGGCACCATCACTGGTCATTAGGGCAGCAGGAACCAGGTCAAGTGCCCGCTGACGGCTCTGTGAGGTGCTGTGTGTGTGTGTGTGTGTTCGTAAAGATGACTGATGTGTAGGCCGTTTTAGGAGTAATGTCGGTAATTGTTGTGGTTGTAGGAAGAATGTGGTCCTGGAGATAGTGATGGTGGTAGTGATGGTGATAGTGATGGTGGTAGTGATGGTGGTAGTGATGGTGATAGTGATGTTGGTAGTGATGGTGATAATGATGGTGATAGTGATGGGTGGCAGTGGTTGTAGGGCAGCAGAACACCTTGCATGGTAGTGGGTGTGAATAACCAGACACCATCACAACAATCACCGTCACCTTCTCACTCAAGGCAGCTCACTGTAGACCTTTGTTATAGTGTTTACCGTGTGTGTGTGTGTGTGCGTGTGCGTGTCAGTGTGTGTGCGTTTTTCTGTACATAAGTTTTCCTTCCTTACTCTCCCTCATTTTATTGCTTTTATTAATCTATTTTCTTTATTTACACTTTTATTATATTTTCTTCCAAACCTTTATTGCTTATTTTGTGTTACATTTATAATCTTTATTTTTTTTAGGTTATTCTTATTCTCCTTTATTTTAGTCTTTATGTCTTATTCTGTCTTCATGTTTTGTTGTCTTTATTATATTATGGCTCTCTCTCTCTCTCTCTCTCTCTCTCTCTCTCTCTCTCTCTCTCTCTCTCTCTCTCTCTCTCTCTCCCACTCTCTCTCTCTCTCTCTCTCTCTCTTCTCCGTTACTCCTTGTCCTTCTTCCTTCTGTCTGTCTGTGTTTATCCAACCTTTATTTCTTTAGGTCAAGATTACCAGCCACTTGTGAGGTCGTGTGTAATTTAACCCTTTTGAGGACGATAGTTTAACCCTTTGAGTATGTTAGCTTAACCCTTTGAGGATGATAGTTGAACCCTTTGAGAATGATGGTTTAACCCTTAGATGATAATAGTTTAACCCTTTGAGGACGATAGTTTAACCCTTTGACGATGATAGCTTAACCCTTTGAGGATGATAGTTGAACCCTTTGAGAATGATGGTTTAACCCTTAGATGATAATAGTTTAACCCTTTGAGGACGATAGTTTAACCCTTTGACGATGATAGTTTAACCCTTTGACGATGATAGCTTAACCCTTTGGGGGAAGATAGTTTAACCCTTTGAGGATGATAGTTGAACCCTTTGAGAATGATGGTTTAACCCTAAGATGATAATAGTTTAACCCTTTGAGGACGATAGTTTAACCCTTTGACGATGATAGCTTAACCCTTTGGGGGAAAATATAGTTTAACCCTTTGAGGATGATGGTTTAACCCTTTGAGTATGCAAGATTAACCCTTTGTGGACGATAGTTTTCCCTTTGGGAAGTACAAATAAGCTATACAGTATACTACGACCTTAAGTGTTACAAATAAGACAATATAGCCCCACCAGCCTATAATATAGCCCCACCAATCCACAATATAGCCCCCCCAGCCCACAATATAGCCCCCCCAGCCCACAATATAGCCCCACCAGTCAACAATATAATAATTATCTTTGATATCTATACCCCTCTCCACCCCCACTCCCTCCCTTACCCCCACCCTCTCCCTCCCTCTCATGTCTGTGCTTCGCGTGGTCGACCTTGATGCCCCGTGGGTATTTGGGGTGGGGCGGGGCGGGGCGGGGCAAGAATACGACTCCACCCACCCACTGTACCCAATCACCCACCCACCACCCCACCCACTTCATCATCCCACTCATCCACCCACTTTACCACACCACCCACTCACTCACCCTAAAAAGAGTTGGTTAATCGTCCCTGCGGATATTTTGTTTTCTTCTATAATTTGTGTGTAGTTATTTATTTATTCATTTATTTATTTATTTATTTATTTATTTTGTATTGGTTTTGTTGTTGTTGTTATTATTATTATTTTTATTGTTATTTTTCTGTTCATGTTTTTGTTTTTTTATTGTTTTTATTGTCGTTGTCTTTTTTCTTGATTGTTTTATCGATTTTTAATGATATTGTTGTCTTTGTTTTTCTTGTTTGATATTATTGTAGTTTCATTTTGTATTACCTTCCATTCTACTCAACTTAGCCATCTCAAAAAAAGTAAATAAATAATAATAATAATAATAATCATAATAATAATAATAATAATAATAACGTCTTGTGGTGTTACTGAAGAAGACTGGAAATATTGACGAATAAAATCGATATTGGAGGTAAAACAACAACATAAAAGCAAAGCAATAAGACACGAGTACAGCTGTGCTTGACTGGGGGGGGGGGGGGGGGTAACAGCTGGTCCCGTCAGTCTCTCATTAAGGCAGGGACTGGAAACCCAAGTAGAACAGTTTAAGAGTGTAGGTCATGTGGTAGACGGCCTTGGTGGAGTGCAACTTGAGGCTCATGCAAGGTTTTGAGTGGTGGCTGGCACTAGAGCGTGAAGGTGAGTGTCAGGCAATATGGCACTGAAGGTGAAGGTGAGTGTCAGGCAATATGGCACTGAAGGTGAAGGTGAGTGTCAGGCAATATGGCACTGAAGGTGAAGGTGAGTGTCAGGCAATATGGCACTGAAGGTGAAGGTGAGTGTCAGGCAATATGGCACTGAAGGTGAAGGTGAGTGTCAGCCAATATGGCACTGGGGGTGAAGGTGAGTGTCAGGCAATATGGCACTGGGGGTGAAGGTGAGTGTCAGGCAATATGGCACTGGGGGTGAAGGTGAGTGTC